>OY728125.1:164593659-165843659 GCA_963277665.1 Viscum album | reverse complement strand
CCAATTCCTTACCCTTTCACCCATTAAGGTAATGATATCATCGTTCATGCGTACATACAACCTACTATATCTAGGAAGCGATGCGATTAATTTTCTATGTCTAGCCTTAATGAAAGATTTCAAAAATAAATATAATGAGTAAATATGATATTTAGGACACCAGTATCATTTTCTAGGTGATTTATCTATATCTTATATACTATAACTATAACTTTCATAACAAAACATGCATGAGAAAAGAAGGCAATTAACACCCAAAATAATGAAAATAATGAAATATTATTAATAAATGGGTCGTAACATGTTATAATATGATCATTTATGATATTATAAATATGAATATGGTTATATTAAAAATTAATAATATTTTTAAAGCCATTATATATGAAGATAAATTATGTTTAATCTAATGGAAGGGTGAGGTTACAGATTTCGCCTTAATTTCCATTTCACTAAGACATATTATTTAATATGCACCTAATCAATTTTAGGTTTTGTATATAACCTCAATTTTATGTATTTAAATTAATACTTATATATTCATGATGTAAAATGTTACAATACAATTTTATTATTTCTTGGGGTTAATATTTTAAATTTAACAAATAAGTAAGAATCTATTTTACAATCTCACTTTCTATTAGGATTTATTTAACTCTTTGTATGATCCCAAACTTCATGGAGGAATGTTATTGTTTAAATTTTGGTTTCAATACATTATAAATGAATAATTAAATATTTACCAAGTGTATGAGAAATATCATGGGTGTTTTTGAGGTTCAAGACATGAAAGAAATGGAAATCGGGCCATCCTGTGCATCATGCACGGTTGGCACACGGTTAGTGTAAACCATGTATGGGGGAAATCCAATCCAAGAAAATAGGAACATAGTAATTTTACATGTTTAGTGCATAGTTTTTCAAAATGTACAAGATTCCCAGGAAACCATTCTACTTGGACCCTTCTTAGATAGAGGTTGGATCATAGTTGGAAAACGATTTGGCAAATTGTATAGCTGAACTATGTGCCCATTAAAAAGTGATAAATTACCATTTTCCCTCAAGATTTTAATTTTTCTACATAATTTGTTTCCCCATTTATTCTCCAAAAATATTAGTGACGAACCAAATCTCCCAATTCTTCCCAAGTGTCTATCTTCTTCATTTATAGGCCGTTAAGAGTGCCCTTGGGTGAGGATCAAAGATCTGGGTTTGTCTAATGGTACTCATTCTTATCATTTTCGGATTAGGGATTGTGATTTTATGCTTCATCTTATAAATCCATAAAACCCTATTTTTTATTAGGATCTTTGGTTGGGACTTCAAGGGGTTTTTGAATCAGGATATAAGGCTAAGTTTAAGTGAGCATTCATCTATGGATTCAAGGTAGGTTCTCTACAAGTTATATCCCATAGTCTTGGGTTGATTTGTGATTATGTGGTTGTGTTATTGGTTTTGTCTTGTTGTGAATTTGAATCCTTTAGTTATATTTTGTAAAATGGTTGGATAAATTGTGAATTTAACATCTCATGACCCCTATGGTAATCATCGATATTGATTGGACATATTTAGAGCCACCCATGGGGTGTTCCAATATTCCTGAACATGGAAATTGTAATGTTAAGAAAAAAGTTCACTTATATTGAAAAAGATCACATGATAAATGTGTTGAAATATTGCTTTAAATTATAATGAGTCACTAATATCAGTTGTGTCTAGTTTTTAGCAATATAATAAGGTATTGTTTAGAAAAATGTGAAATTGGGTTATATGGAATAAAGTGAATGTGTCAAATGACTTAAATGTTTTAATGAAGTTGTGTTAATGGGATAATTCATGTGAATTGATGAATCATGTTTAATGGGTTAACATTTGGAAATGGTCAAATATGCTAAATGGGTTGAGGTATAAAATGTTAAATGGGTTAAATGGGAATTTCTAAACAAATGGTAAATGTGTTCATGGGTTAATGCTTGATGATGATTCATTTATTGAATTAAATGTTAATTATAAATGTTATTTGTATTTTTTAATCATGGTTTATGCTATAGTATATGTGGTTAATGGATAAACAAGAATATGCACATGGCTTGGTAGTTATGGGGTATTTTACTTGAGGATCTATGCCCACGGGTTCGGTTAGACTAAGTCTCTAAACCCCTCCCCTATAATGCAAGTGTTAAGGAATGGGATTGAGGCACTATGCCCCAAAAGGTTTCATTTTATGAGAATACCTGGACTTAGGCTCCAAGGTAAGTTTGATATATTTTTTTATTAAATTTTTATCCCTAGTAAGGTAGGTAACTTGACTTATTCACTTGTGAATGATAATTGACAAGATTAATCCATTGTGTAAATGGTGTAAATTCCTAACCCATGGAACATGTGATGGAAATGAATTTAGTACTGAATACTATATAAGTAATGAAAATGGAAATAATGATGGAAATTCTTAAAGTGAATATTGTTAACTAATGGTACCCAAGTTGTATTTTGTTTACTTATCATTTATTTATTACTTACACACACTATCTATTTAGACTGGATATTTTGTATACATCATTGGCGGTGTACTACTGAGTTGTACTCACACCCCGCTCAGGCCACCACTTGGTACTCAAGTAGATTTCTTAGTTGCATATTAGGATAAGGAAAAAGGCCCTATACTAGGGAGTTGAGTTAGGATTGGGTTGTGCATGGATAATGATCCAAACATGGAGTGAGGACCCATTTTATAGATTCATATATTTCTATTATTATGGGTTTTCTTCACTTTTTACACTATTATCATGTGATGGTATAATTATTATTGGTTTTGTTTTATAAGAAAATTGGGAATGGTTGGTAATGAATGTTTCTGGTTTATTTATTATTATTCTTTGTTTCATATATTACTATTGTCTCTTGCTCTGGTAAAGAGGGTATAGTATCCCAATGTATTCTATTAAACCCTTGCTGGTAATTAGCAACCTTTTGTGTATGGGGAGGCTTGATTTAGGTCATTTGGAGACCCAACTTAGAGCACCAATTTAGTGGCTTCCAGGTCATGGATGTTACAAAGTATTATCAAAGAGGATATTTTCTATTTCCTTACTATTTGGGGATAGTAGACAAAAGATTAGGAAGTGTCAGTCCATGAAAATGAGCTTGTGTGTGGGAGTATCTAAACCATGTATGAGGGAAAACCCAAGTACCTAGTGTGGGAATTATTGTTCATGATGTTTGTCATTACAATTGAATGAAATTTCACCATTGGGCTATCCACTTGTTGTGTGATGTAACCATTTTTGCATATTTTACTTGGGGATGAAATGGAATGAGTTTTTTCAGTCATGCATAATAATATGAACCTAGGGATATAGGTATAAATCATCATGATAGGAACACATATAATGGGTGCGTGGGCATGAAAGGTAGGATGCATTTTACATTCTTGAAAACTTGAAGAAAATGATGTCTAATAAAGATGATGAAATGGGTAAATTAAAAGTCCCTAAATGAATAGATAAAGAATTTTTATTAATGAAAAGATAAAAATGAGTTAAAATATTAGTCGTATCAATTTTTCAAAGTGGAAATGGTTTAAAAAGGGTATCTAATCAAATACTTGTAACTATGTAAGTTGGTTTTCCCTAGGTTAGCCATAACCCATGGTAGAGATGATCTAGGGTAGTGTTCTAGGTGTAATGACATCTATTAGGATAGTGTTTAAAAATGGGTTGTTTATGGCTAGTGGCGATCCTTATTTTATGTAAATTATGGAAGCATATTTTTATGTTTTCTAAGAATCGTGTTTTGAAATGTAGAGAAATTACACCATGATGACTTGTGCCTATTGGGTGATAATAGTATATCACTGAGAATTCTTCAAAATTATTAAAGTAATAAAACACATTGGTTCAAGATAACCAAGGATATGAGATGTTCTATGAGAACCTTTCCTATTTTATTCAGATGATATAATGGGACCTAGGGTGGGTCATGTTTAGAATGTTTGACTTGACTTGAGAGTTTCAGTTGTAGCACCCTCAAACATTTTATAGAGAGTGTGGACTTGAGGCAATAGAGTTCTGGATAGAATCCATCCATATGATTTTGGATCACTTGGAGACTCTAGAAGAAAACAGATTTAAGTTGGTAGCATATATATTGTGGGGATCGTCAAAGCACTGGTGGGATATTTTGGTTCAAACTCATTAGGATAATGGTATGTTGTGGAAATTCTTACAGGAAAAGTTTCTAGATAATTTTATCTATAGATCTTGATATAGAAGGAAGCAGTAGAGTTTATGAGGTTGACACAGGGAACCATGTTGGTAATGGATTATGTTGTCCACTTCACTTATTTTTAATGATTTGTTCTGGTATTGTTAGTGGACAAGGATGCTACGGTGAGATGATTTCAGGAGGAAATTAGACATGAGATCAATTTATATGTAAATATATTTAATTTAAAGAGGTTTTAAGAAGTTGTGGATCTGGCTCTTATTCTATAAGGGAACTTAAATTAACCTTCAGTTACTGGGTTGGTGGTTCTAGTTGGATGGACCGGTGGTGATACATCTGAGGTCAAGAAGTGTCGTTTCAGAAATATTCACTGAGGTGGATGTGTACAGGGTAGTCAGAGGATAGGATCATCCTCTTAGGGTGGTGACCATGTGTTTTTCTATCAGTGTGGTAGGTTGGGACACATGCATGGTTAGTTCCCAAGACCATCAGTTGAGTGTTTAGCATACGGTGGAATGGGAAATCTGCATAGGTTCTATAGAAATCCTCGACATATAGGTAGATATAGAGGATCGAGGTTCATTCCATGTGCATGCAGGGGTTCAGTTACCCCATATCAGGAAAGAATTTGGAGCTCAAAAATTCATACTATTAGAGGTGATGGATGTGGTACTTTAGGGAAATAATGTCCATATCAACAAGGTAGTGAAACATTAGGAACTCAGGTTAGGGCCTAGTGTTGAGGGTCAGGTCAGATTCATGTATTTCGGTCTATATTTTGAGGTGGTGAGGCTATACCATTCACTATATGTGGTACGACCCTTATAGATTCCATGATTTCTAGTTCTTTATTTGATATAGGTGCCTTGAATAATTTTATATTTGATTAGTTTGTTAGTGTGTTGGTCTTAGCGGTGAAACATGTGTGTAGGATTATATTGATTTAGAAACCATTAGGGGTGTGAGTAGAAAATATCCCACAACATAAATGGTGTTCCCTTGAAGTTAGCTCGAATGACCCTAAGGCCTTCATTTTTATTGATTTTTGATAACCCCCCTTTCAAAGGTTCCCTTGAAGTTGGTGGGTACCATTTCCTATGGGACTAGTTTGTGATTAAGATATCAGGTTTTGATATGATTTTGGGTATGTATTATATAGTGTTGTATCAGGACCACATTTATTTTTACCATCATAGGGTAATGTTCATATCTCCTGAGGAAGACATGTATCTCCATCGTGGTGGATGGTATGTCTGTGTAGGCCATGTAGGGATAGTTTTTTAGCAATTGTCTGAACTCAGTGCCCAAGTGGCTTATCTCATGCCTGATGATGAGGGAGTAAAGTATATTTTCTTTCCTCTTATGGTTGATTAGTTTAAGATGTTTTTTGTAGAGACCCAAGCTTGAAGTACATGGAAATTATATTAATTTTTAGAATACTTAATATATAACAAAAACAGACGCCAAAAGACCGCGTTGGTTTAGTGTATTTGGAAACTCAGAACATAATCTTCTAATCATGGTGAAAGATATTTAACATATCCCATAAAGATATTAACCTTTTTGTTTTCCTAACTAAAACCATTCTTTATATAACGAGGAAAAGAAAACATAAAAAGGGTGTGCTCAAATTCTCAGTTAGGGTAAACATGGAGAACATAAAACAAACAATAAACATTTGAATGTAAAAACATGAACATAAAGTTTAAACATTAAAATATTGATAAATGACATAAATCTTGGCATTACGTAAGGAATGGATCATAAAGAAACATTAATCTTGATAAAATATAATGGTAATAAATAATGGAATTATGTCAAACCATTAAGCACATAATATGATTTCCATAGTAGCCAAGGCATTTTTCCAAGACCATCATAGTAGACAATTTCCATTACTGAACTGAGTTTACTTATCCTTCCAGCCATGTATTATTGAACTAGATTTACCTGTCATTCTAGTAATTTATATCTAATGAGATATAAATCTTTACACAATTCATTTTATGGAGATATAGGTCCCATCCATATCATAATTAAATCATTCTTACATGTGCCACAAAACATAAATCATTCATCATAGAATAACCCATGAAATAAAATGGGATTACTAAACATCATTTCATCAAAACATAATATATGGACATCATAAAAATAATTCCATCATAAATAAATTCAAATATAATTATTAATACATAAACTTATGTCATCTTATATTGATAATAATTTTTAACAAAACATTAGAACTTAATTCCTGAGGAAAGTATCCTTTCTTCTTCAAAAACATTTTCTTTTCTCAAAATGAAATGAAATTTTAAAATAAAAAGAATTTATTTGAAAATAAACATGAAATAATTTATAGGAAGCTTCATTAAAATAAGACGTTATAAATATGTAAAAATCTGTTCATATTGTATAAGTTAAAAAACATTCTTCTTATACTTTTACTGAAAAAGTCAAAAAGTACCTTGTATGGTAAAAAAAGATTCCTTCCATACAATATAGTAAAAGTCAATAATGGGTAAAAATTAATTTTAACATACATAGAAGAATAGTAAACATTTTATGAAAACAATTTTAGAAAACATGGACATGGATTATAAATATATCCCCAATATATACTTATGTATAAACAATCTTGGATTAAAATGATATTGCAAAATTATCCCTTACCATAGGTTGGATTTCTTTCATATGTGTCTAAAACACATTTATTGTGGTTTTAAACATTTTATTAACTTTTAAAAGAACCATAATAATATTTATGATATCATATGTGATTCACTTATGACTTTATATTACCCGTTCATTTGTCAATTCCCTGTTAAAGTAACGTTTTGGGTAATAATTATTTTATTTATCATAGGTGTTTCGAGTTCTTATTATTTTTATTTTTACATAGATCATAATTATCTTAATTCCAAAATGTAAAACATGATTTATATATTATATATGTTCACTATATAAATATATATATTAGATATATAAAGTAAATACAATACGTCGTTCATGGAGACGGTAGGTCGTACGTACGCATGAACGCTGTTTTAGTTTCCTTATTGAATTAAATGGAAGTAAGTAAATTAGATATATATATATATACATAACATATGTAGAATTATTATTTAATATATTTCATGATTATTTATTTTATATACTTTATAATCATTCTTGAGTGGTTAACATGGAGAATGAATCCCATCGCGTCGTGGAGACTGTAAGTCGTACGTACGCACGAGCGACGATATTGTTCCCATAATTGTTGAATGGTAATGAAGTGGATGGTGAATAATATATCAGAATTAGTATAATGTTATAAAAATCATATAAAGTTATTATTTCCACCATTACACCCTTCCAAGTAAGGTGGTGGTGAAAAACATATTACACCACGGTGTGGAGATAGTAAGTCATACGTACGCACACACGGTGGTTTCATTTTTCGTAGGATAGATAGAAGGTGAAATAAGGTTGATTAATATTTATAATAACATTTCAGTATATTATTTATACTTATGTTTTTACATTATAATTAAAAAACAAATAAAGATGAAGTATAAGAAGAAATAAATTTGAATGAATTGATAGAAGAGATTACCTCTTCCTCTATGTGCCACCTTTAAATTTCCTCTTAGGGAACTAGAGTTGGTATTTTGAGAAGACCAATACCTCTATAATATAAATAGGAAATTTGGTAAGAGAAATGTTTATGGGTTTTCAAATCTTGAAGTCTCAAAATGGAGTGAAGAGTAGAGGGGGAGGTGCCCTTTTAAAAGAGAGGAGAGGGGCACTTTAGGAAAGTTCCAAATAAAATTATTATAAATTCCATTTCAATTTAAAATGGTCCAAAAAATATTTAATTATAATATTATATGATTTTGGTTCTAATACCCATAATAAAATAATTTTTTGACATGTTTTGAATATTTTTGTATCCTTATCGTTTTGGTTTTACCCTTATTTTACCCTTTTTTAATCTTACTGTGATATCATGTTATTTACACATTATGGGTTAATGTAATTACTATATCATGTAGAACGACCCAAAAAAAGTTATTTATGACATATTTTAACTTATATTAACTATTTGGATAAATCTTATATTATTAGGTATTTAATATCATTTAATAAACTATTTTATGTTTTAAGTTATGAATTGTGTCAATTTTGGACACTATTCATACTTATTTTTTAAAAATTCATAACAACTTTATTACTACAAAAAAATCATTAACTTATCCCAAATATGTAAATTTAATCTATAAAATTATTGGATGGCATAAAAATATTAAAATTAAATTTATTTTAAAATTTATAAATTCATTTATTTAAACTTTTCATTAATGAGGAAATCACTACATCATAATTGTGTCATAAATAAATATATTTATATCATTTCCAAAAATTATAAATAAAATAAAATGATATAGGAAATAGTTTTATATTTCTAATTAGTATTTATATACATATATAAGTGTTATGTAACACCATATTAAAATCGATTTAGTAAAAGATATATGTTTATGTTATAATTATCTATACTTTAAATTAATTCTTATAAAATGTCTTTTTCACATCCAAGTGAATCCATGGATTCCCAAAATTGACCCACAGATGACCATGGTTATAAATATAACATAAAATAGGATTAGAACATTTTTTGGGGTAATTTAATATTATTATAATATTATTGTTTTCCATTATTTAGTAGATTTACTCTTTAACCATGGTATATAAAATAATTACTGAAGTTAATATTCGTAAATTCCAGAAATAAAAGGTAACTATTTAAATAATATGAAACTCCTGATTCAAAATATGGAATCCATTTTTCCACATTCTAAACATAGGATTTTCAATAATTAATTTAAAATTATTTACCGTTGTCAATACCAAAAAATGATTTTTTAAGAAATAATAACTATCAAACGATTTACATCTGTTTATGTCCAATTTGAGAGTGAAATTACTTCCAATGACCAAAATTGGATTAAATAATAAAAATATAATCTAATGATAAGTTTTAACCAAATTAAAGTACAATCTAACTATATAAATAAACTAGATTAAAAAGCAGTTTTGAATTAAAATACAGTGTTTTTCACTATTCATAAAAATATAAATTTTATGAGAAAAATACCAAAATTTCATCCATAATAAATTATAAAGTTATTATTCTAAATAAGAAATTTATTTTTTCAAATTGAACATATAAAAATGATGAAAACTAGATTTAAAATGGGTATTCCATCAAAAGGAGGTAAAACTGCATTTTTTTTAAAATACTTATTTTATCCGAAAATTGATTTTGTTCTCATATCATGTTCTATAAAATGTATAAGCTTAATGATAATGTTATTTAAATTCAAAATTTTGTTAATACTATTCATAACAACTATTTATGTAGTATTTTAATAATATATCGTTGTTTAGTGAAACTCGGTATTGCATACAACGCAATCTATCAAGGAAGGTCGCTCTTGAAAGTAATGAAAGCCAATTTAGTATTGCATGTAGTAAAAGCTTACATTAGTGTTGAGTATAACATAATCCAAACTTAGTTCATTTATATGTTGAAAAAAATCTATACTCAGTGTTTCTTGAAATGAATTATATCAAAGGAACTTGAAATTGTGTGCAACACAAGCCACAAATAGTTTTGCGTATACTAAAAGATAATACGGTGTTGCATATAGAGAAATCTAATATTGGGGTAAAGTACGACACATGACATAAAATAAATTAAAAAAAATCTATCTAATAAAGTCTTAGGGTGTAACATTCTACCCCCCTTAAAATGAATTTTTCCCTCGAAATTCGTCAAGGATAAAAATGGTTCACTACTTGAAAGTTTCTTTCATGAAAACCCACATTATAAAAAGGAACACTAAAAAATAATTTTAAAAATGAAAGTTAGAAACATAACGATTACCCAAATTAACTCATCACTGGGTTTCCATATAGGAGAACATAGGTGGGATGTGAAAACATGGATGTAGAAGAGAAATCTAACCATCAAATTCTGATGGATAGTGATAGAGAATATGGTTTGGAGAAATTTAACTACCAGAAAGCCATAAATCTATGAATATTTAAGGGAAAATCTAATTAATTGGATAATAATTTACTAGGATATCATTTTTTGTTTTCAAGCTCCTTTCCCTAAAGTTGAAGAATTTTTCATGAGAATAAATACTTACATGATTTTGGTACAATCTCACAGTTGTTTGGGCCTTGAAAATTTTCCACTTAATCTCTTATTTAATGAAATTAAGTATAATTTTTCATTTTTGAAGTGTAAGTAGATCATGCGATAGAATGATATGTCATTCCATCTGTTTCTATCCCCAAAATGTTAGAAAAAGTTGTTAAATGTACATAATTCTTTATATGGTGACATTAATCGTATATGGTTCCAAAAATGGACTTATAATTCATCTATAATATTGCTTAATAAACTAAACCTAATTTATACTAACCATGGACTTCTTGTAGGACAGTGGTAGGTGATAAAGGCATGTCACACTTTGGTTGTGGGTTTGATTCCCATAACCTTGTCTGACGTGATAGGTTGTCGCTCATCCTGTGAGTTTTCATTTTTCTAAAACAATACTATTATAACATTCTAGAAATATTATAAAAAAATTATCTTTAAACAATACTATTTTATTTTCAACTTATTCCATTGTAACCTTTAGTCTTATCCAAAATACATATGTCCAATCTCACAGTACAAAGAAAAAAATTACCAGAAAGGTCATATAACAAGCATGTGAATACCATCATTTATCTGCCATATATCATAAGATATATCTTGTTGGTCACATTCCAAAAATTTAAATACCTTAATCATGTATTCTCTTTAAACATGAATTAACATAAAAACATAGTGAATACACAAATGCTATCAAAAGTTAACTCTTTCCACATACCAAAATACCAAATAATATATATACTCAAACCATGATATCAATGTGTCCTTATACGAGTCATGAGTTCATTAATACTATCAAACATCTCATTATCTCTTTATCCCTTCATTATGCACATATCATGTACCTCCTAAAAATATCTGAATAACCTTTTAGGGTTACGAGTACCATTCAACATATAATTTCAAATACTTAAGGAAAAACAATAGTGTAACAATACTTAGATGTTTCATTATTATGTAGTACCATTAAATTACTTATACAATATTAGACGTGATAAAAATGAAATCATTCCACTTCCTTCTTAAACCATTGATTGGGCTTCATCAATTTATTCCTCAATAATTCTTGCATCTCATATATCATTTGTATTCTCTTTGTCATCATCACCATAAATACTACCCGTACGACCATGATGATTCTCTTCATGATATTTCCCCTTAGGGAATCGATTTTCAAAATGATCATACATTCCACATTTAATACATTTAACCATTGTTGATGTCTTAGTAATACCATTATCCTTGTTCATTGTGTTAACAAAACCTTTTCCTTTGCAATTACTAGATTTGTGTTCTTTTTTTCCACAACCAAAACATCTTCTAGTTCCTTTAAAACATTATCCTTGATGTCTCTTCCCACGTGATTTACATGGGACAAGATGACCATCCATTTAGAGGATATTCTTATATATGCACCTACCACTCAGATAAAATCTTTGTATTGGAAACTTTTTAGGGAAACAGACTCAGGTAATATCAAGTTAATCTTTAATGACTTTGTTTAAGTTAGTAGTGTTGGTTGGTTTGGCTGAGAGGATTTCATCTACTTATGGTTTTCCTTTTTTTTCAGTGTTGTGGCGTGTGATGTTTTTTCCAGAAAACTACTTGGTTCTACTTCAGAAGAATACCAGAGCATGAATTCTTAACCAATGTTGTCCTTTTGGACTTGGATTCTTGAGAGGGTATGGCTTTTGCTATCTGTTTTGTGCTCGTGCAATGATGCATGAGACTGCTTGCTGAAGGGTCCTATTTGGTGAAGTCTTTGTCATGGAGCATCATCTAGGAGGGGTAGATCCTATAGTTTTTTCTTCAAGGGTTGTTTTGTTGCATCCTTTCGGGACTTCATGGTTTCTCACTTTTTCCTTAAAAGTGTTTTTCAGAATAAAAATGTAATTTTCAGTCAGTTGCTTCGGTAAATTCACCAAAGTTGAGATTATTGATCATATTATGAGATTGCTGATTAGGCACAATAATGATGTTTCTCCTTCCAAATCCCATTTTCTTTGGTTTCTCATGGATAATATCATTCCATTTTCCATCAAATTCTACATTAATATGAATCCTTTTATTTCTGGACATTTTCTAAAACCCAAAAAGAATATTGTGAGAGGCCAAAATCATACTTGGAAAAAAACATAATCAAGGGGGATTACTTTAAATCTCTAACATCTTTGGTTTAATCCTAGGTTATTCATGATTGTTATCATAATTTTAGTATTGTAACCTATAGTTAGAATTAACTTTAGGGACATCCCTATAAATAACATAGAAATATCTCTAGGGATCTCATTAAAGTTTTCACATCCTAGTTTACAAAGGTTGACTAAACCTTCGCTCTGATAACAAATGTAGTGACCCAAGATTGACTTACATGGACATTACATTACTTTTGTGAAATAATTAATATATGACAAGAACAGATGCCCAAATACAGTGTTGGTTTAGTTTTTGTGGAATCTCAGAACATAATCTTATAATTATGGTGAAAGATCTTCAACATGTCCAATAAAGATCTTCCCCTTTTTTTTACTACCTAAAACCTTTATTTATATCCTAGGGAAAATAAAACATTAAAAGGGTGAGATTAAATGATCAGTAAGGGTAAACATGGAGATTATAAAACAAGCCATAAACATTTTAACGTAAAAATGTGAACATAATGTTTAAACATTAAAATATTGAGAAATGAAATAAATCATGGAAGTACGTAAGGCATGGATCATAAAAAAACATTAATAGTAATAAAATAGAATGGGAATAAATCATGTAATTGTAGAAAACCATTAAGCACATAATATGATTTCCATAGTAGCCAAGTAATTTTTTCCAAAACCATCATAGTGGACAAAGTCCATTACTGAACCGGGTTTACTTGTCATTCTAGCCATGTATTACTGAACCAGATTTACCTGTCGTTCAAGTTATGTCTATCTAATGAGATATAAATATTTACCTAATTCATTGGAGGGAGATATATGTCCCACCCATCTGATAATGAAATCATTCTTATATGTTCCATAGAACATAAATAATTCATTATAGAATAACCCATTAAATAAAATTGAATTCTTAAATATAATTTCCTCATAAAATAATCCATGGACATCATAAAAATAATTCCATCATAAACACAATAAAATCATAGTAATAATTGGGATAGATACATAACCCTATGTCATCTTAGATAGAAAATAATTTTGATAAAACACTAGAACTTAATTAATGAGGAAAATATCATTTCTTCTTTAAAAATGTTATATTTTCTCAAAATAAAACGTAATTTTAAAAGAAAAAAGAATATATTTGAAAATAAACTTGAAATTTTTTGAGAGTAAGATTCATTGATATAAGGAGTTATGAATATGTAACAATTTTTTCATGTTGTATATGTTAAAAAAACATTCTCCTCATACTTTTACTGGAAATGTCAAAAAGTACCTCATATGGTAAAAAAAGATTCCTTCCATACCATGTAGTGAAATTCAATAATGGGTAACAATGTCTTTAAACATACATATAATAATAGTAAACATTATTTGAAAAATATTTTAGAAAACATGTACATGGATGATAAATATATTCCCAATATATACTTATGTAAAAACAATCTCGAATAAAAATGAGATTGCAAAATTATCCCCTACATTAGGTCTGATTTCTTCCATATGTGTCTGAAACTCTTATATACTGGGTTTAAAAATATTATTAACTTATGAAATAACCATAATAATATTTATTATATCATATATGATTCACTTATTACATTATATTACCCATTCATTTGTCAATTCCATGTTAAAGTAACGTTTTGGGTAATAATCGTTTTATTTATCGTACGTGTTTCGACTTGTTATTCTTGATATTATTAGATAGATCATGATTCACTTACTTAAATAATGTAAAACATGATTTATATATTATATATATTCTGTATATAAATATATATATAGATTAGATAGATAAAAGAAATGGAATACACCATTCATGGAGACAGTAGGTCGTATGTACGCATGAAAAATGTTGGTGTTTCCTTGTTGGATTGAATGAAAGTAATTAAATGACACTTTTATATATATATATATATATACATAAATTCAGTAGTATTATTATTTCATTTATTTCATGATTATTTATTATATATACCTTATAATCATTCTTGAGTGGTTAACATGGATAATGAATCTCATCGTGCCGTGGAGACAGTAAGTCGTACGTACGCAAGAGCGATGATATCATTCCCATAATTATTGAATGGTATTGAATTAGTGGGTGAATAATATCTCGGAATTAGTATCATGTTATAATAATCATATATAGTTATTATTTCCACATTATACCCATCCAAGTAGGGTGGTGGTGAAAAACAGATTACACCATGGTGTGGAGACGATAAGCCCTACGTACTCACGCGCGGTGATTTCATTTATCATAGTATGGATAGAAGGTGAAATAGGGTTGTTTCATATTTATAATAACATATCAGTATATTATTTATTCTTATGTTATTACTTCATAATGAAACAACTAAATAAGAGTAAGTATAATAAGAAATAAATTTGAATGAATCGATAGAAGAGATTACATCTTCCTCGACATGCCTTCTTTAAATATCCACTTAGGGAACTGGAGTTGCTCTTTTGAGAGGATAATCACCTCTATAATGTAACTAGGTAAGTTTATAAGAGAAATTTTTAGGTTTTAGATGATCTTGAAGGCTCAAAATAGAGTGAATATGAGAGAGAGGAGGTTCCATTTTATAAGAGAGGAGAGGGGCACTTTAAGAAAGTTCCAAAATATAATTTTATTATAAATTAAATTTTGATTTAAAATGATCAAAACATATTTAATTCCTAGATAATATGATTTTGGTTCTAATACCCACCATACAATAATTTTTTGAAATGTTTTTAATATTTTTTTATCCTTATCGTTTTTGTTTTACCCTTGTTTCACCCTTTTTAATCTTATCGTGATATCATGTTATTTACACATTATGGGTTAATGTAATTACCTTATCATGTAAAAATACCCAAAAAATATTATTTTTGACATATTTGAACTTATATTTACCATTTTTATGAATGTTAGATTTTTAGGAATTTAATATCATTTAATAAACTATTTTTTGTTTTAAGTTATAAATTGTGTCAATTTTGGACACTATTTATACTTCTTTTATAAAAATTCATAACAAACTTATTCCTTTGAAACAAAGGAATTAAATTATACCTAATATGTCAATTTAATCCATAAAATACGTGTATTGCATAAAAATATTCAAATTAAATTTATTTTAATATTTATAAATTTATTTATTTGAATCTATCATTAATGAGGAAATCACTACAACATAATTGTGTTACAAATAAATAAATATATCTAATTTTAAAAAATTATAAATAAAATACCATGATTTAGGAAATATTTTTAACTTTATAATTACTATTTATATTCATAGAGATCTGTTATATAACCCCATTTTAAAATCAATTTAGTAAAAGATATATGTTTAGGTTATAATTATCTTTACTTTAAATTAATTCATATAAAATGTCATTTTCACATCCATGTGAATCCATGGGTTCCCAAAATCTACCCTAGGATTCCAATGGTTATAAATATCTCATAAAATAGGATTAGGACATGTGTTAGGGTAATTTATAATTATTATAATATTATTTTTTACCCTTATTTATTAGATTTACTCTTTAACCATGGAAATTAAAATAATTACTGAAGTTACTATTCACAACGTCCAAAAATAAAAGGTACCTATTTACACAATCGAGAAATTATGATTCTAAATATGGAATCCATTTTTACAAATTCAAAACACAGAATTTTCAGTAATTAATTTTAAATTAATTCTCATTGTCAAAACCAAAAAGTGGGTTTTTAAGAAATAATAACTATCAAAATATTGACATCTGTTTATGTCCAATTTGAAAGTGAAATTACTTCCAATGACCAACATTGGATTAAATTATAAAAATATAATCCAATGATAATTTAAAACCAAATTAAATTACAATATAACTGTATAAATAAATTAGATTAAAAATTAGTTTTGAATTAAAATATAGAATGTTTTGCTATTCATAAAAATATGAATTTCATCATAAAAATACCAAAATTTCATCCAATGCAAATTTTGATGTTCCTATTATAAATAATAAATTTATTTTTTCAAATTGAAAATATAAAAGTGGAAAAAAAATATTTATAATGGGTGTTACAACAAAAGGCGGTAAAACTGGATATTTAAAAAATACTTCTTTTATCCAAAAAAATGATTTTGTTCTCGTATCATGTTCTATAAAATGTGTAATATGAAGTATAATGTTATATAAAATTCAAAATGTAGTTAATAGTATTCATAATGACTAGTTATGTAATATTTTAATAGTATATCGTTGTTTAGTGAAACTCGGTGTTGCGTACAACGCAAGCTATCGAGGAAGGTCACTATTGCGTGTAACGCAAGGCAAGTCAGTGTTGCATGTAGTGAAATCTTCCTTTGGGGTTGCGTATAACATAATACAAACATAGTTCATTTATACATTGAACAAAATCTATACTTAGTGTTGCGTGTAATGAATTATATCAAAGGAACTTGAAATTGTGTGCAACACAAGCCAATAATAGGGTTGTGTATATTGCAAGATAATATTGTGCTACATATAGAGAAAGCTAATCTTGGTGTAGCATACAACAAAATACATCATAGAAATTAAAAAAATATATTTCTCATAAATTCTTGGCATGTTATATTCTACCTCCTTAAAATGAATATCTCCCTTGAAATTCTTCGAGGTTATAAATGGTTTAATACTTGAAAGTTTCTTTCATGAAAACCCACATCGTAAAAAGGAATACTAAAACTTCATTTTAAAAAGGAAAGTTAGAAACATAACAGTTACCCAAATTAACTCATCACTGGGTTTCCATATAGGATAACATAGGTGGGAAGTGAAAACATGGATATGGAAGAGAAATCTAACCATCACGTTCTGATGGATAGTGATAGAGAATAAGGTTTGGAGATAGTTAAATACCAGAATGTCGTAAATCTGCGATGATTTAAGGGACCATATGATTCATTGAATAATAAGGTACTAGGATAATAGTTTATTTCAAGATCCTTTACCTAAAGTTGAAGAATTTTTCATTAGAATAAATACTTACTTGATTTTGGTACTATATCACCATTGTTTGTGCCTTGAACAATTTCCACTTCATTTCACATTTAATGAAATGAAGTTGAATTTTTATTCTTGAAGTGTAAGCAGATCATGAAATATTATGATAGGTCATTCCATCTATTTCTATCCCAAAAATTTTAGCACAAGTTATTAAATTTACATAAGTCCATCTATGGTGACATTAACTATTTATGGTTCCAAAAATGGACTTATACTTCATATATAATACCAATTAATAAAATTAAAACTAATTTCTACTAACCAGGAACTTCCTGTAGGATAGTGGTAGGTGATAAAGGCATATCACACTTCAGTTTTGGTTTTGATTCCCATAGTCGTGTTTGACGCGACGGGTTGTCGCCCATCCTGGAGGCTGTACTTTTTCTAACACTATACTATTATAACATTCAAGAAAAAATATAAAAAAATTTCTATCCATGAACAATACTATCTGATGTCCAACTAAATCCATTACAACCTTTAGGATTATCCAAAATACTTTTGTCCAATCTCATAGTACAAAGAAAAAAATTACCAGAAAGGTCATATAACAAGAATTGTATCACTATGTCCTTATATAAATCATGATATCATTAATAAAATCAAACATATCATTATCTTCTTATCCATTCATTATGAAAATATCATGTGCCCTCCAAAAATATATGAATAACCTTTCACGGTTACCGGTACCATTCAACATACACTTTCAAATACTTAAGGAAAAACAATTGTGTAACAATCCTTAGATGTTTCTTTATTCCATAGTTCCATTAAATTACTTATACAACATTACTCTTGATAAACATACAATCATTCCACTTCCTAGTTAAACCATTGACTGAGCTTCATCAATTTATTCCTCAACACTTCTTGCATCTCATATATCATTTATAGTCTCTTCATCACCATAAACATAAATACTACCCAAACGACTAAGATGATTCTCTTCCTAAGGTTATCCTTTAGGGAATCAATTTTCATAATGCCCATACATTCCACATTTAAAACATTTTTTCATTGATGATGTCTTAGTAATACCATTATCTTTTCACATTGTGTTAATGGAACCTTTTCCTTTGTAATTACTTGCTTTGTGTCCTTGTTTTCCACAACCAAAACATCTTCCAGTTCTTTTGAAACATTCTCCTTTATGTCTCTTCCCACATAATTTACATGAGAAAATTTAACTTTTTTCCTCTATTATCATCATGAAACTCCATATTTCTCCTATTATTTGTGTCAATAAATTCACCAAAGTTTAAATTATTGATCATATTATGAGATTGCTGATTAGGCATAACAATGATGTTTCTCCTTCCAACGCCCATTTCCTTTGGTTTCTCATGGAATATATCATTACATTGTCCATCATATTCTCCATTAACATGAATCCTCCTGTTTCTGGCCATTTTCTAATACCCAAAAAAATCTTGTGAGAGGAAAAAATCATACAAAGAAAACAATATAATCATGGGGGGTACTTTTAATCTATAACATTTTAGCTTTAATCTTAGGTTATTCATTACTATTACCATAATTCTAGGATTCTAACCTATATTTATACATAACTGTAGGGACATACCTAGACATAACATAGAAATATCTCTAGGGATCTCACTAAAGTTTTCACATCCTAGTTTACAATGGTTGACTAAAACTTTACTCTGATACCAACTATAGAGACCCAAGATTTATGTACATGGAAATTACATTAAATTTGTGAAATACTTAATATATGACAAAAAAACACCCAAAGACTGTATTGGTTTAGTATCTTTGGAAACTTGGAATATAATCGTCTAATAATGGTGAAAGATCTTCAATATCTCCCATAAATATCTTCCCATTTTGGTTTTCCTACCTAAAACCATTCTTTATATCCTTGGGAAAAGAAAACATAAAAAGGGTGAGCTCAAATGATTCGTAAGGGTAAACATGGAGAATATAAATCAAACTATAAATATTTTAATGTAAAAACATGAACATAATATTTAAACATGAAAATATTGATAAAAAACATACATTTTGGCAGTACGTAAGGCATGGATCATAAAGGGACATCAATCATGATAAAGTAGAATGGGAATAAATCATGGAATTGTGGAAAACCATTAATCACATAATATGATTTCAATAGTATCCAGGGAATTTTTTCCAAGACCATCAAAGTGGACAAATCCCATTACTAAACTGGGTATACTTGTCATTCCAGCCATGTATTATTGAACTAGATTTACCTATCATTCCAGTCATGTCTATATCAAGAGATATAAATATTTACCCAATGCATTGGATTGAGATATAGGTACCAACCATCTCATAATTAAATCATTCTTACATGTTCCACAAAACATAAATCACTCATCATAGAATAACCCATTAAATAAAATCAGATTCTTAAACATCATTTCATCATAAAATAATCCATAGACATCATAAAAATAATACCATAATAAACACAATAAAATCAAAGTAATAATAGGGATAGATACATAACCCTATGTCATCTTATATAGAAAATAATTTTGATAAAACACTTGAACTTAATTCATGAGGAAAATACCCATTCTTCTTCAAAAAAAAATTTCTTTTCTCAAAATGAAATGCAATATTAAAAGAAAAAATAATTTATTTGAAAATAAACTTGATATAGTTTAGAGGAATATTAATTTAAATAAGGTTCTATGAATATGTAAAAATATTATCATACTGTATAAGATAAAAAAACATGCTCCTTGTACTTTTACTGGAAAAGTCAAAAAGTACCTCATATGGTAAAAAAAGATTCCTTCCATACCATGTAGTAAAGTTCAATAATGGGAAAAAATTACTTTAAACATACATAGAATAAGATTAAACATTTTATGAAAATATTTTTAGAAAACATGGAAATGGGTGCTAAATATATCCCAAATATATACTTACGTATAAACAATCTCAAATAAAAATGATATTGAAAAAATATCTCATACCTTAGGTCTGATTTATTCCATAATTGTCTGAAAATCATATATATTGTGTTTAAACATATTATTAACTTGTAAAAGAACCATAATAATATTCATGATATCATATATGACCCACCTAAGACTTTATATTACCAGTTCATTTGTCAATTCCAGGTTAAAGCAATGTTTTTGGTAATAATCATTTTATTTATCATGCATGTTTCATCTTATTGTTATTGATATTATTACATATATAATTATTAACTTACATAAAAAAATATAAAACATGATTAATATATTATATAAATTCAGTATATAAATATATATATTAGATATATAAAAGTAATGAAATACACAATTCATGGAGATGGTAGGTCGTACGTACGCATGAATGTTGTTTTTGTTTCTTTGTTGAATTGAGTGGAAGTAGGTAAATGGAATATATATATATATATATAATTTGTGCCGTTATTATGTCATATATTTCATGATTATTTGTTATATATACTTTATAATCATTATTGAATGGTTAACATGGAGAATAAATCTCATCGCGTCGTGGAGACGGTAAGTCGTACGTACGCACGAGCGACGATATCATTCCCATAATTGTTAAATGGTGTTGAATTGGATGGAGAATAATATATATAAATTAGTATCATGTTATAATAATCATATATAGTTATTATTTCCACCATTATACCCATCCAAGTAATTTTGGTGGTGAAAAACAAATTACAGGACAACATGGAGACGGTAAGCCGTACGTACGCACGCTCGGTGATTTCGTTTTTCATAGGAAGGATAGAAGGTGAAATAGGATTTTTTACATATTTATAATAAAAAATAATTATATTATTTATACTTATGGTATTACTTTATAATGAATCAACTAAATAATATAATGTAGAAGAATAAATAAATTTGAAAGAATCGATAGAAGAGATTACCTCTTCCTCGACGTGCCTCCTTTAGATTTCCTATTAGGGAAATAGATTTGGACTTTTGAGAAGACAATAACCTATAGAATGTATCTAGGTATGTTGGTAAGAGAAATTTTCAGGGTTTTTACGATCTTGAAGGCTCAAAATGGAGTGAATAAGAGATGGAGGAGGTGCCCTTTTATAAGATATGAGAGGGGAACTTTATGAAAGTTCTAAAATATTATTTTATATAAATTAAATTTCGATTTAAAATGGACCCAAACTTATTTAATTACAAGATATGATTATATGGGTTCTAATAACCATAATACAATAATTTTTTGACAAGTTTTTAATATTTATTTTATCCTTATCTTTTTTGTTTTACCCTTATTTTACCCTTTTTAATCTTACAGTGATATCATGTTATTTACACATTGTGTATTAATGTAATTACCATATCCGATAAAAGGACCCAAAAAAGTTATTTATGAAATATTTGGACTTATATTAACCATTTTATAGAATATTAGTTTTTGAGAATTTAATATCATTTAATAAACTATTTTATGTTTTAAGTTTTGAATTGTGTTAATTTTGGACACTATTCATACTTCTTTTTAAAAAATTCATTACAATCTTATTAATTCAAAAAAAAGTCATTAAATTATCCCTAATATATCAATGACATTCATAAAATTCTTGAATTGTATAAAAATATTCAAATTAAATTTATTTTAATATTTATAAATTCATTTATTTGAAACATTCATTAATGAGGAAATCACTACATCATAATTATGTCATAAATAAATATATATATCTAATTTAAAAAAATTATAAATAAAATACCATGATGTAGGAACTATTTTTATCTTTATAATGAAAATTTAGAGACATATATATCTTTTATATAACCTCATATTAAAATTGATTTAGTAAAAGATATATGTTTAGGTTATAATTATCTTTACATTAAATTAATTCTTTGAAAATGGCATTTTCACATCCAAGTGAATCCATTGGTTCCCAAAATCTAAGCTAGGATTCCTGTGGTTATAAATATCTCACAAAATGGGATTAGAACATGTCTTAGGGTAATTTAATATTATTATAATATTATTTTTTACCATTATTTACTAGATTTACTCTTTAACCATGGTTAATAAAATAATTACTGAAGTTACTATTCATAATGTCAAAAAATAAAAGGTGTCTATTTACACAATTTGGAACTCCTGATTCCAAATATGGAATACATTTTCCCAATTCAAAACATAGAAGTTGCAGTAACTAATTTAAAATTAATTCCCATTCTCAAAACCAAAAAGCAGGTTTTTAAGAAGTAATAACTATTAAAAGATTGACATCTATTTATGTCCAATTTGAAAGTGAAATAACTTCCAATGAACAAAATTGGATTAAATGATAAAAATATAATCCAATTATAATTTAAAACCAATTTAAAGTACAAATTTACTATATTAATAAATTATATTAAAAAGTAGTTTTGAATTAAATTACAGTAATTTTAACTATTCATGAAAATTTGAATTTCATCAGAAAAATACCAAAATTTCATCCAAATTAAATTTTGATATTCCTATTCTAAATAAAAAATTTATCTTTTCAAATTAAACATATAAAAGTGACAGAAAACATATTTACAATGGGTGTTCCATCAAAAGGTGGTAAAACTGTATTTTTTAAAAGGACTTATTTTATTCGAAAAATGATTTTGTTCTCATATAATGTTCTATAAAATGTGTAATATGAATTATAATGTTATATAAAATTCAAAATTTATTTTATACTATTAATAATGTTTAGATATGTATTATTTTAATAATGTTTCATTGTTTAGTGAAACTTGTTATTGCGTACAACGCAAGCTATCGAGGAAGGTCGCTCTTGCATGTAATGCAAGAAAAGTCAGTGTTGTGTGTAGTGAAATCTTCCTTTGGTGTTGCGTATAACATAATCCAAATATAGGTTATTTATAAATTGAAAAAAATCTATACTCAGTGTTGCGTGAAATGAATTCTATCAAAGGAACTTGAAATTGTGTGCAACACAAGCCAAGAATAGTGTTGTGTATACTGAAAGCTAATACAGTGTTACATATAGTGCAAGATAATCTTGGTGTAGCGTACAACACACTAAATCATAGTAATTATAAATAATCTATCTCATAAATTCTTGGGGTGTTACATG
This sequence comes from Viscum album, assembly GCA_963277665.1. NCBI lineage: Eukaryota > Viridiplantae > Streptophyta > Magnoliopsida > Santalales > Viscaceae > Viscum > Viscum album. The sequence goes on along the minus strand of OY728125.1, from coordinate 165,819,928 downwards.
TTTCCTGAGGACTTCCCAAGGATACCACCTAAGATGGATGTTGAGTACATGATAGAGTTATTGCCAAGAGAAGAACCAGTTTCCATTCTACCAAATAGAATAGTGTCGATAAAGATCTAGGAACTTAAAACTCCATTGGAGTAACTAGAGAACAAGTGGTTCATTCATCCAAGTACGTCTCCTTTGGTATCTCTAGTATTTTTTTCAAAGATGTTTGATTTATTTTTGTGATTATGTGTTGATTATTGGAAGCTGAATGAGTTGATGATTAATAAATGATACCCTCTTCCTTGAATCAATGACCTTTTTACCATCTAAGAGGTTTTTCAGTGTTCTCCATCATTGATTTGAGATCGGGGTGTCACCATCTAAGTTTGAGACCTCATGATGTATCATAGAATTCCTTCAAGAACATGTATGGGTTATATGAGTTTGTTTTGATGTCGTTTGGGTTGACCAATGTGTTGGTAGTGTTTATATCCCTAAGGAAGAGAATCTTTCACCCTTACCTAAATCAGTTTGTAGTTGTAATTTTTGATGGGATCTTCATGTACTCTAAGACTCATAACGATCATTACAACATCTTGACATCATCCTGAGTACACTAAGAGATCATAAGCTATATGAAAATCTATCCAAATGAAATTTTCAGATTAATAGGGCGCATTTAATAGGTCACATCATCTTTGAGGAAGGTCTATTAGTGGAACCAGAGAAATTAAAAGTTGTTTTATCTTGGGAGAAGCTCATGAATGTTTCTATTGTCTATGGTTTTGGTAGGCTATTAATGAAGGTTTTCCAAATACTTCTCCCATTTAACAGCACCAAATTTGGGTTTGAATAAGAAGTGAATAATGTCTGACTGGTCTGAGGCATGTAATAATTCTTTCCAAGAGTTAAATAAGTGGTGAAAAACCATACTGATTCTAACCTTACCTGATCCTAGTAAGAAGTACGCCTTTTTTTATTCTTCTGGTGTTGGACATGGGGAATTTTTGATACATGATGATCAGGTTGTGGAATATGGGTCATGAAAGTTGAGGCCTCATGAAATAAATTACCCTACTCATGATCTTGAGTTGGTCATGGTGGTTTATGCCTTAAAGTGTATTTAGAAATACTTTTTGGGAGAGTGGTTCACAATGTATATAAATTATAAGTCTTAAATACATATTCTCTCAGTGTGATATGAATATTTGGTAGGTAATATCAGTTGAGTACAAGAATTATTTTCACTTCAAGTTGGTTTACATGTCGAGAAAGGGAAATCGTGTTATGGATTCTTTAAGTTAAAAGACTCAAAATTAGGCTATTCAAGAATCTAGTTCTGAATGGATGATGATGGCATTGTTTAATGAGATGAATCTAGAAGTTCAAGATGTACAAGGGTAGATAAGCCTTTCATCCTTGTAATTTGATTAAATGATACTAATCTAGATCAAGGAGAGGAAATGTGGGGATATGGAGCTATTGGATTTTAAGGGGAGTCTTAAGGATAGAGAGTCACCTTCTGATTAAACTATTAAAGATGATGGGATAGTTTATGATCGTGGTCATGTTGTTGTGCCAACATGCATATGAGAAGATTTTATGTGTGAGTTTCATGCATCGAAGTGGGTATTACATCCTTGTTTGACCGAAATGTATCATTATCTTCATAGAAAGTATTGGTGGCTAGGGATGAAGAAATAGATTGTGGGTTTGGTGTCGTGATGCCTTACCTTCTAACAATTGAAGGCTAAGTATCGGTGGTTGGGTAGTTTTTTGTATCCATTACCCATTCTAGAAAGGAAATAGGGTGACTTGATGATGAATTTCATCGTGGGTCTCCCAAGGACACATCAAAATAATTATGTGGTCTAGTTAGTTATGGATCAGTTGACTAGGGAATATCATTTCTTACCTATTAGAGATACTTTCACTATGGATTAGTTGGGTGATATGTATGTTCAGGAGATAGTGTGATCACACAAGGTTCCATAGACTATAGTTTTGGATCAAGGTCCATATTTCACTTCATGATTCTAGAAAGGATTACATAATTCTATTAGTACCCATACATTTTTTAGTACTGGTTTACTCCTGCAAATGTATAGGAAGTTGGAGTGTAACATCCAGGTGTTAGATGATATGTTAAGGGAATTTGTCCTAAATTTTTGTGGATCATGTAAAAGTCATCTATCAATGGTTGATTTTTCCTATAATAATATTTATTAAGATATGATTTATATTTCACCATATGAGGTGCTTTACAATAGACTGTGTAGACATCTATTTTGTTGGTTAGAGGCTGAAGAATCAGAGTTTTTGGGACTAAGTCTCATGTAGAAGACTTTGGAATAGTTTAATTAGATTTGAAAATGTATAGAAACATATCATAGTATAAAAAGTCATATGCATATCGGCATCATCGACCTCTTGAGTTTAGGGTGGTGATCATGTGTTTCTTCGGGTGTCACCATGGTCGGGTCACCATCAGATTCTAAAGTTAGGTATGTTGGTGCCCAGGTTTGTGGAGTCATTTGAGATTGTGGAGAGTATCTAACTAGTGGTTCACTTATTGGATATTAAATATAAATATAGTAGTATGCACAATGTTCTTCCTGTGTCACATCTTTGGAAATATCACCATGAACCATCTCATGTGATTGGTGTTGAGGATGTTGAGATTTAGGCTGATGTGTCCTTTGAGGAGCATTTGTTTCATATTGTGGATTATAGTGAGAATGTCTTGTGTGGAAATGTTGTACCTTTGGTTTGAGTTTTATGGAATCATGCTAATTTTCAAGAAGAAGCTTAGGATAGAGAGTCATATGTGCAGGCTCATTGGACAAATATCTTTTCTTTTGAAGCTTAGTAACTCATAGATGTGTGGTTTGAGGATGAGCTATTATAAGTTAGAGAGGTTGTAAGATCCCAGAATTCATGGAAGTATTTTTCTAATTAAATTTTTGTTTGAATGCCTTAATGTTGGATAATTAAATTTTTACAAAGTGTATGAGGAATCTTAGGGGTGTTCTAGGGGTTTGGAACATGAAAGAAAGGGAAATCAATCCATCATGTGTATGTTGCATGTTTGGCACACGGTTAGTGTAAACCATGCAAGGGGGAAATCCAAACCATGCAACATTGGATAGAGATATTTCACACGGTTTAATCAAGGCTTGTCAAACCATGTGGTATTCCTAGGTAACCATGCAACTTGGACCCCTCTTAGATAGATTTCAGCTCATGTTTGGTGCAAGGTTTGGAAAAATGTGTGGCCAAACCATGGGATGTTAAAAATATAGAAATTACCATTTCCCCCTCATTATTTTTTGTGTTCTAACCAATTTCATCCCCCATTTATTCACCAGTAACCCTCGTGATGAACCAAATCTCCCAAATCGTCCCAAGGATTGATCTCCTTCATTTCTAGGTCATTTGGAGTGTCTTTGGGTTTGTATTGAAGATCTGAGTAAGTCTAATGTTCCTCTTGCTTCTCTTTTTTGGATTAGAGCTTCTCATTTTGTTACAAATCCCTAAAACCCTCTTTTTCTAGGAGATCTTTGGATAGATCTTCAAGGGGTTTTTGAATCTGAATATAAGGCTAAAGTTAATCAAGAGTTCATATACCAATTCAAGGTAGGTGGTATATAAGTTATATCTCATAGTTTCATGTTGATTTTTGCATGTGTGGTTGTGTGATGGGTTCTCTATTAAAGTGTATTTGATTCTTTTAGTGAGATTTAGTAAAATGGTTGGCTAAATTATGAATTTAACATCTCATTATCCCAATGGGATGCATCGAGATTAATTAGATTGATTTAGGGCCACCCATGGGTGTGCCAATATCCTTGAACATAGAAATTTAATGTTAAGCCTAAAGGTCACTTGTATTGAAATAGATCCCTTGATAAATGTGTTGAAATTTTGTTTCAAATTATAAAGATTACCTAATGGTAGTTGTGTCTAGTTGTTGTCAAGGGAATAAGGGATTGTTTAGTAAAATGTGAAAAGGGGGTTAAATGGAATAAATTTAATATGTCAAATGACTTATATGTTTTTAATGGAATTATGTAAATGGGATAATGCATGTGAATTGATGAACCATGTGAAATGGGTTAATTTATGGAAATTATTGAATATACTAAATGAGTTAAGGTATAAAAAGGGAAATGGGTTAAATAGGCTATTCTAAGTAAATGGTAAATGTGTTAATGGGATAAAGATTTGTGATGATTCATGTCTTTAATTAAGTGTGAATTACAAATGTTGTATGTATTTTTTTATCTTGGTTTTTGATATGGTATATGTGGATAATTGATAAATAATCATGTGCACATGGCTTGGTAGTTATAGGGTATTGCACTTGAGGATCTATGCTTATGGTTCTGGTTAGAATGAGGATCTAAACCCCACCCTTATAATGTACAGTTTAGGGAAGGGGACTAGAGATCTATGCCCCTAATAGTTTCATTTGATGATACTACCAGGAACAAGGAACCAAGTCAAGTGTGATGTATTTTTTATGAAATGTTTATACCTAGTGAGATATAGAACGTGGATTATTCCCTTATACATTATAATTTACCGGCTTAAGTGGTTGTATAAATGTTGTAAATTCCTAACCCATGGAACATGTAATGAAAATGAATTCAGTAATGAAGACAGTATACATAATGAAAATGGAAATAATTATTGAAATCATTATAGTGAATATTGTTAACTAATGGAACACAAGTTGTCTTTTTTTACTTGTCATTTATTTATTACTTTCATGCACTATATGTTTATACTGGATATTTTGTAGGCACCATTGGTGGTGAACTACTGAGTTATAATCACACCCTGGTCGAGCTATCATTGGGTACCCAAGAATATTTCTTGGTTTCAGGTCATGATAAGAATAAAGTAAATATTCTAGGGAGTTGAGTTGGGCTTGGGTTTTTCATGGATGAGGATATGGATTTGGAGTCAAGACCCAATTTGTGGGTTCATCTATTTTTCTTATTATGAATTTTCTTCACTTTTGTCAATATTGACATGACAAGGTATAATTATTGTTCGTTGTGTTTTATACCCTAAATAGGAATGGTTGGTAATAAATTTTTCTGGTTTATTAGTTATTGTTATATTATATCATTTGTTATATGATGTGATTACTCTAGTAAAGAGGGTATAGTCTCCCCACATGATCTATTCGAAACTTGCTTCTAGTTAGCAACTTCTGAGAGATAGGGAGGTGCGCTTGAGTTTATTTGGCAACCCGTCTTGGAGCACCAGTTTAGTGGCTTCTAGGTTGGGGTCATTATAATATTATTGAATGAATATTATTATTTATCCTTCATAAGATCAAATCATTATATAAAATATACATATTCTTTGAATCATGGATATAGTTGTTTCTTAAACCGTATACCATTTTTATACATGGTGTTTACATCAAATGTTATGTGATTAACTAAGAAAATATTGATAAATCCATACTCATTACTCAATATGGATATTTTATGATAATAAATATTTATTAATGAATTAAATCTATTGTTAGATATATGAGGAATGATTTTAACATACAATTATGAGTGGGGGATAATTATAGATAGCCTCTTTATCCTTTAACAGATCTCATGAGAAAATCAGTTGGCCAAATCAAATGGGTTTGTTCCCATAGTTTTAAACTATCTTGTGAAAAGTCTTGAAAGTAGAGGTATCAGAGTGTATGAGATCATGAAATACAATAATTAATAATTTATTTCATTGAGAATTCAGTTTTTATTATTATCCATGAGATTTTTTCGTTGATGTTATCTCTGGGTGAATTTCATTCTCAGTTTATTGATTAAATTTCATGTGTGTTCAGTTATTTACCTTTCTATATTAATAATGCCTTATTGATTCATTATATCTTCCATTGTATGTAACCCTTTCAAAGAATATGATCTCACCCTTATTTTTTTCCTTTCTCCGGGATATGAAAAGTATTTCTTTGAATGAGTTTCAAGGATGGCTAACATTTCCTTTTATTATGTTCAATGTTTTATTCCTAATATAAAATTGGTATTATGTATATATCTTGTTTTTTAGGACTACTAATCTATTCTATCTTTTGGGGTGTGATCTCTTATTTCTAGTTCCAATGTAATAAGGTATACACTGAATCTAGGTTACTAGAGTTGGGACCCTTATAGTTGGTATTAAAGTATGTTTATTTGAAACTTGGGGAAATATATTAAGTAAAACATAGATTAGGAAACATGAACTTATGGTAGAAATAAAGGATAAGTATATATGAACATTCTAAAGTTTTTCTAAGAACAATATTATGTAGATTTTTTAGAAATATATCCCTTTCAAGATACTATAAGTTGACGTGGCTTATTCATAGTCTTACCTATGTGTAATAACTCTAAAAAAAATTTCATTGGGTTTGACCTGATCACCATATGGTGTATGAAAACAATCCTTACTACACACATGGTTTTACACTCTTGGGGTATATTCTTAGGATAATTAAAATTTTCATTAAAAACAATTATGAAGGATTTTAAAATAAAGATATCCCCAAAGACACCAAGTTTATGATTATAAGATTAAAGATTCATAAATTTTTTAATTTATGTTAAATGTTATGCCATATTAATAATTTTAAATTATGATTTAAAATTCATAATTTTACGAGCTAATACAGTATATTCCACTATTTAGAAATTGTGTTAGGGGGGATAAGGGTATCAATACTCCTAGATAGTATAGATATTTACCTGTTGAGAAATCTGATATAACTAGTATTAGAACTGAACAGATTATATATATATTAGGGTTGGTTAACCAAGTTTTTAAAAATATCCTTTTCTAAATGGAGAAACCTATTTTCCACAACATGATTCTACTATGATGGATCAATTCATGTTTTAGAATCTACCATAATTTATTGGTACTATTAATCCTATTGATGTTGAGTAATGGGTTAAGTCCCTTGAGAAGATATCTTTGGCATTGGTATGTAATGAATAGGAAATGGTAGAAATTATAGTATATTATATCAATGATGATGTTGATCAATTGTGACCATTGATCCAAAATACTAGGGAGGAAGATGAAATATAACACATTGAATTGAATTATTTTAAATAAAATTATTCGAAAAATATTTCCCTCATAGAAAAAGAACTAAAATGAAGAGAAAGGTCCTCATCTTAAAGAAAATGGAAGAATAAAGTTTTTCTAATTATGATTCTACATTTACAAGGATATCCAAGTATTATATAGATCTCTTACACAACATGGAGTGCATGATCGATAATTTCTTTTAAGGGTTTAATCCAAGTCTCTAAAGGGCACTAGTCTCTCAAAAAAATTTATCATATGATGAAATATTTTTATGTTCCATGAAAATGGATATCTAATTTTATAGATCCAATATTTTCAATGGAAATAAAGAAAATAAATGTTCAAATGAAAAACAATAAAAATTGAATGTATCTAAAAAGAAGAATAGAATGAAGAAATTACCATGTTGTCAGAACTGTGGAAATAATCATCATAGAAAATGGTTGAAAGTCTTGGGAGTTTGTTATAAGTATGTAGATAATGTTCTTTAGGATGGATAATGAAAATTGAATAAATAAAAAAATTTCTAATTCTTAAACTACAATGAAATGGGTCATTATTCAAACTAATGACCCAATAATCAAGGGAACATTCCACTAGAGCAGCTAAGGGAGGAACTCCAAGCTTATGAAATCACTATAGCTGATGTTGAAGTTCCTAAGGAGGTGGTGGGAGGTACATTAATCCTATATTTATATTTATAAAATGATTTATTGTTTCTAGATCCTTTATTATTTTATATATTATATGTTTTCTAAGAAATTATATATTTTCCTAGTACTTTAATAAGGGAGTTATCAGTCAAAACTCTTATTGGAATTCTCACTTCAATAGGGATATGTCAGGAAGTCCCCATTATGACACATAAACATGATTTATTTACTATACTTATTATTATACATATGGTTGACATTGATATAATCATTAGTATGGACTAGATTTAAAAATGTGATGCAAAAAAATATTTCAAGAAGAATGGAATTATGATTTTTAATGAAGATATATAATTATTTATCTTCAGAGGAGAGATATCATCATCTAAGACATTTCGTGATCCACCCCCTGTATCTCTACTAAAATAGATTATTGGGGAATAAGATAAAACACAATCTAGAGATGGAGAAGGTATTCTACAAATTGAGAATGTACCTATTGTATAAGAATAATTTGGTGTATTTCCTTAGGAATAACCTAATAATCTACTAGAGCTTAAATTTGAGTTATCCACTAGTTTAATCCCAAATGAAATAAAAAAATATCAAAGACTCCTTATAAAATGGACATTGTGGAATTGGTGTATTTGAATAAACAACTAGATTATTTGTGTGATAAAGGATTTATTTGACCTAGTGTTTCACCATAGGGATCCCCTGTTATATTTTTTAAGAATGAATATTTATTCATGATACTCTACATCAATTATATAGAAATAAATGTTATTATGATAAAGAAAAAATATCATCTTCCTCGCATTGATAACTTATTTGATCAACTACATTGAGATAAATATTTTTCAAAGATTGGAATTCATTTTATGTATCATAAATTGAGTGTAAACAAGGAATACATTCCAAAAATAGAATTTCAAATGATGTATGGACATTATAAGTTTATAGTAATTCCATTTATATTGAATAATGCACCCTTTGGTTTTATAGACCAAATGAGTAGAGTATACAAGGAATATCTTGATGATTTTTTTGTAGTATTAATTAGTGATATCATTTGTTATTCTAAAATATATGAGGTCCATGATAATCACTTGTTGATAATTATTGAGGATATTAGAAGAAAATAGTTTTATGTGATGTTTAGTAATTGTGATTTTTGGATTCAAGAAGTTTTTTCCTTGGATATATTTTCTCTAAGGATGGATATTTGTTGATCTTGAAAAGATAGATGTCATAAAAGAATGGCTTACACCAACAAACACAATAAGGGAATGTAGTTTCATTGGTCAGGAAGGTTACTATCAGTGGTTCATTCATAATTTTTCTTGATTGGATAACCCTTTAACCAAGACTATATGTAAAGGGGTTTAGTTCGTTTAGAAAAAGGAATGAGAATAATGTTTTTATGGGTTGAATATATGATTGGTCAATGATTTAATTTTTACTCTACCATCTGGAAATGATGGTTTCGTGATATATATTGATGCATCAAAAAAGGGACTTGGTTGTGCCCTAATTAAAAATTAAAAATTTATTGCATATGCATCAAGGTAGTTAGAAAATCATGAATGGAACTATTACATCTATAATATTTAGTTGGTAGTTGTAGTATTTTCATTTAAGATATGGATACATTATCTTAATGGTCAAATATGTAAGATATACATTGACTATAAGATCCTAAAATGAATCTTTTCATAGAAAGATCTCAACATGAGGAAAATGAAATAGTTTAAGCTACTTAGGGATTATGACTTCTCAATATGCTACCACCTTGGAAAGTAAAATAAGGTAGTGATACTTTGAGAAGGAATGATCATGGATTTATGACCTAATTTATTATTAAGATAGATCATATGTTAATAGATCAAGTAATGATGGATATGGGAATTATTAATGAAGTGGAGAAATCACTCCTTTTTCAAATGATTGAGAAAACATCTTTTTTAGAAAAATTTAAAAAATTCTAAATCTTATGACGAGAACATTCATAAAAAAATTAAATGCGTGAATGATGGAAAATTATAAGACTTATTTTGTTAATATAGTGATTTAAAATATGAAAATATATAATTTTTTCCAATTATACCTAAGATAAAATTAATTATTGGATGATGAATATAACTAAAATTTCTCTATAAACCCTAATAACACCATGAGGCATAGGGATTTGAGGGAGTATTTTTGTGGGATAAAATGAATTGGTAAATTGTGACTATGTATATAGATTCTTGGTTTTTTAATAGGTCAATTCTAGGGTATAATATCCTAGAGTATTTATGTACCCTATTTCAAATCCTATGTATAAATGGGATGATATTAATATAGACTTTTTCATAGTACTTCCAAATACTCCTAGAAAGATTGATACAATATAGGTTATTGTTGACTGCCTAAACAAATCTAAACATTTCTTTCCATTAAAATAAAATTACCTCTTGATCACCTCACAAGGATCTATATTAATAAATTTGAAATAGTTCATGGTGAGACTCTTTTGATTATATCTGGTCATGATACCCTCTTTACATCAAAATTATATAAGATTATTCATAAGGATATTGATATTGAGAATCATTTTAGTATTTCCTACTATCCTCAAACTATTGGATAGTCTAAAAGGAATATTCAAACATTTGGAGACACGTTGAGGTTGTTATCACTAGAATTTCAAGGTATGTAGGATTAGTATTTTATTTTCATATAGTTTTACTATAACAATAGTTTCCATTCAAGTATTCAAATGTCATTGTTTGAAGAATTGTATATAAAGATATTCCTTACTCTAAATTGTTGTGATGAAGTTCGTGAAATAAATATTGTAGGCCTAGAACTTTTATAAGAAACTATAACAAAGGAAAAAAAATTAGGATCATATTAAAGCATCTCAAAGGAGAAAAAGGGGTTGCGCTAAAAATTAGAGGAAGTATTTGGAATTTCATGTATATGATCATGTTTTATTAAAATTATCTCCATATAAGGGTGTGATAAGGTTTTGTATAAAGGTAAACTTGATCATCAGGAACATCGGGCCCATTTAAATTATAGAATAAATTGTAGTTGTGTCTTATCTTTTGGAAAATCCACCAAGCCTCTCTAAAGTACATGATATATTCAGTATATCATTGTTAATTAAGTACATGCCAAAACCAATGCATGTTATCACCTATAAAGAGGTATAATTTGAACCTGGTCTATCTTACTATGAAGATCCCATCTATATTCTGATACTGGAGAGAATGTATTGAGGAATTAGATGAATTGACAAGTAAAGGTACTTTAGAGAAATCATAAAATGGAAGAAGGAATGTGGGAACCAGAGGATGTAATGAAGAATAACTACCATCATTTATTTAGAAGGTAATATCCATGAAATTTCAAGGATGAATTTTTTGTAGGCGTGAAGAATGTAACACCCCAATAGTTTATGATATATTTAATTTTGAATGAATTCAAACTCTTCGATAGTTGGCCATAAACAATACCTCGAACCCCAATTATAGTAATTGAACATTATACTATAATAAAAATATAATATAATGAAAATTTTAATATTTCATGTCATAAATATTCTAATTTTCTAGAATGAAAATCAATTCTGAACTTATATGGTCAAAATAATCATGAAATGAATTTTTGAAATTTTCCCTTAGAAATTGGTTTTTGTGAATAATCAAAATTGGTGTATTTAATTATTCCCAATATTATTTAAAATAATTCATTAGAATATGTGTAATTAACAAATTCTTAAATATAAATTTTCTATAATTAAATATGGGATCATTTTTAGGTAAAAAGAAATATTTTTCAAAAAAATGTTTATTTTCCAAGAAACTACTTTTGTTTCATAAGGCATAATGTTTATCCATTTTTATTAATTAAAATATTGTTTAATTATGAATTATTTATATTAAATTTATATATTATATATCTAAATATATTAATTTAAATTCATATAATTATTATTATTATCCATATATTTAATATAAAATCATTTTATGTTTGCAAAATGCATTTATTGAAAAACCTTTTTTCGGCACGAATTATGGGTTTATTTTAAATTACATTTTTCTATGTTTTTGAGTTAAATATAATTAAATAGATTAAATATTTGAAATATGAATAATTATGTTTATTTAATATTTTGAACATAAATTATTTCCATGATAATTATAAAATACATTAAAAATTAATTACACCGGTTAAGGTTAAAATGAGGTTTCGTGTAGTACATGTGCTTTTGTTAAAATTTAATTTTCCACACATATAGAATTTTTATTTGATATATTTGATTTAATATTTAAAATAATATTCTTACAAATTTTCTAATAAGACTCATTTTAATTTTATTCTTCAAGGTTAAATTACCTTGGTAAAACAAATTCATGTTACCATGGTGAAAAATAAAATGGTAAAATTATGTTAACATAAATTCTAAGGAATAATATGTTTAAAACATTTTTTTGTGTGATGGTAGTGTGTCTCAAAAATATCATCAATAAAATATATGATTTATTAATTTTAGAGGCACTCATGGTGAGATTGAATTCCTATTATTTAATAGAATTGGGTATTTACAAAAAATGGCACTCTTCCTCAATTATAAAATGGAAATTAATCCCATCACTTATTCACCCCTATAAATCCATTTGGATAAACCAAAATCTACCCAAATATATCCCCATAATCCTTATCCACATTCTATAGTCTCTTTTATTCCCAAAAAAACAACCCTAGTGTCCTTAAGAAGAGATCCAAAGGAGGCTTCTCCAAGAGAATATAATTATCTTCAATAAGATATTTATTTTTTCATTATTATTTTAAAACCATAAATTATGGATTAACACTTAAAACATAATAAATATTTTATATCTAGTATACGTATATTTTATTATGTTTATTTCATAATATTTATTCTTCTCCACTTCCATCAAATGGGAAATAAAATCATCAATCATTTGTAGGACGGACTATCGCCTCATGAGCTGATGTAAATTGGTTTCCATCAACACTTATCATGGTTGGATATAATGATATATTTGGGGTATAAATATAATATTTATGATATATTTTTACTTATTTAATTATAATATCACATATATATTCTTAATTACTATTTGATTTAAAATTTTATAATGTCTCTCTTGTTTATAGTAGACTACCGCCTCACGAAGTGATGGGATTCGTTATTCACTTACGCTTTACATGGAAGGTAATAAGGATAAATTTATTAAATATATTTAAAATATATTACCTGATATTTATTATAGAAAAATAATAAATTGTACACTTCTTTACCATTTCACCCATTAAGTGAATGATATCATCGCTCGAGGGTACGTACGACCTACCATTTCCGTAATATGATGTGATTCATTTTCCATGTCCATACTTTAGGAGTGATTATAAAAATTCATATAATAATTAAAAATGATATATATATTACATTAATAAAATTATGTATATGATTTATCTATATCTAATATACAATAACTAGAACTTTCCTAACAAAAACCCATGAGAAAACAAGGAAATTAACACTCAAAACAATCAAAATAATGAAATATTATTAATAAACGGGTGGTAAAATTTTATTGTAGTATTGTATTAGATATTATAAATAGGAATATGGTTTTATTATAAATTAATAATATTTTTAAAACCATTGTACATGAGGTTAAATCATGTTCAACCAAAGGGAAGCGTGAGGTAATGGACTTCATCTCAATTTCCATTTCATTGAAGCATATTTGTTAATATGTACCTATTAAATTTCATGTGTTATATATACTTAAATTTGAAGTATTTAACATAAATACCTATTGATTCATTATCAAAAACATTTCAATACACGTTTATTCTGTTATGGGGTAATAATTTTAATGTTCCCAAGTAGGAATCTATTTTAAAATCTCACTTTCTTTTGAATTTATTTTACTCTTATTGAATGAATGTTATTATTTATATTTAATAAACTCAAATAATTATCTTAAATATCCATATTAATTGTATCATGGATATTATTATTTCTTAAAACATATAACATTTTTACAAATGGTATTTACTTTGAAGGTTATTTGTCTAATTGTGGAAATATTTCACAAATATATACTCTTTACTCAGTACAGATATTTGATGATAAGGAATATTTATTCGTGAATTAAATTTATTATTTGATATATAAGGAATTATTTATACATACGATTATGGGTGAGGCCTAGTTTTAGATAGCCCCTTGATACATCGACAAGTCTCATAAAACAAATCAGTTGGCCAAATCAGATGGGTTTTTACCTATAGTTTTAAACTTTCTTGTGAAAGGTATTAAAAGTAGAAGTATCATAATACCTATGATAATTACATAAAATAATTAATAATTTAATTCATTTATAATTAATAAAATATTATTATTCATTATATTTTCACATTGACATTATCTCTAAGTGCCTGTTATTATGAGTTAATATATTGAATGGAATGTGTGTTAACTTATTTTCTTTTCCATATTGATTATGACGTATTGATTTGTGATATATTCCTTTTTATGTAACCCTCTATGAGAATTTTAGATCACCATTATTTTTTCCCTTTCTCTAGTATATGAAAAAGATTTCATTGAATGATTTTCATGGATTTTGATCATTTTCTTTTATTATGTTCTATGTTTTATTAGCAATGTAAAATGAGTTTCCTACATATATATGGTTCTTAAATTCAACTAAACTATTCATTCATTTATGATGTGATCAATTATATCTAGTGAAAATGTAATAAATTAGACATTATATATGGTATACTGGTTTTAGGGTTGTTACATGATTACTAGGAATTGAAGGGGTGGTCATTAGTTTAAGAGACAGCCTGAACACTAAGAAGTAATGGGGTTATAACTTTATATTTTTTCCAATATAAGAGATTATAAAATTATTATTAAAACTTTTAAATAGTAATAAATCCATATATATTTATTTTTGGTGTATTTTGATAGTTTATAGACACAAAAATGAAGTAGACACATGGTAAGATACCAATACCACCATAAATGGGGTATCCTCTCTGGTGAGTAATCTAGAATAACTCTATAAATTACACATCATACAAAAAGATGAATTCCATAGAGATTATGGTTAGGTAGTGAGGACCAAGGAACCACTCATCTTAATTTCATTAGACAAATAAAGTTCCATATAGTCTGACATCATGTAGTGATATTGTTTTCTATGTATGTTAACATCATATATCAAGTAAATATTCAATGCAATTAAACATCATGCATAAATGATATACTCCATATAGTTTAACAAATTGTTATAAGGATATATTTTTTGATGTTTAATATAATAAATCAAGGATATATTCTATATAGTTTACTATTATGAAACAAGGATGTTAGGCCAGTATGGAATACACAAGGAATTTTTTGAGAAACCTTGATTTGGTGGGAGGCATAATGTGCTTCACATTCAAATTGATCAGTGAATATGTATTTTCGGTGTAAACCTTATCGATTTTGAAATATAATTCCAACTTTAGATCTAACTTTTGTGACATTCATCTCAGTATCATTTTTTTTCTAAATTATAGTATGAAGTCAGCTAGGTAGAATGAGTAAAGGTGAACTTTATTATTGAATACTTGAGCCACTCAATTCTGATAAACCTCAAGATTGTGCAACTATTATTTACTTTTTACATTACTGTATTCTGACTCAACCAATTAGACTCATGACTACTCATCCTATGTCAATTGGTTATATATGTCTATATGGAGGGATGGTCGAAAAATATCAATAGGAAAAAATTCCTTTGTTCAATACAAGGGGTCACCTAGGTGGAAGTATGAGTCCTGGTCAGATATTATAAAAATTAATTGGAGTTATTATTATGACATATGTTCTTATTTTGATCCACCATCCTTAACATATTATTAGAGAGTACATTACTAAATTCCTAGGGCTGTTTATTTTTACGTTCATGATAGTAAGAATTATGGTTGGTTTATATATAATACAAGGATTATATATTTTTTGGTTCTAAGGCCCAAAAATTGGTTTCATTTTCTATGAGAATAGTGTGAGGGATCCCTAACTGATGAATTATGTAAGACTTCATGAACATGATTACACCGCCTAATATTGGTCCCCTTTAGGGGGAATAATTTAGCCCATTTCAAAAAGAAATTAACAATAATAATAAAAAACATGAACTTTCATATTTTTTACAGTTAGGGAACTATAAAATATATTCCCTTTATAGAAAAGGGAATATAATACAATGAAATGTGAAGAAATCCCAGATTTTTATTCATGGAGTTTTCATAAACTTAACATATGTGTTATTTCTTAGAAAACACTATCAAATCATGAATCATGGTGGACTAAAATATCATAACCTCTATATCTAATAGGAGAACATTAACCATGTTTGATGGCCCCCAAATGCTTTGATATGAACTTCCAAAAATATATAAGTAATTTACTTTCCCATAATACAGTGAAGAATGATTATTTAAATGATACACTTGTAGAGGAATTTTTATAAGTTGGTTCTATCATAGAGAAGTAAATTTGTTTCCTACTTACAAAATTATTCCACCTTAACCAAATTATTCATTTGAATCACATGTTTATGTTACTAAATAATGGTGACATTAAATAAAAAACTTCTTCTATCATAATGTAATTTTGGGGGCCTACTTATGAAGATAGAATGTTGATATGGTTAACCTATTTTTCTTCCCCATACAGAATGGTGGGGGGTATTACTCTTTGATGTTCCACACATATGACTTTTTAAACCTAGTTTGGGTGAGTAAGGGGCACTACCCACTTTTCTCAATAATCTATCTAATTGTGTTGTGGACACAATACATGAGAATACTTCAATTTGAAAGTAAATTTCACCAATAACTATCAGGTATGTTCAAGAATGGGAATAATTCATCCATTTTAATAGCTTGGACAGTATTAATTTTTCTAATAACAAGATTAGACTCACCATTCATGTGCATACAGGGAACCTAGATCTATAGGGATAATTAGATTCTAGTGATGAGTTCTTGGTATTTATCCACATTATCGGTGCACCCCTTGAATGGGATGAATGAATATATTATGAGGGACTTTCATGAAGATATAAGGAAAACAAATATTCTGACCCTATTGAGTTCAGGGTTGTCCATTCTCCTCTCAATTAGGATTCGAGAGGCACCATCAATGTGAATTTCATAGTGTGGAAACACTTCATCAACCTTCAAAGTGGAATTATTGAGAGGATCACTTCCCATTATATTGTTCATATAGTTAGTATCAGGTGAATAAGGATATACCTCAATGGGTCAATGTTGGATATCAATTAAACCTCATTAATCTAAAAATAATGAAGCAAATTCTGGATTTCAAATATAATGGAAAAAATATTTCTAATAATAGAATATTGTACCTTTGTATTGGTCATCATCTAATTGATCCAGTATATATTGTAAAATTTTACCTTGATTTTCTTATGATCCCATATGGAATTAATATATTCCTCCAAGGATTCCACAAATAGGATCAAGGATTTTCCCTGGAAAAGGGGCATCTCAAGAGGGAGTTTATAGATTTCTCTAGTACATACTACATGATATAATTAAATTAATGCTACAATTAGTTATCCCATTATTATGTAGAACCTTTATTTATCAACTATGATAAGGAATTTAACATACCTTCTGGATTGGTGAAGAAAAGTCATCTATAAGTAATACGCCTCTAAAAATATCTTAGCATTCACAAATTATAAATAAGATTAATCTAAATTATAGAATTTATTTTCTCTAGGTAAATATCAATGCCCCTATATCATATAATAAATCCATAGAATTCACTAGAGGTAACCCTGAATGTGAATATCAAGGGGGTCATCTTAATTTTATGGATTGGGAGAATGGATAACGTTCTCTCAAGATCACCATGATAATCATGGAGATAATAGTTTTTGACAAAAAAATTGAGCGCATAACACTCATACATTATTCCTAGAAGGATAATGAAGATTTGATGCATATACCACTGATAAATTACTTCATAGTTCTTCAATCCAAATGGAATCACCTAATAAAAATATTTTTTTTGAGGTTACCTACATATACTATAATCTTCATCTTTAGGTAGAATCAACATTTCACTATATATAGAGTATCCATCCATAATGGAGAGGTCTTGGAAGTTGGAAATCACAGTGATAAATAGTTATTTGTGAATAATAGGTTAATCATATTTTAATTAGTGGTGTTTGAGATCCTAAAAGTTGATACAGACTTTGATTTGCTAATACATTTTTTTAATTAGGAAAGTGTTAACCAAATATTTGGGGAAATTTACCTCCCTAATGAAGTTATATTTGATCAACATGTCAACTTTAACCTCATATATTCTACCTTATGAGGGGTGCATCCTTCTAGATGCCTATTTATATCCATGGTAGTTGATGGGAAGACATAAATAGTGAATTGAGAAATGAGGATCAATATTTTTAATCTCCGTTTAATTATAAGCTAATAAATCATGATGTTTCTTCAAGAATTTGGCATACCACTTATATTAATAAAGAGTTCTGATAAAATTTATTAATTTCACTCTTGTGTCATCCTTGATAACAAGGATTTCTGATATTGGTTCATCGATGATGGTAGAAACCCATTATTCAAAGGAAGAAGGTGATTCATCCAAATATTTCTTGTAGTAAGTGTGAGGGTTGAAGGGGTAATTCAACTCCTTGAGAATATGTAGTTATACATTGAAATAAATTTCTTATGTAAGGGTAGAATCCTAAAAATGGATATCTATCCTTCTTGGTGTGAAGCCCTGAACCTACACTTCTGAATTCGGTACTAAAAATGTTGTATATTGTTTTTATAAAGATATCTGAAAAATTAAAAAAAAATTACATACCATGACCTTTATAAAATAGGTTTTGGAGAATTATACATATAAATTAAAATTTAACAAAACTATAAAAAAATTTAAACAAATGTATTCATGTGCACTATATCCATATATGAATTCAACTAAATTGGAATTCTACTAATTTTGTAAAAAATAAATTTAAAACATAGGGTGAGAGTTATTTATTTTAGTAAGGGATTTTAAAATAATTAATAAGTAATTTTAAAATGTTTTATTTGATAATATAAATACTTATAAAAAGGTATTCAAAACATTGAAATATAATAAGTTCATATTATTTTTAAAACCATTAATTTCTAAAGTAATAATATTTTGAAAATAATTCTTTGGATTTCTCCATTTGAATATACTAATTTTTATGGATTAATTATGATACTCAGTAGGCCATAAGAAAAACCTAAGTCCACTTAGTTGTATCACATATGGGACAATATCCACTTATGGTCATGGGTTCACTCCACATACCATAACATTTCATTTTATACTCTAGAGCCAATTAAAAAAAACATTTTAATGATCCTACTTTTCTCACTCATAACCCAAAGTCATTTCAAAACTATACATTAATTATTTTCATATAATAAAATAATCTTAAAATTTCTTTACATGGAACTATCTTATTTTCTTAAATAATTTATAAAAATACATTGGAGAAATCCATATTCATAACGATTCACTCTTATTTAAAACCAATAAATAGATCTAGTTACAAAATTAAACGACTTATTCAATTAAAATTCATGGTATGTCATTAATATCTTAGATAATGGTCATATCTAATGTTATGAATGAAATTAAGGGATATATAAATATAATTCACAAATAAAATGATAGATTTTATTATTTATAAATTGCTGCAAAATAAATGGTTCACATAAAATTATAGTTCATAAATAAAATAATAAATCTTCACATTTTAGTGATATAGGAAACTATTTAATGATAACAATAAAAAAAATTATTATTTTTTTAAGAAACTTTATTTAAAATGATATATTAATTCATTAAATCATTAATTATGAACAATATATATTGAGAGATATTTCATAAAAAATAGATGTTTGGATTTTTTAAACGGATTTTAAATAATAGTTTGAAAAAAAATTAGAGAATTTGGTTTTCTAAAAAATAATCTAGGTAAAGTTAATGAAATAATAATAACTTTTTATTATATAATTTAATTAAATGAACATACTTAAACATATATATATATATATATATATTTGTAAGTCAAAAATAACCCTTAACAAAAATGGATGAATCAAATGACTTATTAGCTTCTGAACACCAAGAAAAAGAGATGGAATGAATTTTGCAAAGATGAGTTCAACCCTTTTTGGGTGTGCAAGAAAGAGAGATATAGATGTATAAAAAGTTTTTATATTAAAATATAAAAAACACTCTCAGATTGTTTGTAGTGGAAAAAATTGTGTGTTTGGAAAATAATCTGATGGTTTATTTAATTAGCTAGTGGGGTGTTTCATTTGACCTAGAGCTAAGTATATTATATATATATATATATATTCCACATGTCTTTGCTTCTAGTTTTCAAAAAATATAAAAAGGGATTTAGAATTTTGAAAATTCATAATGAAACAATTTCTTTAGTTCATGTAAATCATAAAGAATTTGATATATTGAATTTATATATATATATTATATTTGTGGCTTTATGTGTAATGTGAGGAAGGGATAGGGGAAGCCAAGGGTTTGTTTATTTTTTAAAAATTAATCACGACATTATTATAAGGAAATGAGTCCAATAATGGCCCTTTATTAAAGGGGACTTCGATGATGAAGGAGGATGACTTGTCAGAAGTGGCGAGGCCAACCGGTTTGAAGGCACTGGAAAGGACTCTAGTGATGAAGATGATTGAGAGATGGGTTGAATGGATCATATGGTCTAAATTCAATTAGATAGATGAGATTTCATATCTCCTCATCCCACATTGAAAAAGTCATAAAACCAGTACCCCTTTATAATCCTAGACATGGCTCCCCCCTCCCCCCCGATGACACAATCACGTACACAATGGGAGCCTTATACACGGGCTCCCACGGGAAACCATACCACAGTATGAACAATCTGATCTTGGGGGCCCTATACATTGATCCTGACATTGTTGTTCAAGTAGGCTTTTGTATGGTGTTATGCACCAGAGTACCTCTACTCAACTAAGGGATTGGACTTAGTTCCCACCTAATCAGTGGTGCATGGTCTTCCCTTGGTATTTTGGTTGAGTAGTAAGTAAAAAAAATCTAAAAATGAGAAAATTTTCACAGTAATATATATATATATATATATATATATATATACTTCCATTAGATTATTTACACCATTTTAAAATTTATTTTTTTATTATTATTTGAAACTATTTTATATGCAATCATATTTTTTTAAAAAATAATAAATTTTAAAAGTTATATTAAAAGTATTAAAACTTTAACTTGTAATTAAATCATTTTCATTAAATGTTATCATTTTTTTAAAAAAATATTATATTTCTATTTTTTAAATAACATTTTAAATCTATTTTAAATTTCTTTTTAAATCACCCAACAGCTATTAAAAACCCAAAAGATTCCATGTCTAAGGGAATTCCAAAAAAACACAAGATTCACTAAAGTTTAATTTTTACTTCATAATGGTGTTATACTTCCCTCTAGTCCTTATTATTATTATTATTATTATTTTATTATCTTTAATACTTTTAGGTTTATAGAAGATTCCAAAAAATTGGGCTTCACATTTGTTCTTCTAGTGTTACTCGGTGGTGCTCTAGCTATATTGTTAACACTTATAGTGAGTTTATTGAATTAATCATGTCCTCTAATTCTGTAAAAATGTAATGTAATCTGAGTTTTATTAATAAAACATATTCCTTGCATTGTTATTAATTTTTTAATTTTGTATTTGAAAATATTTATTAAAAAAAACATCATAGATTTGGGATTTTACAATCGTCCCCCCTAAATTGTATTGTGTTCTCATAATTCATTTATAAACACACATCCTACATATTCTTATTTTTACTTTTGTGTTCCTACCTAAAAAAACTTATTAGTTTTACTAACTATCAAAATTGAAATATAATAATTAATTCATACCTTCGCCAGAATCTCTAATGATGGTGATTCTCATGCAAAGGAGGGTTTCTTCTAGTCAAACTAATCCTCAAAGTAGTTTCAAGTTCATATAATTGTTTTTCCCAAATAGAAATTAAGTAACTTGGTTAAAAAAATTTTTGACATAGATAGGATGTTGAGACAAATGTATGTGTGGTTTAACGTTTAGATACATAAGAATGGACTTGATTTCTATAAAACAACTGAACTGAATCATCTTCTAGAATTTCATAATCAT
Organism: Viscum album; assembly: GCA_963277665.1. NCBI lineage: Eukaryota > Viridiplantae > Streptophyta > Magnoliopsida > Santalales > Viscaceae > Viscum > Viscum album. The sequence continues at coordinate 165,797,850 of OY728125.1, read as the reverse complement.
TGAGACTTCTATATAAACTAAAACATAAAAATTTACACAAATAGGTTTGATGGAGGTCACCCTCTCTTACAGCTTCCAGAAATCAAACTAAAGACCAAAACTTATTAGATAAGGTAAAACATTTGAATAGACCCTCAAAATATTTTATTTTTCGTGCAAAGTATGGAAGTTGTGTGTGCATAATGGAGTAATATGCAATACCTGATCCTTGGAAGAATCTAAGTATATTAGGTGTGTTTTATATCTTTTAAATTAATTTACAATATATTTGAAGGTTTAAAAAGGATTCTAAATCATTTGAGCATGATTTTAAAATTATCCTTTCAAGCAATTAATCTATAAGAGACAAAATATTTTTTTTTGTTCCTCTGCCTTCCATCTGAAAATATCAAGGCAAACACAATATTTTATAAAGTTATAATACATAAATTATTAATTTGTTCTAATTTTCCAAAATTATCTAGACCATTTCTTTGATACCAAATGGGATGTCCTGACCTCGTACTTCCAGATTCAATACTAAAAATGATGTGTATTTTTTATAAAGATAAAGGAAAAATATCCATAGCATTTTACATAAAATTACATTTCTCGATATAGGTTTTTGAGAATTATATATATGCATTAAAATTTAACAAATATGTAAAAAAATTATACAAATATCTTTACATGCACTACCTCCTTATATGAATTCAACAAAATTATAATTTTATTAATCCTATGAAAAATAAATTTAAATCATAGGGTGAGCATTACTTTTCTTCATGAGGGGTTTTAAAAGTATTGGTAATTACTTTTAAAATGTTTTATTTGATTATATAAATACTTATAATAAGGTTTTAAAAACATTGAAATAAAATAAGTAAATATTATTTTGAAACCCATTAATTTCCAAAGTAATAATATTTTGAAATAATTCGTTGGATTTCTCCATTTGAAAATAATAGTTTTGATGGATTAATTATGATAATCAGCAAGACATAACAAAAACATAAGGACACTTAGTCATATCACATATGGGACAATGTCCCCTTATCGTCATGGGTTTACTCCTCATACCATAACATTTCATTTGATACTCTAGTTCCAATTTAAAAAAACATTTTAATGGTCCTTCTTTTCTCAGTAATAGCCCAAAACATTTAAAAACTATACAAAAATTAATTTCAAAGAACAAAATAATTTTATAAACATATTTACATGAAACAATATTATTTTATTAAATAATTTATAAAAATAAATTATAGAAATACAAATTCATAATGAGATTGTCTTAATTTAAAGTCATAAATATAATTTCTAACAAAATTAAAGAAGTTCTTGAATTAAGATGAATGGTATTTCATTAATATCTTATATGTTGTTCATATATAATATTATAAATGACAATTATAGACATATAAAAACAATTCACATAGAAATTTATATATTTTATCATTTATAACTTACTGAAAAATAAATGGTTCACATAAAATGATTTTTTATACATAAAATAATAAATTTTCTCATTTTATTTTATAGAAGAAACTATTTATTGATAACAATAACAAAAAAATCTAATTGTTTTCAAACAAATTATTTAAAAATCATAAAGTAATTATTTAAATCATTAATTCTCAAAAATATATATATACATATATAAATCAATTTATATTGAGAGATATTTCATTTAAAAATATATTTTTTGATTTCATAGAAGGATTATAAATCATAGTCTGAAAACGAACATAGAGAATCTGTTTTTCTAAAAAATAATCTAGATAAATAAATGAAATAATAATAACCTTTTATTATATAATTTGAATATATAAACATTCTTAAACATTTATATATATAAATTATATAACTCAAAAATAACCCTTACCTAAAATAGATGAATCAAAGGCCTTATTGGATTCTAGACACTAAGAAAAAGAGATAGAATGAATTTGAGGGGATGAGTTCGGGCCTTTTGGGTGTGCAATCAAGAGGGATATATATGTATAACAAGGTTGTATATTAAAATATAAAAATAACTCTCAGATTTTTTACAATGGTAAAAAATATGTATTTGGAAAATCATCTTATGGTTTATTTTGTCATAAAGTGGTGTGTTTCATTTGGCTTAGAGCTAAGTATAGAATATATATATATATATATATATATATATATATATTCCATGTGTCTTTTCTTCTATTTTTCAAAAAAATTAAAAAGGGATTGATAATTTTGAAAATTCAGAATGAAACACATCCTTTAGTTCATGTAAATCACAAATAATCATATATATTAAATTAGTACGTATATATTATATTAGTTTTTTGCAGTGTAAGATGGAGAAGGGATAGAGGAATCCAAGGGTTTGGTTATTTTTTATAAATTAATCAAGTCGTTATTAGAAGGAAACAAATATGAACATGAGCCATTGTTGAAGGGGACTTCGATGATGGTGGATGAGGACATGTCAACAGTGGAGAGACCTACTGGTTTGAAGGCACTAAAAAGAACTACAGCGAAGAAAATGACTAGGAGATGGGTTGAACGGATCAGATGACACCCATTCAATAGGGTGGTTGAGTTCTCATCTCTCAATGTCCCACATCAAAATGGGGACTAAACCATCACCCCTTTATAATCCTAGACATGGCTCCCCCCCCAGATGACATAAGAACACACATAATGGGAGCCTAATACATGGAATCATGTGGGCGATCATCCCACACTATGCATGAGCTGATCTTGGGGGCCCTATACATGGATCATGACCATGCTAATTGAGCTGGATTGTGCATAGTTTTATACACCAAAGTAACTCTACTCTACTGAGGTCTTGGCCTTAGTGCCCACCTATGTAGTGGTATAGGGTCTTCCCTTCATATTGTGGTTGAGTACATAGTAAATTGTTTTGTAAAAATCTTTCTAACCATGGGTAAAATATCAGATTATATATATATATATATATATCACAACCATTAGATTATTTACTCCATTTTAAAAGTTATTTTTTTATTATTTGAAACTATTTTATAAGGAACTTTATTTTTTAAAAATTTATTAAATTATAAAATTTATATTACTAAATTTTATAAGTTTAACTTATAATTAAAATAATTTCATTAAATGTTGTAATTTTAAAAAAATATATTATATTCTTATTTTTAACAAAACATTTTAAATCCATTTTAAATTTTTATTAAATCATCCAACAACTATTAAAAATACTAATGGTTATGCTTTCCAACAGTCACAAAAAGGGTCTTATAAATACTATGTCTAAGGGCATTCAAAAAACTAAAGATTCATTGATGTTCATTTCATGCTTCATAATAGTATTATAATTCCCTCTATTTCTCAGCATTATTTTTATTCTACTCGTTGTTACATTTCTAATTATAAAAGTGTCTGAAAATTTTGGCTACACATTCGACCTCCTAGTGTTACTTGGTGGCACTCCAGTTATATTCCTAGTACTTATAGTGATTTTATTGATTATTCATGGTCTCTAGTTTTTTAGAAATGTAATGTAATCAATGTTTTATTAAAAAAATATTCCTTGTTTTGTTCTTAATTTTTTAATTCAATATTTGATAGTATTTTTTTAAAATACAAAAATACATCATAGATTCAAGATGTTACACTTGTTCAATAAAACCCATGTTATAATATTCTAACATCCCTAACCATTATAATATTCACCTTCAAATTCGAGAAAACATGTTGAAACACCACATCTCAAACAACCACTATTTTATATACATGGATGAGACATTTATTAATAGGTATATGGATAAAAAAATTATGTACATTTGTCAAGTTATTTTCTAGTTTTGGAATCTCTTATCCATCATATAATAAGTAGGTGATTTGGGAGAACTCGTTTTTCATTGGTATAGTGAATTGGTTTCTAAAATCTAAACTTTTTTCTTCTAGGTAGTGAATTAAAAGTACAAAACAACTTTTCAATTCATCCTAGAGATTTTTAGGTGGGTTTTATATCATTAATCCCATTTATTATTTCAGATCCTTCAACATAGTCATGTTTTCCACTCCTTTTGTAATACTCATCAATAATGTAATAGTTTTCACATGAGTCAAATGGGGAAGAATCACTTGGTATCACCCCTACTCGGTCATTGAGGGATTATTTCATTCATTGGTAATAATATTAAGGGATAGTTTCATGAAATTATATCCAAGTCATCCCCAATAAGGAATTTAAACTAGTGTCTTGTGAGACTATCATGAAGTTGGTATTAGATAAAAATCTTTGAATTTCTTATTCAACTGGATTTTTCCAAGAATTTGTTTTCAATTTTATTATACCCTTTAATTTTTAAGTTGGAAGTTCCTATATTATATTTTTTATATCAAAAATGGTGGAGAATATGGGTCGAGATAATATTGATTATAGGGTTATTATACACCAGTAACAAATTTTCATTGATACCATTGAGCATTCATGAAACATATAGGGAATGTATATAGACCTAAATGAACATCCCCATATCCTCCCTATAAAAGGAGATAAGGGTTCGACATTCTTTTTCATCACATTCTTCTTTATTATATGATTCAGTGGAATCCACTTCAGTCTCAAACTCTAGAGGAATCCATAGGGCCTTAATGATGGACTCATGAAGATCCTATTTTATGAAAATAGAATCAAGAATTGTGATATGTTATGTCATACCATTGATGTGTTGGAACATTCCATAATCTGGTTCCAAGGTCATACTTTTATCCCTAAGGGTTCATTTATTAAATAGAAGTGTAGAGAGAAATGTGACTGGGGTAGAGGTCCTTAGATGTTACCCACCAAATTTTTTCATTGCTCATATAGTTTTGACTTAACCAATTGATCAACTAGTTGAATGAGAAATAGAGCTACACTTGAATTTAATTTCATGAATGGATGCTCTTGTTTTTCATAGATAAATTAATTCCTTATTGACTTGATAAAGAATAAATAAAATTAGGGATATCATGTTCAATTTCATGAATTTTAGAGAAACACATTTTCTTAGATAAAAAGTATTATTGAGAGGATTTATGAGGATTCAATGGAAAAGATTCATCATTGGGCTTAGTGTAGAAGTCTACCGTTCTGAGGATATTTATATAGGAAAGCTATTATTCCTCATAAAATAATTTTCTATGTGCCATAAAATCATAGAAATTTCCTTCCAATATTGGTTACATTAAATCCAAGAGATTTTATACAAAAGTTGGCACCTTTGGGGTCTCCAAATTAGCCCTGTGATTTTGTCATTAACTCGTTTATCTATAGAGGGTTTCGAAGATTATGTTGTCACTAGAAATTATGATTTTTTTGGAAGGGAGATAATTGATTCAATCATGCATGATTATCCCATGGGATTGAGTAATTGGATTTCGGTCTATCCAATTGTCAAATATTTGTACATCCTTACTCAACACGCATTAGAAATTCTCAATACCTTTATTAACCGGAGTGGTGGAAACATATGTGATATTTTTTAGGATCACCCAATTCTATAGTGAAATGACTTATCAACTTTTGGAGCTAATTATTAATGATAATTATATTTTAGATAGTGTTTCCTAGGAACCTATGTTAGGTAAAAAGTTGGGATATTTCTTTATATTAGTTTTTAGGGATTTATGATTTCTTGAATCACTATAAATTTCATTTATATAAAACATATAATGAAGCTAGGAAATTACTAGTTACTAAAGGAGTATACCCTTTTCTTTTTATCTTATAATGGTTTATCTCTCATCCCATAATAGGTTCCATGAGCATCATTCTTGAAATGAGATTATACTAGATGAATCTTGTTCTATGGGGATAGCTATTACTAGATTAGTTAAAGGGTTTAATTCATCATCATTGTAGTCATTTTTCACTGACAATCATTCACGTATGTAAGGGAGGTGGCATATGAGACTTGTTTTTTTGGGATTTTTCTAGAAATTTTACCCTCTCTATGATCAATCAGAATTCAACTAGATATTTCATGGAGACCAATTTCTATACCAATTAATCCTAATTTTTATCCATACACATTCCAAACAACTGCTTATATTTAAATTGAATGTTAAGGGAGTATGTTATACCCTTCAATTGAGAAATAAAATTGGTGACATCTTCTTTATCCAATTTTTTCACTTGTATAGGTTATTGATTCATGTTCTATGTAATGTAAATCTAAAATTGAATATGAGATATCGATTGAGATCCCCCCTCCCCAATAGGAAATATACCATGGAACTATATTACAGTGTTGAACAAAGACTAATCCTTCCAATGTATAAACGAAGTAATGAATTAGGTTTTTTGAATGCCACTTCAGGATCCACAACATTGAGTTTAACTATAAGGAAAAGTTTATAAGGTGATACATCAAATCAACCAAGTCATTAAATGATAAAATATAAGGATTTGTAAAATTCTATAGTGGGGGAAGTAGTTCTCCCATTCTGGGTACAACTTCCTTTTAGGTTGTATTCATACCTACTTCATTTTAACAGCCTCCAAGAAAGTGTTAAGGGTACCAATCAACTAATTCATTGAATCCTTCCCACATATATATTTCCTTACTACTCATCTCACCGATGAAGTGTATTGTTCATGTTCTAGAGGTTATAAATCACACTGGTCCACTAAAGGTGGGGCTATGGGGTTTGTTGGATCCAATATCAGTTTAGAATAGTACCTGGATTCTATCATGGTTGAATTGATAAGTTAAATTAGGTGAATAAAATCCAAGGTAGGTGAGATGAAGTGGTATTTATCATCATCCCAATCATGATGGAATCCTATGAGGATATTAGTATTAAGATATCAATATATAACAAGCTCATAGAGAAAGGTATCGATGTGAACTTCTATAGATATTGTCTTAATGGATTAGGAGTATCAAAACACCCATCCATTAATTAACATGTATCAAGGTATAAATGGGTGTTAGGGATTGATATAATAATTGGATTCCCAAGACTCAGGTCTAGTCGCTTTCTTCACATGTAAACACATTCATGGAGAATCAACTATCATAGCGGGTCCTTTAGGGGGAAATATTTTCCACCTGATTCATTTATTAAGTCAAGATTATAATTTTTAGGGGGATCAATTATGAATAAATTTACCATGTAATTTTTTAGTGGATAAAATTATCTAGAATCACTGGTGGTATAAATATGTTTTTTGCTTCCTTGTGTGGAATTACCTGCACTTATAAACATTTTTTATTATATCATCTAAAAAGATCCCTCACATGCCTTTAGGATTGTTCTTTCTTTCCCCTCTAACCCTTTCTGAGTACCATTCATATAATATAATAGAGTATGATCATGAGTGAATAACTTATATAAATCACTTATTTATAATAAAGTTTTTCCCAAAAACTATAGGAGGGACCACTCCTAATTTAGAAAACACAGACTGTCTAAGAGACTAGAAAATAATTAGAGGATAGACTAATGTCTATGGGGATATATAATTTGGTTTTATAATCCTTAAAATTTACCCTAGTCTAGTGGATTGAGTAAGGGGACTATAACCATATCATATTGATAAGGAGGACAATCTGCAGTAATCTTAATAAATTTCATGTTCCTCATGAGCTGATTAACTCCATAGAGTTTCCTGATAGATTCATGTTAATGATAAATGTTTTTATTTTATGAGTGAGGGATGGGGATAGTGTGTTACATAGTTTTAGAATATATATCATTATTTCATATTTTTCTATCTTCTTCCATAACCACATCAAAAGATTCTGCAAATTTCTCCTCTAAGAAACAATATGGTGATGTTGTTTTATAAATTTATTGTTAATGTGTGAGGGGAGAAAATTGTAGTTAAGTATACTACACCCATAAAATTACATGAACATGTAAATATTCTAATTTAATAATCTATAATGGTACTATATGTTTTTAGGATATAGACACAGAAATTTATAATGACATTCACTACATCTAGTGTGTTGTTCCACTAAAAGTGTAACAAGTTCAACCTTTCAGAACTACTACTTGAGGGTCATGAGATAATAAGAACCTATGGGATACACCAACATTAAAAATTTAATTTGGTTTAATTTTACCCAAATATTATTTCAAAGGTATTTGTTTCATATTCATCAAGTAGTTCTGAGATGGAAAAGTTTATATTTCCTTATGGCAAGAACACAACTATAATCGAGTCCCTGACAGGGACCTATTATAGGTTCTCTTTATCCCCCTTATCTATATTATAAGGTAAATCTAACTCTAAATTAGTGTGTTCACTCTCATATGAAAAAACTATAGAGTTCCCATCATTACGGGATTCTATACTTTGTTGGTGGGAAACCATATGAGGGAGTGATGAGTACCTTCTTTGTTTTGGATCACTGGTTTAGATTGTTGCCATTTGGGATGCCCTACCTCGAGCTAGGGATATGTCTTTTTTATCTTATTTTGGTTTCAACAGTATAACTTTGTAAGTAGGGGAATTTATATCCTCTTCTTGAAGGAATATTTTAGGAACTCTAGTCCCTTTTAATAATTTTCTGACTATTAAAATATTAGTATGGATCCTAAATCCTATGACACATTTATTATATAGGTATAAGGTAGGAATTATGATAGACATAGGGATAGAATCTTGGAAATAACTTGATAATATTACAATATATTCTCTATAATTAATTACCTATAAACGGTCTTTGTAACTTTATAAACATTAGTTTCTATATGAACATCCTTATTCACCAAGTTACTAATTTTAGGGGTTTTGTTGGGGGCCTGACAATCATCTTCTTTGGATTCTCAATGGATTAAGATCCTGAAAATTCAAGGGTGATCCACCATTTATTCAACCAATTTGAATTCTAGTGTTTGTGTGGGAGTTCCTTGGGTGCAAGATTATCCAATTCTCTGAGATATTTTACATGATAATTGTTTTTCACATTGTGAGGAGTACCTTTGTGATGTTTAGTAAGTATTTCACCATAGGGAGGATCTTCGAGGAGATGAACTTATTTTTCTTGGGGAGGACCTCCTTTATGGTTTCTAATAAATCAAATGGATAAGAGATTCAACATGGAATGCCTTGTGAGAATCCATGACTTTGATTCCAATGTGATGGAAAATTTACCACATACAGTGTTTGGTTTAGTAGTGGGTTCAATATAAGCGGAGGGAAATTCCTCCTTTGGAGAAGGTGAAGTTTCTTAACCCTATAATTAGCACCATGTAGCTTTATCCAAGTCATCCTAAATTGGATTTTTTATTACATGTTTAGTATTTTGGTAGGTGGTCCAATATAGATGTATATACCTATTAGTGAGATCCCTCCTTAGAGACTCCTAGAGGGAATATAGAACTGGTGCACCTTAGGCCTCTCCCCCACCTCATAATAGGTAAAGGTAGTGTTAACACAATATATTTATATAATTATGAATTGATTAATGGTATAGATTGGATTTTCTTACAAAATTTTGAGACAATTTTGGTGATTAAATTAGCATTAAACCATAGCTTCAGTGTCCACCTAATCCAAATTTTTGGTAGTGATGGTTTTCTCTTTATCATACCAATGGACAAGGGAATATATCTTCCTTTACTATATCACCATAATCAAGGAAATAAGGTGATGGAACCTAGTATCCAATCAATAAATAGTGGTCACCTCTTAAGAATAAGTGTATGGGATCACCACATGTTAGAATATATGAGTATTAGAATCATTGGGGGTTCCCCTCCCACCCCCCATCAACTTTTGATATTGTTAAGGGAAACTCTCATATCACACTCAAGAATATGTATTATATGTGTGTAGTGTAATTAAAGATAACCATGAATATATGTGTAATGTTTTTTATACCCATTTGTATTCATTCACTCACTATTAAAGGATAATGGATTCACAATGGGTTCACCACTTCTTTTTCTAATTCTTTTTATCTATATGTGGCATGTGAAGTTTGTTGTAGTTCAATTACATGTTCATGTGAATAGATTTTTCATGAGTAGATATAGATTAAGAGAATGAATTATTAATGTTCCACCACATTATTGGGAAATTTTCTCCACAATGGGGGAATAAAGTGTGTATTCTTAACATAGGTTTTAAAAATGTATATTTTTTTATGAGGCCTTTACTTGCATGAGGTTGAATTCCCTGGCATAAAAAGTATTATTTATGAAATACATTTTGTGTGATCTTGTATCAATAATTTAACAATTCATTTAAGTGATTTATGTGAGATAATTCACAAAAGTCTTTCTTATAGGAGTTTATGAAATTCTCTGATCAGTGTTGCATGAGGTGTGGAACTCATTATTTCCTGAGCTAAGATGCTTCAACTTACCAAATTTCTTGGAAAGATCATGTCAACAAAATTGTGATCTAAGGGGCTATTTATAATCCTTGGACTTAGGGTGGTTTCTTCGATTGAGGATCACATAACTTACGGTTGTGTGATCATAGAATTAGTATCTTTCTTGGTGTGTTTGAAAATCCCTAATGTATGTCAAGGGTTTTCACGAGACTCAATAATTTTGATCCAAATCTGATCGTCTTATTATTATTATTATTTAATATAATTTTAATACAATTTTTAAACATGAATAAACATACTTGGTAAATATTCATTGATAAGTTAATTTTAAATCATTGTCTTCTAAAATTTAATTATCCTCGTTATTTTATCTTTATCTAGTTTTGGTAACATAAATATTCAAAAACAAACCCCTTGATTCATGAATTTCAAAATGGTATTTTATTCTTCATATTATTCTTGTCCAAATCATGAATTAAATTTAAATTAATATAATTTAAATGAAAATAAATTAAAATAACAGTTTATATGTTCTATATAAAATTTAAGTCCTGAATTTCTTGTGAAATCATGGTTTAAGTGCAACTATATTATTATTATATCCCAAAAAACTTCAAACCGTTGTATTAAATTTAAATATTGAATTTTTTATATATATGGTATAAAACTAAAATGTCAATTCATCACAATAAACCATGGTTTTTATTATTATAAACATGAAATGGTTTTCAATTCCCTTCTTTAATCATATTTAAAATTTATATAAATCTAAATAATGAACTTAAAAATAATAAAATGTTTAATAAAAATTACAATTAGGTCGTATACATCTTAATTTATATTCAAATTCATCATAAAAAATATATATAAAAATATAAGTATCAAGAGGAGAATTGATAACACATGTAAGTGAAGATTCAAACTAAGATATAACACTTGATGTTGATAATGGATGAGGGTTTCATGTAGCATGAATTAAATTTATAATGGAAGTGAATATGAGGTTGAAGTGAATAAATTATGGATTTTTGGAAAACTTGTGTGTTTTGGGTATTAGGGAAGGAATCTATGGGAGAAGTAAGTGTCTTAACTAAAGGATTATTTTGTGGATTTAGAATTATATTCTATAGATTATATGATATTTCCCTTATTTTAGGAGGTAAATTGAGGAGTCAAGTTTAACTTTTATAGTATGAGTGATATAATTTTAATTAAAAAATGTCTGAAATAGACTAAAGAGTTTGAATATATGGTGAGATAATAACAGTTGGAGTAATGTTTTTAGATTCCCATTCAATATTTTTATGGAGAATAATTTTGATGGTGGGGTGGTTGTAATAGTCATCATTGTTGGAAATTAAATAAATTTGATTATGGAACATCATTGAATGGTTTTCCTAATTTGAGATATGAAAATGAGAATTAACTAGGTCAAATTATAATTCATAAGAACTGATAAAAGTAAATGATATTAGTGGGTATAAGTAGGAACCATTAGAGTTTTAATGGGTATCCATAAGATTTTAAGTGGTCATGTAGTGGAAGAATTCATTATAGCTACCATTAAGTATTTTATTGTTGTTCACCAATGATTTAGTGGTATACAAGAGTTATAGTGTGGGTCCAAATAACTATACTGAAGGGACCTAACTTAAATTTTAAAATGGAGAATGTTTTATATTTCTAACATGATTTATTATAATCAAGTATGACTTATTACCCTTCATGTGTGATGAGAAATGACCACCCCCTATCATTTCCATATATTCCCCCATACCTTCAGTTTTCAAGGGCCTTTTAATTTGATGATGGATCGACACACCATCTATCATAGTGTGGATATTAAATATTTTTTAAGGAAGACACATTATCTATTTACAATTATTTAAATGATTTTATAATCTGGGCTAAGGATGAGTAGAATTTGGTGATTTTGAAATATTTTAATTAAAACATTTAAATTAAACCACTTCATCAATTGATACTCCAAGAAATATGATGGTGGATATTAAATATAGGTAACCATAACATTATAATGTTAATTATATACATTTTACAAAATTATGACAATTTCTTAGTGAATATAGATAATTATAAGATCATTAATCCATAAGGGATAGTCATTATTTCTTGGAATAAATGAAATTAATTGAAAACTAGATTATGTAATTATATAAGTAAAATGATTGATAGATCAATGGTTTGGAAGTAATTCTATTTAACTTAGCATTATATTTACTATATGGGTTATGTTTTTGATAATTTCTGTGGAAATTATTTATAGATTGGGGTTAAATTTTCTATTATATATAGAAATTTGTAAAAAATCATGTCTAAGAAGTTTTATAAGTGATTTAATGAACTTTGAATGGTTATTTTTCATTTTTAAATAAACTATTATAATACCACAAGTGGATGTTAGATTATATCATACTATATAAAATAAAAGTTTATAATAATTTATATTGGATATAGTATATTACATGTAATGACATAGGTATATCACATGTAGTGAATGAATATCACTGAGGAATGCAATAGAATGTACAAGATGTATAGATAGTTATTTGAGGATATTTCAATGAGAAACATAATTCATAATTAGTGATAAGTGCATATTGTGAGAGGTGTTATATGGGTTATAACTGAAAAGTGTTATATTATCGATCACAATAGGGTGATTCAAAGGTATAGAAATATATTTCATTTAGTTTTACAACTTAATTTCATAATATGATATAGTGTAATACAAATAATTCTTAACTATGAAGGCCATGTCTGCCCCTAGGGTGTAGCTCAATGGTAGCAGCCCCTATGGGGTCTTGGTGAGGTCTCAAGTTTGAGTCTTGTTGAGTACTTTCCTATTGGTAGAGTAGGATTTTCTTGTATATATTCCCCCTCCTTGGACCATTACAATATTAATTCCATGTCATATTTAAAGACATTTAGGATATCACCTAAGCGATAAAATGGTTTTTTAATGATGTTTCATATTCTAAAGTTATATTTTAATGATTTGGTCCATGGTAATCAATGTAGAGAAAGTGGGATTGATTATAGATAAGTTTTGGGTTATCTAATAAATATTTTAATGAATTTTATGTTTGTGTGAACTCTTTTAGATCTTAAAAAATAAGCAGCATTGGATATTTGGGGAACCATACCATGTGATATATTTATATCACATTACTAATGATGATATAAAATATGATTATGTGATACATATTATAATATATAAGTGCATCAAAGAAGGATACATGAAGAAACCATAGTTATAGTATAAGGATTTGATCATGGTGTAAATAGTAATATAAGATATTATATTTTATATTGAGATATCATGAACTATGAAATACACTATAATATAGTACAATAAAAGATAAATATGATGTTATATTTATATTTTATATATTAAATATTATGATATTGGTATTTTTGTAGTAGTCTAGGTATTATACATGAAACTTATGATTTTTATCTTGAGTATTGGAAAATAAGTTGATCATGTAATAAGAAATTATTTAGTACATTAGTGGCTTCAAAATGAGGGTTAATTATGGTTAATATGGTAATAGATAAGTATCATTTGATTTTTGATGAATTTACTTCATTAATTCAACATAAACCTATAGTCTCAATGAATTTACTATAGGTGGTTGAAAATAGTTTCCTACCGAAATAACTTAATAGACCTTTAACAAAATTTATTTTATGATTTTCAATATATTTTTTATGTTTATTTGAATAAAAATTAAATGATGATAAATCCTTTAAAATTTCATAATTGAACGTGGTAAAAAATGCTGATAGAAAATTGAAAATAATATATATATATATATATATATATATGAACATCCAAAAGGAAAGGTAATAATAATAGAGAGGAGGAAGTATAATGAATAATGGGAAGTTTTCATAGAATAATGGAATCATTCATTGGAAAAGAATATGATATATCATGCATGAATATTAAATATTTTTGAAGAATTATTAAGTGTTGAAAAATAGAACACATTGGAATTTGAAGATAAATCTAAGAAGCATTGGTGCGCCATTTAGAAAGGAGGATTTTTTATTTATAATATCATTTTTCTAAATATGTAACATAGAGAGTATAAATAACTTGTTTGTGAAGTGAGTTTTGGGTGAAAAAAAATCATTACAAAACATCATATTGATCAACGATATGTGTATTTATATGAGAATTGGTGAAATCCACCACACATTGGATGTATACTATACTTATTGGGAAGTGAACTGAGTATATCACATGTCCAATGTGTGATTGACTTCATTATACATCATATTTTTGTGCATTGATGGGTAAATGGATAAATTGTTTAAAATAAATAAAAAATAAAAAATTATGACCTACCTAAAAGTGGTTAAGTATTGGTTTAAGTAATAAGACAAAATATATAAAAGGGGTAAAATTATGGAATATTTCAAACTTTTATTCACCCCCCCCCCCAATATCATGGTCTCTCTTAAAAGGGTCTATACTAATAATAATTAATGGTCATATAATTATGTTTTGGGTGAATAAAAATGAATAATTAGATTATTTAATGTTTTGTAATTTGAAAATATTTAGAAAAATTATTTTTTTAAGATTATAGAATGGACTATCTAATAAATAAAGGATTTCTAATTTATATAAAATAAAAACTTAAAAGATAATAATGGTTTGTTATTGTGTAATTATAACATATGATGGGATCTAATTATACACTATCTTTTTGTGATTATGATTTTATATGATGATTTGATTATAGTGGATGCATTTTTTTTATTAATTACTTTAAATTACCTAATTAGGATTGATTTGATTATTTATTTCTATTCCATGACCAATATATTTATTATAATATGTGTTAAAACCACTGTGTCTCAAACATACCTAAAGGGGGTAAATTAGGGTGTCCATTTTTTTATTTAACTTTCAATAGATATTTTTTCATATTATAGAGAATAATTTATACCATTAAATATAAATAACACAAAAATAATATCTAAATAGATCATGTAAATATAGTGACATGTAAATTTTACATGGTTCATCACTAGGTGATACATCCAAGGAGCATACATTGATGATGCATTGATGTACCAAAATCAATATCAACTAACATGACTAAATGTTTTCGTAAGGTATCATTATTTATCATAGGATCACTCACTATTTTATCTCTCTAATCACTACTTTAAGATAATGTATACAATAAATGATAACATAAAGGTTATTCCCAGGAGTATCCACATTAATAATTAACACTAACCAGTAAAGGTGACTTCATTATCCTTTGATGTCCTATAGCTTACCTAGATCACTAATATGGTTCTTTATAGTAATTTTTCCTTATTTTATTTTCTATATTATTTAATTCTTCTTAATAGTTTTTTATTTCCTTTAAAAAAATTTCTTCCCTTGTTAAAATTGATTTTAAAAATACCCCATTCTAATTTTTTAC
Organism: Viscum album; assembly: GCA_963277665.1. Taxonomy (NCBI): domain Eukaryota; kingdom Viridiplantae; phylum Streptophyta; class Magnoliopsida; order Santalales; family Viscaceae; genus Viscum; species Viscum album. The sequence goes on along the minus strand of OY728125.1, from coordinate 165,782,093 downwards.
CTATCACTGGTTGAAGGACCCTTAAAAAGCCTCATTGATATCATGATAAATTATAAAATTAATCATCTAATCAATACCATTTTTAAGAGCATTGAATATTTAAAATAATATAGATGTTAAAAATCATAGTGTTATGATACTCATTGTGGCATGGAATCCTTCAACCATTAACTCCTCCAAAAACTATCAACTATGTTGAAACATGAACAAGATCATTGAAATTTGATTCCTTTTACCATATCCAAATAGATCGACATCAATTTCTCATAGGGATAAGACCATACAATTTATTTTCATTCATTAAAGTGAAACATCATGGATTATAGTGTGACATAGGTTCTTCATTTCCAAACCAATTCCTCATTGTGGCATGATGTTCATTATTTTTGTGTTAAGCCTTTTATTTGATAATATATACCAGAAAAATATTTTCATAGGGTATTTTTTATAGAATATTTCATATAATTATCATAATTTCATCCTTTATATTTTGAATCACTGACCAATATGCCAATTCGTTCATAGTGAAAACCATTTATGTTGTGACCGAAATGGTTGCAATGTGATTTTTTCACTCAAAAAATAATCTTTCAAATTACATTGATATCTTTCATACCTCTAAAATCCATATTTTTAAGAATGATATGATTGAAAAAAACATGTCACTTACTCTAGCCTAAAACATTATTTACATTATTTTCCAAAAAAAATTGGCAAGCCCTACCATCAAAAACCTTGGTTCCGTCATTATCCCCCTTTGAATTTACTACCAATCCATAGTTCCACCTATATCATTGTAAAAATATACTGTAAGAAAAAAATAAATAAAATTACTCAATAATCACTCCAATACTATATAAGTAGTGCTTTTTGTAATAAAATAAATAAATCTATCATGGTATACATCACTCAATGAATACCTTCTCCAATCTATTATAGACTTCTCACAACTCCCTATATCTTCATCCATTCCTTGATAATTTTCTATATTGAGTTTTTCTCCCCTAGTCTCATATACTAAACTCCTACTCAAAGGTATATTTCTCATTAAGATAATAATATTTCCCTTATATTAAATTTTTGGATCCACTTGATCTTCCCTTGGAAAAATGCAATTTACTTTTTAATTTTATGATTTTCACAAATATCTCCTAGAATTGAGTCCTCAATTTACCCCCCTTTGAAAATAAACCCAAATAGTGAGTTCCTGCCAAACATTAGTGTCAAAATTACATGATAAATTTATATTAGGAGAGGGTAATTTTCAAACCTTCTAAATCTAAGGTTGATGGTTGAACTCTGAGATTTAGTTGATGACTCTCAAATGTATGTGTGGTCAATGGTTTTATTAGAGTGTACTCAACTTACTAATTAAATCCAATATACTCTTTCATGATAATACCATGTTCCACATTTTCTTTATTTAAATGGTATTAAAATTCGATGTGCTTTTTATGAGAGTATTGTATCAAATTCAATATTTACTCAATGGAGATATTTTTATCATAATGGGTTACCATATGAATCATCATGTCATTACAAAGATCATCCAGTTTTTTCTACATCCATATAAACTGACTATATTCCTCAATTTATCCCCCTTTGAAAATAAACCCAAATAGTGAGTTCCTTCCAAACATTAGTGTCAAAATTACATGATAAATTTATATTAGGAGAGGGTACTTTTCAAACCTTCTAAAGCTAAGGTTAATGGTTGAACTCTGAGATTTAGTTGATGACTCTCAAATGTATGTGCGGTAAATGGTTTTATTAGAGTGTACTCAACTTACTAATTAAATCCAATCTACTGTTTCATGATAATACCATGTTCCACATTTTCTTTATTTAAATGGTATTAAAATTCGATGTGCTTTTTATGAGAGTATTGTATCAAATTCAATATTTACTCAATGGAGATATTGTTATCATAATGGGTTACCATATGAATCATCATGTCATTACAAAGATCATCCAGTTTTTTCTACATCCATATAAACTGACTATATTCCTTAATATATGAAATTTTGAATATTTCATCCTTGTTAATTTATTTTCACTTTTTATTTTTATTTTACCATCTAATGCACCTCTTCCAAATAAAGAAATCTTCTCCATGTATGGATTTTCTATCCAAAATATTTCCATACCAATTTATATCAGATTAGGAATTCAAATCATGGTTATTTCATGTATTAAACACCAAACCATAATTTAGTGTACTTATAATTTAAAATTTTATTCTCCTTATGGATATAATATTCTACTCCTTTTGACTACATTGAAACTGAGTATCCTAACATTTATCATAGACTACACCCAACCTTGATGTCATTAAGTTTAACAAACTACTAATGAACCTCTAATATATTGTTGGGTTAACTACTCTCCATTCATTAGGATTTATAATTTTGATTCCAACCACAATTTGAGTTGAAATAAAGTTTCTCTTATTTACTTAAAACTATTTCAGTAATGAACATAAATATTTTTCTTGAAATATATGTATATTTTTCTTTTTAACTCACTTGTATCACTAGAAAGTGAGTAATATAATAAATTATTCAAATACTCAAATATATTCTCATAAATATCATAAATTATACCCTTTATTTTATTTATATACTGCCAAATATGATATCATCAATATAAACAAGTTCCATGAACTGCTCTATATTTGATGATTTCACATAAAGGTAGTGATTGAAACCTCGTCTTCTTAATTCAAACATCCAAAAGTATCCATTCAAGCATATCAAGATCATGGTGCTTGTTTCAAAAAGTATAGATATTTATTTAGTTATAAAACATTTAATTGATATTCACCAATTTAAAACCTCGTTTATTGTTTAATTTATGATTCCTCCTAGAGCACGTTATTCAAGAATTTTTTTCTTCACCTATTTAGTTCCATTTTTTTATATTTAAAATAAAATTATTTTTTAGTTGTGTGGGAACCATAAAAACCCAAAATAAAATTAAAGATATAGTATTACAACATTATAAAAAATAAAATTTTATAACTATATAACATATTCTAAAAAGATAAGAAATTATGGAATACATGTCACCTAAAGAAAGTAAACTGAGGATATGCCTCAAGCGAATTTCCTAATGTGAAGCTCGAAACCATTATCATCATCAAAACCTTCATCGCTAAAACCAAAAAATGTAACTTTATAATGAAAATCCACCATTTAATAACCACTAACATCATAGAGTCTCCAAAAAATAAAACAAAACTTGTGTTATTTCCTAGCTAGGGACCACACTTCAAATAAAAAATATTATCACCACGAGCCACAAAATTCAATAAGAAAACCTTTTGAACCTCTAGACCAGTTCTAACATCATCAACCATACATGTTGTCCTCAAAAAAAGAACATCATCCAAAAAAATGTGATATATGATCTAAACTAAAAACTATAAATTCTTATCAGACATATATATATTTGAGCCTTCAAATAGTGCCAATATGAAGTAGATGGAAAATGGCATCATCTCTGGTCATTTTCAAAAACAAGAAACCATTTTTGGAACTAGAGACACATGAAAAGTTGATAACCCACCGAAAAGAGATTCAAAAAAACCCTAAAAAAATTAATGAAAGTACAATATAAACATAATCTATACTCATAAGATTCATCAACAAGTACACCCCCCATGAATTCCCAAACCACCATGAGTACTGTCATACCAGACCAAGGATGTAGTATAATTCATTGCATATAGAAGAAGGATATAAGGAGTTTAAATGAGGGCTCTATCCTTGAACATGAACTATCAAACAAAACCAACATAGAATAAATAAAAAACAAGAATAAAAGGAAATGGAAGTCATCAAGGAACCTAATGGTGTCTCCACCTGCACAATCCCAAACCACAAAAAGGAAAAAACCATCATACTATAACATTTATATTCAATCATGAAGGCCCAAGTGAAAAGTGTAGAGGATGAAAGAAAATAGGGCCCCTCATACATGGAAATTTTTTATAGATACCAAGTTAATTAATTTTATATTCTTATAAGAGTGTACTATGGTGGAACAACCTAGGGTCAATCTCTCAAGGAGGATTCTTACACACACATATTTTTCTATTGTCACTGTTATATTCTACCCAATATAAAACTAAATTATATTAAAATATATATGGGGTTTTTATTATGAAATATATGTAATATAATATATATATATATATTAAATAAAATACAAAACATAATGAAAATAAATAAAATATTTAAAGAAATAAGAAGAATAAAATCATTGTTCTTGGGGTTCCATGGTGATGTTATCATTATTATTCTAAATATATTCCTCATTATTTTATTCAATATAGAGATACAGACCTTTAACTCTACACCCTCACATTTAAATAGTATTACCCTACACCAAGACCTTTTCATGTAGGTCTAATCTCTTCCACATCAATACTTAAGTCGAACTCCGCCATTTTAATGAATTAGATGTCAATAAAAAGGAAAATAATTAAATGAGGAAGAAAACAGTATTATAGAAATGGGGTGACCAATCACCATAAACATTTTAAAAACTATTAAAACACTATAATAAAACATGAGAAATAAATAAATCACAATAAAATAAAACACCAACACTTCCCCTCTCAAACAACAATAAGGGTTAGTTCTCTAGAAACATAGAGATAAAAGAAGCACGTTGGTAGAAACTCAAAATTGAAAATAAAATAAAATGTAAGGAAGAATAAGGGAACTAAACAAATATATATTAAAAATATTAGAACTATTATAGAAAAAACTCCATATTTTCCCCATAAAAAGTTTCTATCCTTTTTAATAGAACATGAGACGCATATTTATAAGGAGCGGAGTGGGAAATTTATAGAAAAATAAGTGAAAAAATTTGGCCTAAAAATTTTACCACTCAGCGTGTTCTCATGTATAACCCATTAAATGGAATAATTGGGAAAAACTTTCTTATTGAACATCGTTACCCTATGTCTTACACGTTCACCCAAAAAATTAATATTTATTGTACATTGTACAAAGGAGTTGTGGTTTATGGACTATGATCATTTAATCCTTCCATATAGACTCTTCATATTCCCCATATCTAGATTCCTAGGCATTTATGGCGTTTATAGTGGTCGGATATCACATGAAATTAGTTATAAAAGATGTTTAGTAATATCATCTCTAGATCCATTTAAAATTATAGCTTCTTTGGGATTGTATTTCAGGATATATGGGACCATCATTAAAAGTATCCAGATCTATGCACAGATTTAGAGGCTCGATTTGTGAGATGGATTGGGGCCTCCAAATGATAGATTGAGCTTCAGGTAAAGAAAATTGAAATGAATCCCCAGATTTATGGAATCCTAATAAATGAATTTACTAATTTCAATTAGTGTATAAAATTTTATATCTAAAATAAATAATAAATATTAAATAGTTAAAATCCAAAATTATGCCATTTTTTCAGTTATGCTCAAATTACATCTAAAATATAAATATGTGACAATTTTCCATAAAATTACACTATGGTGGTGTTGAAAACAATTAATTATAGTAAAAATATATATGAAAATATTATCTTCATCAACCCTCAATTATATCTATGAGAAAACCATCCACTTTGATGATAACTGAGCCAAATGAATAGAGAAGAGTATGAAGAAGAAATACATAGTAGGGTGAGGGTGAAATATAAGAACATGAATGAAAGGGGAATCCAATGTGTAGGATAGGGGTGGTGGAGAAAAGAAATAAATATCTATTTATTTGTAAGATAACCCTAAGTATTCATGAGAGAGAGGTAGGGAAGAGATAAACTTGGAGCAATTGGGGGAGTTCCCATCCTCTATGATTTTTTTCTTCACAAACATTTGATATAATTACAATCCAATTTGAATTGAAACTTCTAGGAAAAATATTATTTATTGTAGTATATTCTCCATCCAAAAAGTATCCTTAATATTCATGCCTTCAATTTATGAAAATCTCTTGAAAACCAATCTTTATTTGTTGTAGATAACATTTACATGTTGGTCATATTTGTCTTGAACATTCCCCGATGTGAATAGACTAGTGCTTACACCTCTGAGGGGTTTTGGGGAGGTCTCAGGGTTAAGTATCCCTAAGTAATTTATATTATATAGTATATATTATTTTTATTCCCCCTCCCCCTCTTTTAACTAAGGAAAAACATTAGTTCTTGAACACCCACTTTGTTTCAATGAAATTTTAGTTCTCTCATTTTTTCTCAAGCTCCCATGTTTGATTTTACTATATTTAGACCAACTCATTATTCATTTACTTGAACCTTGACTCATCATTCACTTATTTTTAAAAATTATTCCTTTTTTATTTTGAAAGTAGAGAATTGTCCTCTACACTTTTAAACCTCCAGAATTATGTTGGATCATATTTTTCACTAATGTTATTTTACTCATTAATTTCATATCATCTATTTATTCTCTAAGAAAATGGTTTCAATTATTTTATATCCTCTTATTCCAATGATTCTCCCTAAAAATCCACATTAATGGTTATATTTTTAACACCTATAAAAACTATTTTATCATTGTTTTCTTCATAAAAACCTTTTTTCAAATCAAAATTACTACATTTTACCCCAATTTTATACCCAATTACCATAATATAATTTATCTATATATTTTCAAGACACTTAAAAAACATTTATATGTATCTACCTTGGTTTCATATCCTAAAAATATTCTTTTATCTACCTTATACATATAAATAAATTGATTTTATTCCTTTTTTCAAATATAACAATTTAAAACAACCACTCTGCAGTGTTTATGTGTTGGCTTCCTTAAATGGAATATCTCATATGATATTATATTCTCTATATAATAAAACAAGAACTATTTTTTGTATATAATGTCACATAATGTGATTTTGTACCATAGTGTATTGAGATATCCCTATCAATAAGAATTGTATTCACTATGTTATTTACCAATTTGTTTGTTCTCTCTATGAAACCAATTTGTTGTTGTTTTATCAATGTTGAAACTTCATGTTGGATCATATGCCTCTCTAAATAATTTTTCACCTTAATGGATGTTTACTTCATACCATTACCTAATTCAAAATAAATTATCAATCATTAGGTTTCTTTTTCTTCTCACCTCAAAGAGTGATTGATTCACTACATGACTTCCTTCCTAGTTTGTATGAAAATAATGCAACCCATCCTATTATAATTATCAATAAACAAGATAAATTAAATTTAAACTCTTTATCAGAGATATTTTATCAATAAAAATATAAATATATATTAAATATATAAAGTTTTAAGGCCAAGTATTTTTTTATAGGTATTTCTTAATATCTTCTCTTTTATTCATGCATTACATTTTCTCACTCTATCCCAATTCATATTGAGAATATCAACTATAGCCTTTATCTTGGATAAATTATCCATTATTTGTTTATATATATGCCCAAGACCATAATGCTATAAATGTTTCTCCAAATCCAATATATAGAGTCCAGTGTTATCTATATTTTTAACTTGATATAGGTTTGTATTTATTCCCTAACCCTATATCAATAAATTCTTAACCATTCCTTTTATTATGTAACCCTTCTAATTTAATGTAAATTCATGTCCAGATTTAGATAGTTGGCTCATGCTGGGATGATTTATTCAAATTCCATACATAAATGTAACCTTTTAATTTCTAAATTCATCTCTAAGGAGTCTAATTTTTTCACTTCCTTTTATCTTTCATTTTCCATCATTTACTAACTAAACCATTCCATTAACCCTTTCCAGTATGTTCTTTAAGATATTAGTGTTCTAGGTTATGTGGGATAAATACCCACTATAAAAAATACACATATTTTATCTTTTTTCTTTTAGTTTTATCCTAGATAGGATAATTTTATCCTTCTATGACTCTCCTAAAAAGAAATTTTTGACAGAGTTAAAACATATGATGATCTCTCTTCATTCTCTTCGAAATAAGAATCATAATCATGTTCTTATTTTTTTCAGGTGGTAAATAATGTTTCCCAAAGTTCTTGAGTTCATAATCCTTTTTTCAACAATATTTAGTATCTTAGATGAATTATTTTGACTCCCTAGTTTCCTCTAATTAATATCTTTGTAACCAATGTTTATAAAAATAAATATAGTTTCCATAAAATTAATCTATTGTTTGAAACATAGCATATCTTCTCATCCTCCTCTATTTGATTATGGGTACACCTTCCTTCATATAGATTTTTTATGTCTCCATAAATTCCATTATGTAACCTAAGTTAACAAAAAAATAGAACTTCATATGTGGAAATATTTTTTCACCATCTTCGATTTACATGTGTAACACCCTAAAATGGTAGAATATATTTATCTTTAATAAATTATATGTATTTGATAGCTTATTATTCACAAAACACTAAATTTAAGTAAATAGTGCCTTAAAAATATAAAATTAAAATAAAATTAATATATAGTTAAATGAAATTTATAAAAATGAATAGATAAATTTAGTTAACAAAATTTGAGGAAAAAATAGAGATTATAAGGAATGTTATTTTAGTAATTCATGTCTTAACATAAATGTTTTCTTTACGAACAATATTTTTATTATATATTTTTAATTTAAAAGTTAATTTATTTTATTTTTTTTACCAAATTTGTGGAAAATTATATTCTAAATATATACATAACTATAAATTTATACATAAATTAACTACCAAATTGTTGTAAATAAAGCTAGAATCATTTAAAGGTAAAATAGATATTTCCTAGAGAACTATTTTTAAGAGTGTAAGGTGTTTTATGTTAATAAATAAAATTAATCACTATTAATGAATTATTTCAATGAAAATTGTATATTATATATTCAATAAGATAAGTTATCATTCATCCAATGGTTTCTACAGGGAATAAAATGAGAATAAAATAATTTGTATGATTAAAAACATTTTTTCTAAAAACAAATTTATGTGTTTTGTGCACGGATATTAGAATAAATTTTTGACACCAATAGGAATTCAATAATGAATAATTAAATTGATATTTAGGAAATTTGTAATAAATTTTAGAAAAAAAATCAACTTAATTTTTATCCATAATGAATTGTTACGATGGTAATAATTGTGTAACTATAGTGAGGGTTAAAAGTTTTAATGATGGGATTAATATATGAGATATGGATTCAAATATCTCTAAAAAAATCTAAATTTGATTCTTTGATAATATGTTTTACCTCCCTCACAATATCATACAAAATTTTATTTTTTGTATCTTTTTTCAAATGTGATTGACTTTATTATATTTAAAAATTAATAATATTTACAAGTGTGTCACTCCCCTCACTTATAAAAGGGTGCATCCTCTTCTCACTTATACACAAACTTTAAACACTCTATATCATACAATACTTGCCCAAATATCTTCCCAAAATTCTTAAACTTTTATTATAGGTTATTTTGTCACCAAAAGACCATCCTTTGAAGGCTTTAGGTGTTATCTAATGTAAGATTCTCAAAGAAGAGGTAATTATTTTTACTAATCTATTTTATGTTTCCTTATTATTCCACCTCCCCCAAATCATCTATAACCATATTAATATAAATAAATAATATTATTTAATATTCTAAATTGTTTTAATGTTAATTTTATAACCATTTTATATTTTCTTTTCATCCAAAGTAAAATGAAAGTGTTTCCTATGCATACTTATGGGCTATTGTCTCCATGAAGTGACGTGTTTCATCTTTCATCAATGACTCACATGGATTGTTATTTTAATATATTAAATGAATTAATATTATATTTAGGATATACATATGTTTCTATAAATGTAAATTATTATTTAAATTCCTTTATTTCTATCTATTAAGAAATGAAAGCACCACTCATCCGTGCATATGACTACCTACTCCACAAAGATATGTAATTAATTTTTCATAATTTTCCCACATAGATTTCACAAAAATTATATATAATGAATAATTATTATATTTATTAAATTATTAATACTTTAAGGATGATTAAACCATGACCAAGGTGAAGGAATATAATCTCCAAACTGAAATATTCTTGAAAATTGAAACAGTTAACACACTAATATTGATTTTAGTAGAGAATCATTAATAAATGGGTTAATTAAAATTATAAAATGATTATATCTATAAATATACTTAATATTGGTGTATAATAAATCTTAAATTATTTTACAGTAGTTTATATCATTTATGAATCAATTTGGGACTTTAAGGGATGGTTTTTTGTTGCAAACTCATTTTTAATCAAGATTATTCATGTTTAAATATCGATTGAGGAAGTTTTAATGCACTATATATCTATCTTAAAACTCATTTGCTATATTATACTATGTTTATTTATATTGGTTTAAAGTATTTCATATATTTTACCCCTCTTTTTACTCAAAAATTCCAAAAGAATGTTTTTAATAAAAACTGGCCTTATTTATAAATTTTTGTTAGGAATAGTTTTCTTCCATGTACATCTTATTTAAAATGTTTAAAGAATGTTATTTTATATAATAAAATAATTCTTTAAAAGTTATTTTAAACAATATTTTATTTTATTTTTTCCAATTTTCAAAAAGTAATCTTGACAATTTTTATATACAAGATATATCTGTATTTTTACAAATTTGAGAAAAGAATAATTTTTTTAACATTTACCAAATGAAAGTATTTTTCTACCATCATGTCCATTTTTGTTAAATATTCCATTAAAATTTTATATTATTTTAAAAATATAATGTTTTCCCCATTTTTATATGAAATTTTAGTTCTTTAAAAGTTACCAAAAGAAAATGATGTTTTCTATTTTTTTCAAAGTTAATTTCTAATTATTTTATAAAAGTATTTTTCAGCTATGTCAATATCCTTTAAGGAATATCATACTTCACTGAAGATGTAATATTATTATATAATCTACATTATTTATTCATATTTCTAATTATAATGATTTCTTATGGATTTTTTCATGAATACCAATTCTTTCTAATGGGATAATTAATCTATAATGAAATAATGAATGTTATTGTGATCTTATAGCACACATATATATAGTTATAATTATCTAATCGGTGGACCTAAAATTATATATCCTTATAATGTATTAGGTAATGATTAATATATCATGTGATAATATTAAAAGAAATTGGTAGTGAATCTATTCCAATATGAGAATTTATCCACCATGATTAAAAAGGTAGTGGGGAGTTAACTCAATCAACTATGGGAGTTTTTCCACTATGGTATAATGGTTTTGTAATATATCCTTGACTAATGAAATGAATTTATATGTTTTTTTTTGTCACATTCCTAGGAAATATTTTAATATTATTATTTGATCTTGTGGCTCATGATTTATTATGTATGATTATACACTCTTATGACTCACATATTTTGAGTTATTGGATGGTTCATTTTGAGAACCAATATTCAAATTCAGAATATAATATTTTAAGCATCTCAAGTTAATATTTTTGGATATGGTTTTAGGATTGAGAGATGCATTGAGTGCTCGATTGACTCTCCTAAAAATTAGGTTGAATTTAATAATTTTTTGGAGGGTTTTTTACCAATTGTTTATTGTTTGGTGTGCATGGGTTAGGAGAAACTATGAAACAACCAAATTTTGAGGATATTTTCCATTATATTTGTATAATGCATGGCTGGTTGGTATATTTGGTTCATGGTTTATGGAAAAACATGAAAATTCCTGGTAAAACAATGCATAGGGGCTTGGAAATGGGGTATAGAATGTGATTAGGATATTATTTTATAAAAACCATGTGAAACTTTATAGACTTATGATGTTTTGATTTTCACGGTTAGTACATGATTTGGTTAATCATGTGGCCCAACCTTGTGAGAGGGGTGTACCTAGACAATGTCGACTATAGAATTCTTGCATAGTTTGAAAAAATATGAGACTCATTAAAATTGGATTTTTATGATTCTACCTCTATTTTATTTTAATTCCTAACAACTCTTTTTTCCTTCTACCTCACACACACATGGCCTGACCTCCTTTATTCCACCTTAATTCCCTCTAGATTTGGTCAATTATGGGTTCTTTATTTAGTGATTAATGGTGAGTTTATCCCTATTTCTTCCCACTTTGCTTTTCTCCTAAGATTTATTATAATTATAAACATATTAGTTTAGGTTTTTAACTCTGGTTCCACTAGAGAATAGTATATTCAATCATTTATTATGTTTCTTCTACTCATAAATGTAAGACTACATCCAAATATGGTATCTTCACATCATCACATGTTGTTTCGGTAAAGGTGCATTGTCATATCAAATTTAAAAGGGTTTTTTGTGACATTTATTAAAATATTCCATTTAAATAATGATATTAATTGGGGATTTTCATACCTTAAGCCTAAGGGTGCATCGAGTGTGGCCTACACATCATTGTTGGTGGTTTTTGTGTGAAAAGATAACATAGAGAGATATCATGAATCTATGCCTATTTATAATTGAATTTAAAATTAATTTTAAATAATTAATTAATTATAGTTTGTTTATAATTAATTAATTTGGTTCTTTTTCCATTAGAAAGGGCCTTTCATTGACAAGTGGTGGTCGGATAGACATGGACGGGCTTAGATAATGTTATTGGGTCTTCTTTTAAAATAGATAAATGGATTCATATGTGTTAGGTGGTAAATTTTACATACTCCTATGGTATTTTTGAATTTTACTTATGCATGTGATATGCGAAGTTACATCACTATTGTGGTCGACCTTTTTGATTAAATGAATTTATTAATTTAATTGAAATTATTGGAATTTGAAAAGGTTCTTATGGCCATTTTAAACCCTTGTATGATGGTTGGTATGCCTCAGTCACCAATGGTTAGAGCCTATATTATATTTTTTTTCATTGAGCCATGTGGACCACCATGAGGGGTGTGATTGGATTTTTTATGAAACTTATACCTTGTTATAGGTTCTTTATTGACCTCTAAGTATGGGAATATGTTGTGATGAGAATGAGTGGCCCTAATATGCCATAGTGGACCCTTATGGTACATTAGATACATTTTGATAGTGTAGTGATCATGGGGAAAGAATCCCCCCCACCATTGAGATTGATATTACTAGGGTGAGTGAACCCTATTGGAGATGGATGGATAGGTTGGTTGAGTGGACCAACCTAGGGATTACATGGGAATGGGGATTGGCCTTTCACTGTCTCTTGAGAGTTATGCCAATGGGGATTTTCATATGAGGCCGGTGCGGTAATTTAAGGATCATGATAAGTATAGGGATATTATTAATCCCAATTAATGGGTGTTGACTAAAGAGACATAAATAAGATCATAGGACCCATGAGGTGTGTCCTGATCATTGAGAACTAGGGGAACCCTAGTGGGTTCCCCAGTGACATTTTAACCAATGTTAGAGGGTGTTCTTAGGAAATTGGTAGTTTTGATTAAGGGTATCACCTTATATGTTGAATCAATTAATTGATCTTTTGTGTTTATGAAAATTTTAGGTCATATACTAGAGAGGTCGACCAGGTTTACGTGATATAGGCTTAGGAAAATGGACGACCTGATGAGATATTATAGTAGGAAGTACTTCTCTATGAGATATTTTTATGTACATGTGATACCTTAGATACTCTCCTTGGATATATGAGTAAATGATGGGACCCCAAACATAGATTTAGATATTATGGGAATACTTGATTATGAGTCATCTACTGAGCCTATATACCAAGGGGATTATCCATATATGATAATCTCATACATATTGGGTGGGTTATCCTTGGGTTATTATCGCATGTATACTGGGTGGGTCAATCCCCAATTATTTATCCAATTTATACTGGGGGTTATCTATAGGTTTTTATCTCATGTATACCAAGTGGGTTAACACTAGGTGTTTATATCATGTATACTAGGTGGGTTAACCCCCCGGTGTTTATCTCATGTATACTATGTGGTTCATCCCCTAGGTGTTAATCATATATATACTGGTGGGTCATCCCATAGGTGTATATATTCAATATACCAGGGTATTTTATCACTCAAGATTAAATATCTTATATAGTGTGTTGATTTAAACCCCTAGGTGGTTATGTTTGTTAGAACAATTACATGGCGTGATCAGAGACACTATGACACTAGTCGAAGTAGGTTTGGGTCGATTAGGGTTCTTAGTAGAACCCAAGGATTGATGGTGGTTATTTATTTACGATTTTGTATACAATTTTATTTCTATTATAAGAATATATCATGTGTACACCTTTATTTACTTTTTATTTAGGGAACTGTATTGGTAATACCCTACTGATTTGTACTCATGCCCTAGTATGGCAGCTATAGAACTTGGGTGCCTGAGAAGACTTCAATTTTCTATTGTTTCAGGATGGTTAGAGGCTTGGGATTGGATCGTTAAAATTATCATCTTAGATGAGATTATATATAGGTATTAGGTGATTCTAGATGATGTAGTATTGACTCTTGTAATTTTATTTTGTTCTTATATTTACTCGTTATATATAGATAGCTCGTTGGGTGGATGAGAACTTGTATGACTATTTTATTTTTGAATTTCATTTGATAATTGTGGATATGTTATTACTAATGTGTACTCTAATGTTAATTATTGTGCATTATAGTTGGTTTACTTTCACATTATTATGAACTCCGGTATAGGGTAATTTTAATAACCCAATCTTTTATAAATTAATTTCCCTTTTGAATGAATAAATTTTTTATTAATTAATGTTTTTATAGAAATCACATACATTCCTTTGGATATTTTGGACCATTATAAAATAAAGATTGTTAAATTTAAAAACTATTAAACTTCATAACTATTGATAAATAGTCATTTTAGAGTGACTGTTAATATTGGTATATTAAGGGTTATGATAAAGTCTAATTTATATAGATGCAAGGAGAGATGGACTCAACTAGTAGGATCATACCCTATAAATCCCATTTATCAGATCTTCGAAGGGAGATGTAATCACTTGGATTTTCCCTTAACCATAACCAAGTTGAAATTCAAAAACTAAAGCCTGAAAAAAAAACCATTTATAGGAAAGGTTCAAGCTTATTGAGATCAAAACCCAATCAATGTTCTTGTAAGAACACCAAGAAAAAACCAAAATCACACACCTTGCACTTAGGTCGTATACTGGTGTAATAATAGGTTATGTATCCAAGCCCTGAGAATATGAATTTTATATTTTTTTAAATATATAATGATTATACTTATCCCTTTTCAATATCTCATTATATATGATTTTATAGTGATTTTGGTAAAAAATTATATTTTAATTCAAAGAAATAAAAATCATATTTTTTGGAAATATATACTCTAAATTAAGACATTATTTTGATAATTTCAAGAATTTTAGAAATAAAAGTAATTTTAATAAAAAATTGAAAATATTATTTATTTAATTATAATTGATAATATAATTTAATAAAACCCAATGTGATTTTTATAACTGTTAGAAACTTATTAGTATCATAAAATTAGTATTTTTCAGTAAATATTTATTTTTATTTAAAATTGAGAATTTTCATCTTAATGAAATTATTTGATAAAATAAATATATTTTTTGAAATATAAATATTGAAATTATTAAATGGTTATTTTTTATAATTTTCTAATACTTTATAATTTTTTGGCAAAAACTAAATATGGTATAAATAAATTGTTTTTATTATGACATCATAATAGCCCAAAAGTGATTTAATAATTACTATAGGGATTATGTATGACCACAATCATTTTTCTCCATTAAAATAATGTGTGTTGATGTTATTTGATTAATTTTATAATACTTTATTGAATCCTTCAAAACCTATATTAAATTTTAAGTTGTTAAAATTAATTATTTCTGAATGTGACTCACTTCCACATAACCAATGGTATTAATTTACTAATTTTGGTTCATGGAATTATAAAATATTTAAAATAACTCATTTTTTGTTGTAACTATGTATAAAAAACTTGGGTAAGGTTTCTTTTTTTGATTATTTTATAATATAGACAGCAAAACCTAATTTTAGAAATTAATAAAGAATTATCCTATCTTTTTATATAAATACCCACCAATCATCCTACTCTTCTTCACTAAAACCCCATGGATAATTAATTTTATCTCCCTATATTTCTATAAATCACTCTCAGGGTGTTCCCAGTCTCTTAATGATGTTCTCTCAAGCTTTTAGAAGTGCCCTCTAAAGGTAAATGATCTCTCTCACTTTTTTCCATTCATGCACCTTCTTTTTATTTAGCCTTTTTAATCTCAATTGGTTATCTTATCGGGAATTTATAAATATCCCTTTATTATCAAATTTATTATCTAATAATGAGAGTTCATTTATCCCTTATTTTTATAACCTTTTGTTAAGTCGTTGTTATTTCAAAGTAAGGGATCTTCTCTTCTTCCTTTTCATTTTGAGTACTTTCTTTATACTAAGACATTATTTCAAAAAAAAATGTTGTAATGTGTTTTCAAAAACCCTATTTTGGGTCTTTATGGTTCCATTTAATGAGATAAAACCTTTTAATATCATTAATACCTTCCATGAACCTTTATGTAAACTTGTTATGCTATAGAACTTATCCCAGAATTTTCCATGCCAAACATTTGTGTAGTGAATACCCCACTGCATTTCCACTCAAGGTTATTAGACTAGATATAAATATCCTTCATTGATTGTTTAATTCTATTTATATGACCCAAAATCCATAATAGTGAGATTAAAATTAATGAAATATGTTATTATGTTGTATGATCTATATGGCACACAAATGCATGTACATGATATGAATGTGATGGGTGGGCCCAAAATTATATTTCCCTCTAAGGGGTTTGGTAATATTCTTATCTCATGAGATACCATATATGGTTTAGGGGAGGTTATCCTATTCACACTATTTTATGATGTATCAATGGTTATCCTTGACTTATTATTATGATGTCAATCCTTACATTGTTTACACATTCCTTATGTTTCCTTGAAGTAAAAATATTAAACAATGCTTTTATGTTCAATATTATGATTCTCATTTTTCTATGTCATCATGTATTTCATCTTGAATCAATTATACTACATTAACCTGTGCTATGCTCTTATTATTCCCACAATTATCTTTTTATCTCCCACCTTTTTTATTTGTGTCCCCAAGTTATCTCGAGAAAAAATAGAAGATCAATTGATATTAAGGGAATTTGTTTTAGTTTTTAAATAATATCATTGTATATATATCTCAAATTATCATTTTATGTATCCAATTACCCAAATACACTTGGCCTATCAATATTTTTGGTTTTTAATATATGTATCTTTATGTAATAAATCATGAATTAAGAAGTATTAAATATAATGGTTTCCATAGTTGGTATCAGAGGGAGGTCTAGTTATTTTTGGGAATTAGGATTAGGGATTAAAGTAAACATATAAAAATATAAATTATGGTAAATTATATATTAATTGGTTTCAAGACGAAAAAATACTTGTCTGGATAATACAGGGGAATATGGATCTAGAACAAATGTACCTAGAGGTAATAACCCCAAAAATGGAACATTTGGCATCAACTTGATCATCACATGATGTGCTATAAAAAGGCATTGTTGTACACCTTGATTGACACTCCTGGGGGATATTATTTACTAATTTTTCAAGTGACTTATAAACCATTATGATGGGAAACATTATCATAAATTTTAGGATATAAAATAAACCATGGTTAACTATATTGAAACCTATAAATTCATAGCTTAAGTAATGTATATCATTTGTATGTTATGTCATCTTTATTCTTAGTTTCTCTTTTATATATTTAATAGCTTGATAATTCTTATCTATAATTTTCCCTTTATTATAGTAAATCAAAGGAAATAGGTGGAAAAAAGTCAGCAACCAATGTGAGGATCAATGTGATGACTTCCCAAATAAGATTCCCAACCTGATAGGAGCAGGAATTGAGAAATTCATAAAAATTATTTTTAATTAACTCATATTTTTAATAGAAATTTGATTTAGGAGGAACACCCATATACACCTAAGAAATAGAAATTTTCAATTGAGACCTTTATGTGTCAAAGGCTTCCAAATTTCAATGGATATACTGATCCTTTAATAATTTAACAATGGATAAATTCATTTGAAATTATCTTATAAATCCTTAAATGCTATGAGATTGAGAAGGTTGAACTAGATATTTATCTTATAGAGGGAAAATCTTATCAACGGTAAATGTTGATAAAAATAAAAATAATGGGGATGATATTTATGTGAAGGAGTGGAAAGAATTCCAGGAAAAAAATTTGATAAATATTTTCCTCACACTCATCGATTATAAATGGAGAGGTAATTCCTTGGCCTCAAGTATAAGGAAAATTAATTCATTAGGGTGTTTGAGGAGAACTTCACAATACTTTCACAATACACCTTCAACTTTTTCATTAACCTTAAATGTAAATTTGAAAACTTATTTAGTGGTATAAATTTGAATCAATGAAAGGATTCGGTGATTTGAGACTTTGAAAACTATGAGGATATTTTTTGATGTGCCCTAAAAGTAAAAATTAAGATCGTTGAATCATAGACCAAAAGATAGGAACCAGATAATGGATTTTAATTATTGTATAGTAGTTGAGAAATATCATGGTGGAATGAATATCCAACATCCCACTTGTCAAAATTCTAGGTAGAATCATTCCAATAATTTCCTTTAGGAGAAAATAAATTATTTAGGTTTGGGATGGAAGGTCGCCTAGCTAGAGAATGCTAATGGGAGATACCCACCAATGGTATAGAAGAAAGGAATGATCTAGTAAACCCTCATCCTATTATCTAATATTTCAACTATAAGTAATAAGGACTCTATGTGAATCAATTAACTAAGCCAAGGGTTTTCGATGACAACAAATTCCAACAACCTCTAAGTCCTAGAGATAAGGGGTGAGCTTATGCCATCATAACTACTAAGGTAGATACTAAAACCAAATTAGTGATAGGTATTCTATTTACTCATTCAAGGATAATGAATGTACTATTTTATTCTAGTTATATACATTTTTTTATATCATGCATGTTTAGTAGAACTATTCAAACACCAGCTCAAAACATGGAAGTAGATATATCTATGAAAATAGAAAATGGGGAAATTATTTCATCAAATGTATATAACTTATCCCTTATCCATATTCCTAGGATGAACTTCCCTATTAAATTTATGACACTCCCTTTATCAAAAATTATTACTATTCTAGGTAAGTACTGGCTTTACTTATATCGATCCAACATAAATTTCTAAGAGATAGAAATCACCCTCCATATTGAATATTTCCATTTGATTCTATATAAGTGCAATGAGGAGGATGAATCTCCTCTAGAATCATCATTATAAACATGAATAATATTTTCTTATGAGAAAAAATATCTAGATCAAATGATTGAGACTAAGAAAAATATTATCCTTGATGACATGCCCATTTAAAGCAAATTTGTTATTGTATTTCATGAAGAATTATCTAGACTTCCTCTAAGTTGTGAGTTTGAGTTCTCTATATTAATTATACCTAGATATTTTCTAATATATAATACTTTATATAGAATAAACATTTTTGAAATTCATGATCTAAATAATCAACCATAGGAGAATCTAGATAAAGGGTTTATATGCCCATGTGCTTCACCATGGGTTTTTTCAGTCCACTTCGTCAAGAAGAAGGATGGTTCAATGCACTTATGCATTGATTATCGAGAGCTCAACATGATCACGATAAAGAATAAGTATCTCATGATATATATTAATGACTTGTTTGAATATCTACGAGGATCCCAATACTTTTATAAGATGTATCATCAATCCATATACTATCAAGTAATTGTAAAGAATAAGGATTTCCCCAAAACTGATTTTCATAAAAGGTATGGTCACTATGAGTGCATATTGAGTCTATTTGGACTCACTAATGCCCGATATATCTTCAAAAACTAAATTAATAGAGTATTTATGGATTAACTAGACAAAATTTTGGTAGTATTTATAGGTGATATTATTATATCCTATAAAATTAAGTAGTAACATGAGGATCATTTGAATGTTGTATAGAACACTTTGTAAAAGGAAAAGATATATACAAAGTATAAAAAATGAATTTTTTTTAATGGGGAAAGTAACATTCCTAGGGTATGTTACCAATATAAAATGGATATCTATAACACCCTGAGATTTTATGAAACATTTTTTTCAAATAAATTTATTTTCCTTTATAGCTTTTGTTACATGAAATACTGAGTTTTAACGAAACATGATATACTATTAATATTTTATTATTTAAAATGATAGTTTTTACTAACCATTGGAATAGTGGGTATGAATAGTATTAAGAAAATTTTGAAAATATATGTCTTACACTTGTGTATGAAATAAATTTTTTGGTGACAAATTAATTATAATTGAAAATAAAAACCATTTGAAAATATAAGAAATCATTTTCTGAAGAAAAAAACTATTATTATGCGCAAAAACATGTTTTATATCAATAAATTAAGTAAATAAAAATTGGTAAATTATTTTAATTAAATTTATATATTATATATTCAATAAAATTTTTAAAATTTCTCATATTGGTTTTCAAATTATGATAAAATAATAAATCTAATTTTAGACTTAAAATAATATTTTTCTAACAAAGTAGTTTTGTCACCTTTTGTTCACTTATTTTAAAATTAATATTTTCAAAAATTAGAAGATTTATTTGAAATAAAATAATTAATTTTTTAAATCATAATGTAAAAATAATCTTGGGGTATCTTTTTGAGAATTTTTTGAGAAGATAAAATTTTCAATGAATAGTGAAACTACTGGTTTTTATTAAAAAACTACCTTTTAATTCAAAATAAATTAAACGAACAATATTATTTTCATGTAGTTTTAAAAGTAAATTTTGTTCAATTATATATCAAATAATACATTTTATTTTGTTGGAATCAATTTCATTTTTAATTTTGATATAAAAACTTTTTAAACTTTTTAAGATTTTCTCCTTAGAAAATCTCTGTTTCATCGCGTATTTGGGTTTAATTTTAAATTAACGGTTACCACTTATGTGAATGGAATTTAGAAAATACAGTACATATTTTTCATTATAATAATTAATATTATCTAATCAATTCAACTTAATTTTTTACCATAATGAATAGTAAAAAAAAAGTAAAAAATAATTATCATGGTTAACGTTAAAAAAGGTTTATCTGGGGTCAAATGAAAATGATTAGGGGTAAAATGACCTATAAAATTTTAAAAACCCTATTTTACGACCATATTCATACCTTTTAACATCTAATGGTTGATAATTACTAATTTTTAGATCCATGTGGCATGTAAAAAAGTGGCTGCACTTTATTCTTTTAAAAAATTCCAAGTGTGTCCTATCCCCCATTTATTAAAGGACCCCCCACCACCATCCTCTCCTCTTAAAACTTAAAAAACATTTGGTATATAAAATATCTAACCAAATATACTCCTTAAATCCTTACCCACAACCTTCAGGCCTTGGTTTGATCATAAATTCAATCTAGAAAGGGTTTAGATTAAACCTAAAGTGGTTGTCTGAAGAAGAGGTAAAGTTTTAAACTAAAAATTTTTGTTTTACTTATCCTTCTAAATAATTATGATATTATTCAATTATTATTATATAACAACACAATTATCTCAAGTATACTTAATTTTTATTATTTTATTTTCATAACTTATATTCATCTCATCTTCCATCAAATGGAAAATGAAACTGTCGATTGTGTGCATGACAGACTACCACCTCATGAATTGATGTTATTTGATTTCCATAAAAACCACTCATTATTGTATATAATTATAGATTTAATGTTTTTGATTGATATTTATGATATTATTATACATTTATAATTACAATACAATATATAATTTTTTTCCTCTAAACCATTTGGGAAATAATAATGTCGCTCGTGTGTATAGCGGACTACCGCCTCACAAGCTGATGTGTTGTGTTTTTCATATTTGTTTAAGATGGTAATAATAATAGATTAAATGAGTATATATTGTATTTTAAACATAATTATACTTATTTAATTATTATATCTCATATACCTTCTTAATTTCCATTCTATGGGTGCTATAATAATGTTGTTTGAGTGTACGGTGGACTACCACCTCATTAAGTGATGTGATTATTTTTTCAATAAATATTTTAATCGAAGGTAATTAGGGTAAATTTAATGAATATAAGTGATATATATGTCATAAAAATTATTCCATAATATTAATATACTATTTAAATTTCTTCCATTTCATCCGTTGAGAAAATAGAATTATCATTCATATCTACGTACGATTTACCGTCTCTAAGAATGGTGTATTTTATTTTCTATCACTAAATTTTATGGATTACTATAAATTCATATATACTGAATATATATTATATTTATATCATGGTTAAAATTATGTATATTATGGATCCATCATCAAATAAATAGGACTGAAAATAAAAAATCAAGACATACATGTAAAAAAAATCACTTATTACTCAAAACGTGATTTTAACAACGAATTTTTAATAAACAGGAAATAAAATGTAATAAATAGATCATATATGGTATTATACACATTATTATAGTTATAAAATATATTTATAATAAACTAATATTTATTATACAATCATTTTTAACATGTATGAAGGTATTCATGACTTATGGTAAGGGATTTCTAGTCTCCCTTTTATTTTTGGGAGACATATTCTATAATCACCACTTGTTTATTTTGTGTGGTGTATATACTATCCAATTGACATGTTATATCATTAATATTATTATTTTTGTGATATTTAATGTTTAATTTTATGTTATATTTAAATGGATCTTATTATTCAAAAGATTTTAAAGTTTTAATGGATTTTTGTCTCAATTTGTCTTCTTATGGACATACATTATGTTATGCCCCTATATTATTTTATGAGGTGTATATACATACCATTTTAATTGAAATAAAATGAATTTATTTATTCTCATGACATTTTAAGTTTCATTTAATTTTATTTCTTCATGGTTCTTACAATTCAATGTTACCAAACCGGTATAGGTTTTATGATATAATCTCATTATTTATTTGGATTGTTATTCTTTATGCTTCCGATGATGAAATATTATAATATATCTCTCAAGAAACTAATTAATTTTATTATACACTAGTTATTTCTTTATAATACATGTTTTACTTTCATTTTACTCTCTTTTTGTACACATGATTCCAAAAGAATATTTCTCAATAAAAATGACTTTATTTCTCTCTTTGGTCAAAAACCTTTTTTCTTCCATATCCATGTTTTGTAAAAATATTTGGAAAATTTTTTTAACTCTATAAAAATTATTTATTAAATAAATTGTACATAAAGTTTGAATTCTTTTAAAAAAATAAAAGGAATATTCATGTCTATTTCCAAAAAGGGCAGTAAGGCTTTTACTATAAATGTGAAAAGAATTTTGGTTTTAACTTGTATTGCATGAAAAGAATTTACCGCCATCAGGGATATTATTTTACTTAAAATAACTTAATAATTATTCATGTATATTTTCAATGAATATGATTTCCTCAATATTTTATGAATTTATAATTTAAAAAAAAGGAACTTTCAATGAAATTTCATTTTCCTCAAGAAATGTTTTAAATGATTTTGTATGATTCATTTATATGTTTCCAATTTTATTTTTAAAGTGAAGGATTTTTAAAATGTTATATATTTTAAAAAATATTTTCCAAAGAAGAAACGATGTTTTCTTGAAGAAATATTTTAAATTATTTTTAAATATTCTTTTATTAGTTTCCAGTGTTATTTTCAAATAAAAGGATCTTAGAAAAGTTTTATAAATTTTGAGTTTTAAAATTTGATTTTAAAATTTGAAATGAAATTTTCATCAAAAGATGTTCCAAATAATTTTATTCTGAAATCATTTTCCATCTAATATAACACCCTTTAATATTAAATAAGCTTTAATAGGGATATGATCCAATGATTCCATACTAATTATTTCTTTGTATGGTTTTTGATTATGATAAAAAGATTTTTATGAAACCCATTTCTTTCTATGGGTTATAATATGATGAAATATTTATGTAGCTTTTTCCTTTTCATAAGTTATGATGTGATGGATTTTTTATGATCTTGTGGTACAAAAATATATGTTTTATGTGATGGGTGGGATCTATATCTCCCTCCAATTCATTTGGTACTGATTAATGATATATGTTCTTAAAGGGTACATGGGAGGTTATCCCAAGCTCTAAAGAGGGTAAACATCTAGTTATACTAAACCTAAAAGATGGTACACATGTGGTTAGAACAAATCCAAAATAGAGTACATGGGATGTTATCCTATGCATGAAGTAGGTACATGGGTGGTTATCTCAAGCCTAATATGTTATTAATGTCATGGTGGGTATCCATGACATAATGTTTTCTATACTTCAATGTTTTCCACAGATCTATGCTTTATGACAGTGTTATACTCTCATGAAATATATTCATTGATTACTTTATTATTAAAGTCTTATAAACTACCAAGATTTATTCCATGACTCAATTTTATGATCTATGATATGCACGATGTGGTTTTCAAATGTTAAGATCATGTTCTCATGCCCTTATTCTCATATTATGCTTACATATCTCCCTTTTTACCTTTATTGAGCATTTGAGATCACCCTTTCTTATATTTATTTTACCTAGGTTAGGATGATATGTATTTTTTGTGATATTTCTAAGAAGGGTCATAATTATGAGGAACTAAGTGGTAGTTGATGTAGAAATCTTATGAACTTGTTTTTTATGTTTCTAGGTTTCCAAAGGAACTATACCATTATGATCCTCAGGTGTGTGTTTGTGTATTGTAGTGAATATTCATCTAAAAATATGTAATATTTATGTATGATATGTTTGGGTCACTATAGTTGATATTAGAGGATTTTTTTAGTTAACCATTGAAAACTAGGTTGATAAAAATGTAGTGAGATGCAAAGATATATTTTTAAGGATATGTATGTCAAAGGATAATTTTAAGTATGAGTCAAAGTTATAGAAAATATAATACATATTTTCTAAAGGATAGGGTGAGTGGTTTCCAAGAAACTAAATATGTATCTCGATACTACAATTTTATGTGGATCTAGTACAGAGGTTCCCAGGGGTAATAACTCTAAAAATGGTACATTTATCTAGACTCGATCATCACATGGTTCATGAAAATAGGTTTTAATGTACACCTGGTTTGAAACTCCTAAGGGAAATGCTTTGGAAAATCAAAAACTATTTATTAAACATCCTGAAGGATTTTAATCAATTATGACCATGAATACCATATATTAAACCAAAGGAATCATGGATTAAAAGTAACGTGTCATGGTATAAATTATTTTTCATGATTTTGTGGTTTCCCACTATGATTATTGCTTCTCACAATATGGTGTTTATTTTTAGTCAAGGTTGGTAACTGGAAAGAACTGAGTTAATGTAAATGTGATATGAAATGTTTTAATGATAAAAAAAATTAATAATGACTCAAGTAAAGGATATTATGATTATACCTAGTCTGATATCACAATATATGACTAAACATTTTCACCTTAACCAACTATTGAACTCACCAAAGAAGATAAGGATGGTGTTTGAGATTTTGGGTGTTGGATATGATTGAGGAAATAAGATTCAGTTTACTATATGTCAATAATGTGGTAATATCACATAAGGGAATACCTAAAAAGAATGAGAAGATATTTTATCTATGAAGAACAATGGAATAAATTAAGTGATTTCTAAGGAAAATTAAAAACTTTAGTTAAATCGATGGATAGTAATAATGGTCGCCCTAAGGTATTTTCAACATATGAATGTTTTAAATATGGAATTTATTGGAATTATTCAAATTAATGTCTTAGGGGGAACTCTCGGTAAGATAATCAGTTAGGTGCTATGAGTAATTGTTATACTTCTAATGATGAAGAGACCACAAATGACATATGAATGGTATAGTCTTTTCTAATAGTATTGTTTATTTTAAATCTGATAAAGTTGTTTAAATTGAGTTTGATGAATTCTAATACATGGTTCATATTTCATATTTTAATAAAGAGTTATTAAGGAAAAAGATTATGAATCCTAGTTAGTAGCTTAAGAATGAAGGGGAATGATTAAAGTGTTTGTGTATGGGGATTCAAGAATTATGTTATTTGAGTTATGAAATATATAAGGATTATTTTATATAAGTTTTTCATTAATTATTTTCAAGAATATATTGAATGTAACTAATGACCTAGAATATTTATATAATGGAATGGTGATATTTTATGGAAAATATATTACTATGGGAAGATTTCCCTTAATATGTTTCTAATATTGAGATAATGGTTTTTAGTTCGGATAAAGATATGATTGAGATAGATAAAGTAAACTGGATAGTATTGATGACCCCATAACAGATTAATGATTTGTTGAAAAAGTGGTATATGTTATCATTAATGGAGTTCACATCATTTTTTGATTTATGGAATATATTAAATAATATATAGTTTTATTTATGTAATGATGAATCATATATGTTTTCATAGATTTTTTATGGTAAATTTGGGAATTCTCATACTTTAAGAGAATATATGACCAAGGTATTCACATATTTGGAATGTGGCCATTTATATCTATTTATTGATATTTGTGGGATTAATGTTGATTTTATTTTTAGAAAATTTAGTGATCTTATTTATAAATTTTATTTTGAAGGTTCATAAGGTTAACTATTTATGGAATGGAATAAGTTGAATTATAGATGAGGTTTTAGAGATTAATGTGTTAATTCACTATATGAGGATTTATTCATATTGGATAACTTGTGATAACCATTTTTTATGATGATAACTATAGATAGAAGTAATGACTTATCATTCTATTATAGATCTTATGATCTGTTGGTACTTTAGGCATAAAAAATTCATCTTCATTTCTTAGAGTAAGATATGAAGTAGAAATTGATTGAAGCACAACTAAAGGATGAAATTATGATTACAATACAAATTAAATATAATCCCTAGGTATATCAGTTCCTTCAAAAAAATTATCATATTGGGATTGTGGCCTATTGATTGGCGCTTCCACCGAAACTTTCTCAAGTCCATGATGTGTTTTATATATCTCCCCTTAGGATGTATATACCTGACACTTCTCATGTACTGAACTTAGAGGTCATACCACTGCATAAAGATCTTTCCAATGAGGAGAAGATGGTTGATATTTTAGATCATATAGATAATGTGTTGTGAAATAAGACCAATCACACGGTAAAAGTTTTTATAGCAAAACCACAAGTTTAAGGAAGCTATGTGGCAACCTGAGGACGTAATGAGGTACAAGTATCCACATTATTTTTTATCAAAGTGATGAATTTTTAGTGGAATTTTAATTTTAAGTGGGGTATAATTTAACACCCTAATATTTTATTAAATATTATTTTCAAATAATTTTAATTTCATTAATAACTTGTGTTACACACAACACTGATTTTTAATAAAATATGACATACTATTAAAATTTTATTATTTAAAATGATAGTTATCACCAAGCCATTGTAATAGAAGATATTAATATTACCAACTAACTTATGGTAATATATGTTTTAAACATGTGTATAAAATGAATTCTTTATTGACCAATTATTTATAAATTAAAATAAAACCCATTTGTAAAATAAAGGAAATCTATTTCTCAAAAAGTATTTTTATGTGTAGAAACGCATTTCATCTCAATAAATTAAATAAATAACACTCAGTGAATGATTTTAATGAAAATTTTTTATTATATATTAAATAAAAATTTTAACATTCATCTTTTTTGTTTTCTAAGTATGAGATAAGAATAAATCCAATTTTATGCTTATAAAATGTATTTTACTAAAAAGTAGTTTTGTTACCTTTTGTGAACTTTTCTTAAAATTAATTTTTTACAATTTTAGAAGATTTATATAAAAAAATAATTTAATTTTTTAAGTTATAATTTCACAATTATCTTGGAATTAATTTTATAGAATTTTCTAAAAGGATAAAATTTTCAGTAAATAGTGAAAAATATTATTTTTTATTAAAAAATTACATTTTCATTCAAAGAATTTGCAAAATGAATTTTATTTTAATATGATTTTAAAATTAAATTTATCTCAATAATATATCTATTGATCTATTTTATTTCATTTTAATCAATTTTAAATTTAATTTTGATATAAATTTTTTAAAAAATTTTGAATATTTTCTCTTTGGAAAACCACTTTTCATCATGTCTATAGGGATTAATTTTAAAATAAAATTTTTCACTTATATGAATAGAATTAGGAAAAATAAATTATTTATTTTTAATAATAGTAATTAATACTATATAATGAGATCAACTTAATTTTTAATGATATTAAATAATATAAAATAAAAAAATAATTATCACGGTTAAGGTTAAAAAGGGTTTACCGGGGGTTAAAATAAAAAAGGGGTTAAAAGAACCTAAAAACTTGTAAAAACCCATCTTTATGGACATCTGTTGACCTTATAACATATAATGTTCTATAATGACCCATTTTTTCCTTTTGGAATGAGGAAAACATGCATACACTTTATTCTTTTCAAATATTTCAAGTGTGTCCTCTTTCTCAAATATAAAAAGTCACCCCATCTCCTCTCTTATTCACACTTTCAAACCCATTTTGTTTGGATAATTACTACCCAAATATATTATTAACATAACTACCCATATCCTAGATTTTATTTTGATATCATAAATCGCATCTAGGAAGGCTTTAGGTAAAACCTGAAGAGGTTTTCCAATGAAGAGGTAAAGTTTTAAACTATGCATTTTTGTATTACTTATTATTATAAATCCTTAAAATATTATTAAATTATAATAATATAAGGACACCGGTATATAAAATATAATAATATTATTTTATATTAATTTCTTATCTTCTATCTATCTCCTATTCCATCAAATAGGAAACCAAATCATTGATTGTGTGTACAGTGGACTACCGCCTGCCGAACCAATGTTATTTGTTTTACATCACCACCTATCACGAATGGGTATAATGATGGATTTAATATTTATATAAAATATTTATGATATTATTGTGTATCTTAATTATAGTACCACATCTACCTTATTACCTCCAAACCCATTGGAAAGCAATAACGTTTCTCTTGTGTACAGCGGGCTACCAACTCACAAACCAATGTAATGTATATTTCATTTATGTTTTACTAAGATGGTAATAAATATATATTAAAAATATATATATAACATAATGATACTTATGTAATTATGATATCACATATACCTTCTAACTTTCCTTTTTGTGGTGGATGCAATAATGTAATTTGTGTTTACGATGAACTACTGCCTCGCGAAGCGATGTGAATATTTTTTCACAAACACCTTGAATGGAAGATTATTAAAGTAAATTTAGTGAATAAATGTGATATATATGAAATTAATGTATTCTTTAATTCTAATATATATTTCACCTTTCTTTCATTTCATCTGTTTAGAAAATGTAAATAGTGTTCAGGCGTACGAATGACATATCGTCTCTATGAATAATGTCTTTTAATTTTCTGTATCTAACTTTTTTAGATTAATATAAATAAATATATACTTAATTTATATCATATTTATATATTTTTTTATATTCTATATATTATTAAAATATTATAAACAAAATAGTAATGAAAATAATAAATCAAAACATGCACAAAAAACAAAGCAGTTATTACCCGACACATGATTTTAATAAGGATTTTTA
Source organism: Viscum album (assembly GCA_963277665.1). NCBI lineage: Eukaryota > Viridiplantae > Streptophyta > Magnoliopsida > Santalales > Viscaceae > Viscum > Viscum album. The sequence goes on along the minus strand of OY728125.1, from coordinate 165,752,233 downwards.
AAAAAAGATTTACTAAAAGGTAATATGTAAATTATATATGGTTTTATTCATATGATTATGGTAATATAATAGATTTATAATAAACTTATATTTATTATTCATTGGTTTTGAATGTGTATGAAGGTATTCATGACATATGGTAAGAGATTCCTAGTCTCTCTTTTATTTCTAGGAGGCATATGCCATAAACACCACTCATTTCTTTTATGTAATGTATATACCGATCAAACTAAATTTTATGTTGTTAATATCCTTATTCTTATTATTTTTTAATTTTAATTTCATTTTATCTATTAATAGGGACTACTATTAAAAAGTTTAAAATGTGGTGTGGTATTTTTGTCTCAATTTTTCTTCTTTGTGACATAACTTATTTTAAGAACTTATCTTCATTTATTAAGTGTATATACATCCCCTTTGATATGTAATGTCATGAATTTATTCATTCAATGATATTTTAAGATTAATTTAATGTTATTCCTTTAGGAGGATTATATTTCAAATTTATGTAAGTGGTAACAGTTTTACAATACAATCTCATCATTTATCAGAATTGTTTATGTTTATTATTGCGATGATAAAATATGATGATATGTATCTCAATAAAATATATAATTTTTTTATCCTATGGTTATTTATTTATAATACTTTATTTACATTCATTTTCGTCTCTTATTTTCTCATGATTCCAAAATAATTTTATTAATTAAAACTGACTTTATTTTACTCTTTGGTCAAAAAACCCTTCTTATTTCATATCCATGATTTCTAAAAATGTTTTCAAAAACATTTTAATATTATACAAATGATATATTAAATAAATTTTTACTTATATTTTATTTTTTACAATGTTTTCTAAAATTAATCTTCGTATTTTTTTCCAAATAAGGCATGTTTGGATTTACAGAAATGGTGAAAGGAGTTTTTGTTTTAACATGTATAGAATGAATGAACTTTACAAACTTCTTTACCATTATATTATTTGAATATTACATTAAGATTTTTAAAGTTTATTTTAAAAGAAAATTATTTTCACAATATTTTAGAAATTTCTAATTTTAAAAAGGGTGATTTCCCAAGAAATGTTATTTTCCTCAAGAACTGTATTAAATTAGTTGTATTTATTCCTTTATAAGTTTCAAAGGTTATTTTCAAAGAAAGAGATTATGAAAGAAAAATGTTTTAAAATTATTTTTCAAATCAAAAAAGATATATTCCTCAATAATAGTATTAAATGATTTTTAATGCTTCCTTTATTAGTTTTCAATTTTATTTTAAAACAAAATGATTTTGAAATATTTTATTAATGTTTAGTTTTAAAATTTTATTTTCATAGTGGAAAGGATATTTTCATCAACAACTGTTACAACTTTTTTATCTCAAAATCAATTTCCTTTTAAGATAAAATTATTTTACGTTACTTAACATTTACTACGGATATTATCCAATTATATCATCCTTATTCTTTATTCGGATGGTTTATTCTTATAATGACAATATTTTTATGAATCATGATTCTTTATGAGTTTTATACTATGATGAAATTTTTATGAAAGTATTTTCCTTTTCATCGTTTATGATATGATGAATATTTTATGATCTTGTGTCACACGAATATATATTTTATGTGAAGGGTGGGACCTATATCTCCCTCTAGTGCATTTTTTAATGATTAATGTTATATGAGAACAAATGGTATACTGGAGGTTATCTCAATCCCAAAAGAGAGTACACTGATGGTTATCCCAAGACATAAAGAGGGTACATGGGTGGTTAGACCAAGTATAAAAGGGGGTACACAGGAAGTTATCCCAAGCCCAAAGTAGGTACATGGGTGGTTAGCCCAATCCTAACATGTTATGAATGTCTTGGTGGGTACCCTTGACATAATGTTTTCTATGATTATATATTTTCTTTAGCTCTTTGTCATGTGGAAATATTATACTCTCAAGGAATATATTCTTTGATTCCTTTTTTATTAATGACTTATGAACTTCCAAGATTTATTCTCCGACTTTTGTTTATGATCTATAATATACAGGGTATGGTTTTCAAATGTGTTGGCCCTCTCCACTTTTAATGCTCACAAATCATCCCAAAACATGTTTAATCATGTCTTAAGTTGTATGTTCAAATATGATTATTTATGAATATATATGTTCAATAATAAGTTTAACATATTCTATTAATGTTTATAATATAAGACAAGAAAAAAGACAAAAAAGGCCATGTCTGAGTCACTGATATCATGACTCACCAACAAAAGTATAAGGTACCAACAGAAGTATGAGCTGCCAACAGAAGTATGATCTACCGACAGATGAGTCACCGACAATAATGACTCACTTACACATCAACCTACCAATAGGTTGAGTCACCTGTACATGTTTGATTCACCGATAGTTTGACTTAACAGTAGAGAAAATCACTGACAATAATGAATCACTGACACTTCAACCTACTGGAAGAATGGAATACTAATAGAAGTATGAAATACCAAAATAAGGATATACCAATAGAAGAAAATACTGATAGAAGGACCTATCGATAGAAGGACCTAACAATATAAGGACTTACCGATAGAAGGACCAACCAATAAAAGGGCCTACTGACAGACCTGCCAACAGACAAAAGGACTTATCGATAGACCTACCTACTAAGAGAAGGAATTATCGACAGAATGACCTATTGATCAACACTTAGAAAATTATCTTTAATCATAAATATAAAATTAATTCTAACGATCATATTTATGAAATTTAGTATTTCTTATTATATTAATGACATTATCTGTCTTTTTTAGACATTATTAGAGACCATGATGAGGTACAGAACATATTCAGAACATGAATATTGTCAAACTCAATAGTATATACAGAAATCACCTAAGAAAAAAGTTCAAAAAACATATAGAGAGAACTTACAAGGTGGAGAAAAGAATATATGAGAATAATTCTCATTCTTTCTAGATGTGAACAGGGAACAATTTTCTATGATCCAAAAATCCCAATATCCTTACAGAAACAAACCCTAGTGAAGAGAACATTTGAGGAGAATCTCACATTACTAGAAACCAAAACAAAAATCTTTCACAACACTCTATTTTGGTGTCTATTTCTAGAAGTGGACTTGAGCTTCGTATCTATTACATCTAAGAAGTCCAAAATCTTCAAGCGCATCACACATAGAATTCTAAACCTTTTCTCATTATTTCTTCTCTATTGTGAACATTCTAATTACATTTTGAGAAATGTGTGTTTCTATACCACAAACATATACTATCTCATAATCTAAGCTGGAATATACAATATATATTCACTTTCTCACTCATTTACACCATTTTTCTCCCACGTATAACTGTGGAAGAGGTCTATTTGTGGCCTAGTTGTATTTTTTACCATGAAAAACTATGGTAGAGGTTTAGTTGACTTGGGAATTCTTGGGTACTATTATAAACCCTGATCAATGGTTTGGATAAAGATTATTAATATAAAATACTTGGTGTCATTTGATCACCAAGTGGAGAGGACTAGGTCTTTTCTTGAGACTGAACAACTTGTTTTTCTCTAATGTTTTTTTCAAATTTATTTTTCTCTATTTTCACATATATTTTAGAAAACTAAATATTACATTGATAGTAAATCTTAGTTAGTTTTTATAATTGTTTTTGATTTATAAAATTACTTTTAAAATTTATATCAATCTTTCAAATTGTTGTAACTGATAATTAATAAATCTTTTGAGAAATTAATTAAACATTCAAAACTTGTATAAATATAGTACTTTGGTTAACTGGGCTATTTATATTTTAAATTTGGGGAATTTTTTAAATAAGTATTTTCATATAAATTTTGATAGGAACTCAATTCACCCCCCCCCCCTCTTTAGTGTCCTACTCCGAACAACATTTAGTATTAGAGATTATTTTTAATCATCTATTTTCAATGTTTTCAAAACTTTTTTAAATATTTTCAACTATGATTTTAGTTGTGTTTTAAAGGTCTCTAAATTTCTATTAGTTCTAAATTGTTAGATATTTAAAAAAATATTCTTTGTTATTTATTATAGATAATATATTATAAGGTGATTCTACCAATATACCTCTATTTTTCAATGGAATTAATTATAATCACTAGAAAATTAAGATAAAAATGCATTTATAAAGTATGGGTTTTAAAATATGGCCTTCAATTATAGATCAATAAAATATTCCTTCTAGTACTCGAAATACATGGGATGACACAACTAAGGTAGCTTATAAAAATAATTGCAAAGAAATGAATGCCTTATATTTTTCTTTATGAAATGAATAATTCAATAGGATTTCTTCATGTAAAACATCCCCTAAAATTTGGGATACGCTAGTTGTTTCACATGAAGGAACCACTAGTGTTAAAGAAATTAGGCTCAATGCATATACTATTAAATATTATAACATCAAAATGAATCCTAATGAACCTATTTATAACATGTGTCTCAGTTTTAATGAAATTTTAAATACAATGATCTCTCTAGGAAATGATGTTATTGCTAAAGAAAAAATCATGTGAATTATCAGATGTCTACCAGAAAGATGGAGAGGAACTTTAGTGCTAATAAGGTAATCCTATAACATTAACACTTTTCCAGTAAAGGAGATGATAGGTAAGATGATGATGTATAAGAAATAATTGATAGTCAATAAAAAAGGATGATAAACCAAAGAGAAATTTAGTTGATTTCAAGACCACTGATTCTAAACCCAAATAAATAGAGAAGGTACAAACTCATTCTAACAATTAAAGAAATTAAGAATCACCATATGATAGTGATGAGTAAGTGGATCAATTTTCCATAAGGTTTAAAAAAATTTACAGAAAGAATAAGTTATTTAGGAATCCTAGTTACAAATGAAAATATGACTACAAGGGAAACTAGAAAAAGGAATGGAAGAGTGGTGAAAAATCTAATGATATAGTCTATTATGAATATAAGATAAGGGTACATGTAAAGGATAATTGTCCTAAGTTAATGTATAATAAGAAATATGAGGACCAAGATAAAAGGTATAATAAAGAAATGAAGTCCACCTGGAGTGCTTCTAAGGATAACTCCAGTGACTCGGAGTCTTCACGTGATGAGAAAGGTGAAAAATCTAACATGTGCTTCATGAAAAAACACTTTTAAGGTAACCCTTGAATCTTCTATACCAAAATTTATACGATTCTAGAGATGAATCTTATTCTAAAAACATGAACAATGAGGAAATATTTGAGTACTGCAAAATGATTGAATACACATGCAATGAATTAAAAGATAGATATAATGTTTTAAAGAAACTACATGCTCTAACATGTACTATTAAATCTTATCTTACTATATATAAATAAAAAAATTACCAATTTATAAAGGAAATAATGATCTTAAACTATTAAATGAGTAGTTGAAAAAGGAATTAGAAAATTTTACTAATAGAAAGAACACTCTCATTCAAATTCTTGGTAAACAGGTTGCACCAAAATATGCTACCGGTATAGGTTATCAACCAGGAAAAATAAAAATTGTTAAAAATAATTTTGTATCAAAATCTGAAAAAATAGGCTTTATACCTAGATTTGAAAAATCAACTTCATGTTTCAGGAGTGGATAATTTTTTTCTACTTCTAGTTTTTCCAAACCCAATAGAGTTTATTTTTCCAATACTTTAAAAACTATTTATAGGAAACCCATGAAGCAAGTATGGGTTCCCAAAGAATTAATTACTAATATTACTGGACCCAAGAAAGTCTCGAAACCAAAATATTTTCTTGTTTGTATAGTATTTTTAGGAATCATGCTTGAAGAGATCCTGTAAGAGCTTATGGTACTTGGAAAGTGGATGTTTAAGACACATTATAGGGGATTACTTGTGCTTCAAGAATCATATAAATATTGATGGTGGTCATGTCACTTTTTGTGACAATGCTAAAGTCAAAATAATTGGCCTTAGCTAAATCAGTATCACTAATTGAATTTTAATTTCAAAATTACTTTTTGTTAATGTATTAAAGTACAATCTGCTCAGTATCTCTTAGTTATGTGATGATGGTTTCAATGTTAAATATTAAAATGATTCATATAATGTGTTTAATTCTAAAAATGAGTTAGTTTTTACTACTTTTATAAATGAGAATGTTTTTGTTGTGAACATAGATTCTTTAGTTTCTCAAAATGTTTCTTGCTTAGGTGTCTTTCATAAAGAATCCTAGATTTGGTATAGGAAACTAAGCCACTATAACAGTCACTCACATAGAAATATTTAAAGGAAAGGTTTAGTCAAAGATCTACCCAAACTAGAATTTCCAAAAAATAAATTTTGTAATCATTATCAAAAGGAAAAATATCACAAAATATCATTCAAACTAAAGAAATAATTTTCAACTTCTTAACCACTTGAGTTAGATCACATGGATTTGTTTGGACCATCTACAGTTTTAAGTCTTAATGGGAATAACTATGTCTATTTTCTTGTAAATTGCTTCTATAGGTATACTTGGACCTTATTTTTAGCTCATAATAGTGGATCTAGTTCATACTTCACCAATAATGCTAGATCTATTGAGAACCTAAGTGGTCTTAGGATAAAATCATTAAGGAGTGACCATGGTCGTGAGTTTGAGAACCAAGAGTTTGAATATTTTTTTCTCACAAAATGGAGATAGTCATAACTTCTCTTCTCATAGGTAACCCTAGTAGAATTGAGTTGTATAAGGAATGAATATAACCTTACATGAAATAGTCGGGACAGTGCTTAATGGGTATGAATTATCTATTTATTTTTGGGTTGAAGCTATCAATACATCTTGTTATATAATTAATATAGTATGAATAATACCAATTCTTAAGAAAACTCCCTATAAGCTATGGAATAATAGGAAACCCAAAGTTATCTACTTTAAAGTTTTTGGTTGCAAGGTTTATATTCTCAACACTAAGGACAATCTTGAAAAAATTTCCTCCAAAAGTGATGAAGGAATTTTTCTAGGTTACTCAACCTTTATTAAATCCTATAAAGTTTTTAATTAAAGAACCAATTGTATGGAAGAATATGTACATGTTAAATTTGATGAAATAGATCCACAGGAACCTAAAATCCCTCTTGAAAATATTGAGGATGATCTGTCCAGTCTGGACATAAATGATTGACCCCCAGATTCTGCTGTTAATCAAGGTGCTAATTCCTCTATTTTTGGAAAATCTTCATACTCTAATCATAGTGAACATGAACCTACAGATGAACCTGAAATAACTAGTCCTTCCTTTTCTATATCTTTTTGAACCCTTAAGAACAATCCCTTAGAGGTTGTAGTTGGAGACTTAGATAAAGGAACACAGATTGGAGATTCTCTTAGGAACCAGGTGGAACATCAAGCCTTCTTGTCACAACTTGAACCTAAAAAATTAATGATGAAATTAATGATGAATTTTGGGTGATAGATATACAAGATGATTTGAATCAGTTTGAAAGAAATAATTTTTGGAAACTAATGGATAGACCTAAAGTCACATTGACCATGGCCACTCACCGATAGACCTCACTGACTGTTTTTTTATTCAAAACCATTCTGTTTTACTTATTTCTTTTTATTTGACTTGAATTACTTGATTTATGGTTTATAAAACCTTAAACGATAAAATCAATTTGATACCACTTACTTCTTACTCTCGGTCTTCCACTCTCGCACTCTTACCCTTAATATGTCTTTAACTTTAACCCTTTCACCTTCTTACCTTTAACCGAACCCTCGAGATGGTTAGAGTAAAATGCTTCTTGGAAGGATCTTGAGATGTGTCTCAACCTGTGAGGAGACAAAAAGGAGAATCAAGAAAGTCTAATCCTATTCATATTGCACTTGAAAACTATGTGGTAACTCCTGAGAGATAATTTCACTCAGAATGTTTATTAGGAAGTAAGTCCCTCTTATTAAATGTGTTGCAGATGCAAGGATGGTTGGAATGGTTCTCAAATAATGAAAGAAATTATTACCATAGACTGATACATGAATTTTATATTTATTCTAAGTTTATTCTGGAAGGTAGTGAGGCATACTGGATTAAATCTGTGGTGAATGGAGTAAGAGTATAATTTTAATCATAGAATTGGGTAGAATATCTGAAGGTACCTCATTAAGGGCTTTATGATGAATATCAGTGGAGTACTCCTCCCATAAGTAATTTCTTTGGCTATGAGATAGCTTTGGGTGAGCTAACTGATAATGAAGTGCATAGAAGTCCAATTTCAACTGAGTAGGGTGGTGAAAGCAGGTTATTATTATTTTTTATCCAATACCAGTTGTGTCCCATGAAAGGGGACATTGCTTCACTCAAGTATCAAGATGTATATTTGCTATACTTGTTGAAGAAAGGAAATAAGGTGAATCTATATAGGTATTTGATAGTCTATATAAGTGAAATGATAAAGCCTTATTTTGAAAACATCTCTTCTTGTAGTGGTATATGCCTAAGTAAGTATATTTTCAAGAGAATGAGGATAAATTGGAATCCATGTAAGAGGGAGTGGGTTGGAGATGATGAGAAATTATATGAAAATTTTAACCCTATTGACCATCCATCTAGGCCAACATATGTAGTTGATCCTGGCTTATCATCAGATGTTGATGTTGTCTATTCTACTGAAGAGGAAGCATCTGAAACTGGTAGAGAGGCTAAGTCTCCTATATATGATAGGAGTGACCCTAATTTTGGTGAAAGTCTAAAGGGGATGACTTTTGGACCTACTAGTCCACCTTTATATCGTTTTCCAAGGAAACTATTTTACCCCTAGATAATGATGATTATGAGACTGGGGAATCAGGTAGTGTGGAGTATAAAATCCAATCAAATATTTCAAATAAGAAAACTGGAGAAGAAGAATAAAATATTGTAGAATAGGAAAGTGGTAATGAAGCTGAAGGTAGTGGCAGTGAGGAAGCAGATGAAGAATCTAGTGATAAAAGTGGAGATGATGGAGTAAATTAAGATGGATAGGAATATGGTGAAAGTGATAGTAGTTTGGGTCATTTTGGTGATGATCAAGGTGCTAATATGGAACATGTTTGTATTGTGGCTCAGAAATATATTATAAAACCTCTTGAAGCTGGCCCTGAAGAAGTGGAAGTTGTTTAAGTTTATGGTCAAGTAGATGCATGGGTATCCCCTGTACTAATATTAGTTTATACTAGAAGGAGAGATCAAATTAAGAGGGAGCCTCAAGTTAAGAAAGTGAGAGTTGATACACTCCCTCCTTTTGATGCTATTGTGGTATCTGAATGGGAAAATCACCCTGGTTATATTGATCTAGGTTTAGATTATTCTTTTTTAGATGTTGAGGATGGTGTAGTTATTCCAAGGAGACCAGTAGCTGAGGAACCTGTTCATTCTGAGACACCACCAGTAGTTGTATATGCTTCTGCTCTTGTACCTTCAGTGATTTCAGTACTCAGTGACTTTGTCACTAAATCTAATTTTTAAAGGTTTAAGTTATCTATGATCTCTCTTATTATAACTTCATCTCAACCTCAAAATGATCTTGTTCCTACTCTAATTGAAGAAAGAGTGATTTATCAAGTAGAACCTACGCTAATTTGAGTTGTTGAAACTATAATAAATGATAACTAGAGAATGTTGTGTGAGTTGATTGAAATGGTTTCATCAATAATCATATTGACTATTTATTATAGGATATCCTTGGATAAAGTGATAAAGACTTTTTAGGATTCAATTTCTAGAAATGTTGTTGCTCAACCTCAGACCCCTAATGTTGATATAAATTAGTTGAGATAGGAACTTGGAGATATAGTGCCAGGTGCATCTAGCTCAACAACTCCAGTTTCACACCCTCCATATATTAATATGGTCAGGAATGTGATCAGATAAGGGCTTCAAACAATGATGGGTGGCACTGACCATGAGTGTCTCTCCAATATTAGGAAGAACAGTGATCACATCTATGACATGGTGATATTATATACCAATGGTGCTAAAAATTCACAATAATAAATAACCAAGAAAGTTAATTTTTATTTCAAGATAATATAAACTGAGCATCATTTCACCTACAACTTCAAGTATTTAGTTGAAAATACAAGACGTCCTCCAGTGACACAAGGTTTTAGAGATCAGGTTAATCTACTTAAGGAGTTTACTCCTACCCTTGAAAAGTTTCTAGGAAATAAGGAATATTTCACCAAGATTATGGAATATGGTGGGAAAATTATCATGGATTTCATCAGCCTTCTCATGCCTTATCTGTATGTCTAGAGTACAAATATTTTTGTACGAGCTTCCTCACCTATTAGACTAGCTCTCCAATTTAATGCCTCTCCTTCTATCTCCTTACCTTCTCAGAAATTCTCTTGCTACAGATTTCCGAAAGATCCATCCTATAATTTTTTTGGGATCTTACTGGCCCCCCTCCCTTCTCTATCCTAATATTGGACCCTTCAATGTTTTCTAGAGTTCCTCTTCCTATTATTATAATTCACTCTGAACCTCCATCCACTTCTTCTACATCTGTTACTCCTACCCCTACATATTTTTATAATGGAAAGGTAGTGATGGACTCCTCTTTGAAGAACAAGTAGTTTGGATTACTTGTTTGACAGGGCTGCATTGTTTTACATTTTTTATGTTCTTAATGTAATTTCACTTGTTTATGAAATTAAATATCTCTTCATTCCTTTGTTCTCTGATTATTTATATCCTTCTTTAGTCATTATTCTTTGATGAAATTTAATCTTTTTATAATCCCAAAAGGGGGATAAGGAATTATGCATTATTCATTATTTTAACTTTGGATAATATGGAAACATGAAAGGGGGAACATGCTCTTTCATTTTTTTTTTAAAAACTATAATGGAAGATAGTAATCAGAATGACTAATTTGATCATTATGAATCAACTGATTCTGATTTATAATGCCATGATTTCTGATCATCAAAAAGGGGGATATTATTGTCCCTCTCCAGTTTTAATGCTTGAAAATCATGTCAAGTCATGTTTAATCATGTCTTAAGTTTTAAGTTCAAGTATGCTTAATTATGATTATTTATGTTCAACTATAAGTTTAACATATTATCTTAATGTTTATAATATAAGATAGGAAAACAGACAAAAATGGACAAGTATGAGTCATTGATTTCATGAATCACCGATAGGAGTATGAACTACTGACAAAAGTATGAGCTATCAACAAAAATATGAGCTACCGAAAAATGAGTCACTGACAACAATGAATCACTGACACATAAACCTACCAACAAGTTGAGTCACCAATACTAGTTTGAGTCACTCATAGTCTGACTTACTGGTAGAGAAGCTCACGGACAGCAATGACTCACCAACACATCAACCTACCGACTGAAGGATGTACCGATATAAGTATGAAATACTGATAGAAGTACATACCAATAAAAGAAACTACGGATATAAGGACCTTCTAATAGAAGGACCTACCAATAGAAGGACTTACCGACATAAGGACTTACCGATAGAAGGACCTACTGATAGACCTACCTAGCGACAGAAAGACCTACTGACAGAACTACCTACCGACAGAAGGACAACAGACAGAATGACCTACCGATCAACACTTAGAAAAATTTATTTACTCTTAAATTCAAAATTAATTATAACGGTCATAGTTATTAAAATTAGTACTGCTTATTATATTAATGACCATGTATATATTTTTTAGACAATGTCAGAGACCATTATGAGGTACAACACATATTCAGAACATGCGTATTTTTAACCTCGACGGTTTATAAATAAATACCTTAAGAAAAAAATCATAGCAACCATATAGAGAGAAATTACGAGGTCGAGAAAAAAATATATGAGAAGAAAACTCATTCTTACTAGCTGTGAACAAGGAAGGTTTTTTTCTAAACCAAAAATCCCAAAATCCTTCCTTAAACAAACCCTAGTGAAGAGAACCTTCGAGGAACATCTCACCTCACTGGAAACCAGAACACAAAGCTTCCACGGAACTCTATTTTGGTATCTGTTTTTATAAGTGGACTCGAGCTTCACATATGCTACATCTAAGAAGTCCAGAAGTTTCAATAGTATCAAACATAGAATTCTAAACCTTTTCTAATGATTTATTCACTATTTTTCACATTATTATTACTTTTTGAGCAGTGTGTGTGTCTGTATAACAAACAAATATTGTCTGCTGAGCTAAGCTAGAAGATACAACATATCCTCACTCTCTCGCTCATTTACACCATTTTTCTCCCATGTATAACTATGGAAGAGTTCCCTGTGTGGCTTGGTTTTATTTTTTCTCATGAATAATTATGGTAGAGGTCTAGTTGACCTGGACAGCCTTGTGTTCTATTGTGAACTCTGATCTAGGGTAAGGATCATGTTTATTAATATAAACTGCTTGGTGGCAGGTGATCATGAAGTGGAGAGAACTAGGTCTCTGCTTGAGACTGTACCTCTTGTTTTTCTCCACTCTATTTTTTAAATATAGTTTTCTCTGTTTTCACACATATTTCAGAAAACAAAATATTACTTTGATAGTTAATCTTAGATAGTGTTTACAACTATTTTTTATTTAGTAAATTAATTTTAAAAGTTATATCAATCTTTCAATTTTTGTAACAGAGAATTAATCAATATTTTGAGAAATTAATTGAACATTCAAAACTCTTATAAATTTGATACTTTGGTTAACAGGGATGCTTAGATTTTAAATTGGGGGAATTTTTTAAATAAGGTTTTTAACAAAAAAATTTATGGGAACTCAAGTCACCTCCACTCTTGAGTATCCTACTCCGACCAACAAAATTTTATGATCATATTATCATACCCTTATGCTCATGTTATGATTAAGTATCTCCCTTGTTTTCTCTTACTGAGCATCCTAGATAACCATTTATTATGTTTATTTTCCCTAGGTTATGATGATAGGTATTTCATGATATATGTCTAAGAAGGTATTTAGTTTTGAGGAACTAAGTTGGATATTATACAGATCTCTTATGAACAAATTTTTTATGTTTTTAAGTTTCCAAAGGCACTATACCTTTATGATTCTCAGTCATGTGTTTGTGTAATGTAATGAATATTCATCTAAAAAGATATAATATCTATGTATGAGATATTTGTGTCTCTAAAATATCGACGGATCCTTCTATAACATATGAAATTAAATAATTTCCTAAACAAACATATATGATAGATATTCATAGTTTCCTTGGATTAGCTAGGTACTATCATCAATTTCTGAGAAACTTCTCATGATTTTCAATCCCAATAACCAAGTAATGATGAAGGGTGTGAATTTTGTATGAAATGATGAATGCGATGAGTAATTTAAATAGTTAAAGAGGCTAATCACTGGACCTTTGATCACATTTCCCACTAGTGTGGAAGGATTCGTGATCTTCAGTGATGCATCTAAAAAGGTATTGGGTTGTGTACTCATTCAAGAAGAAAAATTAATAGCTTATTCATCTCCCTAATTAATGATCCATGAGAATAACTACCAATTCTTGATATGGAATTTGCTGTAATGATCTTCGCATTAAATATTTATTAACATTGTCTCCATTTGGAGAAGTAGGACATATATACGGTTCATAAAATCCTTAAGTATATATTCATACAATAGGATCTCAATATGTTCCAACAAAGGTGGTTAGTTCCAATCAAGAATAATTGTTGTTTAATCCATTGCCGTCATGAGAATGGAAGAAATTGGAAGGTTCTCTAAGTATGAAGGATCCTAAAACTCTATCCATGATGAGGATTAGAAGGGATCCAATATTATTAGACATGCAAATTATAATGAATGGAATAATAAAAGGATATTCAACCTACCATTATCAAATAACTATTCAAGCATATTTTAATTAGAGGATCAAGGAGTCCTAGAAAGATGATGAAGTTCTACATAAAATAGAAGTGAATATTCTAGATTCAACTTTATTAAAGATGGAGTTAAAAGTTTTGGAACCCAAATATGTATCCCGTAAAAAATATAACTCAAGAGGGAACTTCTAGATTATGTTAATATCCCAAACTTCTCTATGCATCCAGGATGAACTAATTTGTATAGATAGTTGAAGTAAAACTTATGGTGGGATAATGCTAATAAAGAGACTACAAAATTTTTATCATGATTCTTAGTGGGACAACAAATCAAGGATAAATGTTAAAAGTGTAAGGGTATGAGGAAACTATTTATCATACTAGTTTGGAAATGGGAAAAATTACCATAGATTTTTTTATAGGACTCCCCATATCATATAAAGGAAACAATACCATTTTTAGTGGTAACTGATTAGCTTACAAAGTTGGTACATTTCATTTCTATCAGAGAAGAATTATCTCTCAACCAACTCATAAAGATATGTGTATATATATATAAGGGAAGTGGTAAGACTGTACATATTTCCACTCTCCATTATATCTGATTGAGATTTGAGGTTTACATCAAGGTTCTAGAGAATTATTCAACAAGCACTAAATACATAGATGAGTTTTAGTACTTCTAATAACCCTCAGATAGATATTCAGTCTAAAAGAACCATTCAAAATCTGGATTATATGTTGATATCATGTTCAATGAATTTACAAGGATGTTGGGATCAACACCTTCCCCAAGTAGAGTTATTATATTATAATATTTTTCATTATAGAATTCAAGTGGCACCTTATGAGGCTCTGTATGGGAATAGGTGTCTTACGTCAATGTGATGGGATCAAGTTAGAGATAAAAACTTATGGGAGTTAATCTTATCCAAGATATTACAAATAATGTTCTAACCATTAAATCTCATATGAAATCTTCACAAATTTGACAAAAAAATCTATGCAAACAATCATTAATGAGACCCGGAGTTTAAAGACAAAGATAAGGTGTTCCTATATATATTTTTATGGAATAAATTCATGAGGTTTAGGGAAAATGGAAAGCTTGGTCCTAGATACATCGATCCCTTTATGATACTTGATCACATCGGAGCTATAGCCTATCAACTAGCACTCCCGCCTAACCAATATCAAGTACATGATGTGTTCATGTATCCCTATTGAGGAAATATATATTAGACCCCTCGCTTTTACTAAATACATAGGTGATACCTTTGGAGAATGATATGTCATATGAGGAGAATATGATGAAGATCTTAAGTAATATTGACAAAGTTCAATAAAATAAGAGAAATTACCTAGTCAATAAGTTGTGGCAAAACCACAAGTTTAAGGAGGTGACATAGGAACTAGAAGATACAATGAAATATAAGTATCACCATCTATTTTAGTGTATGAAATGAAATTTCAAGATAAATTTTTTTGATGAGGGGGATAATGTAATGACCCAAACTTTAATAAATTAAATTCAATTTTCAATGAATAAATTACTTATTAAGTAATGTAGTTATAGAAAACACATGCACTATTTTTGGCTATTTTGGGGCATTATAAAATATAGATTTTTATATTTAAGATAACATTAAACATCATAACTATTGATAAATATTAATTTTAAAATGACTGTTAAGATTATTATATTAAGGGTTATGATAATGTATGATAAACATAGATGGTAGGGGTGTTGGGCTCAACCTGTAGGATCATACTATATGAATTCCATTTATAAGAGATTTTGAGGGAGAAGGAATCACTAGGATTTTACCTTGACTAAGACCAAGCTAAAATTCAATAACTGAAGTATGAAAGAAACCAATTATAGGATAATTTCAATCTTATCTAGATCATGACCCAAATCATGTTCACCGAACCACCCTAATAAAGTAACCCCACTGCACACCTTACCCTTAGGGCATATGTTAGTGTAATAAGGGGTTATTAATCTAAACCCTAGTAATATGAATTTTTATATTTTAGTTTTAATAAAATAATTATAATATTTAACCCTTTTTAGTATTACTTCATAAATTATTATAAAATGAGTTTGATAAAAATTATATTTTAATATGATGAAATCAAAATTGTATTTTTGGGAAATATATACTCACAATGAAGACACTCTTTTGATAATTTCAAGAATTTTTTAAATAAATATTATTTATATAAAATATTCATATTATCATCATCATCAATATTATTTATTTTATTGTAAAAGGAGAAAGGAAGCTACGGGAAAACGATGGAAGCCGAGACCTAAGGGGGCAGAAAGTAGTGAAGATCAAGGGCATTACCTTTAATGATGTTCACCCCCTCCGCTTTCAGGAAATTCAAGTCATTAAAGCAAGAGACACCAGAACCTTGGCCCGCCATGGAAGACAGAAAATCAGCCGCCATGTTGCCTTCATGCCATATATGTCTCAAGCAGACGTTATTTGAGATCAGGCCACGACACTTCTGTATGACATAAGTGATCGACCATAGAGGATTAAAAACATCAAGCAGTGAATTGCGTAGATTCATGGAGTCAGTTTCGGATTCCGCAATAGTGATACTGCCCTGCTGGCAAAGACAGAGACCTATGAGGAGGGAAAGAGCCTCCGCTTGAAGAGCCGAGCCTGGGCCAAAGAATGCAGTGAATACCAAAACGACCAGGCCACTGGTGTTACGTACCAAACCACCACCTCTCATAACCCCCAAGGAGTAGGAGCCATCGGTATTGAGTTTCAGGCCCCGCACTGGAGGTAACCAACAAACCCATTGACCTCTCCAAAAGTCCCTCTGAACAGGAGTCTGGGAATACGGTTGCATGATATGGAACGAAGGAGCATCCCTCCGGGCCTCAAACTTCCTGACCATATCCAGGAGAAGACTTCAAATCCTTGCAATAATAGTCTTCCCAGAGAGCTGAACCCCCTCGTTCCTAGCTTTATTTCTAACCTATCAGAGACACCAACATCCTGCCAGGAGGATGAGAATTCTCGCTTGTCTCTCCGGTCCTCTTTCCCCCAAGTTATGAAACCAGAGGTCCAGGAAAGAGGCATCGGAGGAAGTCGGGGAGATGAGAGCGGTGAACGTGCCAAAGAAAGACCAGACCTCACGTGCCCATTCCCCCTCGAAGAAAATATGATCGGCGCTCTCTTCCTGGTGTTGTTGCAGCACGGGCAGCATGAGACCAGGGTAATGCCGCATCTCCGGATGTTCTCATCAGTAGGGACGACATTATGTCGAAGCCTCCATAGGAGGAAATTGTACTTAGTCGGAGCCTTGTTGAACCACAAAACCTCATTCCAGCGATCACCCTGCTCTTGAGTAACCAACGACCGGCAAAAAACACTACCCGAGAAGGCCCCCCGAGTTGGTAAGAGCGAAAACGCACCTGTCGGGATCCGTGGAGGTTTCAATAAGATGGAAGGATCGCTGCTGCTCCTCATCGAGAACTGCCTTAATGAAATCGGGAAACCTGCTGGCTTCTTTAAACATAATTGCATAGGCTGGACACCTGGGAAAACCAAGGCTCATCCCCAGCCAGTTTTGATGCCAGAAAGAAACAGAACCCTCCCCAATGATCCAGCGGGCCAGGGGTTGAAGGGCCGAGAAGATGGGGATAAGCGACAAGAGGAAGGGGGACATGTGACATGTCCCCTTCGGTGAGATACACTCCAGAGCCCTGCTACTGATCTTACCCCAAAGATTTCTACGTTCAATAATATCCTAGGCTAGGCTTGCATGCCTGCAAAACAGATTGTCAGTCATGCTACGAACGTTGATCTTTCCTTCCTGAAAGGGCTTAGACATCTTCTCCCAAGCCACCCAATGGCACTTCCCTTCTTCGCGTGCATCCTAAACAAAGTGGGAAAGGATTCTGTCAATATTTTTGATGACTCCTTTCGGAACCTTGATGGCAGACAAGGCATGAATCAGAGTGGCCAGAAGAACACTGTTGACAAGAGCAATGCAGCCCCCAAAGGACAGAAAGTTGTTTTTCCAGTTGATAACTCTATCCGAAATCTTGGCAACAACCAGATCAAAGTCTCTAATCTGAAGCCGGCTTGAGGAGATCGGGGCTCCCAGATAAGACATGGGAAGGCTGCCGTGTTGCATATCCAGGGTGTTTCAGATCCATTCCGCTCGGTGAGGAGGGCAGTGTTTGGAAAGGAGGAGTTCGCTTTTTGACTTATTGATGACTTGGCCACTCCACTTACTATAAATCTGAACCGCTTTAATCAGGCCACGAATCGACTTCCTGCTGGCATTGAGGAAGATAAGAGTATCATCTGCATACATGAGATGGGAGATTGAGGGAAGGTTCCCCTTCCTGCGAAAAGGATGCACCTCCCCCCTGTTGAGGCTTCTGTGAATGAGGCATCTAAGGAAGTCCTGGGAGAGAATGAAAAGGGTAGGGGAGATAGGATTGCCCTGCCGCAAGCCGTGAGTCGCTTTGAAGAAACCATGGGTCTTGCCCATGAAGTTCACTGCCAGCCAGGAGGAGCTGAAACAGCGGAAGATGAGATCAATGGAAGTGGGGGAGAAGGTCATACCTTCCAGCATATTGTTGATATAACTCCATTCGACGCGATCATAGGCTTTACACATATCCAGTTTAATAACCATATTGGATCCATGGGACTTGATTTTTAGGTCCCGCAACATCTCATGTGCTAGTGCTATAGCACCCTGAATGGACCGGCCCTTCACAAAGCCATGTTGCTCTTCAGAGACCCATTGAGGATGGTGAACAACCAACCTAGCATTGATGATACTAGAAAGAATTTTATAAGTAAAGTTGCACAAACTAACCGGGCGGAAATGAAGGATGGAGGATAGTTTCTTAATCTTGGGCAGAAGGGCAAGCGTGGTGGCCGCTGCGACCCTAGGAATAAGACAACCCTGAAAGAAGTCTTGAATGGCTTTGGAGAGATCACCCTTAACCACCTCCCAGGAGTCCATATAAAAATAACCGGGGAACACATCTGGACCGGGCGCGCTGTCGGGTTTGAGACTCAAGATAGCCCTATGAATTTTTGCCTCATCGGGTAAAGCCACCAGCCTATTATTATCCTAGGGGGACTTGATCTTCGGGATATCAACCAAGGCCTCTGCCGCACCTTCGGGGTAACCATTGGGCATGCTAGGATTTGGACCTGCTAAAAGATCCTTGAAAAAATTGAGCGCCAGATTACCCACAACATCTCTGTCATCCGAGAAAGAACCGTCCGCCATTAAGATGTTGGGAGCAGCCGAGTGTTTCCCCTCCTTGATACACGCGTGAAAATACGCAGTGTTCCTATCCCCCCCCCCCTCCAGCCATCAGATCCTCGAAGCTTCCCTTGACATTTTCTCCTGATGAAGGATCAGGTCTGAGAGGGAGTCTTTCTTGGCTGATAGATCGTATAACACACGGTCATCCCAGGCCTCCTCAAGAGAGGTTTCCAACCGCTCCACTTCATGCATTACATTTTCCAAGTCGTTATCATCCAGCGGGAAATTCTTTGCCCAGGTCTGAAGACGAGTCTTAAGCCTCCGTAATTTAGAATGGAGTGCAATCCAAGGACTTCCTTGGATAGGCTCAGCCCAGGAATCATTAACTGTTTGTTGGTATCCAGGTCGAGCTCTCCAGTTTTGAAAAAACCTGAGGGAGTCCCTGTTGTCCTGCGACGAGGCCACGTAACGAGGAGAGGGGAGTGATCTGAAACGCCTCACACAATATGGGACACCTTGGTGTTAGGGAACGAAACCACTCCATGCATGTTCGCCAGGCACCGATCCAACTGGCTCCAGGACCGGTGAGTTCCACGCTGATTATTTCACCATGTGAAGGGATTCCTAGTGAAACCAAGGTCCAAGAGGCCTTTGCCTGCCATGAAGATGCAAAAATCCATAATAGCCTGTCTGGGGAAAGGGCCCCTTCCCTTATTCTCCTCTGGATCCACAACAATGTTGAAATCACCGCCCACAATCCAGGGGTAGTTTCTAGGGTCGAAATTTTTGAGGTCAATCCAAAGAACCGCTCTGAACTGGGCGTGGCAGCTTCCATAAACAAAAGAGGCGAAGAAGGAACAACCGTCGAGAGTAACCTTGGTCGTGATGGACTGGTCACCCAACTATACAAGATCCACTTGCAAATTATTTTTTCAGAAAAGCCAGATATGACTATTGGAGGGATCAGCATGCATAAAAAAGCGTGCATTCTAAGTCTGCGGGAGAAATCTGAGATTCTGGAAATATCCTGCTTGTGTTCTAGGACAGCAACAAGAAGGGAGAGGGATGGATGCCAGGAAGACACAGCCACACCGCCGCCTGGGGGCTCTCTTTGCCCATGTGCACATCCAGCGACCACCGAGAGAGATTAAAACGCCACCTCCCCATGGACCGTGGAGCTCGACGCCAGGCATGGACGAAATCCTCCTCCGAGCCGAAAACCAGGCAGAAATCATGGGGGTGGATTTCCAAAATCATCGCCGGAACAGACAAATCCCAAGAGCGCATAAAACGAAGGAAGGCCGCAAGCGGGGGTTTGGCCGCGCCGAACCTCGCCACTATGGTCCACTTGATGCAGGACTTGGCTTGGGCGTAGTCATCCGCCGAGACCTCCACTTCCAGGCAGGAGCCATTATGTGAGACCACCGGGGAAGAAAAGGAGATTTCCGGGAAAAGAGGGCCTGGAGGGCCAAGAGGCGGGCCGCACAAGGCATCCTTGAAGGAGGAACACCGCCCGGGAACCCCGAGGGAAAGACCAGGATCAGACTGAGGGGGCCGATTGGCCAGGGCATCAGGGAACGGTCCCAGGGCTAGGGGCGCTGGACCAGGAGGAGCCGCGACACGGCCCGCCGACGGAAAAACAACGGGCGGAAAATTTTGAAATGAAGGAGGCGCGTGCGGCGCGTTCTCGAGAGAGAGAGAGAAGCCATTTTCTTTCTCACTACCAAAAGAGATGGAATATAATATTCATATTAAATAATATTTATTTAAATATAAATGATAATATACTTTAGTGAATCCTAGTGTAATTTTTATTATGGTCATAAAGTTGTTAGTATGGTAAAAATAGCATTTTCCAGTAGATATGGATTTTTATTTAAAATATAAAATTAAAATATTAGTGAGATTATTTTGATAAAATAAATATTATTTTTGAAATCAACACATTTAAATTATTCAATGGGTATTTTTTATAGTTTTTTAAGATAGGTGATTTTTTTGGTAAAAATTTAATACAGTATAAATATACAGTCTATATTATGACATCATAATAGCCCAAAAATGATGTAATAATTTATATAATAATTATACACAACCAAAATCTTGTTTATGCTTAAAAATAATGTGTTTTTAAAGTTATTTTATTAATTTTATAATCCTTTAATGAATCCTCCAAAACCTATATTATATTTTAAGGTTTTAAAATCAATTCTTTATGAATATGACTCACTTCCACATCATCGATGGTATTATTTAAAATATTAGTGTTCTTGGAACTGTAAAATATTTACATATAGTCCTCTTTATTGGAAAACATGGTAAAATACCATGGTATGGCTTGTGGTTTTTATTATTTTAAAATATAAAGTCCAGAACCTATATTTCAAAATTTTTAAATAATTATCCACTCATTTTATATAAATACCCATCAATCCTCACAATCCTATTCACTAAAAATCCAATGATCATTAATTTCCTTTACCTATACCTATATAAATACCTCCCATTTCTCAAGCTCTTAATAATCTCGTATCAAGATTTTAGAAGTGCCCTCTTAAGGTCAGGGATCTCTCTCTCTTTTATTTTCCATTCAAGAAACTTATTTGTATTAATCCTCTTGAATCACAATTGGTTGTGTTTTCATGACTTTATAAATATACATTTACTATCCAATTTATGTTATATTAATTATATATCATTTATCCTCTTTCATTATAACCTTTACCTAAGCCGTTACTATACTGACATAAAGGATCCTCTCCTCTTCCTTTTTATTTCAAGTACTTTCTTTGTACTATGATTTTTTATTTATAATTGGTCATATTTTAATGTGTTATTAGACATCCCTTTTACTTTCAAAATTATTCCATGTAATGATATAACACATTTCAATTTCATTAATCCTTTCTATGAACCATTATATACACCTATTATTCTTCTGAAATTAACTTGTGATTTTTCATGCAAAACATTTGTGTAGTGAATACCCATTCTTATTTCCACTCAAGGGTATTCTCCTAGATATACCTATCCTTAATTGATTATTAATATTCCTGTATATAACCCACAATCCTTAATCATGGGAGCAAATATGGTGAAATATATTCTTATTTTTTATGATCCATTTTCCACAAATGAATGTACAAGATATAAATGTGACAAGTGAGCACGAAATTATATAGTCTTCCAATGCGTTGGGTAATGTTTTTATCTCATGAGATACCATATATGGTGCATGGGAACTTATCCTAATAACCATATGTTATGATATCTCAACACTTATCCTTAACTTATTCTTATGATTCCATGTTTTATGTTGTTTATTCATTTCTTATGTTGCCTTGATGTTATCATCTTACAATATGATTTGATGTTCAAGATTATGATTCTCACCTTCATATTCCATCATGTCATACCAACTGAATCATTTATACTACTTTACCCCATTCCATGATTTTGTTATTCCCTTACTCTTCTTTATAGCTTACTATTTTCTTATGTACTTTCCTAGGTGATCTTTGTAGTATTAGAAGATTAATTGATTTTAAGGACATGTTTTGATGTTTTTAAATAATGTCATTGTGTCCTTATTTCAGGTTATATCTTTATATATCTAATTACCAAAAGACATTAGGCCTCTCAAAATTTCAGTATTTTAATATGTTTATCTTTATGTAAGAAATCAAAAATTGTGTTCTATTAAAGATAAGGGTTGTCATAGGAATAGTCACCCTGTAGTACTACCTAAGAACCTAACTTCTAGTCCACAACCTCTGGTATACAAGAAGGCGTGTTTGAGGTCGAGTCACCCTTGATCTGGTTATTTTTCATTTTAATCTAGGTATTGATGTGAAAAGGTGGTATCAGATCCATTTATATGATTTTTATCACACTTGAATCAGAGTATATTTTAGTTTTTATACAATTTAGGGAGATGGTAGACTAGAGACATGGGAATGTGTCAGAGCTGGTGATGGATCTTGGACTGGTTCATCATGGACACCTTCTCCAGTGTAATTCTAGGTTACCAAGAATATTCATTTAATGTTATTGGTTTATGATTTCACATTTGTATGATTTCACTTCACGTGATGCACATAGGGTTTTTAGTTTTATGATTTATTATGGATCTGGAACTTGATCAAAGATGAAAGAGGTATCTCATGCATCATATTTGGAACATAGAATTCACATGACATTTGTTTGATTGTGTGATTTATATAACTAGAAATATGTTTGGGTGTTTAAAGTGTTAACAATAACCTATATGGTTTTTTTTCTAGTATAAGTTCTTTGTGAAATTCTAGTCAGTTGGACCACAATATTGATTTCCATCAAATGAAAGGTCTTGTGGATTTATGGTGTGATGCTTTGTGATATTGATGGTGCATTCCCCTTGGGCACATGAGTTGAAATGACTATTATTTTATTGAAATGGGTACTTGATTTCTTAATGATGGATCTAATCAAGAAGATGAGTTCAGTTATTTAAAGTGTTAGTAACAACAAATATGGTGTTTCCCCATATATCTTGGAATGGAATTATACTTAAATAATATATATGGCTATGGTTATCTGATATGGTTTGTCATAGGATGATGCGACTATGTATGTGTGGATGTGACCTGATCCTCCAAGGAACAATCTGAAGTGAAGATGCTCAAATTGGGTGGGTGCACTAGGAGTGGGTGGTGATTTTGGCACATGATTCCAATTGTGTAGATGTGATAACCCAGGATAGATGTTTCAAAAAGTGAGTTGTCATTATTTGTTTGAGATTGGAGCATGGATTATGCCTTTTGGGATGTGACCTCTGTGATACATCATTTATGGTTAGGTGTGAGAGCCTGATACTTTGAGATACGATGTAAAGACCATGACCACATTATCCCAAATTCAGTGGTCAATTTATTACATTGGAAAGAGATAAAAATAATAACATCCAAAAGAATTAAATAGTTTAATAGTCAGAGAAAACTAGATACATACTTGAATCTTACATTACAATTGAAAATATAAATAAAACATAGTATTTTCTTTGAGAACACCTTTATTCTCAAATATTCTCCTAGAATATTAATCATAATAAAATTCTTGGCATCCTAGGTAAAAATAAAAATAACAAAAAGGGTGATCTCAATTGCTCATTAAGGGTATTCGTATAGTGGAAATTAAATAAGGCGTGAATAATATGGTTGAAAATAAATGGAAATCTAATAATACCATATAAATAATCACATGAGCTAAAAAATATCTGTGAATATCATAACTAATGAAATAATAACATGGAAATAAATAACTAATATAATAATTTGGGAAATTCATAATTATGGACATCATAAACATACTATTGAGACCTCATTCCAAGACATTTACATAAATGGATAAGGCCTCAACCATTACCCAAGATAGTTTGTCTCATGAGAGATACAGATGCATTGAGGGGCTATAGTGAGGCATGTTTGTCACCTAATAAGTCTAAAACATTCCTAATATGAATGGGGTGAAACATAATAAGTATGACCATTTATATTGAAACTAATATATAAAATGTTAATAATTACCCCAATCAATAAACATAATCAAAAACCATCGAAAGTAATATGGTGAATGCTTTTAAAATAGAAAATGTCTAATAAAACTAATCATAAACCATCTAATAAAATATTTTATATGGTTACATAAAATAATGACCTTAGTAAAACATAAAATCTAATAATTTATGTTGACATAGATGAAAATACATTAAAATTATCATTGGAAAATTTTGATTAAAATTACCTTTCACTTTTAAATCACTTGTTCTTTAAAAACTATGCACATATAAAAGAAAAAATATATTAAAATAGAACCTTGTGAAATTGTAGAGGAAGATTCAAATAATTAAGGTTTTTTAAGGTAGTTAAATCTGACCATGCCTTATAAGTTAAAAAAATTCCTTTCATATTTTTGTTGGAATGGTTGAAAAGTACCTAGTTCTTAAAATGATAAGAATATTCCTTTAAAAAAATTAAAAAGTAAAAAATAGGTAAAAATGGATTTAAAAAATCATATTATAATAGTAAAAAAATTGAAAATATTTTTTGGAAACATTTATATGGAAGATAAATATTCCCCAGTGGATAGTTAAACATAAATAATCTTGAATAATGATGAGATTGTGAAATAAACCCTTACCAGTTTGGTAAATTTTGAATATTAATCCCTAGGAAATAATAACTTAAAATTAAAATTTAAATATCATAAAAACAGTGTAAATCATGATATAACATGTAAAAGGGGTATAATATAAACCATATAAAATAAATAAGTGGTGGATATGGCATATGTCTCATAGAATTAAAGGTGTGATGAGAAACCCTTAACTCAGGTTTGACTTCCTTTGTAGGTGTTAAAACATCATATATAATAAATATATATTTAATATAAATATATTATATAAATATACTTATATATATCATACCATTTATGACATACTTATAATCTTTTATCACTCATATCTTAAGAATTCTTTGTTAAAAATCATTATTTTGGATAATAACTGCTTCATTTTTCATGTATGGTTTGGTAATTTTGGTCTTTATAATTTTATCAAGGTTAAATCATCTCCAGAATGTTAATAATTATATAAATATCATGTATATATAAACATCAAAAAAATTATAATTCTAATCTAAAAAATATGGTAATTAAAAATGAATTGTATCACCATGTGGAGATGGTAAGTTGTATGTATGCACGAGTGATACTTTCACTACTCATTTGATGGGAAAGAGGGAGGGTGATTGTGCTTTCATAACTTTAATATAATTTTAGTATATTTATGATGATTAATTTATTAATTTATTATTTTATGATAACTTATAGATATTTAGAATATGTGGAAGAAGGAATGAATTGAAAGAGGTTGGGTAATAAACTTGCATCCTCTTTAGGAGACCTTCTCTAGATCCTTTCTTAAGGGACTTAAGATTATATTTTTATGGAAACCATAACCTATATAAGTTGAATAAGTATGTTTATAAGATAAATATATAGGTATTTGTCAAGCTATATGGATCAATGTGTTGTGAAGAAGTGAGGTAGGAGGTTCCCTTTTATAATTGAGATGAGGGGACCTTTTGGAATTTCTAAAAAGATTAAATTATAATAAATTAATTATCATTATAAATGAATCCAAAGGTAAAGTTATTTGATGATAATTTGGTATATGGTTTTAATCCCATCATCTAGTAGAATTTAGGCATTTTTTTGTGTCATTTTCAACCTTATCATTTTGATTAACCCCTTGGTTAATTGTTTTTTACCTTAACTTGGGTAACCACTGTTTTAATCATAAATGGTTAATAATGTAACTATAATTGGTTAAATGAACCATAAATGGTTATGATTTTTCAAACTATATTTCATTCAAAATTTTAAGGATAATATTTTTAGGAATTTTACATAATTTTATAAATATTATTTTCATAAATTATCATTAATGTCAATTTTGACGTAATTCATTTAATTTGACTTCAAATATATCAACAGCATGGGGGATTTAAAATATAATTATTTAAAAAATATATAATAAATCAAATAGATCTATAAAATTCATTGTACATGTAAACTTATTCAAATATTATCAAAATTAATATTTTTAAAATAATTTTTTTGAAATTTAATAAATACCACATTAGCATTTCACAAGAATTTAACGTATGTATATAATTTATTAAAAATTAAAAATATATATATAATGAAAATAAGTTCATTAATCTAAAAATACACATTTAGGTGTGTTCATATCGTGATTTTCTCTCTTTTTGGACACATAAATTAAATTAAAAATAGAGAGTGGAATATTGTAACTATCTTATATTTAAATAATATATAAGTCATTTTCATGTTAAAGTGTCCCATAAACAACTAAAATTAAACCCTAAGGTGATTATGGAAGAATACTCTTCATCAAATAATAATTAATATGAATAATTATGGTATTATCCCAAATTTTTAACTAAAATTAACCTAATTTATCATTTACTGAGGTAATAAATTTTATCACTGTTACTATTTTTTTGACTAGAAACAAAAGGGGAAAAATTACCAAATTTGAAAATCCTAATTCTAAATATATAATTAATTTTATCAAATTAAATAACTATGAGTTTCATAAATTAATTTTAAAATAATTGTGTAAAACGCGACAAAACCTACTTTTTAAAAAATACAGTTTTTAAGAATAAAACTGAATTTATTCTTATCTCATTCATAATAAAAATATTATTTTAATTTTAAAACCTTTTATTGAATATATGATATATTAATTATATTAAAATCATTCACCAATAGTGAATAATTAAATTTATTATGATATAAATATATTTTCATGTAGAAAAATAGTTTTTCAGAAAAATGCTACTTTTATTTTTTAAAATAAATATTATTTCTAATCAATTGATAACCAATAAATTTTTTTCATAAATGTATAAACCATATATTTTTCAAAAAAAAATTAGTCCCATTTATACCACCCAATTTAACAACTATATTATAACAGTCTCATAATAATATATCACGTTTTGTTTGAACTTAGTGTTGTGGGAAATGCAAGATATCTAATATATATTTTTTTAAAAGAGACATGTCATAAAATATTGGGGTGTTACATTATTCCATATTTCAAAAAAAATAATCCTTTATAATTCATTAATTTCACTTCATAAATATATTTTGGTAGTTCTTCATCATAATTTTCTCAAGTTTCAACGTCGCCACTTCTATCTTATAATTTTTACAAAGTACCTTGACCAGCCAAGCCATCCAATTCTTAAAAAATTGTTCTCTAGTGTCCAGAATCTAGATAGGATCTTCATAGTAATATATAACAAGTTACAATTCTATTTCTTCTAAAGTGAGAACATGCATCGAGTTTGGCATGTACTTACTTAACAAATAGATATATAACACACCATGTACTTTTGAATAGTTAAGTGGAATTGTCAAATGGTAAGCCACATATTTCTAGGAAACATGATAACCTAATTGAAATTATAAATCGTTACCCCATTTGTGGCATAGATCATTTGCCTAACTGGACATCCTTTGATAAGAATTTGAATAGTATTCACCATTTTCATTAATTCCTCCACAAGATCTATGCCTAAAATCTCCCTTTCACCAACTTTATCCCAACAAGTTGATGTACTTCATCTCTTTCCAAATAATTCATCATATGTTTCCATTTTAATACTTGAATGGAATTTAATTTCATTGGATAATTCAACCAAAGGACAACATTGATCTCACATAACATAAATGTTAAGTGTGAAGGACCTCAACTTGCCTTCTAAATATTTAATAGTCCTTTTTAATTTCCTATGATTTTGAGGGTGTTAAGAAGTGCTCAAATGAAGCTCAATATCAAGACCATTATGAATATTTTTCAAAAATAATGATATAAATAGTGGATCATGATCAAACACAATTAAAATGGGATCACTATGAATCCTTAAAAAATCATTAATATAGTGTCCTATAAGGCGCTCTAGTGGAAAATATTCTCTTATAGTGAGGAAATGTAAAGATTTGGTAAGTACATCAACAGTAAACCATATCGCATCATTATTTCTTATATTCTTTGGTAATCCACTAAAAATGTCCATAGTAATTCCATATAGTTTCCATGTAGGAATTTTTAGAGGTTGTAAGGATCCTCTAGGATGTTTTCTCTCAGCCTTCACTTGTTGAAAAACCAAACATCTTGACAAATAAACTGTGATTTTACACATTATATTATCCCACCAATAATGTTCATTCAAATCCCAATACATCTTGGTGCTACCATGGTGTATAGAGAAAGTAAAGATATGATAATCATCCTATGATTCAATTTTTAGCTAGATTATAAAGGGAACATAAATCCTATTTCTAATTTTCAGAATACCAACTACATATACAAATTCTCCCAATTTCCCATCATTCACAGCTTTAATTTTTTTTAAAAATTCTCATCATCATAGTGAGAAATTTTTACCTTTTCCAATAATGATGATGTGGAAATAATTTGAAAAAGGGGTGATATTTCCCCTTCCTTAATAATTACCATATCCATCTTTACAAGATCCATGAACCCAATACCCTTTTCAATCCTTATTTTGTTCAAAACTCCATAATCCTTCTTAAACAATGAATATGTTGCCTTATTTTCATTTCCTAGGTGGTAGTGTATTGTGAAATAATAATCCTTGAGTATCTCAAGACATCAAATTTTCCTAATATTGAGTTCTTTTTGTGAGAATATATATTTCAAACTCTTGTGATATCTATATATATCACATATTTCACCATAGTAATAGTGTCTTCATGTATTTAGATAAAATATTATAGCTACTAACTAAAAATCATGATTTGGGCGGCTCTTTTTATGATTTTTTAACAGCCTTAATGAATAGGCAATAACTCTATTATTCTGCATAAGGACACAACCAAGTACCTTCCTCGATGCATCATTATATATCACAAATCCACCATTTCATGATTGTAGATTCATGATCTAATAATTCACCAATATCCACCTAAATTCATTAAAATATTATTCACATTCATTTTTCTAAATAAAATTAACCACTTTATGAGTAAGCTTGGTTAACAGGTTAGCTAATCAGGAAAACATTTGAAAAAACTACTGAAAGTAACTTGCCAAACCAATGGAACTACATACCTCAGTTAAGTTCATTGGTATAAACCATTCTTAAAATACCTTTTTATTCACAAGATCAACCAATATTTCTTCCTTGGAGACAATATGAGTAAAAAAGAAACTTTTTCAAGTCATAATTCAGACTTGCTAAATTTATCATTTAACCCTTTTCTTATAAGAGTCCCAAGAATGATCCATGAGTGGTTCTCATGGTCTACATAGTTCTTAGAGTAAACCAATATATCATAAATAAATACCCTAAAAATATCAAGATATTTCTTCAATACTCTATTCATTAGATCCATAAAAAGAGATGGTTCATTAGTCAATCCAAATGGCATTACTATAAAATTGTAATGTTTATACCTTGTTCTAAATGTTATCTTCAAAAATATTCTATTTTTACTTGAAATTAATGATATTCAGAATGAAGATCAATCTTTGGAAAATATTTATATTCATGAAGTTGATTAGATAACTCATCAATTTGAGGTAGAGAATATTTGTTCTTTAATGTAATAGCATTGATTTCCCCATAATCAATGCACAACCTCATATATCCATCTTTCTTCTTATTAAAAATAGCAAGGGATCCACAAGGTGAAAAACAAGGGCATATAAATCCCTTAGAGCTCAAATAATCTAGTTGTTTCTTCAACTCCACTAACTCCATAGTGGCTATTCTATGGGGATTCTTTGATATAGTTCTTCTACTAGGGAATAAATCAATGGAAAACTCAACTTCCCACTCAGGTGGATATCTAGGTAATTCATTAGGAAATACATCAATGTATTTCTATACAATAGGTAATTCCCCAATTTTAAAATTACCTTTTTCATCCGTAGAAGAACTATTGGAGGTGGATCCAAAAATGACTCAGATGATAAAGTCTCCCCTTTAAAGATATATAATTTTATATCTTTATCATGATTCATAATTTTCATTTCTTTTCAATAAGTTTTTTCATTATATTTATAAATCCAGTCCATATTAAGGTTTATATCAAATTCAACCATAGTTATGATAATAAAATTAGAAAATAAATCATGTTTATGGGTTATAATAGGAATTTCTTGACACATCGTTGCTATGGTGTGGTTTCCACTAGGAGTTTTTACTGACAACTTTCTTCTTAAATTGAATGGTAAATTACGATTTTTTTTGGAAAACTAGGAAGATATAAAAGAATTTCATGATCCGTAATCAAATAAATAATTATCTAAATTTGAGGATATGATTAAATTACCTTACCCCACATCATTAGGAACTTTCAATATAGTTGTTGTGATCACATAATCTTGTCCTTTATCCATTATCCTTTTATAGGTAATGTTCCCTTGATTCATAGAAAAATCATTTTTATAGTGTCACATCTCCTTGCAGCTAAATAATATCACTTTTTAGGTTTTTTCTTTCCCTTTCAATCACAGGGTTGGTGGTCATTTTCTCTACACTTATAGAAAACTCTCTTTCCTAATAGGAATTTTCCATGATGTTACTTTTAATATTTATTGATAGTTTGAAATTACAACCTTCCATTATTCCCTTTTTCTTTATTTCCTTTTAAAAATTACCCAGTATCCCTCGTCTTATCTTTAATCCCTTCAAAATAATAATACTTATAAAATTATCTCTATATCTTGATAGCACATGATATTATATACTCATGGAATGATAATTTTTTAGATAAAGTTCCCATTTAATAATTTGAATAATACCATCAAATAAATATCCAATAATTATTTTTATATTACATGCATAATTCATAGAATTCCTTACTAACCTTGTAAATTTGGATTAACACTTAAAAACATTCACATCCTCCTTTTTTTCTCAAACATAAGAATTATTTATCCATCTTCGATCATTATTTTCAAGGAAAATGTTCTTCCAAGAAAATATCCTTAAAATAATTCCATTCCATATTTTTTATTTCCTTCTCCTCTTTATTGTCTTCAAACAATGACCAACATTGATCTGTATCTCCTAAGAGATGATAAAATACCATGAAAACCATCTAAATTTAATTACTTCCCAAAGAAAGAAATATCTTGCCTTAGAAACTCATCCATTGCTCAGATCGAAGTGTATTTTTAGTGACATTGAATGATATATGATACCGATGCAAGAAGATGTATAATATTTTTACACCATGTTTTGGATCAGAATGTCGGTCTATATGGGAAAATTTATTTCTCATAACATGATTCAGCTATCCTAATATAGTTATAATTTCTTCATCTTCAACTACAGGTCCATCTCAAACATCATTATATTTACTAGGAGGTAAATTCTTACATGGATTATATGCATTGACAAGGTATCCATTCCTTTTTCTATGCATCATTTATAAACAGTGGAATATACTAGATTAGATTATGAATCATAATATATAATTTAAAAAATAGTGAAACACTTAACCTAAATTAAAAATTTATGTATAACTAATATCAAAATTATAATCCTGGTTTCTATGGGAATATTCTCAATATCCGTTATAGTATTACATTTCCCTAATCTATGTTTTCCTAAATCTAGTTACCAATGTTTTTACTAAACTTCTTCTAATACCAACAGTAAATACCCTGACCCTAATATCCTAAAGTTTGGGGTTAATTTATCACATTGGAATTAGATATAAATAATCTCATCCTAAATGACTATATATTTTAGAATTCTTGGAAAAATATATACATACTTGAATAATACATTACAATTTAAAATATAAATACAACATAGTATTTCATTTGAGAACGCCATTATTATTACAGATTATCCTTGGATATTAATCATGATAAACTTCTTCAAATAATACTATAAAATAAACATAAGAAAAAGGGTTAGTTCATATTCATAGTAAGGTTATGTTTATAGTAGAAACTAAATAAGGCATGAATAATATGGTAGGAAATAAATATAAATTAAATAATGTCATATAATAATTACATGAGTTAACAACTATGCATGGATATCATAACTAATCAAATAATCACATGGAAATCAACAAATAATTTTATAATGATGTAAATTCATAATTATATACATCATAAACATATGATTGAGGCCTATTACTAATACTTCTTATATAAATGGATAATGCCTCAACCATTACCCAAGTTAGTTTGTATCATGAGACCTATTGATGCATCGAGGGGCTATAAAAAGCCATGCACGTCACTTTCTAAGACTAATGAATTCCTTTTATGAAATGGGTGAAACAAAATCAACCAAAAAATTCTTATTAAAATTAACATACAAAATGTTAAAAATTACCCCAATCAAAAAACATAATCATAACCCATCCAAAGTAATATGGCGATTGGTATTAAAATAGATCATATCCAATAAAAATAATCATAAATCATAAAATATGGTATATGGTACCATAATATAATAACCTTGGTAAAACATAAAATCTAACAAAGTATGTTGATCTAGATGAAAATTCTTTAGAAAGATTATTGGAAAACTTTTGAATAAAATACAATTTTCACTTTGAAATCAATTTTTTAAATTTTATACATATAAAAGAAAACATTTTCTCTGAAAATAAACCTATAAACTTTTAAATAAACTTTCAAATAATTAATACATTATGATGGAGGAAAAATAAACTCATTTCTCATAATTTTAAAAAATAATCTTTTTATATTTTTGTGAGAATGGTTGAAAAGTTCCTTGTTCAAAAATGAAAGGAATGTTATTTTAAAACCATTTTTTTAAAATTAAAACATGGGTAAAAATGAATTTAAAAGATAATAGGATAATAGTAAAAAATATATAAATATTTTTAGTAAACATTGTTATGGAAGATAAATATTCCCTAGTGGAAGCTTAAACAAAAACCATCCTGAATAATGATGAGATTGTGAAATAAACCCTTACCACTTTGGTAACTTTTAAATCTTAATACCTTTGAAATAATAACATCAAATTAAACTTTAAATATAATAAAAATAAGTTAAATCATGATATAACATGCCAAATTGGTATTATATACACCATATAAATTAAATAAGTGATGGATGTGGTATATTTCTCATAGAAGTAAAGGTGATATGAGAGACCCTTACCATGAGTTCAAATTCCTTCAGACATGTTCAAACCTCATGTATAATAAATATATATTTATTATAAATATATTATATAATCATAATTATATATCTCATACCATTTATTACAAAATTATAATCTTTTATCACTCGTTTCTTAAAAATTATTTGTTAAAAATAACTATTTTGGTTAATAACTGCTTTGTTTTTCAGGTATGTTTTTGTTCAGTAGATTCTATATTTATAATTTGATCAAAGTTAAATCATATCCATAATGTAAATAATGATATAAATATAATATATAAACATTAAAACCATCATAATTCATATCTATAAAATATATTAATGAAAAATTAATTGTATCACCTCGTGGAGAAGGTAATCTGTACATACGAACAAGTGATACTCTCACATTTAATTTGACAAGACGTAGGGGGGAAAATGGTGGTTTAATAATAATTATAAAATTTCAGTATATTTGGGTTACTAAATTTAATATTTTATGATAACATCAATATATTTATAATAGTTATAAGAATGAATAAATTGAAAGTGGTAGGGTAATACAATTGCATCTTCTTTGGGAGACCTTCTTTAGATCCTTTCTTAAGGGAGTTAAGATTTGTATTTTTGGGAGACCAGAACCTTTATAAGTTGTATAATGATGTTTAAAAGATATACTATTATTTATTTATCTATCTAGATGTATCAATGTGATGTCAAGAGGAGAATGGGGAGGTTCCCTTTTATAATTGAGGTGAGGGCACTTTGGAATTTCTTAACATGTTAAATTATAATAAGATCATTATCATAAAAATGCCTCAAAATGGTAAGGTATTAAAATATAAGGTTGTATATGGTTTCAATACCATCAACCAAATGAATTTTTACAAGTTTTGGGGTCATTTTAAACATTATCATTTTGATTATCCCCTAAGTTAATTATTTTTGACATTAATCATGGTAACCACCATTTTAATCGTTACGGGATAATAATTTTACTAGAAATTTGAAAATGACTCATAAATGCTTAATTTATAATTTTTGAAATTATATTCATTTCCAGTATCCAAAGATAAATTTTTTTGAATTGTAAATAATTTAATAAATTATTATTTTTGATAAATTGTCGTTAATGTAAATTTGATGTTATTCAGTTAATTTGACCTCAAATACAACAAGACAAAGGGTGAATTAGAATATAATTCTTTCAAACCTCTCTAATTATTCATATAGATCTATAAAATATATTTATAACATTAAATAAATGAAATTTTATCAAAATTAATATTTTTAAAATCATTTATTTTGTTTTCTCATTAATTAATTAAATATTATATTAGCATTAAACATTCATTTCAGGTAATTATATAATTTATAAAAATTAAAAATAAATTTTTATACTGAAAATAATTTCATTAAGATAAAAATAGACATTTATTTTTATTAATATCATGCTTTTTCTCCTATATGGATACATAAAAGATATTAAAAACAAGGAGAGTGACATTTTGTAATTATCTTTGATTTAAATAATATATAATTCATTTTCATGTACAGGTGTCCATTAAAAAAATACAATTAAAGGATAAAGTGATAAGGGTCGAATAATATTCATCCAATAATAGTTAGGATGAATAATTATGGCCTTATCACTTAGTTTTAACCAAAAGTAACCTAATTTACCCTTTATCGAGGTGATAAATTTTACCATAATTACTATTCATTTTGACCAAAAATAAAAGGAGTCCAATTAAAAAATTTAAAACTCCAAATTATAATTATTTATTTCATTTTATAAAATTCAAAAACTATAAGTGGAAGAAATTAATTTTGAAATAAGTTCGCAAAACACAATAAAAACCTCTTTTTAGAAAATATTGTTTTTGTGAATAAAACTATATTTATTCTTATCTCATGTGTAATAAAAATATTATATAAATGTTTAAAAATATTAATTACTATATAATATATAAATTTAATTAAAATTATTCACCAATAGTTACTAAATCAATTTTTATGATGAAAATATATTGCATGCACAAAAATAGTTTTTTTTTAAAATAATTTTTATTTTTATTTTTTTCTAAACAATTTAAAAAAATTATTCTATAAATGTATAAAAAATACATTTTACAAAATTTATTTATTCAAATATATTCCCTGAAAATTAATGGATAAGTTATAACAGTCTAATAATAATATATCATGGTTTGTTTGAACTTGCGGTTACGTGCAATGCATGCTTTTGAAGAGATTAAATTTATTTAAATAGAGACATACCATATAATATTGGGGGTTACATTATTCCCTATTTCAAAAAATTTCCACCTATAAATTTTCATAATTACACCACATAAATATATTTGGGTAGTTCTTCATCATAATTTTCCCAGGTTTTTACTTCACCTCTTATATCTTACTATTCTTTCAAAGTACATTTACCATCTAAGTCATATGATTCATAAACACTTATTATCTAGTGTCCAGAATCTTTATATGATCTTCACATCAAGATAAATAATGTTCTAACTATATTTATTTATAATTTATAACATGTTTCGGTTCTGGAATTTACATCCTTAATTGAGACATATAGAATACATTGTGTACTTTATAAAGGCTTGGTGGCATTCCAAATGGTAATCCACATATCTAATTTATTTGAGCATTTCAAAAGTTCTGACATACTTGGGGTTCAGTTTGATTTCTTATTGAATCTTATAAAACCCTTACATGGAGATACCTAAAATAAAATGTGATCTCCCACTTTAAATTCCAAAATATTCCTCTAGTATTCAGCATAACTCTGTTTCCTACTTGGATCTTCTTTGATAAGGGTCTGAATAGTACTTACCTTAATTTTTGTTTCTTCAAAAAATTATGGTTCTACAAACTTCCTTCCACCAATTTCAACCCAATAAGTTGGTGTATGAAATTTCTATTCATATAACGATTCCTATGGTTCCATTTGAATACTTGAATGGAATCTATTATTATAGGAGAATTATACTAAAGGTAAATACTGATTCCACATACCTTGAATTTCAAGTGATAAGGACCTCAACCTGTCTTCTAAATTTTGAATAGTCCTTTTTGACTTCTCATAACTTTGTGGGTAATAATAGGTTCTCAAATGAAGCTTGATATCAATATCCTTCTGAATAATTTTCTATAATTTTTATGTAATTCATGGATCATGATTAGGCACAATTGAAAGATGTGCTCCATGAAGTCTTAAAACATAATTAATATAGAGTATTTCAAGGCGCTCTAATGGAAAATGTTCTCTTATAGATAGAAAATGTTTAGATTTAGTAAGTCAAATAATAATAACACATATCTCATCATTAATTATTGGAGTCTTTTGTAATACAGTGACAATTTCCTTAGTATGTAGTAATAGGTATAGGTTGGATGACTCCTCTTAGATGTTGTCTCCCATCCTTAACTTATTGACAAACCCAAAATCCTGACACATAATATGCAATTTCCTACTTCATATTACCCCACCAAAAATGTTCCTTCATATCCTCATACATCTTGGTGTTACTAGTATTCATTGAGAAATTCAATCTATGAGAATCATCCAATGATTCCATTTTTATCTTGGGTATAGAGGGATCAGAAACCCTTTTTCCATATATTAGGATGTTATCTTTATATAAGAAGTCTTCCAATTTCCCATCATTCACAACATTAATTTTCTTTTGAAAATTCACATCATCAAACTGATAAATTTTTATATTATCCAATAATTATGGTTTTGGAAATCATTTTATAATATTTTGATGTTTTCCCTTCCTTAATAATTCCTATATCCATATTTACAATATCCATGTACACTAGATCCCCTCTAATCCTCATTTTGTTCATAACTCTATGAACCTTCCTATTCAATGCATCTGTTACCATATTTTCCTTTACTGGTTAGTTTTTTATTGAGAAATAATTATCCTTAAGTAGCTTGAGACATTGCCTTTACCTCATATTGAGTTCTTTCTGTGAGAAGATGTATTTCAAACTCTTGTGATCTATATATATCTCACATCATTTTCTATAAAGATAGTTTCTCTATATCTTTCAAGAAAATATTAAAGCCTATAACTCAATATCATGAGTTTGATAGTTATTTTTCATGAGTTTTTAACAAACCTGATACATTTTAAATAACTCTATCATTATCCATAAGGATATAACCAAGTCTTTACCTCAATGAATCACTACATATCACAAACCCACTACTTTAAAATGGTATAATCCGTGTCATATAATTAATCAATATCCTCTTTAATTATTCAAAATAGTATTCACATTCTTTTTTCAAAATAAACTTAACCCCTTTATGTGTAAGCTTAGTTAACAAGTTATCTAATCTGGAAAATATTTGAACAAATCGCCAATATTAACCATCCAAACCAACGAAACTACATACCTCGGTTATTTTTTTGGTCTAGGAAATTCTTGAACTACATTTTTCTTCACATGATCAACTTAGATTCCATCCTTGGATACATTATGCTGAAGAAAATAAACATTTTAAATATATAATTCACACTTTTTAAATTACCCAAATAACTCTTTTCTTCTAAGAGCCTAAAGAATGATCTGAAAGTGGTTCTCATGGTCTTCATTGTTATTTGAGTACACCATGATGTCATAAAAAATACCACAATAAAATTATCAAGATATTCCTTGGATACACTATTCATTAGATCCATAAAAACAAAGGGTTTATTGTTCAATCCAAGTGTAATTACTATAAACTCATAATGTCTATACCTTGTAAAAAAAATTTCTTCATAATATCTTCCTTATTTACTCTCAATTAATGATATCTAAAACTAAGGTCAATATTTGAAAAATATTGAGCTCCATGGATTTGGTCGAATAATTCATCAATTCAATGAATATGATACTTATTTGTTATCATAACATCATGGATTTCTATATAATCAATGCATATACTCATAGATATTTTTTTATTATTAACAAAAAAGAATAGGGTATCCTCATAATTAAACACTAGTACATATAAATCACTTACCACTCAAATCCTTTAGTTATTTCATCTGCTCCACTAACTCCACAATTTCCATTCTATAGAGAGTCTTTGATATAGGTCTTGCATTCAGGATTAAATAAATAGAAAAATCAACTTCCTTATTTTTTGAATATCTAGGTAATTACTTAGGAAATACATCAATGTATTCATGTAAAATAGTTACATCATCAATTTTAATATTTCCTTTGTCATCAGTAGTTTTTTTCTTCTCTTATTCACTAAGAATATCATTTAAAAGTGCTATTAGAGGTGGATCCAAACACCACTTGGATGATGAAGTCTCCCCTACAAAGATAAGGAATTCTATATATTCATCATCAATCATGATTTACTTCTCTTTTAAATAAATGTTTTCATTATATTTTTAAATGTAGTCTATACCTAGAATTATATCAAATTCAACCATAGATATGATAATAAAATGAGTAAATATATCATGTTTATGTTTCATAATAGTAACTACTTGACACATCATAGTTGAAGTGTGGTTTTTGTTAATATTTTTTGACTAACAACTCCCTTATTATAGTGAATGATAAATGCGTACTTTTTTTGAGAATTTACAAGATATAAAAGAATATGATAATCTATAATAAAATACAAAATTTTCAAAATTTTAAGATATTATTAAAGTACCTACCACCACATAATTAGAAATTTCAACCTCATTTGTTTTGATAGAATAATATTAGCCTTCCACCCCATCCATTTTTAGGGGAAAGTTCCCTTGAGGCCTAAGAAAATCTTTTTTATATGTCTCATATCCTTATATTGGAATCATTGAACATTTCCAACTTCTTTCATGCCCTTATAATCATGGTCCTGGTGTAATTTTAATCCACACTTGTAGAAAACGTTTTTTACCAATAGGCATGTTATTTGATAATTCATTCCATATTTATTACAAGTTATAAATTTCAATCTTCCCATATTATCCTTTTTCTTATTTCCTTTTCTAGAGTACTTAGTAGCCCTTTTCTTATCTTACTTCACTCTAAATCCATAATACTTAGAGAATTATATCACAATATTTATATCACATGATATTATATCTTTATATGATGAGAATATTTCTAATACTAGTTCCCTTTGATGAATTGGATTAATCCCATCAAATAAATGGTCAATATTACTTTCTACATTATGTACGTAGTTCGAGGAATGCCTTTCTAACCTTGTAAATTTTTATTCATATTTATAAAAATTATTATCCTCATTTTGTATCACACTTGAAAATTGTCTCTCCATCTCTGATCTCTATTCATAAGGAGAATATTTTTCCAAGAAAAGTTCCTTAAAATCCTTCAATTCTATGTTTTCTATTTATTCCTCCTATTTATTATTTTTAATCAATGACCGCCATTTATCTGTATCAATTGAGAAAAGATAAACTTCCATAAAAACCTTATCCATTTCATTACTTCCAAAAAAGAGAAATATATTCTCTATCGAACTTATCCATTCTTCATCTATAAATTAATTCTTAGTCCCATTGAATAATGGAGGTTTCTGATGCATAAAGAGGTCTAATATTGTTACACCATATTGTTTTTTAGTAGGTTGCTCCATATGGCCAAGGTTATTTCTCATAACCTGAGTCATCTTTCTCAATATAGTTATAATTTTTTCAGATCTAGCTCCATCTCTAACTCCAACATTGTTATCTTTTGAAGGGTGAAAATACCTTCTTGGATTACGTGCATTGATATTTTTTCCATTCCTT
Source organism: Viscum album (assembly GCA_963277665.1). NCBI lineage: Eukaryota > Viridiplantae > Streptophyta > Magnoliopsida > Santalales > Viscaceae > Viscum > Viscum album. The sequence continues at coordinate 165,711,601 of OY728125.1, read as the reverse complement.
CTACTATGAGTTATTTATAAAAAATGGAATATGCTATATTATATTATGAATCATAATGTATAATTTTTAAATAAGTGAAATACTTACCATAATTGAAATTTTATATATAATAAATATCAAAATATTAAGCGTTGTTTCTTTGGGAATATTCTAATTGTCATTTATATGATTAAGTTTCCCTAATCTATGTTTTTATAAATTCAGTACTAAAGGTTTCTACTAAATATCCTCTAATACCAAATGTAGAGACCCCAACCCAAGTAGCCCAGAGGAAGTTGTTACTTTATTACATTTGAATTAAATACAAATAATATTATCCTAAAGGAATGAATAGTTTATATGTCTTGAAAACTAGATTTATACTTGAATCTTATATTATAATTGAATGTATAAATACAACATAGAATTTACTTTCAGAACACCATTATTATCCTTGATTATCCCTATATATTAATCATAATAAACTACTTGGAATCCTGGGGAAATATAAACATAATAAAAATGGCAAGGTATGATTCTCAACAAGGGTATGCATATAGCATAAACTAAATAAGGCATGAATAATATGGAAATAAATAAATCGAAATATTATATTTCTATATAAATAATCACATGAGAAAACAATTTCCATGGATATTATAACTAATCAAATAATCAAATTCAAATCATTCAATAACCTCATAATGGGGGAAATTCATAATTTTTTACATCATAAACATAATGTCTAGGCCTCATACCAAGACATATTACCTAGATGGATAAGGCTTCAACCATTACCTAAGCTAGTTTATCTCATGAGACTTATTAATGCATCGAGGGGATATAACGGTCCCCTCCTATCACATAATAAGGCCAATGAATTCCTTATATGAAAGGGGTGGAACATAATCAACATAGAAAATTCTTATTGAAACTAACATATGAAATGTTAATAATTTTCCCAATCAAAAAACATAATCATAACCCATCCAAAGTAATATGGAGAACAATACTAAAATATCAAATATCTAATCAAACTAATCATAAAACTTACAATATCATATGGTAGATTATACCATAACAGAATAATCTCAATAAAACAGAAAATCTAATAAAGTATGTTGACATAGATTAAATTACTTTAAAATATCATTTGAAAGCTTTTGATGAAAATACCCTTTTCAATTTAAAATCAAATATTTTTTAAAAAAACTATGCACATATAAAGGAATAAATTTTCCTTGAAAATAACCTTGTAAAATTTTAAATTAGATTTTAAATAATAAATTAATTATGATAGTGGTAAAATCCACTAATCTCATATAAGTTAATAAAACATTCCTTTCATATTTTCTGTTAGAATGGTTGAAAAGTACCTTATTCAGAAAATGAAAAAAAAAGATTACTTTCAAACCATTTTGTAAAAATTAAAACATGGGTAAAAATGAATTTAAAAAATAATAGTTTAATAGTAAAACAATTAAAAATCTTTTTAAGAAACATGGATATATGCGATAATTATTCCCCAGTGGAGACTTAAATATAAACAATCTCAGATAATGATGAAATTGTGAAATAAACCCTTTCCACTTTGGTAACTTTTGAATCTTAATCCCCAAGAAATAGTAACTTCAAATTTAACTTTTAATATAATTAAAATAATCCTATAACATGTCAAAGGAGTGGTATATACACCATATTAAATAAATAAGTGGTGGATATGGCATATGTCTCACGGAAGTAAAGGTGAGACGAGAAACCCTTACATCGGGTTAGACTTCATTTGTATGTGTTAAAAAATTATGTATAATAAATATTTATTTACTTTAAATCTATTAAAGAACCATAATTATATATATCATACCATTTATGACATAATTATAATCTGTTATCACTCGTTTATTAATAATTCTTTGTTAAAAATAATTGTTTTGAGCAATAATTGCTTCATTTTTCATATCTGTTTTAGTTTGGTGGTTTTGGTCTTTACACTTATATAAAGGTTAAATTATATTCATAAAATTAGTAATGATATAAATATATTATATAAACAATAAATCTATCATAATCCCCATCCATAAAATATATTAATGAAAAATGAATTGTATTGTCATGTGGAGACGGTAAATCATACATATGCACGAGTATGATTTTTTAAACTATATTTCATTGAAATATCATAATATGATATTTTTATTAATTTTAAATGATGTAATAAAATATTATTTTGATAAATTATCATTAATGTCAATTTTGACGGTATTCATTTAATTTGACTTTGAATACATCAATACAAAGGTGGGATTTCAATATAATTATTTCAAACCTATCTAATATTTCATATAGATCTAGAAATATTTTTACACATTGGCGCGTTAAAATTATATAAAAATTGATATTTTAAAAAACATTTATTTTATTTTTCTATTAATTTAGTAAATAATATATTAGCATTGCACAAGCATTAAAGTAATTATAAATTTTATAAAAATTATATATATATATATATAATGAAAATAATTTCATTAATCTTAAAATAGAAATTTAGGTTCATTCATATCTTACCTTTTCCCTTATTTGGACACATAGAAGACATTAAAAACATAGTGACATTTTGTAACTAACTTTGATTTAATGAACATATGTAAGTCATTTTCATGTTCATGTATCCATTAAAAAACTCAAATTATATCCTAAGGTGATAAGGGTCGAATAATATTTAACAATAATAATTAAGATTAATAATTATGGCCTTATCTCTTAGGTTTAACCTAAATTAACCTAATTTACCCTTTAACAAGGTGATAAATTTTACTATGGTTATTTTTCATTTTGACCAAAAAAGGGCCCCAATTATCAAATTTGATCATATTTATTCTATATATTTAATTCATTTTATCAATTTCAAAAACTATAATTGGTATAAATTAATTCAAAAATAGGTGCCTAAAATGTGAAAAAAAACACTCTTCAGAAAATACAGTTTTTAAGAATAAAACTGGATTTATTCTTATCCCATTCATAATAAATATATTATACGAATGTTAAAAAAAATTATTGAATATATAATATATATATTTCATTAAAACTATTCAAAAATAGTGACTAATTCAATTTATTATGATATAAATATATTGTTCACACAAAAAATGTTTTTCTGAAAAACATTTCTTGTATTTTTTTTAAATGTTTTTATAATAAATTGATAACAAATGAATTTATTCTATAAATTTTTGAAAAAATTGAGCTCATAGGCTCTTAAATAAAAGTAAATGAAAATTACAAGATTCTTAAGGAGGGTATTTTACATATGTCACATTGAAAGACAGAAATCATGTCACTAGGGAGAGTGCTGAAAGAACGACACAACTCTTTAGTCATTAATTTATTTTCAAGACCTTTGGAAAGGTGGTTTTCTTCACAAAAGATATGTTTGGTTATGTAATTCATGGAGAGAATCATATCTAGAAAATTAACCCTTTTCGATGTCAGCCTCCATGAGAGGTGAGTCATTTCCATCCTGGCGGCTTGAACAATAGTAGTAGAGTCACACTCAAACCATATGTTGTTCCAATTTCTTTGACGTGAAAAGTAGATAGCTCTAATAAGACCAATCATTTATGCTTCTAGGGAAGTGTCAAGGCCACAAGTACCGTGGAGGATTTCCACCACATCACCATTATGATCTCTAAAAATTTCCTCATATCCTGAAGGCCTTGGATTTCCCATCGAGGCCCCATAAGTGTTTCGCTTAAGCTAACCAAAGAAGGGGGTTTCCACTAATTAAATAGTTATGTAATAACAGTCTCATAATAATATATTGTAGTTTGTTTGAACTCGGTGTTGTGTGCAATACAAGATATCAAAGAGATTTAATTTATTTAAAAAATATACAAACCATAAAATATTGGGGAGTTACAGGTGGTGTAGGGTTAGTAATACATGTGATATGATTAATATGAGTTGAGATGTGTATGAAACTAACCCAAGTGAGAGGTCATCCTAGGCTTGTGAGTGCCTTGTATATTGCAATCATGGAGAGGTGCTTCAGGTTATGTGATGATTCATGAGAGGTGATACCGAATATCCAATATATGCATAGAAATTCCTTTTAATTTTTTGATGATATGTACATTGAGTGTTAGTGTTTTGGTATCGAGGTTCGGTTTCAATAGTAATACCAGTTGGGTGTTGGGTCCTATTGATCTTGTATGTTCTTTTAGGAGTGAGGTTAGAGTGTGAATGGATGATTTGGTTTTGAAACAATACCTAAGTGGTGGTTGATCATGTGATAGACCATGGAATAATTTAGATGCCCATTTTTTAAGAGGATTTTCAATGGTACTCCTAGATAAATCGGACTGACATGCAATAGGGTCATGGTTAGTGGTTTTCCATATGAGCCTAGTATCGATAACGGGTGATTCATGTAATCATGGCTTGAGAGGAGTGTCACATGTTTGATGATGGAACTTATTGACGTTTAACATGAGGTGTGACATAAAGGAAGCTACAGTGTGGGAAATTCACCATTGTCTATTTGAGGGTGTGGCCCTCATTATTATGGAATTTTAGTAGATGTCATGGATGACATTTCCATGAGATAGAAATAGGAAGTGTGTTGATGTTTCATGTTGATGCTCAGGCATGATCCATATGGACACATCTAATTATTATGTTTGGTAACTGACGAAGTGTGGTCTATTGTGATCAGTGTTTTGGTTTAGTGAAGTGATGATGGATTTAATCCCATTATGTGGGGAGTCATATCAGTTACTGACATATAAACCTCATATCAGAACGGTCATGGATGCCTGATACTATTTAGTGGATGGTGGAAATGGAACTAGGAGTACTGGTGTGTAGTTGAATCTAGACATATCTGGTTCCATTGAGAATACCAAATCTGGTATTTGGATTTTATTTTGGATATATTCCAATCATTCATGCCAAGTTTGAGATGGTATTGATGTGATTTGATCATGTGTCGGATTGATGAAATGTTGGTGCTTAGTATGGGGCATTATGGTTAGGTTTTTTGGTTGTGGATCTAACCATATAATTACACCATAATATTCATTTGGACTTTAGTTTTGATGATTGGATGGTCATAGGATGTCTTCAATAGTTAATTCATCGTGATTAGGTGTTTTATTACCACATCAGTGGATAGAGTGGATCATTTATTAAATGGGTTGGTCATAGGAGATTCCATTGGTAATTTTATTTATAATAAGATATAATGGGTTGAAAACCACATCCATCACATCATTTTGGCATGATATTTGTGTTTTAGGGATTGTTTATAGGATTTATGAGGAAAAACCAATGTATCTGGGCTTTGTTCTTGAGTAGTAGAGACTCATTAAATCTATTTATGAATCAGGAAAAGGATTGATACCATCTTTTGACCAGTGTTTCTATATGGTTTTAGGTGATTTTAGTTAAAAACTATATCGATCATGTTAGTGTAACACTAAGAATGTGTTTGTATTAGAGATTCTGATGGTGTGGAGCAATGTGGGTCAAAATCAGTCGTTATGAGTTGATTTCTATGGTGTAGGGCACCATAAACCTGATGATGAATCATTTGGTGATGTTGTGACACCTCGGGATGGATGGGAACCATTAGGAAACATCTTGGTAGTTTTCTGATGGTTGTTGGCAACAGATAATCTTTTGATGAGTTGGGGCCCATGATCTTAGAGTTGTGCTATAATAGCTTATTTTACATTCAAAGTTAGAACATAGTGAGTTAATAATGAATGAAAAACATGAGTAGGTTATGGTTGTTTTTATAAAGGATGATGAGGATTATCTGGGATGATAAGCATCGTTTTGGTGAAGTTGTTAACCCTATCCCTTTTTTATTTAATAAATTATTGGGGAATTTGAATTTTTGAGTTGGTGGATAGTTCGTTTTGAGAACTGAGATTCCTATTAAGAATATAATAGATCAATCATACCAAGTTGATGTTTATTTATATGTTTTGAGGTCTGAGATGTGTATCAGGTTCTTGGGTGAGTATTGGGATTGTTGGGTTGAATTTTGAGAGTTTTTAGAGGAACTCTTTCCGGGGTTCATAATTTGGTGTTTGTGATTTTGGAGAAAACATGCATCACCCTAAGTATAAGGTGGTTTTTCAATTCAATTTTTATAGTACATGGATGGTTGGCATGATTGGCGCATGGTTAAGGGAAAACTGTGCAAATTTTAGGGTAAACCATATGATGTAGCATAGACCTGGGGAATTGTAATGCCCTTACCCAAGAAGCCCAGAGCAGGTGCATTATTTTATTACATTGGCATGATTACAAGGAAGAAAATATAGAAGGACCTATTAGTTTAGTATTATTTGAGATCTATATTACATACATTATATCCATAATACATTGGGAAAACAAAATAAAACATTCTACATAAAAAACTGAAATAAACTACATCCTTGAAATATTATTCAAATTTATCTTCTTCATAACCTTGGGAAAGAAACATAATAAGGGTGAGATCAAATGATCACTAAGGTTAAGTAAAGAAAAATAAATAATGAATCAATAGGAATAAATTAACATTTAACGTAAATAAATGATAACATATTCCATTCAAATTACTATATAAGGCAAATTCAATATATCAATGTAATAAACTGATACACATTCTATTTAATCAATGAATAGAAATGAAATGTATCCACAGATATGTCGACAAAAAATCTCAGGGATGAATAATAAGTAAAATATCTATGAATGAAATTATTAATTATTGGAAATAATTTCTTAGGCATATGAGGACTTATATAACCAATATTCATACTCCGGATAGTTTAAAACTATAGGTAGAAACTTGTTTAATTTTGTTAACTTAATCATCTCATGAGAACTTGTCGATGAATCAATGAGCTATATAAAGTCAGGGATCCACCAGTAATTGCATGTATAAAGAATTATTTATATTTAATAAAAAAAATTATCAATAGACAATATGCCTTATCAAATATTCATATTGAATAAAGAATACAAAATTAACAATATCAAATAACTGTCAATGTAGACATCATACGTAAAATGTTATACAGTTTAGGAAACACTAATATATATTATATGAGAATATGGATATTAAAATGAAAAATTATTAAAAAATATTTATTGTTTCAAGATAAGGTTAACAATAACAAAATGAAGTGAGATTTCAAATATAATCATTAAGAGCAATCTTGAGGAGAATAATCTTTAAACATTCCAAATGGTCTCATACCATTTTGAAACAATTAAATCATAATATCCAGAAAGGTATGACATTAAATGAAACTTATAATATCATGATAATAATGGGATTCATGATATAATAATAAAAATATAGTATATACACCAAATAAAAGTGAATTGGCTCATAATAATAAATAAGTTTTAATAAAATATAAATTGAGATAAAATTCTATTACCTTAACCTTCCTTTTGTAGTGTGGTTTTTATATTCCTATATAGTGGTTTATAATATGTTAATAAATTATACAAAAACCATACTCATATTTATAATATCATATATTAATTCCTTATAATATTTTATTACCCGTTTTTGAACACTCTTTCATTAATTTCACTATTTCTGGTGTTAATTGCCGAGTTTGCTCGAGTAAGTTTTAACGTGTTATTTGTTGCTATCGTTAATTAGATCATGTTTTCATATTATCCAGAATATAAAAAATGGATTAATTATCATGTATAATCATTATATATGTATTTATATTAGTCCATTATATTTTTATATTAGAAATGAAGTGTATCATTCATGGAAACGGTAGGTCATACGTATGCATGAACGCTGCTTTTATCTCATTGTTGTATTAAAAGAAATAAAAATAAATGATACATATGTATATTATAATTATTTAATCATATGTATGTTATATATTTTATATATTTTTATTAAAACCATCCTTTATATGTTACATGTATTCTATGAACGAGTCATATTGCATTGAGGGGTGGTAGTCCACACTTCCTCAAACAAAATTATCGTATCTAAACAAGATGGAAAGCATAAATGTATGTTATAAATAAAAATTAAAGAATAATAAAGACATTATAAATATCATATATAAATATAGTTTCTATCATAATGGCTATTATGATAGGTGTTAATGTAAAATTAAACAATCATCGTTTCGTGAGATAGTAGTTTGTCGTACACAGAAACAATATGTTCGTTACCCATTAGATGGAGTTGTGTGTAATTTTAGGTAGAATAATTTACATGAAACATCCTAGTATATATAGGATACTATTTTTGTTTTATAATAATTTAATAAAGATATTTTAGGTGGTGTAGAATGGAAATGAAACTAGTGATCTTGAGAGAAGATGTTACCTCTTAATCGGGTAATTTCTTTTGGTTTGTACCAAAAGGCTTCCATGGAATTATTCCTACCCAAGGGAGGCTTCAAGGTAAAGGTGAAGGATTTTTGTAATCTATTTGGGTAGATATTTTCTAAACCTAAGTGTTTTGATAGGTTTGAGTAATGGGGATAGGTGGTGGCCTTTTATAGGGAAGGAAGAGGACTCACTTGGAAATTTTGGAAAAAAGTTTGGTGTACAAATTTTATTACCTAAGAAAATAAATAACAAACCAAAAATACAGTTTAATGTAATGTTTATGTATGATATATGACCATAAAATTGGTTTTGGACAAGTTTATAGGTCATTTGGGCCCTTAAGTCAAAGGTTTAGTTCTTTATTAAGCTTAATTTTGCTTTAATAATTGTAATTAATTTTAATTACTTTCACTAATCATTATGCTAAAAAACTAATTTGACCTTATTATAAATTATAAATTCTTTCTATTACAAATATGGAATCCATTTTTTTAAATTCTAATCACATAAGTGGTAGAAATTAATTTAAAATTCATCTCATAAGCGGGATGACAACGCAGGTTTTTAAAGTAAAAATTTCCAAAAGATTGCTATATTTTTATAGTCAATTTCGAATTCAAATTGATTATAATAACATAAATTGGATTACTTGATAAAAATATTATCCAATTAAACTTTAAAACCAATATAAATCATAAATCAATCATATAAATAAATCAGATAAAAAAGCAGTTTGGAATTAAAATGCAGTATTTTGAACTATTGAAAGATGATATGTTTTTCTAAAAATATCAAAAATTCACCAAAACCTAATTATTATGTTTATATTTAAAATATGAAGTTTATTTTGATATATTAAATCAATTAAAGTTTCCAAATTAATATTTAAAATGGTTTCTCCATTAAAAAAGCGGTAAAATTGCCTTTATTAAAATATAGGTTTTTATGTAAAAAATAAGGTTTATTCTTATCTTATGCATATCAAATAGAATGGATGGATATAAAAAATACTTGATTGAATATATAACATATACATTTCATTAAAATAATTCAATAATTGTAATTAACTATTTTTATTAAGACAAAACTCCTTTATAAACATATAAATGATAATATTTCTTTTTATATGCAATTGGTTCTTATTTTCATTTCTCATTAGTTGGTAACCAATGAATTAATTTTATATTTATATTAATAAAAAAATTTCATAAGTTAGTTAATAATATTCATAAATTCTAACATAACTTCTAGGATATATCATATCATATTAAATATTAATGTTTTAATAGTACATTGTTATTTGGTGAAACTCAATCTTACGTGTAACGCAAGCTATCGAGTAAGGAATCTCTTATGTGGAATGAAAGATATCATGGTGTTGAATTCATTATAAGTTATATCATTTATTGAACATATTTAAAATAGTAAATATATATTAGATTATCAGGATATTATATTCCCTCACGTTATTAGTGATGCATGTCATGCACACTATCAAATACAAAGTTGTACATTAGAATCTCAGGGTGTTCCATTATCCCCACCTTAATTAAATTGTGTCCTCACAATTTAAACCTTACCTAAGTAATCTAGGGATTGAAAATAAACTTTTATTGAAATAATCACATTGTAAAAAGAGTAAATACCACATCTTCTTAATAATAGAGAAAGGAAATTACAACGGTCACGTAACTAGATTCCTTAATAGGATAATATAGGTGGGAAATGAAAACATGAATATGAAAAAAAAGTCCAACAATAATGTTCTGATATAGATTTCTATAGAACATGTTCAGATAAAAGTTATTGACCACAAAACCATAAACCATAGGTGTGAATAAAGGTCATTGATATCATGAAAAATGATGATAATAGGACAAAATTTTTGTTTCAAACCCATTTTATTTCTATAGTTATGGAATTATTTAACTCTAAAAGAATATAAATAAATATAAATTTCTATAAAAATAATCTTTTCCTTTTATTACACCATGAACTATTTCTACTTCATCTCTTATAACATGATTCATCATATAGTGAAGTAATATATTGACCTCTAAAATCTCATCCAATTATCATCTTAAACCATTTTATAAACGGTTAAATTTTTCAATAGATTATGATCCAATCACATCTGAAGTAGAGACACAAAATTTACAAAAGGAACTTATCATTATCCTTTAATCAATATAAAGTAGCTCTAAATCTTTAAATTCCAAACATGTGAATAACTTCATCATGTGTCTTATTAAAATATAGTAATAACTCAAATCACCATAAAAACTCATTGAAAACATGCATTATTTCTTATTCGTTAAGTAAGACATAGGTTATTGGATATATTCCTTTAATCCCAAATTTTTTTAATCTCCATCAATAATAGAATAGACCACTTGTTGATAATTTATTAGTCATTTCAAAGGTAGTAAAAACCTATCCAAATCAATCATATCTTCACCATTATCTCAACATTAGGAACATATTAAGGATTGTCTTTCCCTCAATCATGTGTTTTATGAAATGTTTAACTTGCTACTGAATAAATTTTCTTCGAACCATTCAGCATATGATCTCAAATACTTAACTAAAAAAGTATTGGAGTACAATCCTTACATTTTTCATAAATCATATGATCATAACAACAACAAAAAATTTACATCATATTTCTTAGATCCAAGTACATATGTACATTAATCATTCCACTTTGGTTGTGTCAATAAAATATGCCTGACCTTGATCCCTTAGCTTCTTCAGAGTTATATTCTATTGATGTTTGGGGAATTAATTTGCATAGTGACCCATCTTCTTGTAGTTATAACACTAAATAGTAACCTTTTTATTTAACCCTTCTCATTATTTTTCTTGGTGACCCTTCTCTCTGCACTTATAAAAAACTCTCATTCCTTTCAAGAATTTCCTAGGGTGATTCTTTCCACAGTTCTCACACAATGGAAATTTCTCAAACTTATTCTTCTTATCTGATGAATTCCCTTTTTATTGGATTGATACAAAACACTATTGATATTTCTTTAAGGATTATCTCTTCTTAGACATTCTTACTTCCACCCTTGATTATGTAGTGCATGTTTTCAAATTAAACAAATCACACAGATTTTTCTAGATTTTAATTTTATTCATTCACAAGCCTTAAAAACAGAATCAGCGCACAAAAAATCATCAAAATAATTAGTTACCTTCTTCAATGATATTATAGTAGATGGTTAACCACAGTATCTCAAGAACTTTTTGTAACCACATTGACTCTTCTTATAAGGAATACTCCTTTCATTTGTTTTTGGGGAAGAACTTATCTTCTCATATTTTTTTGAAGATTATGCTTGGGTGTTTTCCATATTTCTCAACTTCACATCAGCTCCAAAAATTTCTATTTAAGAATGTATTTCTAGTCTTCAATTGTTTTCAACCATTCTTCAAAATATTTTCTCAACTTCTTCATTTGATCCTTAGTAATTTTTATTTACTCTTATAGAAACTAATCCATCTCTATTGTTTTACTTATTTTAATTTATAAATAAGATTAATTGACATTAATAGATACATTGTGTAGATTTTACAAAATAGGGACCACTTATTTAACAACATTCTCAAACACAACCTTCTAAAAAACAACTCTTTACAATTATTTATCAATAAATGAAACTCATGCATTGAAAATTCAAAAAGTTTCTTCCTTGGATTTCATAAATTTTTTGTTGTTGTTCTATCTTCTCACCTTCTTATCCAATTAATCTTCCATTACATTAGATTCACACTCCAACTATTATTTTTAATTATATAGGACCTTTCTGGTTGAAAATATGTGAGTGAAAAATTAAATAGGGACTTTTATTAAGAAAATGTTGACTTCTGAGTAAAAAATCACTAAGTTATTCATTTAACACATCTTCATTACATCTTGAAAATGATTCATCAGAGGAATAATCTTTAATAGGTTTACCACATCATTTCAAATCTGATTAACTTCAGGTATTGGTATTTTTTTTATGTCTTATATGGAGTTGTGTGTAATTATAGGTAGAATACTTTACATGAAAACATACTAGTATATTTATGATAATATTTTTGTTTTATAATAATTTAATAAAGATATTTTAGGTTGTGTAGAATGGAAATGAAACTAGCGATCTTGAGAGAAGATGTTACCTCTTAATCGGGTAACTTATTTGGTTTGTACCAAAAGGCTTCCATGGAAGTATTCCTACCCAAGGGAGGCTTAAAAGTAAAGTTTATGGATTTGGGGAATCTATCTGGGTATATATTTTCTAAACCTAAGTGTTTTGATAGGTGTGAGAAATGGGGATATGTGGTGGCCTTTTATAGGGAAGGAAGATGACTCACTTGGAAATTTTGGAAACAAGTTAGGTGTACACATGTTCTTACCTAATAAAAGACATAAAAAAAATAAAGTTTCATTTAATGTTTATGGAGTATATATTGCCATAAAATTGGTTTTGGAAAAGTTTATAGGTCATTTGGGCCCTTATGTTAAAGGTTTAGTCCTTTATTAAGCTTAATTTTGCCTTAATAATAGTAATTAGTTTTAATTACTTTCACTAATAGTTTTTATCAAAAAATAATTTCACCTTATTATAAATTATAAATTATGGATATTACAAATATGGAATATATTTTTTCAAATTATAATAACATAATTTGTAGAAATCAATTTAAAATTCATCTCGTAAGCGGGATGACAATGCAGGTTTTTAAAGTAAAAATGTCCAAAGGATTGTTATATTTTTATAGTCAATTTCGAAGTGAAATTGATTATATTAACCTAAATTGGATTAATTGATAAAAAATTATCCAATTAAACTTTAAAACCATTATAAAACATAAAATAGCTATATTAATAAATCAGATAAAAAAGTAGTTTTGAACTAAAATGTTGTATTTTGAACTATTCATTAAAGATGATATGTTTCCGAAAAATATCAAAAATTCACCATAATCTAATTATTAAGTTTCTATTTCAAATATGAAGTTTATTTTGATATATTAAATCAATTAAAGTGTCCAAATTCAAATTTAAAATGGGTTCTCCATTAAAAAAGCGATAAAATTGCCTTTATAAAAATATTGGTTTTTATGTGTAAAATAAGGTTTGTTCTTATCTTATGCATATAAAACATAATGGATGAATATAAAAAATACTTGATTGAATATATAACATATATATTTCATTAAAACCATTCACTAATTGTAATTAACTATTTTTATTAAGACAAAACTCATTTGGAGTCATATAAATGATAATATTTCTTTTTTAATGTAATTGGTTCTTATTTTCATTTCTCATTAGTTGGTAACCAATAAATTCGTTTTATATTTATATTAACCATAAATTTTTATAAGTTAGTTAATAATATTCATAAATTATAACATAACTTCTAAGATATATCATATCTTATTAAATGTTTATGTTTTAATAATACATTGTTATTTGGTGAAACTCAATCTTACGTATAACGCTAGCTATAGAGGAAGGTATCTCTTACATGAAATGAAAGAGAACATTGTGTTTCATTCATTATAAGTTATATCATGTATTGAAAATATTTAAAATATTAAATATATAGTAGAGTCTTGGGATATTATATTCCCTTACGTACTTGGTGATGCATGTCATGCACGCTATCGAATACAAAGTTATACATTAGAATTTTAGGGTGTTGCATTATCCCCACCTTAATTAAATCGTGTCCTAAACCTAACCTAAGTAATATAGGGATTTAAAATAAACTATTATTGAAAGACTCACATAGTAAAAATAGTTAATACCACATCTTCTTAATAATATAGAATGGTCACGTAACTAGATTTATTAATAGGAGAATATAGGTGGGAAATGAAAACATGAATATGAAAGAAAAATCCCAACAATAAAGTTCTGATATAGATTTCTATAGAACATGTTCAGATAAAATTTTTTGACCACAAAACCATAAACCATAAGTGTGAATAATGGTCATTGATATCATCAAAAATGATGATAATAGGAAATAATTTTTTTTCAAACCCATTTTATTTCTATAGTTAAGGAATTATTTAACTCTACAAGAATATAGGTAAATATAAATTTCTATAAAAATAATAATTTCTTTTTATTACACCATGAACTATTTCTAATTCATCTCTTAGAACATGATTCATCATATAGTGAATTGATACATTGACCTCTAAAATCTCATCCAAATATCATCTTAAACCATTTTATAAACGGTTAACTTTTCCAATAGATTATGATCCAATCGCATCTAAAGTAGAGGCACTGAATTTCCAAAAGGAACTTATCATTATACTTTAATCAATGTGAAGTAGCTCTAAATATTCACATTCCAAACATGTAAATAACTTCATCATGTATCCTCTTGAAATATATTAATGACTCAAATCACCATAAAGCCTCATTGAAAACATGCATTATTTCTTATTCCTTAAGTAAGACATAGGTTATTGGAAATATTCCTTTATTCCAACATTTTTGTAAACTCCATCAATAAAATAATATACCACTTGTCGATAAGTCATTAGTCAATTATAAGGTAGTAAAAACATATCCAAATAAATCATATATTCATCATTATCTCAACATTAGAAAGATATTAAGTATTGGCTTTCCCTCAATCATGTGTTTTCTAAAAAGTTTAACTTTCAACTGAATAACTTTTCTTGGTACCATTCAGCATATGATCTCAAATACTTAACCAAAAATGCACTGGAGTACAATCCTTACATTTTTCATAAATCATATGATCATAACAAAAACAAAAAAATTACATTATATTTCTTAGATCCAAATACAGATGTACATTAATCATTCCACTTTGGTTGTGTCAGTAATATATGCTTGACCTTGATCCCTTAGCTTCTTCAGAGGTATATTCTATTGACGTTTGGGGAATTAATTTTCATAGTGACCCATCTTCTTGTAGTTATAACACTAAATAGTAATATTTTTATTCTTCCATTTTCATTCTTTTTCCTAGTGACCCTTCTCTCTGCACTTATAAAAAACTCTCATTCCTTTCAAGCATTTACTAGGGTGATTATTTCCATAGTTCTCACACAATGGAAATTGTTCAAACTTCTTATTCTTATTTGATGCATTCCCTTTTTATTGGTTCTCATAATACCTCTTCTTCTCTTGGTTTCCTTTGAAATCATCAGATTTTAAGAATTCTTTATCCATCTTGATGGCACATAACACTATCTCTTCGTATGATGAAACAAATTGAGAAACTATTTCCCTTTGGATATTTGGATTAAGTCCCTCTAATAAATGATCAATCTTACATTCTATGTTGTGTATAAAATACATAGAATACCTTTCTAACCTCGTAAAGCCTGATTCATACTCTGCAATACTTTATTCCTCCTTTTTCTTTAAACTAAGTAAACTCATATTCATCTTAATTTGTTGATGATGATGGAAGTATTTATTAAAGAATGTATCCTTAAAAGTTCTTCATTCCATCAGTTCAATTTCTTCTTCATCCCTTGTATTCTAAATCAGAGACCACCACTGATCAGCATCACCTCGGAGACAATGGACTACAAGTGTAAACTTTTCCTTTTCACTGCATTCCATGTCCGCAAATATCTTCTCTAGAGACTTAATCCATTGTTAATCAATAATTGGATTAGAAGTCCTACTAAACGATGGGGGAATCTTCTGTATAAAGTGATCCAATATAAGGGATTCACTCCATGGAATAGGTTTATCTATTCAATAAAGGTTATTTTTCATAACCTAGCTAAGCTTCACTAATATATCTATAACATTCTCAGTTCTAATACCAGTTTCATTGAATTTCTCTATAGGGAAACCTATACATTGGCCACGTGTGTTGATACTATTCTTCCTCCCATGCGTTATTTCCAAAAAATAGAATACACTGGATTATCTCATAAAGTTGTGAACTTTTTATACCTCTAAATATGGTATAGCACATAACATAAATTTATACATCATAAATCCTAGAATCATAAACTTTGGATACTTTGTGGAAAACTTTACTTCTAAATCCTTTACAATGGTAGTTAAATAAAATGTGAATTATCCTAAGTATTTCACCCTAAAGTGTCAAACCATGGTCGTAGTAAGGCTAGTTTTCATGTACCGGGTTACCTCAATTCAAGCTCAGAACCCCTTTTTAGAGTTATTATTCCTAGGTACATCTGTGCCAGAACCACGTGCACTTGTAGTATCCAGAAAAAAATGTATTGCTAGGAATACCCACATAAACACAACCTTGACAAAATTCTAGGACATTCTTGTATACTTATCATCAATGTCTATCTTAGGGTTATGATCCCTAATCTATGTTTTCTAAATCTAGTTTCCAAGTTTGTTGTTAATCTTCATTTGATACCAATTGTAATGCCCCAGCTCCAGAATCTTAGAGCCAATGCATTATTTTATTACATTGGCATGATTACAAGGAATAAAATCTTGAAGGACTGATCATTTTAACAGTTGAAAAAAATACAGATTACATACATGATACCCATAATACATTGGTAAAACAAAATAAAACATGTAACATAAAAAAATGAAATAAACTACATCCTTGAAATACTATACAATGTTATCTTCTTCAAAACATGGGGAAATAAACATAATAAGGGTGAGATAAAATGCTTAGTAAGGGTAAGTAAAGTGGAAGAAATAATGAATCAATAGGAATAAATTAACATGTAAAGGTAAATAAATGATAACTCATGCCATTCAAATAACTAGAGAAGGAGAATTCAATATGGAAAGGTAAGAAACTGATACACATGCCATTTAATCAATGAACAAAAATGAAATGTATACATAGATATATCGACACAAAATATCATTGATAAATAATAACTGAAATATCTATGAAAGAGATGCTTACTTATTGGAGTTCAGGCATTAGACGTATAAGTACCTATACTATCAAGATCCATCCTTCGGACAGTTTAAAACTATAGGTAGAAACCTGTTTAATTTGGTCAACTTAATCGTCTCATGAGAACCTTTCAATGCATTGAGGATCTATATAAAGTATGAGCTCCACCTATCATTGCATGTACAGATTATTCCTCATATTGAATAACTACTTTTATCAATATATAATATTTCTTATCAAAAATATGAATTGAATAAATAATACAGAATTATCAAAATCAAATAACTGTCAAAGTAGACATCGTACGTAAAATGGTATACAATTTAGGAAATACTAATATCAATTGTATGAGAATATGGATATTAAAATGAAAAATTATTAAAATGGAGTTATTGTTTCAAGATAAGGTTAACAATCACAAAATTATGTGCGATTGTAAAGATAATCATTAAGAACAATCTTGAGGAGAATAATCTTTAAACATTATAAAGTGTCTCATAACACTTTGAAACATTTGAATCATAATCTTCATAAAGGAATGACATTAAATGAAATGTAAAATATCATTATAATAAGAGGATTCATGATATAAAAATAAAAATGTAGTATATAAGTCAAGTAAAATTGAATTGAAACATAATAACAAATAAGTCTCAATGAAATTTAAATTGAGATGAAATTCTATTATATTAACCTTCCTTTTGTTATGTGGTATTTATCCTCATGTATAGTGGTTTTTAATATGTTAATAACTTATACCATAACCATAATAATTCTCATAATATCATATATTAATTCCTTATAATATATTATTACCCATTTGTAAACACTCTTTCATTAATTTCACTATTTTAGTTGTTAATTTCCTATTTTTCTCGAATAAGTTTTAACTTGTTATTTGTTGTAATAATTTATTAGATCATGCTTTCATCACCTCTAGAATATAAACCATTGCTTAATTATCATATATAATTAGTATATATGTATTTATAGTAGTCCATTATATTTGGAGATTAGAAATGAAGTGCACCGTTCATTGAGATGGTAGGTCGTACGTACACATGAACGATACTTCCATTTCATTATTGTATTAAAATAATTAAAAATAAATGATACATAAGTATATTATAATTACATAATCATATATATGTAATATATGTTACATAAGTTTATTAAAACCATCCTTTATATGTTCTATGTATGGTATGAATAAGTCATATCGCTTTGAGGGGGCGGTAGTCCACACTTCCTCAAAAAAATTATTAAATTTACACAAGATGGAAAGCAAAAAGGTATGTTATAAATAAAAATTAAATAATCATAAAGAAATTATAAATATCATATATAACATACATAAATTGAGTTTCCATCATAATGTCCACCATGATAGATGGTAAAGGAAAATTGAACAATAATCATTTTGTGAGAGGGGAGGGATGTTGGGAATATATTTGGGCAGATCTTGGATGAACCTAAGTGGTTTGAGAGGTGTGAGGAATGGGGAGAGGTAGTGGCCTTTTATAGGGAAGGAAAAGTACTCACTTGGAAATTTTGGAAATAGGTTTGGTGTACACATGTTCTTACCTAACAAAAGTCATACCAAACCAACAAAACAATTTAATGGAAGGTTTATGACCGAGATATGGCCATAAAATAGGTGTTGGAAAAGTGGATAGGTCATTTGGGTCCTTAAGTTAAAGGTTTAGTCCTTTAATAAGTTTAATTTTGCCTTAATAATTGTAATTAATTTTAATTACATTCACAAATATTTTTGGTCAAAAACTAAGTTGAACTTAAGAGAAATTATAAATTATGATGATTCCAAATATGGAATCCATTTTTCCAAATTCCAATTACATAGGTGGTATAAATTAATTTAAAATTCATCTCGTAAGAGGGACGATAAAGCAGGTTTTTAAAGTAAAAACATTCAAAGGTTTTCTATATTTTTATAGTCAATTTCAAAGAGAAATTTATTCTAATAACCTGAATTGGATTAATTGATAAAAATATTATCTAATTAATCTTTAAAATCAGTATAAAACACAATTTAACCTTATAAATAAGTCTGATGAAAAAAGCAGTTTTGAACTAAAATGTAGTATTTTAACTATTCATTAAAAAAAGATATGTTTCTGAAAATTATCAAAAATTCACCATAACCTAATTATTATGTTTTTATTTCAAATATAATGTTTATTTTGACATATTAAATCTATTAAAGTGTCAAAATTCATATTTAAAATGGGTTCTCTATTAAAAGGTGGTAAAATTGCCTTTATAAAAATATAGGTTTTTATGTATAAAATTGGGTTTGTTCTTATCTTATGCATATCAAACATAATATATGAATATCAAAAATATTTGACTGAATGTATAACATATATATTTCATTCAAATCATTCACTAATTGTAATTAACTATGTTTATTAAGACAAAACTCATTTGAAAGCATATAAATAATAATATTCCTTTTTATATTCAATTGGTTATTATTTTCATTTCTCATTAGTTGGTAACCAATGAATTCATTTTATATTTATATAAACCATAAATTCTAATAATTCGGTTAATAATATTCATAACCGCTAACATAATGGCTAGGATATATCATATTATATTAAATAATAATGTCTTAACAATACATTGTTATTTGGTTAAACTCGATCTTGAGTGCAACGCAAGCTATCGAAGAAGGTCTCTCTTACATGAAACATAAGATAACGTTGTGTCACGTTCATTACATGTTATATCATTTATTGAATATATTTAAAATCATAAATATATAGTATATTCTTGAGATACTATATTCCCTTACGTGCATAGTGATGCATTTCATGTATGCTATCAAATACAATGTTGTACATTAGAATTTTGAGGTGTTACAGGAATAGTTAATGGTTGGTATATGGTTGCATAAAAACTATGTAAAATGTTTCAAAATAATGTAGTATCGATATTCATAGTTAGCGCATAGTTTGTTAAATTTTACAGCCTAGTCATGTGAGAGGGTTGTGCTTGGAAAATTTTGACCACATGACTGGCACACATTTTGAATAATAGTGTGACCAGTATTAAATGTGGGTGCCCTAGACCCAACTTATGTATGTACTTTGATTACCATTTCATGTATCCAGTATGATATATACATGTTCTTATCTTACTATAATAGTTTTGATACTTCTGTGACCACTATATTTTTGGTAATTTCCATAGATTAATTGTCCTTTCAAAAATTTATAGTAGTTCTCAAACTATAACGAGAACCTTGAGATACAACGAAATTAATCTTAAAAAATATTTCTTATGGTGCAAATACATCATACTAACTGGAAAAATTTGATGTCTAACTATCAGGTGCTAGGGGATCATAGCATTGATACTTCTTCATATGATGATTTTGCTTATAATATCTAGTAAATGAGATCATGATAACACACCTGCCAATAAGAACATCACATGTTTCAGGTTTTATTGGTCATTCCTATCTACAAAAATGTGTATTGGTCTCTTGATTTGAGACCATTATCAATATATTACATTTGATCATTTATTTTTTTAAAGTAAAAAATCCATGACATTTAATTCATGGTGAGGTAGCTTGTGTTGGATGCATCTTTGGTGGTATGACATTGGTTGAATGATAAAGATATAATTTGTCACTTCCAGGTTGAGGAAGTGATATCTCAGACCTAGTTGATCACAATGATTGTACCTTCATTAAATCCATGTTCATAGTAGTTGGAGGTAAATCAGTTTAGTAAAGTCAACAAATAGTAAAAAAAAAGAATGGATGGATGATGACATAATATGTGTATCCTGATTTATGAGACATCGCATGAAAAAGTGATTATATTACATAGCGTGTGTTTGTATGATGATTGTCATTGTTATTCATATTCCTTATCTCTTTAGAGGCTTTGATGGGTTGCTAAACTCCACTCATAGTTTGTAAATAATATTCTTGTTATCGAGATAAGGGCCTAGAGGGTTACACAAAATAACATATTCTAGATTATGTCTCATTCTGGAGAATAGGTGTATAGGATATGGTGGACCCCACCAAGGGTTCCAGATGTTACCTGAATATTAGCGATCTCTGATTAATAAATAAATTCATTATTATTCGAGTATATAATAATTGGTTTGAATTTATTTATGAAAATTATTTACATGTATTTAAGTAAATACATGAAAAATATTATATGAATAGATTTTATTATAATATTCAAGGTTTGTTTAATATTATGGAAATTACGATAGGATTTAATGACTCTGGTTTATCAAATAGTATATTTAATATATATCACAAGTATGTGATAAAATATAAATAATATTTATGACTCAGTTAGTTCATCATAATTATTTATTTATTTCTTATTTATTGGATTTTAAATATACATGGTTGGGGAACCCTATCTGGGTATTTCAATCATATGCTATATAACTTTTCAAGAGCTCAATTCCATTGCATGTTTTATTCCAATGGATTGAGATCTACTCTCTCCTCCCACACACTAGAGAGAAAGGTTATATCTGAGTGAGTGATCCAAGAATGTCTTCATGGATCAAAATCAGGAGATTGAGGTGATCATCGTAACATCCAAATAATCATTGAAGCTCTGTTCTAGAACCCAGATTCTAACAAAAGGCATGCGTATGAATTCTTGAAGAATGTGTGAATGATCTAGAGTGGTTTGAATTCATATCCTTTGTGCAACAGTCACTAGTAATGAGTTTCAGTTGAACGCATGTCAAACTGAATGAGGTACTTATTCATTTGGTTTTTTTTGCTTTGAAATATGCACGTGAGATCCTTTATCCCCTACCAAGGCTCAAATCGATGAATACAATGAAGTTACATTGCTTTGATGATGAAAAATTATAGATCCCTAGCCCACTATTTTCTGCAATGTGTTTCTTTACCTTCAATTGGTATCAGAGAAATCATTTTAATTCTTTAAAACAAGAAAAAATTAATTTTCATTAAACTATGTAGAGAGATTTAATTTGGTCCCAACATAATAGACTGCACATTGATTTGATTTTAGATGGGTAAATTATGGACATCCAATATACGTTTTAACAAGGAATAAAAATGTGGTTATTGCCAGTTAAAATTGAAGAACAGTATAAATATGTTTTTGTTCATGGTTTTATCATCTGGTAATCCAGTTCTAGCCTAGTTCCTGCCAGAACATTTTTTCCCAATTCATTTTTTAGAAAGATTTGATAAAATTAAAAAATAAAACAATAATAATAATAGTTCATCCTATAAGCAATAAGTTGTTGAAAAAATTGGTCACATTGGAGACATGATGGGGATAGACGACGGGTCAAGCTGTGTAATTGTTAGCAAAAGGGTACAAAAAATAATTTTTAATTAAAAATAAAGATAGCTTCCTGTGGAAGCCATCCATCCCACACTATCCCTGGTCCACCACTTCAGGCATCGTCTTCATCCCAACCTTGCCGCCTCCTCCCTCTATTCCTCCCTCCATCATCCATCTGTCTGGCCTCCACAGCAGCCCTCAACTGTAGCAAGCACCCTGTAACATGAACAGCCTTGCACGAGCATGCCCGACCTGCAACGTCATGGTCTAGTTGTGCCCATCCCCGAACATGCATGATTTTCCCAACCTGTAATAGGTCTGGATGGGGTTTTTGGACAAGGATATTTTTATAAGTGAATAGTATATTCCTACTAGAGAAGTGTAGAAGAAACCTATAGGTACCTAGTAGAAAACACCAGGTAATCGATTAAATTCCTAAAGTATTGTAGAACCCTTGAGATATCCATCAAATGGCTAGTAGCTTTGGGGTTGGTGTCATGTGAGACACTAAGTACATGATAGGAATCCACCATGTACCTGATGGTGCTCCAGATATTTTATGGGTTTTTATTGACAAATTAAATAATGGGTTTCTCCTCTAGTAGCCACACAGAGTTGGTGAGATACCACTTTCTTCCCTACAATTTCTCCCCTATTTTCCTTTAATTTTTTTATTATCCTAGTTATGGATATATGTCATATTTCACTAGATCATTATAAAATCTTACTAATATGATTAGAATTTCACTCATTGTGCCTAGAAGAGTTCAAGGGAGGATGATTACAAATCATTTCATTACATTTCACTAGTGTTAATATACCTTATTGATTATTATTTGATTTTTATTAGTATTTGGTTAAATTGATCAAGGATTGGAGGTAGGCTTTTAGGTATTTTTTTCATATGAGAATGAGGGTCTGTCATGGACCTTCAGTATGTTATTTCATAAGATTTATACAAGGTTATGCCACTTTGTGAGAATTTATTAAATTAAACCAAGTATAGATTTAATTTTTAAATTTCATATTAATTGATTAAAGGCTCGTTTTGATGAGATAAAGACTTTTGTGATTCATGGATGATGGGATCTAGTGTGTATTATTATAAATCGTTATTAACATAGATGGTCCAAATTATTTTTTGATTTTATATATAATTACATGTGTTGGGAAATATAAAAGCAAGGGTAAAAGGCTATTATCAACTTGGATGATTGGTGACTGGGATTTAAGGGATGTAGAAAATAAGTGTGGCACATTAGGTCTATTAGGCCAATTTTTAAGCATTACAACAAATTTCAGAGTCTCTATATGACTTGTTAATAACAATTCCTGGGTAAATAGTGAAAAGAAACAATGTGGGTACCAAACTTTGGGTCATGACTTGAGTGACTTGGTCAGGTCCCATATAATGATATGTAGTGCATCATTGAGAGTAGTGAGATACATGTGTATTAGTGATAAGTTTGCTCGCATGTTCATATAGGAAGAGTGTTTACTATGACATGTGACATGTGAATAGGGATTAAGATCACTATAGGAGGACTTATAAGTCCTATGATGATTTTTAAAGGGAATGTACCAATGATAAAGTAGTTAGTTGATTTTTGGGCGATTGATTCATCTTGGGTGATCAAATATATTAACAACTAGCAATTATCCTTATTGACTAAGTCACCTTGAGATGTTTTAATTGAGTAAAGTGGGAGTTGAGGGTAATGTCCATTGGTGGTCTTGTATAATTATGAGTGATGGTCTTCCATGGGTAAAATAATGACTAGAAGATGATGGGTCTATCTCACTACAATATTCATGGCAAGAGTAAGTTATAACCTAAGGGCTCGTGTCACCAGATAAATGATTAGAAAGATTATGGGTAGAGACTATAATGGGAAATCCCTACATAGAGTGTACTGTGATTCTTAATATATATGTTGTTATCATCGATGTTAGTAGAGGGCTAAGAGATTGAAATATTTACGGAGCTTGTGATTTCAGTACATTTCATAGGTTTTTGGAGATTTAGAAAACCTGCTATCAGAAGAATGACTGTTAATACACCAAAATTTAAGGTAGAATCCAAAAATTTGGTATAGAATATGAGTACGTTGAACCAACTATCAAGTGAATATTTTGGAATAAAGGATACATTTATACCACCTACAAGACCAAGCATCCCTCGTGGTGATTGAATGTCTTTATTTGATATCATATTATTAACATGTAAGAATCATAAAATCTAATCATTTTCATGACTACACTATAGATCATAATTTAAGTATGTCTTTCCTGATGTTGAGGAATTTTATCTTAGGGATGGGTGTTTTTATCCTAATATTAGGATAAATATTCGATCCCAATATTGGTGATATCACTCATGGGATAATAGGATGACTAATTATGGTCAAAATTACTGATGATTTAGAATACACACATATCGATGCAATATTAAATGAGTGTTACCAGTGGACTTGTAAGTCTTTTGTTTGGTATATAGTTTTTTCCCAGCACTATTCAAGAATGGCTCAAGAGGGGGTTAATTGAGCTCTTAAATACCACACAAAATTAAAACTTCTTATGTCTAAAATTATTTAATACATCCTTTAATAACCATATTCATCATAAACCAAAATATAATTGGGAGAGTAAAACAATCATACCCTTTTCGTGAACCTGTATTCAAAATTAACATACGCAGAAAAAAAATTCAACTACAAGAATATATTGTACCCTTTTTTTTATAAAGTCACTCTCTTAATAACCATATTCATCATAAACCAAAATAGAATTGGGAGTGTAAAAAATCATACCTCAATATTAATTTTTTTAGGGTATGTTAAAAATTTCTTTATTTAACATGAATCAATAAATCTCTACTAGCGTACTATTCTAATCCCCTCCTCAAGAAATTCCCTTCAATGATCATCATCATGGATGATTTTATTCAAAAATAATTAGTTTATATTATTCATTTTGATTATTATTCTTATTATATATGCATCAAATCCAATATCAGACCTCCTTTTGGTTCACCTATAATTCCCTACATAACAAGTACAAATATATAGAAATAGGAATAAAGTGATTTTTCATCATCTCCCTAATGAGAGAAATTGGGATGTGACTTGGATCCCAACCTATAAACTCTTTTATTTCCATCTCTAAAATGTTGAAAACTCTTCATTCTTGTTTTACCCTTGATTTTACAAATCTATAAATCTTTGGGTAGTATGAATTCCTTTTTATTTTTAGATTTTATCTTAGTTTAAACAATATTCTTTACTTATGATAGTAAATAAGTTTCATTCATCTCATCTTGATACATTTTATTATCCAATTACAATTGAGTTTTCCAAATTATTAGATATTCTTTCAACACATGATATGCCTTCTTCATATGTGAGAAATCCTTCTCTGAATAAACAGTCTTGATTCTAGGATTCATTAGTGCTTTAACCTTGTCTTTTATTGGATTCTTTTATCAAATAAATCATGTAAATAATTTGGTAATAATGTGTATAGTATATTTGAACCTTCCATGCACTTCTTCAATGGCTTTCAGGTTACCCTTATTTGGAAGCATTTCCAACTCTTCGTCAAGAGTGTCAACCACTAAAAAATCATGTTATCTTTTCCTTAGATTGATTTTTTCCTTGTGGATTCTAGATTTCTCCCTTTTTATTTTATATTCATAAAAAATTTATAGTGGTCCATGATGTGACCTTTCCTACTATAATATAAGAATATTATTCCATTTGGTGTGAGATCATTTCCATATTACTTTTCCAACTTACCAGGAGTGTTTGATTTAGCATTTTTTTATTTACTTCCCAAGGAGGACTTTTCTACTTTCCTCACCTGATTATTTTTTATATTTTGGTATTTTCTCCACATCATTACATGATTTATGATTGGTTGGTATATAACATCACTCATCATAATTTTGAACAAATATATTATAGTAATCATAGAAATTCATGACATAGTTAAATATGTTTTTTATAGATAGATTCCTCTCTTTCTATGAAATCAAATTCATTCTAGAAGGTCTCTTATGAGTTTCATCTTTTTGACCTCTAATTTTATTCCTCATATATCATTAATTCACTTAAATTATTTACCATTAATGAACAGACCTATTTTTAAACTTCCAATAATAATATAATTTTCCAATCATTATCTTTATTTTGTCTTTAGCTGTAGTCTATCCTAAATTTCCAACTCATGTGACTTTCTATTTTTGGATTGATAAGCAACACTACTGATCTTTCTTTGATGATTATATCTTCTTAAACATGCTTAATTCCACCCTTGATGATGTAGTGCATGTTTTAAAAAAAACAAATCAAACACATTTTTTTAGATCTAAATTTTATTCCTTGACTAACCATAAAAACAGAATCAGTGCACCAAAAATCATCAAAATAATTAGTTACCTTCTTCAATGAGATTGTAGTAGATGGTTCACCAGAGTATCTCAAGAAATTTTTGTTACCACATTTAATCTTCTTAGAATTAAGACTCCTTACATTTGTTTTCGGGGAAGAACTTATCTTCTCATATTTTTTTGAAGACTATGCTTGGGTGTTTTCCATATTTCTCAACTTCACATCCAGCTCCAAAAATTTCTATTTAAGAATTTATTTCTAGTATACAATTGTTTACAACCATTCATCAAAATATTTTCTCACCTTCTTCATTTGATCCTCATGAATTTGTCTTTGCTCTTATAGAAACTAATCCATCTCTATTATTTAACTTCATTTAATTTATAACTATGATTCCTTAACATTAATGGATACATTGTGTAGATTTTCCAAAATAGGGACCACTAATTTAACAAAATTCTCAAACACAACCTTCTAAAAAACAAATCTTTACAATTATTTATCAATAAATTAAACACATGCATTGAAAATTCAAAAAGATTCTTCCTTGGATTTCATGATTTTTTTGTTGGTGTTATATCTTCTCTTATTCTTAGCCAATTAATCTTCCATTACATTAGTTTCCCACTCCAGCTAAGATTTTTAATTTTATAGGACCTTGTTACATGAAAATATGTGAGTGAAAAATTAAATAGGAACTTTTATTAGATAAATGTTGACTTTTGAGTAAAAATTACTATGTTATTCATTGAACACATCTTCATTACATCTTGAGCATGATTCATCAGAGGAGTGATCTTTAATAAGTTTACCATATCATTTTCAACTCGGATTACCTTCAGGTAGTGGTGTTTCCTCTTTCACTTTTGATTATTTTATTAGGTGTTTGCCACACTCTTCTTCTTATTTCTCAAACTCTTGGTTAAAACTTCAAATTATTCATTGATAATGATGGAAAATTAATTATATGTTTGAGGATACTTAAATATTTCATCAAATATGAACTTCATATATTCTAATAAAAACACATGGGAAAGAAAAATGTTAGATGTAATGTGAGACAACCTTCTCTCTGACACCACATGAAATTCTCACAGGATCAATGTGTAGACACCTGAGGGGGTGAATCGGTTGTGGTTAATCATTTATAAAATTTAAAATTAATCATATAATATTTTTACCACTTTGTTAATTAAACCTTTTTCACTTGTTAGGATATAAATTCATATGTTAAAATCTTACCCAACATAAAAAACCACATGAAATTATAAAAAATAAAGTATATTATAGCACACACTATTTTTACAAGGTTCGGCCCCTACTCAAGAAACTTACTCCTTTCTATGATAGTTATGTCTGACACATAGATTTCACACTATAATTATATGAGGAATTAAAATTGGGTTTTTCTAGGGATTATATTATACCCTCTCTCACCATATTAAACTATTGAATAAGAATAGTCGTCTACTATACTTTTCTTTTCCAACATCCCAATGGAATTTAGTCTCCTATTGGTTTCTCGAAATCTTTCGAACCTTTTGAAGTAGATATTCACTTTGAATAGGATTTCACTAAATCAAAATAAATAGATCTCATTATTCAATATAGATTCTTCAACTACCTTTGGATCTATAATAAATGTATCATGAAACTCAATATATATAAAATAACACAATTCTAGATATCATATAGATTATATTTTTTGGATTATCGCACTTTGGAGCTCTTATAATATTCAATAACCAATAGCTCCTCAAGTGGAAATGCTCGATTCCCAGATAGTAGTAGTAGGAATAGTGTTAGTCACACTCTCAAACTTCTTCTTCTTCTTTCTTTCTCAATACTACTGCAATAGAGATTATTAAAGAATTTTTTTCTTCTTATCCTTATCCTTTAACACATTGGATCTGATCATAAGAACTAGTTCGGTTAGTTTCACTTCTTTAATACCCAAAAATGTTATTTCGTATAGTATTGGGATCTTCTTCTCTTCTCTTATTCAACTTCACTAGTTCCCTCTAGAGGTTCTCTCCTTTACACTACAGTGGTTCTGACTATAGATATTATGTTTTCAGTATGAACACATCCATTTATATTTTGAGGACATTTCACAATATTCCAAAAAGTGAAATAGTTCATGGATTTTCATACTATATACACAAATTAAATTTTCATTCCATAGCCCACAATCCTCCATTTATTTTTCTTAAGGATGTCATGTGGGTTTGTCACCATGATCAAAGATATTCCTTTTTCCTCAACTTCTTATCTCTTCTAAAATTCCAGGATAACCATGTAAATTTTCTTCTTTATTTTCATCTCAATTGAATATTTCTTTACATTAAAGTTCCAAAATGAATGATTTGTATTTGTTTTCAATAAATATTTGATGAAGGGAAAAAATTCCACTATAAAGTATTAGTGGGTACTATCATAAATGGTAAAGGAAGCAAGGTTGCTTCTTAAAGATCTTGTATTCATAGATTCAATAATGAATCCCCTTATACGTGACGATTTATGAACGGTTATTCACGTTAATGACTTGTGATGATAAGGTAACATTTTCTATAATGGTATGGAAAAATGTTTGGAATAATCCAACAAATATGATATTGAAGAATGATTACTCCATATGTCTAGAAAGATGAAGAGGTGAGATAAAAGACCATCCAAATGAGGAAAATATTTAGATAACGATTTATAAGTGATGGATAATGATTTTGAGATTAATTAAAGAAAGTATGGAAATTCAAGTGGTTATAAAAAATATAATTATATCCCAAACTCTACATATGATTCATTCAGAAACACTATATGAGATGATTTTGAGGAAATGGGAAATAACATACAATTCATTTTTACTGGAGGACCTATATATGTGTCATTTGGAGACTCCATATGAGTAAATTATATGTAAAGGGGAAACTAATTTAGAGTCATTTTGACTTGCGTAAAAGTCATTTAGAAAAGTGTATGGGTCATTTAAAAGGAAAATTCATTCGATATACATGTGATTTAATGGATGCATGTGAGTTATTTAAGGTTAGGTATGAGTCATTATAGACTTTGTATAAGTCATTCTAGTGACACCATATGATTCATTTACTTTGTGAGATTTTTATAATTTAAAAAGTATGAAAATACTAAAAATATAAAAATAAGTGTATTTTGAATCAAAGGAGATTAAAATGGGATAATGCTAAAGATTTATTCTTCAATGATTCAAATATCATGATAAATCTAATTAGATCATGGATAAAGCTAAGATAAAATAAAAACTATTTAAAGGAGAAGATTATCTTTTTGATTTCCACACTATAAGTATAGGTTCCTTATCACACTACATACTCACATGTATTCATGGATAGATAATTCAAAGGAATTTAAATGCACAACTTCTAAGGAACTTCAAAGAGTCAAATATCTTAATTATTTTAGAAATAATTGAGTGGGACTTGAATGATTTTGAATGAGAGATAAATAGGTAATATATTTAACTGGTTAAAAAATATAATTTCTATTATTACCAAAGATTAAAAAGTCTACAAAATTCCATTTTGGAAACTTTTATTCACAATATTATATTGTGAATATGTATGTATAGAAAAGAAGAAGTAACATGTGGTATAGAATATTTCATGTGAATATTGTGTGAGATCTATGTTTCTAAGTGGAACTTGATACATTGTACTATTAAGGAGTGAGGAAAGTGATCGACTATAGAAGTCATTCAAGGAGGAGAACTGTTGTAACCAAGTATTCAAAGTGTTGAAGAGAAATAGTTCGAGTGGAGGACTAGAAGTTGTGGGAGTTAGATGCACATCTTTTGAATAATACCTTAATGTACATACTTGATGGGGTGCATAAGTAGAATAATTGATATAATCTGTTCATAGAGGAGGATAATTATCCAGTGGAATAGAATAATCCCATACAAAAATGATATCATTCTTCTTATAGATCATACTTGTATAAGAGATTGGTTTCTTACAGCAGGACTCTATAATCTAGAACATAGTGGGACTCTATGTTCATATGAATGGTATAGTTCTTAGTTTTGGATACTTAAATTTTGTGTCATAATCTATGATTGGGGAGACTAATAGTCATGGAAAAGATATTCTGGTTTAACCTTGTAAATCACGTGTGTTGTACTTTCACTAAATTATGTTGTATATGATGTTAGGCTTTCAGAATATATTGATCGTATTGGGAAATTATAAAGTCCAATGGGTTAGGTTTAATAAAATAATTCATAACATAAGACCAATGATCCCACCTCCATCTTTAGTGCTCAATTTGACCTGATAAATTTCATGTGATATCAAAGAAAATCTATATTCCCTCTGAATATATAAGAAGCTTCAACTATATAGAATGCAAATTTTATGAATATTATGGTTGTACCATTACGTTGTGGTAGGAATAATTATATCTAGAAGATTATGATGCTACCCAACCTTTTATCCCTCGACCTAGAAGTTAGATATGTGGATACTATTTTCCAACGCTTTTTTTCAGGTTCACGCATCATATTTATGACACACATTCCTTGCCCTTCTTGGATTGACCCGCATGATTGGACTGGTTCTAGCTCCCTCTAGGGTGTGTAGCTCTGCATTCCAACCTTACAAAGGAGGCTGACCTCTATCACTGGAATAAATGACATTGACTCCTTGATCACAATGGGATAATGGTATGTTGTCTCTTCCTTCCATGGATTCCTCCTTAGAGTTCATTTCCATGTCCGAGTCTCCCTTAAAGATTAAATACATGTTCAAGAATCTGATTCTCGACATTATCTTATGGTGGATAATGGTTAATCACACTAATTGATGTCGCAACAGAGCAACTACATTCAATTTGGACTTGATGATGATGTTGGGAATCATGGGAACATTATACATCTATAAAGTTCCTTCTCATTTGAAGTTGAGGCCATCTCATATATGAGGAATCTTGGTTAAAGGGACCACGGAATCATGTATCCACTGTGGGGAAACTTATGTCATGGTCATAATCAATCCAAGGTTCGAGGCCGAGGGCATTCCATGTACTCTGCATAGGGTAGGGATTATCATAAATTTGGTGTGGTAATAAATTGTATTAATTAGTAATAAATTGTAATAATTAGTAATAAATTGTAGTAATTAGTAATAATTAGTAATAAATTGCAATAATTAGTAATAAATTGTAATAATTAGTAATAAATTGTAATAAATTGTAATAATTAGTAATAATTTGTAATAAATTGTAATAATTAGTAATAAATTGTAATAATTAGTAATAAATTGTAATAATCAGTAATAAATTGTATTAATTAGTAATAAATTGTAATAATTAGTAATAAATTGTATTAATTAGTAATAATTAGTAATAAATTGTAATAATTAGTAATAAATTGTAATAATTAGTAATAAATTGTAATAATCAGTAATAATTTGTAATAATATGTAATAAATTGTAATAATTAGTAATAAATTGTAATAATTAGTAATAAATTGTAATAATTAGTAATAAAGTGTAATAATTAGTAATAAAGTGTAATAATTCGTAATAAAGTGTAATAATTTGTAATAAAGTGTAATAATTAGTAATAATTGTAATATTTAGTAATAAATTGTAATAATTAGTAATAAATTGTAATAATTAGTAATAAATTGTAATAATTAGTAATAAATTGTAATAATTAGTAATAAATTGTAATAATTAGTAATAAATTGTAATAATTAGTAATAAATTGTAATAATTAGTAATAAATTTTAGTAATTAGTAATAAATTGTAGTAATTAGTAATAATTAGTAATAAATTGTAATAATTAGAAATAAATTGTAATAATTAGTAATAAATTGTAATAATTAGTAATAAATTGTAATAATTAGTAATAAATTGTAATAATTAGTAATAAACATTAATAATTAGTAATAAACATTAATAATTACTAATAAACATTAATAATTACAAATAAACATTAATAATTTGTAATAAAAATTAATAATTAGTAATAAACAATAATAATTACTAATAAATATTAATAATTACTAATAAACATTAATAATTATTAATAAACATTAATAATTAGTAATAATGAGTAATAATTAGTAATAATTAGTAATAATTAGTAATAATTAGTAATAATCAGTAATAGTAAGTAAAAGTTAGTAATAATTAGTAATAATTAGTAATAATTAGTAATAATTAGTAATAATTAGTAATAATTCGTACTAATTCGTAATAATTAGTAATAAATTGTAATAATTAGTAATAATTAGTAATAATTAGTAATAATTAGTAATAATTAGTAATAATTAGTAATAATTAGTAATAATTAGTAATAATTAATAAGCGTCAGTCATGTCCAATGTAAACTCTATAATTGTCCTTGCTTAGTTGATCACCTTGCAAGTAGCGTTGCAATAGGACAACCTAAGTCATGACCTTCTCGTCTATAAGAATTATCTCACATGACCCTTTACATAGACCATTCTTCCTTGAAAATTTAAGGGAAAGATACTGAAGTCCCCTAAAATTTTTAAGGAAGAATGATCTATATAAATGGAGTGAGATGATTCTTAGAGACAAGAATGACATTGCTTTGGTCGTCCTATTGCAACACTACTTGCGAGGTGATCAACACTACTATTGCGATGTCGGTATCCAGCTCGAGAGGAGCTCATGGAGAGGCATCATCGTCTACCTCACACTATCAGGAGCAGTTCTAAGCTCAGAATGACCTTATAGAGAGTTTATAGAAGCAGCAAGAAGAGATGTGTTAGTAGAAGCAGCAGTAGAAGCAGCAGCACGAGGATGAGATGTGTCGATGGCAGCAGCAGCATTAGGAGCAGATGGAGTACATGTGTCGTCTGACTCGTTGTTTGGGGATAGAGTTTCCTCCACTATCTACTTCAGCTCCACCTCCTCTAGAAGATGACCCTAGCCCCCAGTGATTTTTTTATGTAAAAAACATTTGAATTTAACATTTGTTGGAATATGAACTATTTACAGTTTCTGTCTTTTATATTGGTGCAAATATTAGATAATTTAATTTTTAATATTTTATGATATTTTTTGTAAATATTGAGAATTTTAATATTTTTTATTTTTTTATTATTTTAATAATATTGATATTATTGTTTCATTAATCATAATTTTATTAAATATTTTTTTTTGGTATTATATTTTTTAATTTTTGTTTATTTTACTGATAATAATAACAATAATATTAATAATAATATTTTATGATTTTTATTAATTTTTTTTGTGAATATTGATAATTTTAATATATTTTTATTTTAGTTATTTTAATAATATTAAAATTATTTTTTCAATAATCATAATTTTATTAAATTTATTTTTTTTAAAATTTATTTATTATTTGCAACGGGATTTGTTGCGACGGGTTCCCGTCGCAAATAGTCTAAATAATTTTTTTAAAAAAGGTATTTGCGACGGGATTAGGGACCTGTCGCAGAAAGTATTTGCGATGGGCCCGTCACAAATAGTCCAAATAATTTTTTTTAAACGTATTTGCAACGGGACGATGAGCCCGTCACAAAAGAGATTATATATATAAAGTATATAATCGGAGACCTATTTACGATGGTGAAGTTTCGCGTTACAAAAAATATTATTTGCAACGGGCCCGCCGTAAATAATATTTTTTGCGACGGTGTTTTCTGCAACAGTCTATTTGCGACGGGGCCCCGTCGCTAAAGCTTATTTGAGACGGGATTGAGTCACAAATAACCCATCTCAAATACCTTGAATTATAGTAGTGGGTGGGTAATGGGTTTAATTTTTTGCGGTGGTAGGTTGGTCATTTAGAGTGTGTCCCAAAGGGAGATGATCACACATCAGAGTTTCCTCCATACAAAGGAAAGACATGAAGATTTCATGGTTGTATTGGGTGACTGGGATTAAACCTCATGGAGGTGTCCAATATATACCAGGATGTTAGGATTGAACCTCATGGAGAGATCCTACATACCCTATTAAGGGACAAGGATCAAACATTCCATAGTTTTATGTTACAATTTATGGTCGTATGATAAGATCGATACATGTAGTTTGATATCATGTGGTAAGGACACCCATGTCTTGAAAGGAGTGATATAAATGGATATTTTTGGGCTTATTTATGACAACCCTACTTTTATTACAAACTTAAACATGATTTATTACATAAACTATTCACTTGATACAACATGGATGATTGAGAGGTATAGTGTCTTTGGGGCTTAAGATCATTACATAACAACTTAAAATATGAAATACAACATCTTTATTGAAAACTTTTTTTACATGACCACTACATTCCCTCGTACTTAGCATTGCATGATATAACCTGAGGACATGCATAAGAAAAGGGGTGAGCTATAAAGCCCAGTAAGGTAATAAACATGGAATACGTGAGGAGTAAAATACATGTTAGACAATAGGAATATCAATAGAGCACAATAGAAACATGAACATAAAGGCATGATAAAGTATGATAATCATAACATGGAAATGTGGCAACAACACTTAACATGGAATTAGCATGATCCAAGTCTCATTGCACATGGATCATGAGTAAATCCTCATTGCACATGAAGCACGAGTAAGCCCTCGTTGAAATTGAATTAGAATGAGTCAATAATCATTGCACGTGATGTATCATGATACTATACTTTACCCAATGCATTGGAGCACTATAAGGGTGCACCCTTCTTAAACATTTTATTTCATGCATAAGTGTGCCACATGGATCATAAAACACGAATTCATAAAAAATAATAATTTATTCCATGATAAAGGAATTTGGAATTCATACATGAAACTTTATAATAAATAATTAAATGTGCATAAATTTTAATATCCTTGATAGAGAAATGGGCATGGTATTCACTACACAATGGCATTGTCTTAGAAAATGGGTGCGATTTCGGCAGCGTAACGGCGTGACATAAGAATTCATAAAAATGGTTGATGAGAGAGAAATGGGTTCCTCATCATATTTACATGTAATGGACAGTAATGAGGTCATATAGATACATGTCCTAACAATTTTAATGGAATTTAGATTCATGATACAAAAGTATTGCTTGAATGTAAATGAGGAGAGAGAAGTTCCTTTCGGAATTTCAGCATAGTAACGGGTGTACATGGGAGGCATTTAATGAGAGAGAAAGGGGTATACTATCATTCAAACATAAATAGGGAATTATGAGGGAGATGAGAAACCATACCCCAACATTAATAATTGAAATTAAATGGGCAAAACAACTTAAAGAAAATTGGACAAAAATGCGAAAGGAAGAAAAAACCCTTACTTGGAAGTATGCTTCCAAAGGCTTGAGAGAGGCTTGAGAGAGGCTTCTTGGGAGCTTGGGTCACCTTGGGAGGATTATAGAGAGATTAGTGAAAAGGTTTTACGAACTCCAAAGGCTTTGAGTGAGGAGGAATTGGGAGCTTGGGTGAGTTTATATAGGAAAGGTGATTGAATTCTTTATTATTTAGGTTTGGGACCCCTTACATTAAACTAATCCAAACCACAAATCATCTCATGGTTTTTTCCCATGGTTTTTGGAAAAGGGAATAGGAAAATAATATTTTATAATTCCAAAGTCCTAACTTCTTAAAATAATGTGGTTGCTTATGTGGAGGTGAGTCACACTCCCATGGAAAATAATTTAAAAAGACAAGATGTTTAATAAGTCTTGAGGGGTCCATTAATGCTTTGAAAAGTAATTCAAAAAAACCTAAAATAACATTATTTTAATAATAAAATATATATTTTCCGAACATAAATCTTATATTATTTTATTACATCACTATTTGGTCATTATGATGTCATAAAACACATTATATATTTAAACGGTATTTAATTTTTACCCAAAAATTTGACTGTCTCAGAAAATTATGAAAACTTCACCGTTGGATAATTCCGATGTCATGATTCCAGAAACATAATTTATTTTATCTAAATAATTTTCTAAATATGTTAATTTTCACTTTTAAAATAAAAACCGACATTTATCGAAAATTCACGGGTTTTGACAGAAATGGCTTTCAAACCTTAATAAAAATTATAATTTCAATCATAAAATTATATGATCATTTATATATAATAAAATTAATTAAATAATAATAATATTATTTTATTGAAATATTATTTAATTCAAAAATACCTTAATTTAATAAAATAGATCTCTTAATTAAATAATAACTAAAAACACTATTTGTACTTTAAAAAACTATTTACAATGTATCAATAATGACAAGAAGGTATATTCATTATTATATACAAAAAATAATAATATACATGAACATATTACTAGCTATTTGTTACATAACCCCTTAAAACAGTAGCGTAAGACCTACGGATAAGGTGTGCAATGGTGACAGACTCTTGGGGTGGCTCAGATAACATCGCTTGAGTGGTAATCTCTATCAACTTCCACTTTTCCCATAGACGGTCCCGTTCGAGTTTGATATGATGAATCTCAGCTTGGGCTTGGTCAAGAGTGAAGCCCAAGGACGCCACCTATTTTCTGAGCTCCGAAAAATGGGCTTCGTATGGAGCAATTCTACTGGATGAGGCCATTGCTTATTTTGTCTGAGTAAATTGGATTTGTTAAAGCCCTATATTTATATTAATCATGTGATCACTGTTCAACGGCTATAAAAGTAACGGTCACAATTCTTAACATAAAACCAAAGAAGTTGACATTTTATATAAACGTTTTACATAAAGAGACTTTTAACTAGATCAAGAGGGATTTGCATTAATGAAACTTTGGGTCGTTACATTATTCATATGTATTTCTCTAGTGTTGGGGTTGTATCCCTGGTATTGGAGGAGGTGGCATCCCATGATGATCATACATAGGGTATCATGTGTTAATCACATAGGGTAGGGCAAAAATTTAGTGTAATGTGTTGAGGATGTTGTTGTGAAATTTAACGTCACGTGTATAGGATGTTAGTTTATTCAGTTTTACATCATGAATCCCATAAATGGTTGGGGAATACACGTAGAACAACCCATGAGATGTTGCAGAGTAGCAATGGTATAAATACAGCTTATGTAGCTTGGCTACCCATGGGGTATGAATAGGGATTATAAAACTGGGATACCTCGGTTCTGTAATGGAGTTGTAATTGTATGAATGGGGCTTCCATAGCTGGTATGCCTAGGTGTTTCTATGGTGCAGTGATGGTATGAATGGGGCATACATAGTTGGGTTACTCGAGTTTTGTTATGGAGTAGCGATGGTCTAAATCGGGATTACGCAGCTGGGATGCTCGAGTGATACTGTGGATCAACAATGGTATGAATGAGGATTATGTAGTTGGGTTACATAGGTGGTCTGTATAAACATCCTCACTTTTCATATATTAACATTACATAACATTTGTGTAATACATAAAACATTATACAAAAAGACACCCAAAGGTTGTACTAGTCTAGTGCCTTTTGAAACATGGAAATATAAATACCGATACATAAGTGAGCTACATTATCTCCCACTAAGTTCTTCTTACCTAGCACCCTTCTCAAAAACATCAAAAATAATACATATCTTCATAACTTGGGGAAGGAAACATTAAAAGGTGTGATCTCAGATGTTCATTAAGAGTAAACAAGGGAGATATATAATCATAATCATGAGCATAAGGGTATGAGTACATGATCATTAAAATAAAAGATCATACCTTTCATATCAAAGATCATACACATGAAATAAATCTTGGAAGTTAATAAGACATTAATCATTAAGAAATAATGAACATAATCCACGACAATATAATAATAGGAATAAAACATGGGCTTGTGGAAAAAACATAAACATATAATATGATTTCTATAGTATCCAAGGCATCACTTCCCAGACCATCTTAGTATTTTGGGTTCACTCCCCATATCATCTTATTAGTCATGGTTCAATCCCATGTCCATCTTAGTCGCAAAAGTTTTCTAATTATACCATCTTGGTAGTCATGGTTCACTCCCATAGCCATATTAGTAGTCAAGTATCACTCCTAAGACCATCTTAGTCTATCTCATGAGATATAAATCTTTACCCAATGCATTAGAGTGAGATATATGTCCCACCCATATCATAATGAAATCATACATAAATGTTCCACAAGATCATAAATAATCATACCATAAACAATGAAATTAAATGGGTATTATAAATATGTGATCATATCATAACCTGTGAAAAAATACAGGTTTCATAATCATTTCATCATAAACAAAACCCCTTAAAAGAAGCAGTCTTTAAATCATATTACCCATGAAAGAGAAATAGGTTTCATAAACATCATGCCATCAAAAAATAATACATTCAGAGAAATAATATGAATGGAAACATTGAATAATTTTTCTAGAAATGCATGAGTAACACTAATATATGTTATCATATATGAGATATAATTTTTAAATAACTTTTAAAAACATTTTTGATGAAAATATCATTTCTACATTGAAAAATGATTTTTAAAACATAAAAACTTTTGAATAATTTTTCATTGAAAATAGTTTTGAAAACTTATAAAGGAAGTACTGATTATTATAAAACGTTTTTAAAACCTTTTTCCCTTGAAAATGGGCTTTAAATATCTTTTGAAAACATTTTTGAAAACATGGTTTTTGAATACAATTGATTTCCGACTAAAGATAGAGACAATCATATTTTACTTATTAACTTATCTTAAGTAAAAAAGTGTGAAAATAGTACTAATAAATGAATATATCTCAAATAACCAGAGGGAAAGAAAATTCATGAGTGTTATTGAGATATGGATCATGAGATTAAATTAATATAATTATAATCATAAATAATCTTTAAAAGCGATGAGATTGTTTGAGTAAACATTTATAACTTGGTAACTTGGGATCATACTCTCCTGTAAGAAAATGAAATTAAATTAAGAATAAAATATCATATAAAGAATTATATTCATGATATAACAAGTAAAATAGTAGTATATTCACCTTCAAAATGAATTTAGGTTCATAATAAAACATGAGTTTCAATGAGGAAAAATTGAGATAGAATTATTTTACCGATTTGGTAACTTTTGAAACATAAACTCCATGAAATAAAGATTATAAAATGGATATTTGAATTACCATAAATTTAAGTATAAGTGACATAGAATACATTCATGACCAGTACATACACCACAAAAAATAAGTGAGTGATGATTAAGGCATGTATCTCACAGAAGTAAAAGTGAGATTAAATCTCATTATCTTGTGTCTTGACTCTCATTGTACTCATTAAAAACACCTTTATAGTAAATATAAATTTATAATAAATATTTTAAATAAACATATTATTATATATAATAACATATATAGTTTTATTATGACCTTATATTACCCTCTTGTTAACAATCTTATGTTAAGGTTTCACTTCAGGTAATATCCTCTTTGTTCTTCGCATGTGTATTAATTTGTTATATCTTTGGTCCTTATAATTATATCTTGAT
The DNA here is from genome assembly GCA_963277665.1 of Viscum album. NCBI lineage: Eukaryota > Viridiplantae > Streptophyta > Magnoliopsida > Santalales > Viscaceae > Viscum > Viscum album. Next base: position 165,671,136 of record OY728125.1, on the reverse strand, counting down.
TTAAATAATGTAAATCATGATATAAATATCATTTATTTAGTATATTTTTTTAATAAACTATATAATATATAAGTATGATACGTAATACGCCGTTCATGGAGATGGTAAGTTGTATGTATACATGAACGTTGTTTCTGTTTTTATTGTCGTATTGAAAGAAAGAAGGTAATTGGAATATGGGTATATATATATCATTATTAAAGTGTCTTTATTATATAATATATATCATATATATTCACTAAACCTATCATTAATATATTCCATGCAGTGTATAAAATAATCACACAGCTTTGAGGGGAAAGTAGTCAACACTTCTTCAAACACAATTATCGTATTAGTACAAAATGAAAAGTATAAAGATGAATATTTTAAAGAATTATAAAAGATTAAATAAATAATAATTATAATATATAACATATTTAAATATAGTTTACATCATAATATCCACTATGATATGCGGTAAAAAAATGAACAATCATCATTTAGTGAGGCGGTAGTTTTCCGTACATGTAAATAGTATGTTCATTTCCCATTAGATGAAGGTGTGTGTAATTGAAGGTAAAAACATTATAATAAAAAAATATTAGTATATTTATGATGCTGGTTTTGTTATAAAATCATGAAATAAAGAGAGTGGAGGGTGTGTAGAAACAAAATAAAAGAAAATAGCTTGAGAGAAGAAATTACCTCTTAATCAGTTAACTCCTTTGGGTTTGTGCCAAAAGGCTTCCTTGGATTTATTTTTTCCCAATGGGAGGCTTAAATTAGGAGTTTATGGAATATTTTAAGTGTATTGGGAAGATATTGTATGAACCTATGTGGTTTGAGAGGTGTGATGAACAGGGAGAGGTGGTGGCCTTTTATAGTAAAGGGAAAGGAATCACTTGGTATTTTTTAAAACAAATTAGGTGTACCCACGATTTTACCTAAAAAAAGTCATACCAAACCAAAACAAATAAATAATTGAAGTGTCATGGCTTAATAATAGACATATAATGGGTGTTGGGTAAGTGTATAGGTATTTTTGGGTCTTAAATTTAAGGTTTAGTACTTTATTAAGTTATTTTCTTCTTAACTGTTGTAATTAGTTTTAATCACTTTCACTAATATTTTTGGTCAAAAATAGATTTGACCTTCTTAAATATAAAAAAATATTATGATTCCAAATATGGAATCCATTTTTTTCAAATTCTAATGACAAAATGGGTTGAAATTAATTTAAATATAATCCTGCTAACGAGACGACACTACGAGTTCTTAAAGTAAAAACGTCCATACTTTTGCTATGTTTTTATACCCAATTTCAAATGTGAAATTGATTGAAATGACCTAAATTAGATTAAATTATAAAAATATTATCTAATTAAAAATTTAATCCAAATTAAAATATAATTTAATCTTATAAATAAATTAGATGAAAAAGTCATTTTTGAAGTAAAATCTAGTATTTTTCGCTATTCATCAAAAAATAAAGTTTCTCAGAAAAATCCCAAAAAATTACCCCAAGATAATTTTGACATTATAAATTAAAAAATAAAGTATAATTTATTAAATTCAATTTCTAAATTTGTCTAATAATAATTTTATTTTATTTTCACATAAGGACATGAAGAGTAGTTTATTTGAGAAAATATTATTTTTAAACATATTAGGACTTTAACAAAAATTATTTCTTTCATTATAAATATGTTCTATTTAGATAAAACCATTATAAAAAATATTTTATGAGTAGTTTTCGCTATCCATATTACTATGTTTAATGACTAGAATATAATTATATCATTTAAATAATTATAGCAATAAAAAGGCATTTTGTAGAAACTCAGTGTTGAATTTAATGTACACCATGTTGGTGTTGAGTGTTGGGTACACCAAGTAGGTGTTGTGTGTAATGTACTCCAAGTTTCAAGATGATTTCAATGTTCCATGTTGAGCAAGATAAAATTTATGTTGTGTGTAGTACAAAATTAACTTTGTGTTGCATATAACGCAAGCCAAACATAGTGCTTTAATATAAAAGAAACTATTTTTAGTGTTATGTGAAATGAAAAATATCACAAAGGTTAAATTAATTTAAAAAATATAATTCACAAATATCAGGTTGTTACATTATACCGCACTTAAATTGAATTCTTCCTTCTAAATTCTTATAGGTTATCAAAGGTTTAATACTTGAAAGTTATATTCTTAAAAACCCACACCGTAAAAATGGATAATAAAACTTCCCTTAAAAAGATAAGTTGGAACCCAAACGATTACCCAAAGTAACATATAACTAGGTTTCCACATAAGTGAACATAGTTTGGGAGAGGATATTGGACAGAGAGAAAAAATGTAAATATTTATAGGGAGTGATTAAGGTCATCAATCACAAACAAGTGAATGATCAAAGAAAAGTTTAGTGCCTCAAATTCATAAATCTATGATGATTTATAAGTCCATCGGTTCAAAAAAAATTAAGGTATTAGGACAACATATTTTTTTATCATTATCCTATCTTTGAGTAATTATTTTATTGACAAAGAATATAAGTAACTATACTTACTTGATATATTTATATCAACAAAATTTAATTATTTTTTTGTGCTTTTATAAATTTCTAATACATCAATTACTTCATGAAATGGACTTACCAAAATTAACTTTGATGCTCGAAGTTCTAAAATACGATTTTATCATATCTTAAGTACCATAATAGAATAAAAAGTATAACTATTTATCTATAAATATTCATAAAAATAAATAAGGTCAATACATTAATCTATAAACATAAAAAGTAAAACTAAAATTTCATCATATATAATTATTCATCAAAAATAATTTTACTTTAACCAAGACATCACATAGGCTAGTGGTAGGCGTGAAACCCTTATATTACTTTAGTCATGGGTTCTAGAACTATGAAATTGCCAAAAATTATTGGTTTTCACCCAAAAAACATGATTTCCCTTTCTAAAACCATACTAATATAATTTCTAAAATATGATGGACATCCTTGAAATGAGGTTAATCACTAAATAGCCTTTTACCCATGGTTTTCAATACAAACTCTATGTATAAATACTTCCTCCAATGATTAACTTAAACTTTTCATAAATGGTTAACTTTATAACCCTTATAAGATATGAAAATACAAATCTATAGAAATAAAGTCCTGCAATCATCTTAACATTGATTACCCCATATATCACAAAGTAGATCTTGGTTGCCACATTCCAAACATGTGAATAACCTCATCATATATTCACTTAAAACATGGTAATAACATGAATTACTATAAATCCTTATTGAAAACATTCATGATTCCTTATTGAAAGTATATTATATTTATTCCATAAATCTAAAAATGTTGTAAGCTTTGTCAATGATAGCATAAACCACCCATCAACAAGTCCTTAATTAGTTCCATGGTAATCAATACCTTCCAATTTACATATTCATATCCTACATATATTTATCCAAACAACATTATAATATCATAAAGAACATATTAAGGGTTACATTTCCCTTAATCATTTGTTTTCCACAAACATCACCTTTCCATTATATCACTTTTCTATTCCATTAGAACCATTGAATGTGTTTTTGTAAATTTGTAGAGAAAAACATAAACTGAACAATCCTTATACAGTTAACCTCTCATATAACATAATTCTTAAATCCAAATACATAAAATATTTTATTATTACACTTCATCCTTATTTAATTAGCAAGGATACCTTATCATATTACATAATACCTCTTTCCTTTCATATTTCATATGTAGTCTCGTTATCCTCCACAATGTATCCATTACTTGATCCACCTTTCTAATTATCTTTAGGAGCTTTACTCTTAGGACATTGAGTTGCATAATGAATATTTAATCCATGAATTAAAAACTTAACCTTTTATGAATACTTAGGGAGGCCGATATTTTCATACATTTTGTTAATTGATCTCTTCATTTTCCACTTGCAGTCACTTGCCTTGTGTCCTTATTTTCCACAGTCAAAGCATCTTCTTGTTCCTCTAATACATACACTTAGGTGATTATTTCTACATTTTTTACACAAATAAAACTGAATCTTCTTTCCTCTATGGTCTCCATTACTCGAACTCTCTGCAAACTACTTCTTTCTCTTCCTTGGGGAGTATGAGAGTTGGTTAAGGTATAGATTTTTATTCATGTTCTGCAAAAACTGATTAGGCATGATCATAACATCTTTCACTCCCGTGATCATCCCACTTGACTTCTGATCATCAATCCATCCATCACATTCAACATTAATTAAATTTCTTCCAATTCCTGACATTGAATAAAACCAGAATCATAGTGTGATCATTACTTATCATAGTAGAAAACCACATAGTCATGAAAGGAATTACTTATAGGATGCCTAAATCATGACACCTACCTTAATTTATGACACCATAGGTTTCTCCAAGGTTATTCACAACCAAATAATATTTAAATCCTTAATTATGGTTTATGAAGAGTTTTGGGAATTCCCAAAGCATATCCCTAGAGAGTGTCAAACTAGGTGTGTAGAAAGACCCATTTTCATGTGCTTGATTACCCTGAATTTAGCTTGAAAAATCTTATCAGAGTTATTACCCCTAGGTATATCAATCCTAAATACATATCCACTTATATTATCTTGATAGGGATTTACTTTTAGGAAAACACTCACTCTATCCTTTACCAAAATTACAGGACACTTTCTTAAATTTTAACTCATCCTTATATTTATCCTTAGAGACATCCCTAGACATATCCTTAAATATATAACTAGGGATATCACTAATGTTTTCTCATCCTAGTTTTCAATGGTTAACTAAACCTTTGCACTGATACCAACTATAGTAACCCTCTCTTTTTATACATTAACATTACATAACATTTTAGAAATACTTAAAAAATTATTCAAACATCCACCCAAAGAACGTACTAGTCTAGTGACTTTGTAAACATGGAAATATAAATACTGATACATAAGTGAGATACACTATCTCCCACTAGGTTCTTATTTCCTAGTAGCCTTCTTAGACACATAAAACATAATACATATCTTTATAACCCAGGGAAGGAAACATAAAAAGGCATGAGATAAAATTCTTAGTAAGGGTAAACAAGGGATACATGTAAGCATAATCATGAGCATAATGATATGAGTACATGATCATTAAAATAGAAGATCATACCCTACATATCAAATATCATATACATGAAACATGGACTAAATCTTAGTTGTTCATAAGATATGAATCATAAGGAAATAATGAACATAATCCATGACAACATAATCAAAGGAATAAAACATGGAATTTTGGAAAACACATAACCATATAATATGATTTCCATAGTATCCAAGGCATCACTTCCAAGACCATCTTAGTAGCATGATTTTACTCCCTATACCATCGTGGTAGTCATGGTCCACTCCCATATACATATTAGTAGCACGATTTCACTCCTCATACTATATTGTTAGTCATGGTTAACTCCCATGGAAATCTTAGTAGTCAAGGTTCAATCCCAAGACCATCTTATTTTATCTCATGAGATATAAATATTTACCAATTCATTGAAGGAAGATATAGGTCTCATCCATCTCATGATGAAATCATACATACATGTGCCACAATATCATAAATAATCATATCATAACTGGGAAATTAAATGGGTATTATAAACATTTAATCATATCATAACCTGTGGACAAAGGAAAGGTTTCATAATAATTTCATCACAAACACAACCCATAAAAATAAGTAGGTTTCAAAATCATATAACCCATGAAAGAGAAACATGTTTCATAAACATTATTCCATCAAAACATAATCCATTCAGATAAATAATATGAATGGAAATATTGAATAATTTTCCCATATATACATGAGAAACACCAATGTATGTTATCCTAGATGAAAAATAATTTTTAAAAATCTTTTTAAAACTTTTTATGAGGAAAATATCTTTTCTACATTGAATAAAAGTTTTTAAAACATAAAACCTTTTGAAGACCTTTTTCTTTGAAAATAGCTCTTAAAACTTATAATGGAATCATTGAAAACTATTAAACGTTTCTAAAATCATTTTCCTTTAAAAATGGATTCAAATATCTTTTGAAAACATTTTTGAAAACATGATTTTTGAATAGAATAGATTTATGACTGAAGATAGAGACGATCAAATTTTACTTTAAAACGTTTTCTTAAGTACTAAAGAGAGGGAAAATGGTACTGATACATGAGGATATATTAAATAACTATAGGAGAATAAAATTCATGAGTGTTATTAGGATATGGATCATGATATTTAAATAATTGAAGAATAATCATAAATAATCTCGAAAAGCGATGGGATTGTTTCAATAAACTCTTATCACTTGGTAACTTGGGATCATACACCTCAAGAAAGAAAATAGAATTACATGATGAATAAAATATCATGAAAATAATTATATTCATGATATAACATTTAAAATGGTAGTACGTACACCACGAAAAATAATTTAGGTGTATAACAAAACATGAGTCTCAAAGAGGGAAAATTGAGACAAAACTAGTTTACCAATTTGGTAACTTTTGATACTTAAACCCCATGAAAGAAAAAAATAGATATGTGAATAACCATAAATTTAATTATAATATAGATAGAATACATTCATGGTATTTACATACACCACACAAAATAATTTAGTGAATATTAATGCATGTATCTCATGAAAATAAAAATAAGATGAAATTATCTTACCTTGTGTCTTGACTCTCCTCGTACTCATTAAAAAAACATGTATTGTAAATAAAAATATATTATACATATTTTAAAAAACCATATTATTATATATAATACCATATATGTTTTTTTTGTTACTTTATATTACCCTCTTGTTTACTATCCTATGTTAAGATTTCACTTTGGGTAATATCTGCTTTGTTCTTCACATGTCTCTTAATTTTTTATATATTGGATACTTATACTTATATCATGATTAATAGAATGTAAACCACGATATAAATATTTTTTATTCAGTATATTTTTATTATAATAATCAATAGAATATATAATTATGAAATGTAATACACCGTTCATGGAGACAGTAAGTCGTATGTACGCATAAACGTTGCTTCCATTTTTATTGTCCTATTGAAAGAAAGAAGGTAAATGAAATATGGGTGTATATATATATATATGTATATATATCATTAATAAATTATATTTATTATTTCATATATATCATATATATTCACTAAACCCATCCTTAATACATTCCATGTTGTGTGTGAATGAATTACATCACTTTGAGGGGACGATAGTCCACACTTCCTCTAACGAAATTGTTGTTATAACAGAAAATAGAAGGTATAAGTATATATGTTTTAAAATAATTAAATAAGTTTAAATAAATAATAAATAAAATATTTAAAATATGTAAACAGAGTTTCCTTCATAATTTCAACTATGATAGATGGTAAAAAGATGAACAGACATCATTTAGTGAGGTTGTAGTGTGTCGTACACGCAAATAGTATGCTCGTTACCCATTAGATGGAGGTGTGTGTAAGTATAGGTCAAAATATTATTCTAAAAAATCATTTTATATTTAGGATACTGGTGTTTTTATACATGTATGTAATAAAAATATTGTAGGTGGTGAAGAAATAAAATAAAAGAAAGGAGTTTGAGAGAAAATATTACCTCTTAATCGGGTAACTCTTTTTGGTTTATGCAAAATGGATTCCTGGGATTTATTTATTCTAAAAGGGAGGCTTAAATGAGTATTGGGGGAATTTTTGGAAGTGTATTGAGCATAAATTTTCTGAAACTAAGTGGTTTTAGAGGTGTGAATAAGAGGAAGAGGTGGTGGTCGTTTATAGGGAAAAGAAAAGACTCACATGGTATTTTTTAAAACAAGTTAGGTGTACCCATTTTTTACCAAAAAAAAGTCATAAAAAACCAAAAACACTCAATATTGGAATGTTAATGGAAGAATTAAGGATATAAAATGGGTGTTGGACAATTTTATATGTCATTTTGGGTCTTAAATTTATGGTTTATCACTTTATTAACCAAATTTTTCTCTAAACCATTTTAAATAATTTTAATCACTTTCACTAATATTTTTGTTAAAAAACAAATTTGAACTTATTATAAATTAAATATTATGATGATTAAAAATATGGAATCCATTTTTTCAAATTATAATCACAGAAGTGGCAGAAATTAATTTAAAAATAATCCCACTGATTGGACGACACTGCAGTCTTTTAAAGTAAAAACTTCCAAACTTTTGCCAAGTTTTTTAATCCAATTTCAAAGATAAATTGATTCCAATGACCAAAATTACATTAATTGGTAAAAAATTATCAAATTAAAATTTTAAACAAATTAAAATATAATTTAACTTTAAAAATAAATTAGATTAAAATACAGCTTTGAATTAAAATCCGATAATTTTCATTATTCATCCAATAATGAAGTTTCTTAGAAAAAAACCAAAAATTATCCCTATGATAATTTTGAAATTATAAATTAGAAAATTAAGTTTATTTTGTAAAATTATATTTATAAATGTGTCTAAAATTAATTTTATTATTTTTCACAAAAGAACATGAAAAGTAGTTTATTTGTGAAAATAATATTTTTAAACATATAATGACTTCACCAAAAATTATGTATTTCATTATCAATATGTTTTATTTATATAAAAATATTATAAAAAATATTTTAAAAGTATTTATCACTATTCATATTACTATGTTTAATAGCTAGATTATAATTATATCATTTAAATAATTATAACAATAAAAAGATGTTTCGTAAAAACTCAGTGTTGCGTGTAACATATGCCAAGTTAGTATTGTGTACGCCAAGTCATTGTTGCATGTAACATATTCCAAGTCACAAGATAACCTCGGTGTTACATGTATAGAAAGCTGAAATTTATGTTGCATTCAATGCATTATTAACTTGGTGTTGCGTATAATGCAATCCAAACATAGTGATTTAATATAAAATAAATTATTTTCAGTGTTACATGAAATGAATTTTTTTTAAAGTTTAAATTAATTCAAAAAAATATATTCAAAAAATATTGGTGTGTTATAGTGTGAATAGGGATTAAGTAGTTGGGATTAATGGGTGTTATAATAGAGAAGAAATGGTACGAATGGGGATTACATAGCTGGACTACCCAGGTCCTTCTATAGATCAACAATGGTATGAATGGCAATTGAAAATTTAGGAAGCCTGGGTGTTTCTTTGGAGAAATGATGGTGTGAATGGGGCTTACAAAGCTCTAGGATTCCCAAGTATTGTTATAGATAAGAAATGGTTTGAATAGGGCTTACACAGATGGGATTCCTAGGCACTGTTATGGAGAATAAATGGTATGAATGGGGTTTACATAGTTATACTACCCATGTGGTATTAATGGGGATTACGTAGCTAGGTTTCCCAAGTATTCTAATGGAGAAAAAATGGTATGAATGGGTCTTACACAGCTGGGCTACCCGGGTGTTGCAATGAAGCAATGATAGTATTAATGGGGCCTACACAACTGGGTTTTTTGGGGGATGTGGTATCATCTCATGCATATCAAAAGAGGAATCTCATGCTTATCAAAAATGGAATCACATACTTATTAAACAATAAATCTCATGTTCACTTCATAGGGTAAGGTCGTAGTTTAACATCATGTGAAAGGATGTTTTGTGTGGGGATTATGCATTGAGCTTAGCATTATTCATTATTCATGTCAGGTTAGGTGGTAATCTTGGTCCACTAATGGGTCGAGGAATATGATTGGGATTGGCCCCCAAGGAGGAGGCCTAGTGACTACTTGGTGGTCATATCATTATTATTACATGAGGCATATTACAATTTAAACACATGGGATCTCATGATTTTCACATGAGTCCTCCAACTATTTTAATATATAGTGTTCTATAATTTAATTTAATGTATCAAGGACTACTAGGAAGGAGATTCCTATCAATGGATGGTGTGCGACTTAAACTGAAGTGGCCCATTCTGGTCCAAAGGGTAATAAGAGTCAGGTGGTGGAATTTCTTAAATTTATTTAGGAGTATTTTTGACTCAAGGTATTTAATGAAACCAAGAGGATAATTTCAACTCAAGACATAAGAAATGGACCAAGATGAATATATTGAATCAAGTTATTTCTTGGAGTATAGAGGAGTATCTCAACTAATTATATTAAATGTGGTAGATATTTATGTTGTATAGGTTGCAACCCAAAAAGTCCCTGACTGAGCCCAAAATGATCACATTATGAATCTAAATTTTTCATGGGGGTCAATGATGATAGAAAAGGGAAAGGGATAGAGGCCCAAGACTGCATCTCAGAACTGATACCGAGTGGGGGTGTGGTGGTATTGTGATAGATTCATATTTTTCATGCATATTTGAATATAAAACACATGTTTTTACACTTTAAATGATTAATTCTAGTGGTATTTAATTATTATTATGTTTATGGTAGGTTACAAGAAATGTACCAAAATTCACTTAAAAGTGATAAATTCCCCACAAAGAAGTTATCCTTTGATTTCCTATAGTAAAATGACTAATCTAAGGACATAAAAATGAATAACAGGGCTGAAACAGAGTAAAAACTGCCAAAAACTGATGATTTTCACCATAAATAGAAATTTACCCTATAAGAGTTGAAGAATTCAAGGCATAAAGATAATCCATAAGAGAAAAATAAGTGTCGAGGTGATGATCACATGTGCCATGTCATGAAACATATGTTTCACACCATGACACCCCTAGAAATATTTCATCCAAAATTAAAAGTCATAAACACTCCCAGGGTTTGGCCCCACAACATTTACATGGTAAAAAAACTTATTAATCCATAAAACCTTTTTCTTAGGCCCAGAAACACCTGATTTGATGAGTAAAAGTTCCCAACCCCCTTGACATCATTATGTTGGGAGAAAATAAGAGAATCATTTATTGATTCAATTAATGACATATGGGGTGGATTTAAGCCCTATAAATACTAGCACAAGGTTGATGAAAAAGTATCAACTAGCCATTGGAGGGTTCTGTAGTTGCATTATATTGGGATTAAGGTTCTTCTTTGGGTTTTTATTTTTTATTTTTAATTTATTTTCTTATGTAATGGCACATTTAATTTTAATTTAAGTGTTTGTTATTCTTCCAACATATTTCATTACTTTTCAATTATTCTATTCTATCATGACCACTTTCACTTTTCAATGACAAGTGACTATCCCTAGGCATAGACTTGGTGAATGTTTCATGGAATCCTTAATTATTACACATTAAATTCTAAATTTTTTAATTTTATTTTTTGTGGATGCGAGATTATTGTATGTGTGAGATGGTCATCCACCATGACATTATTTTCAAATAAATTTATTTAAATTAATTCATTCTTTTTCTCTCCCTTATCTTAGGTAAACTATTCATACGTTGGAGTTGAGGATACTCGAAAGGATAAAATGACATATAGTGGAGTTGTGTCTTTTAGGAATTGTATTCTTGATCGATGTGTTAACCTATTTTTCTATTAGAGGATGTGAGATTTGATGGGACAAAGGCTTGATAATATCCCACACTCAAAAAATCAATGGAAATTAATTAATTTATGATATTTTTAAAATTGAATTATCAAATTACATTTAAACAAAAAATAAATAATAAAGTAACATGAATTACCAAACCCTAATACCAAACAATTATTCATAACCTACATTATATATACATCTATTTTTTTCATTGCATAAAAATTTCATATATCCCAAATATAAAAACCTAAAAATATCACTGTTTTCATAAATAATAAAAACAACAAAAAGAAATATATTTGGTGGAATAATGATTGAATTGGCTACAAATATTATCAAGTTAGAAGACCCTGTTCAGCCTCTGTTCTGTATTAGGAAAATAAATTAGCTTTCCTACATCCCTATAATAGGTGCGTCAAAAATGGAATTATTGTTAGGGACATAGCAATATTTATTTATGCTTTTCTACTTTCACGTTATTTTTGATATTTTTTTTGTTTATATCATTTAAAAAACCCTAAAAAATATTTTCCATGATGTATTCAAATTATGATTATTCTACATGTAATAACTACTCATAGGTGGAATATAAAGAATAAGAAGATTATTATAATGATCTAAAAGATCAGGTGAAAAATATGAGTGATACACTAGATGACTTATGGAGAAAATGAATTGGATAACTACATATTTCCATGAATCCCAAGAGCAACTAAACCTGAACTAATTTCCAAGGAATAAGTACCATTGGATATTCTTGATTTTGATGAATACATAAAATAGGTTGAATTATATATCAATTACTACCTACAACTCAACCATCAAAAGATCCAAATTCAAGAATAACATGAAGATATAGAGATTTAAGATGAATAATCACATATTTACTTGAATATAGGAAAATATTCAAATCAATTTTGTAGTAAATGGGTTGACAATGAAATTCATCACTATTTACCTATCTACAAGGTAGAAGGATCAACACCTAACTTCTTATTTCTAGCCCAGGAAGATAAAGAAAACAACCGAGTAGTGTAATTTGAAGAAATGATAGAATATCCCAACTACCTACCTCCACTGAATACCATTCAACTCCAAGAGAAAATTTAAACTGAAGAAAAAATTGAAGCCAAACCAAATCAAGGAGTTGATCCTTTCTTGAAATTAATTTCATTTAATTTTTCTAAATTTGAATTGAATATTGCCTCTCTCGTTTTAGATTTTTCAGAATAAACCAACTCATATATTGACTTGGAAGATGAGGATGAAAAATAATATGTGCCTATTGAGTAATATTTAGAGCTTCCTGAACTCATTAAACTCCTACTTCAGGGTGAACAAGAAGAGATACAAGTGGATCTACTAGAAAAGATGAAGATGCGGGCTTCTTACATTAAATATAGATATTTTAATATCAATTCTTCAAAATTAAATTTCATCTAGATAAAATTAAATTATAAATTGACTTTTGACTATTATTATAATGTAACATATATGAGGAACCCATTTTACAACAACAAATAGGATGTATAAGTGGAAATCCACCAAAAAGAGGATTCATACATCATTCTACCCCCGACAAGAAATTTGTACCTAATTGTGAAGGGGTGGATATGTTATACCATATCCATAGAGTCCTCTGTAACTAAGAAAAAGAAGTGAAAGCTGATAATAGCAATATGTTGTTGTTAAACTCCAAGAAACTCCACCCACCCTTAGACTATGGATGAGGGTTGGTAATACTCATCTGGAGGTAGTAAAAAAATCAGGGCATAATTAGGAGATCAAACACATATTTATTTTTTCATTTAATCTCTAGGATTTAAAATTTGAAATTAGATTTCAATTTATTTTAGGAATATATTAGGATGTGGCCCCAATCAAACTATCATTTTGAACTTACTTTGACATGTTCCACTTACGTATAAGAGTTGTTTTATTTTTAGTTCCATAATTATGATGGTACAAAGAAGAAAGAGAATAAATTGGAGAAAATATATAGAATTAATTATGTAAAAGGGTGCTTAAATCATAAAAACTGTGAAACAACCCTTGCACGAATGGAACCCTCACAACCCAGAAAAAAAAGTATAATTGTGAATGGGAACATTATTTTTAATGATTTATTTTATTTTACACCGATAATTTTAATCTGGTTTATATTTTTAAATAAAAATTACATGCCCCACTTTGAACCCTTATACTCTAGTGTCAATCTAGGAGACATAATTTGCATAGTATAATCATTATTACATGCTTTAATATTCACTGTTGATTATATTAGACAAGTGATATTGTAAAATGAATGATTAAGATTAATATTGAGAGGTTAAATTTGATAAATCATAATTTTTTTGAATAAGTTGGTTTTTGTAAATGAAATTATTCTTAGATCATGAATGTTTTGAATTTTTGAAATTAATATGGATTGTAATTTTTTGTGAATTTCAATATGTAATTTTCAAAACCCATATTTTTGCATCCCTAATAAAAATTCTGACCCAAATATTTCTCCATTATTTTTTATTATATATATCTTGAGATACCCAGGCATGTTCTCTTCTAGAACATTCTAGGAATCTTATCGAATATTTGACTGAACAAAATTAATTTTAATATGATTGATTCATTTTTATTGATTATCCCTTTATCTTTGTACCCACATTGACACTAATATTACTTTTTCCCATAGAATCCAAGAATGACCCTGTTATGAAATGAGTGATATTACAAGGATATTATGTCCATTCCTATATTACTCATAGTATATCACATGATATTCAAAAGACTAAGTGTGTGGTAAGGGTTATCATGATAAATGGGAATATACATCATTTTTTGGGGGTTTTTAATGTTATTTTAGGAGAATCCATTTTTTCATTGTACTTTATTATTCACCTCTCTTGGTAAAAAATTATAATTTAAAAAAATGAAAAATGGGTTGTGTCTTATTTGGATTAAAAATCACCATTTCTAGACTAATGATATTTTTATCATATGTGGTTAGGTGGTGGATTTGATAATTTTCATAAAAACAATTTTATAAAAAGAAAAAAAAGATGTTAAAAAAACAAAAAAAAATCAAGGGAGGTTGATTCATTCATTATGATGGTTTTTTATTATGTGTATACTTTGAGTATTAGGGATTGGGAGATGACATATTCATAATTTTAGGATTATTTTCATTATGCTTATATTTTTATGTCATGAAATATGCTAAAGTGTAAAGACTCCTATTTGACCTTAACTTTATTCATTACCTACCTACCTACCCTAAGCCCTAGAGACATTTGAACGGTAATAGAAATCCCTCATGATTAATTTTGAGTTCTTTCTTTATGTTGTAGATATGTTATATGCCTTGAAAGCCTATGTTAAGTGATGTGTTTTGGAGGTATGAGCACAAATCCATTACATTTTTTACCTTTAGATATTAGTAAACATAATTTTATGTGAGGTAGATTTCAATTTGTTTGCACATTAATAATGAATTGAGATATAAAAAATGAAGGAAGGGCATTGGTATTTCAAAAGATGGAATTTAAAATATGTTATTGAATTTATTTCTCTAAAAAAAGATTTGGATGAATTATTCTGTGTGAAATTTGAATGCATATTTTCCATTGCTAAACATTTGATTCTGCTACTTATAAAGTTTAAATATTGGTAGAATAATGATATGGTATAATGTTGTTGTGGATACATTCTTTTAGAAAAGAAATTTTTAAGTGTTGGGTGGATTTATTGATTCATATTTTTCATGCATATTTTAATATAAAATAATTTTTTTATAATTTTACTAATTAATTTTGTTTGTATTTTTTTTATGTTTTATGATAGGTTACAAGAAATATACCAAAATATGCTTAAAGGTGATGAATTCCACACAAAGAATATATCATTTTTCATCCCAAAGGTAATGGACCAAGCCTAGGTCTTGAAAATGAAGAATCAGATTGAAATGAATCACTATTGAAAATTTATTATTTACACTGTAAATAGTAATTTGCGGTGTAAAAGTTGAATAATTCATGTTGTAAAGATAAGTTGTAAGAGAAAAATATTTCTTTGGGTGATGGTCACATGCATCATGGAGTGACACATATCTGTCATGCCATGTCACCCCCTCGAAATATTATGGCCATAATTACAAGCTACAAAAAATCTAAAGGTTTGGACACAACATTTATGTGGTAAAAAAACTTGTTTTGCCTTAAAACCTTCATCCGGGCCCCATAAACACTTGATTTGACAAATTCAAGTTCCTAGAATTTTCTTTAAGACTCCATTATGGAAAAATATAATAGGAGACTAATTTATTGATGTAATTAAATATAATCAGGGTGAATTGAAGCTCAATAAGTTTTATCGACATGGAATTTTATCAATGGAATTTCCATTCTTATAATTATGTGGTATGAAGAACATATATCACATAGAGGAACCAAAAAAAATATTCTCATAAATGAAGAATGATACATTATTTAGAAAATAAAATAATAAGAATTCAAAATATTATAATGGGATAAAAAATATAAAATAAGATAACTAATATGTGAAAACATGGATTTTCACAATCCACCAGAATGACTGCACTCATGAAAAAAGCTATATAAATAAAACATAATTTTAATAATAAAATATTCATTTTCAGGATGAAAGTATATAAATAACCTTGAGATAAAATAAAAGCAAATAAAGAATGAATGGGATAGTAGGTATTTATAGAAATTAAGGAACCTATATTACTATTACAAATCAGACCATTGGAAGAGTATTTGTCCATAGGAATAGTAACCTAACCTTTAAAATAGTAACCTGACAGTTAGGATAATGATCTGACTGTTAGGAATAGTAAGATGACCATTAGAATAGTAACATCACCTATATGAATATAAAATAATATTTAGGTATCTTATAAAATGAAAATATGATACATTCATATCATGGTACAAGTAAATAAATTCTTTAATATAATAAATTAATTATTAGTATTTTTGTAAAACATAAATGTTTTAATTGCAATTTATTAATGAATATAATGATTTAAAATAAAATTTATTTTCATAAAATGGATTCATAAATTAATATTAAGTTCTATAATAATGGTAAGATAATTTTATGAGACCATAAATAATTTTTCAAAGAGTCAGAAAATTGCTCAAAATATTAAAATTGGTATTTTCTATTAAATAATGATTTTAATTAAAAATTAAAATTCTCATATTTAGAAAATTATTTTCATAAAATGGATTTACTTTTTTAAATCTACACTTATATAATTTTTCAGGGTTAATTTTTGGTATTTTTCTAAAATAATTGAATTTTGGGTGAATAGTGAAATACAGTAATATATAGTATTTAACATTATAAGCCAAATACATGAATTCTTGAGTCATGGATAAATGTAATAACCCATTATATTGAACTCACACGCATTATGTACTTTAAATAGTCATAATAATCAATACTATTGAGAGTCTTGAGACAAAATAATTAACCAATTTATATTATATTCAAACACCCCCACTCCTCCACATATAAATACAACACCTCACCACCCCTTCTCCTCACACCTTCTATAACTTTAATCTTTAAAAATATCTAAAAAAACCTCTTCCAAACACCCCCCCCCCCATGTTCAAGTTTTACGAGTCTCACCAAAAGACCATTTCCAATTTCCTTAATGGGCCCTTCAATGATGTGATATTCAAGAGGAAACATTCTCAAACGACCACTTTTAAATCCATTTCTTCTCCTAACTTATCCTCACCTAGTTCATAAAAAATAAATTAATAACTCCATTATAATTTATATAATAGAATTTAATGTTTATAATGGAATATATATCATCTGCCCCTTTCTCATCTTGTTTTATTCGAATAAAAATGAAACCATTGTCCATACTAGGTCGGTTAACAGCCTTCATGGATGATGAGTTTTTATTTTCCAATAATGCCTTACTGGAAGGTTAAAATTAACTTATAATTTTTTATAATTAACTAATTATGTATATTATATATTTTTTCACATTCTTTAAATAATATATGGCCATAAAATTAAATAAAAAGAAACTAGTTTGTGATGATCGAAATAAACTAAACATTTATCATTAACATTTTTATTAAATGAATCACCCATAATTTGGAAAATGAAACGATATATGGGACAATTTCAACTTTTTTAGTTTCGTTAATACCATTTAATCTCACTTTTTTATTATTATTACAATTTTAAATGAACTTCCATAATTATATGCGATTGATCCAACCATGAAACCATGAAATGAATGATTTCAGAACAACATAATTGAACTTCGTATCTCATTAAAATGGTTATAAATGAACATAAAAAATTTATAATAAATAAAATATTTATCTAAAAGGTAATTTTGTTATCCTCTATATCAATTTCAAGTGTATAACTGATTTGAACATAAGGTAAGGGATCTCTCTGAACCTCTCTATTTTCCTTGGGTTATACTTTCTATTTATTTACCTAATTTATCTATTCATTATTCTCCTAATAAATTTCTATATTCTGTATATATTTCCCACACATATATACTAAGTTTATTTAACCTTTATTTTAGGGGTAAATACATGTATTAAAAGGTTCCCTTATCAATTCCTCTCGATAAGAAAACCCGATTAAAGGGAACTTCTCTGTTTCTTACCCCTTTTCACATACATTACTTAAAATGTTTTAATCGAACAATATTTTCTAAAAGCACTCATTTTATCATAGAAATCCATTTTATATAATTTTATATATTTATGTAAATTATGATTCATTTATAGGTTTTACATAAATGTTAACCATTTTCAGAAAACCTCGCTTAAGAGATACGTTTCCAAAGGGATTTCTCTACTAATTTTCACATATTTACTTTAGTTGGAAATAATTTATCATTATCTATGATTATTTTCACTTTATTAATGTATAATAATTATTTAACCCATTATTCCATGGAAACCATTAGGATAATCTCTTTTTTTATTCATCATGACATGATTATGAAACTCATCTATTTCTATGGGTAATCCTTATGTTTATGCCATCTGTGTGATTTAATTATGTGGCACACATATAGATGTACATGTTATGATGGTTTCACTTAGATAGAACTCTAATTCATTTTCTAATGTTTTATTCTCATGATAAGTTATGAATGGGATTATGGAGGAAACCTAACCCATTATGGGACTCTATCCACCATGGTATATCATCTTGGAAGTTAGTATTGACTCATGTTTATATCATGTAATATGTTGTTAAAAAATCATATATTTGCATGATCTTATTAATACATATTCTATATGATATTCCTACATATATTTATTCATGATCCATTACATTTAGGTAATCATGTTATGTGTTTTAACTCGTGATATGCTTAATTTCTATGTTTATTCTCTTACTATGAGTTTTAGCTAAACCCTTTTTTTCCTTTGTATTCCCCAGTTTATCCTTTGTAGTTATAGGAGGTTAAAGGTAGATAGGATATCATTATATAGATTAATATAATTTTTTTATTCTAGTTTTTATTTTTCTAATTATTTACCTAGTTTTCCAAAGAAACTAGGATTTTCGATCCTTGGTTTTTATTTAATGGATACTTCTGCTTAAAATCATGTAATAATATATATAAACAATTTGGGCCACTGTAGTTGGTATTATAGAGCATTCTAGTTATTTTTGGGGATTATGACTAGAAAAATTTACAAATAAACCTAGGTATAAGTCTATATATAGGAAACAAATCCATGTATAACCTAGATTGAAACATAGGAAATAATAATTTAGGATATGATTTTCATTTATAATTTATTCATTATAAGTTCATAATTGTATTTTTATATTCTCATTAGCTATGTACTAAATCCCCCTAATTTTATTATTATATTTTTAGTTAACAATAGGTAATAGTAGATCATGTTCTATAACAACCAATGTGATTGGAAATCTGATGATTTCCCTTATGAGATTCCTAACCCAATGGGAACGAGAGCTCAGAACTTCATGAAAGTACTGCCTCAATTGTCTCAACTTATGAATAATAACATTAATCATGTGTAACACCCTCATTCTCCTAAGAACGATCAAGTTGCGGTCAAATACTTTATGTAAAAATGTACTCCTTCCTTCTGTGGATCTTTTTATCCCCTCATTAAATAATAATCGATTAACTCTATTGAGAATATATTATATGTCCTCCAATGATCAGAAGAAGTGAATGTCATGCCGGAGGTCTATCATTTTGATGTTAAAGATAATTAGTTGTGGAAACTGATCAAGAATACGAATTATATAGAGGAAATTGATTCCATGTAATGGGAAGGATACAATAATTTTTTTAATAAATATTTCCCCTAAACTCTTTGTCTTAAGATAGAGACAGAGTTCCTTGGACTAAAGAAAAAGTAATATGAGACTATCAGGGTTTCTAAGGAAAAATGAACATGGATTTCACAATATTCCTCCATCTTTTTCATAAAAAATAAAATAATGGTGTATCTCTTCTTTAGTGTATTAAATCTGAGACTATAAAAATCCTTGGATATTCAAGACTTTGGAAACTATGAGTGTAATTTCTATTATTTCCTTACAATTGAGATAGTGATTGGTGAATCTTGTTGGTATCATGGGATAAGAGATAAAAATTGGAAAATAGAACTTAATATGGTAGAATTATTAGATAAATTCAATGGATGAAAGAAAACCCAACATCCTATGTTTCAAAACTGTGTGAAGAAAAATCCTAGGAACTATATAAAGGGAACCAAGATATTTTTCAAATATAGAAAAGAGTGGAATCATACTAATCATTATCAAAGTTATATAAAGAAGGCCAATAATGTAGAATAATAAAGGAAGGTTCAAATTAACATTCGGCCTATTGTACAATGTTTCAACTATAAGGAACATAAGTATTATGGAAGATAATTTTATAAGCTAATGGTTGTCATATAAAATAAATGAAAAAAACCTCTAAATAAGGAAGAACATATTCCATCACTACTATAAAGGTGGATCCTGACGATGATGTGGTGATAGGTACACTGGTTATTCATTCAAGAATAGAAAATTTTCCTTTTTATTCTGGTTCTACTTATTCATTTATATCTGGAAAGTTTAGTAGAACTATTCAAACACCACCTCAAAATATAGAGGTTGATTTATTCGTGAGAAATATAAATGGAGTAATTATTTAATCTAAAATATATAAATCATCCTTGGTCAATTTTTGTGAACTAAACCTCCTATAAAATTTTTTATTACTCCCTTTATTGGAGTTTGATGTTATTTTGGGTATAGATTAGCTATCTTTATATAAATACAACATCAAATGTCAATAGAGGTAGATCACACTTCACATCCCGAGGCATCCCCCAATTCTATAAAAATTTTAGCAGGATGATGAATGTCATTTGGAATATTATTCTCAAGCATGGATATGATTTACTTATGATAAATAATATCTATCTAAAATGATTGAGATAAAGGTGAGAATCATGTTTAAAGTCATGCTCATTGTTAGGAACAACATTGATGTGTTACCTAAATAATTTCCTGATCTTCCTATTGACTAAGAGGTTGATTTATCAATTGAATATATACATGTATCTACGAATGAATGATAATTGAATTTTATTATCTATATGAAAATAAATAAAATTCATTTAAAATCCCACTCACGAGGGAAAGAAATAAGGAAGGCCAAGGAAATATCCTTTTATAAAGTTCTTACAATCATTTGATAAGGACCACAAACCTTTATAGGGAATTAGAGTATCACCTTCATTTACTTTGTTGGAAAGTTCCTCATTTATAAAATTACCCTCTCTATAGGCATGGGTAACATGGGTCCCCTGGCTGATAAAAATCCTTCTCCTCTTGATAAGATATGTTAACTTCTATGGGTTCTACCCTTTACCTGTAGTAATCCAACCATAACCTCAAATTCGGACTCAACTTTAGCAATCCGAATGTTGTTGACATGCACAACATGAGGCTAGTGACCAGTGCTCTAACCTCTACTCATAATGAGGTCCCATTTCTATAGTAAGTGTTGAATATAAGAATAACTAATCCCCTATTGTCCCTAACAAGACTAACCTTTCATTTCACCCACATTGCTTAAACCATCAACATTCATTTTAAGCCCTGTTATGGGAGGCTTCCAATTGACCCTTATATCCATCTTACTACAACTTGCTTCCAGTGTGAGGCATTGACTTAGAAAGAAACGTAAAATTTGGGAAAGACGATACTCCTTTTATGATATTTTCCATATCATCCATCATCACCATTACCCGAACCCATAGAAAGGTAAAAGAAACCTTACTATCATACCTTTCTCGATTCTTTACATCCCAAAGTGTCCAATAGCCCCTGAAAGAGACAATACTCATGATTTTCATTCCACCCCATTATTTCCTACACTCTATAACCAATACTCAATGAACTCATACTCATTTCTTCCATGACCTCATATATTCAGTCCATTTTTTATGAAAATCCACATCCACATGGCCCAATAGCCTTCAAAGAAATCATTCCATGCTAATTCCAACTAGGATGAAACACAACCTGGGAATTTGGAAGCTAGTGACACACCTTTCTTCTTGATATTTTCATCCCCGGGAAGAACATGGTTCCTTTTCTATATATATCCTTCATTAATATCATCCACAAGGATCCCCCCTCTATAAAGTTCCTTGCCATCCTAACCTGAAAATCATTCATTGTATCTGAAACACTACAGATCCCAATCCATCCTTCCTTAATTGGTTTTTCCATTCATTTCCATTACTCCTAGTGGAAACAAATACTTTGATTCACATACCACAAAAAGTTGTTCATAATATTCTCCATATTAGCAGTCATAAATTTTTGAGTTTGGATAATTGAAAGAACATGTATGGGAATTGATGTTAGTACACTATTTATCAAGAATGTGGATAGATGAATATGCATCTATATTAAATATCGTGAGATCAAATAAATAATGATAAAGAAAAAGTTTCCCCTAACATGGGTAGATGGCTTATTCAACCAACTACGTGGAGACCAATATTTATCTATAATGGACCATCAATTGGGATATCACCAATTAAAGTTGAAGAAGGAAGATATTCCCAAAATTACATTTTGACAAGGCATAAACACTATGAGTTAATAGCGATTCCTTTTAGACATACTAATTATCTAGAAATATTTATAGATTTAATGAATATAGTCATTAGATATTACCTCAAACAAAATTTGGTAGTGTTTATAGATGATATTCTAATATACTCCAAAAGAAATGAGTAGCATGAAGAATATTTGAATACTATGATAAAGACTTTGCGAAAGGAGAAACTATATGAAAATTCTACATGGAGGAAGCATCATTATTGTGGTATGTTATCACCATTAAATGAATATCTATAGAACCTTCTATGAAAAAGAAAATTGAGGAATGGCTTAGACCAGTATCTATAATGGATATTCATAGTTTCTATAGTCTAGCTAGGTATTACCGATGATTTTTTTAGGAACTTTTAATTATTATCAAACCCATTAAAAAATATTACATGGAAGGGAGTAAAGTATGAATGGATTAGTGAATGAAAATAGTTCTTCAAAAATTTGAAAAAGAGGCTTATCACTACACCATTACCTACACAACCCACAGGTGGGGAACACTTCATGGTATATATTGATGAATAAAATAATGGATTAGGCTATGTAATAATTCAAAATTATAAAGTGATAGAATATTCCTCAAGGTATCTAAAATTTCATGATCATAACTATACCATGCATGATTTAGAATTGGTGATTGTGTTCTTCAAATTGAAAATCTGGTGACATTATCTTTATGGAGAGAAGTGTGAGATATATATGGATCACAAGAACCTTAAATATATATTCACATAGAAGTATATTAAAATAAACCATTGAATATGGTTAGACCTCATAAAGGATTATGAATTATAAATCTACTATCATCCTGGTAAAATGAATATAGTGTAAGATTATCTAAGTAGAAAGGATCAAGCTTCCTTATCAATGATGATAATTGAGAAGAATCCATTATTTTTATAATTTTAAAGGATGGAAATGGGAATTATAAAGAATATAAAATCATCATTAATTTCTCAAATTATTTCCCAACTATCCCATATGAAAATAATAAAAGATTCTAAAAGAGATGATGTGGAAATTCAGAAAGAATATTTATATATTAAAAATGGTAAATCCTCAGAGTTTAAAATTTATGAGGAAGGAGTTGTATGATTTAGATTATGATTATGTGTACCATAAAATCTTTAGTTAAAGAAGGAGAATTTGAATTATTCACATACCCAACCTTCTCTATCCACCCAGGGAGTGAAAAGATGCATCAAGATCTTAGAGAGCACTATTGGTAGGGAAAATATGAATAAGGAGATCACATAATATACATCAAAGTGACAACTATATCAACAAGTGAAGGCTGAATTGATGAAAATATATGGTGATGATGAAACCATCACACATACCTACATGGAAATGGGAAAACATCACCATGGAATTTTTAACCAATCTTCTGAAAAAATTTAGAGGAAATAATGCTCCATGGATTATTGTGGATCGACTTACAAATATTTCTTACTTTATTATAATTCGGGGGTAATTCTCACTCGATCAACAAGCATAGATATACATCATAGAAATGGTTAGGCTATATAGAATACCATTATCGATTATATCTGATCAAGATATGAGATTTACCTCTAAGTTCTAGAATAGTCTCCAATATTATCTAATGACTGATTAAACATCAATATGACTTATCACCCCCAAACTGATGTCCAGTATGAGTAGACTATTCAAAAACTATAAGATATATTCATAGAATTCTCTATGTACCTCAAAGGAGGATGGAATTACCATCTCCCATTGTCATGTTTTATTACAATAATAGATTTCACTCATGTATCCAAATCACTCCATATAAATCACTTTATGGGAAAATATACAGAACACTTTCTTGTAGGGATAAAGTTGGTGAACACAAGTTGTTGGGACCTTAAATAGTTGGGGAAATGGTATAAAAGTTCAAGGACATCTCGTAGTATATTAAGGCTTCTTAAATTCAATAAAAGAGTTGTGCTTACAATCATTGATGGAGCCTAGAGTTCAAGGTTAGAGATAAGTTATTCCACCAAATATCTCCATGGATGAGAGTAATGGAATTTGGGAAGAAATGAAATTTGAGTCCCAGGTATATCGTCCCCTGTAATATTATTGTTTGAATTAGAGCTGTGGAATATTGACTAGAAATTTCAAAAACCATATCTCCAATACACAATGTATTCCACATATCCCTCTTGAGAAAGTACATACCAGATCCCACACATGTACTAAAATTATAAGTGTTTCTACTAGAAAATTATCTCCCTTATAAAGAGTAGTCAATGATGATCTTGGACCATAAAGATACATTTTATGCAATAAGACAACTCACTTGACCAAAGTACTATGAAAAAACCTTAAGTACAAGGAGGAAACATGGGAACTAGAGGAAGCAATAAAAATAACCCCCCCTAAGTTTCTTTTACCTTAGTATATATAAAAAATTATAGGGTAAAATTTCTTTCAAGGGGAAGAATATAATGGCCTGGAATATCAATGGAATTTTCATTCTTATAATTATAGTGTAAATCACAAACATCACAGAGAGAAACCAACGAAAAATTATTCTCATAAATGAATAATGATGAATTATTTAGAAACTAAACCAATAACAATTCCAAATATTACAATGGGATAAAAAATAGAAAATAATATTAGTAATATATGAAAATTTAGATATGCTTGATCCACCATATTAACCACACTTACAAAAAAATATGTAAAAATAAAACATAACGTTAATAATTAAATTTTTATTTTGAATATGAAAGTATATATATATATAACCTTGATATAAAATATAAGTTAATAAATAATTAATGGAATAATATGTATTTATATAAATTAAGTAACCTATATAAATGTTACAAATCTAACCATTGAAATAGTAATATGGTCATTGGAATAGTAACATGATCGCTGGAATAGTAACTCAACTATTAGAATAGTAATTTTACCAATATGAATAATAACATGAGAATTAGAATAGTAAAATAACCTATGGAAATGTAAAATATTATATAGATATCTTCTAAAATGAAAATATGATATATTTATATCTTGGTACAAGAAAATAAATGTTTTAAAAATGATAAATTAAGATTTTTTAAAAAATATAAATGTATTAATTCCAATATTATAATTAATATAATGACTTAAAAGAAAATTTATTTTCATAAAATGGATTCATAAATTAATATTATGTTTTATAATATTGCTATGATAATTTTATTATACCATAAGTAGTTTTTCAAAGAGTTGCAAAATTACTTGAAATCTTAAATTTGGCATTTTTTAAATTAAATAAGGATTTTATTAAAAAAATAAAATTTATAATATTTTGAAAATTATATTCATAAAATGGATTTCATTTTTTAAATATACACATTTAAAAATGGTTAGGGTGAATTTTTTGTATTCTTCTAAAATAGTGGATTTTTTTGCGAATACTAAAATATAGTAATTTAAGGTATTTAACATTATAATCAAAATAAATGAATATTTGAATCATGGATGATGTTAAACCTCATTATTTAGAACTCACATGAAATATTTATTTTTTATAGTAACAATAATCAATATTATTTATAGTCTTGGTCCAAAATAATTAACCAATGAATATAATATTCAAAAAGACCCCTCTCCCCCACTTATATATACCACCCCTTATCATCACACATTATAAGACTTGTATCTTAAAAAATATCTTCCTACCCCTCTCATAATCACTATACCCTAGGTCCAAGCACTTTTTGTCTCACTAAAATAACATTTCCAAGTTCCTTAATGGGTCCTTCAAGGAGGCTATATTCAAGAGGTAACATTCTCAAACAACCACTTTTAAATTATTTTCTTCTCCTACCTTATCCTCACCCCATTCATCCAACATATCATAATAACCCAATTATCATGTATATATTGGGATTTTATATTTATAATGAAATATTTACCATCCAATCATCTCTCATCTCATTTTATTCAAAGAAAAATTAAACGTTTATCCATATTATGTCGATTAACCACCTTCTTGGACAATGATTTATAATTTTACACTAATGAATTTATGAAATGTTTAAATTAACTTATCATTGTTTAAAATGAAATAATTATGTATAAAATATGTTTTTTCACATTCTATAAATAATATATGGCCATAATATTAAATAAAATGAAACTAGTTTGTGTTGGTCGGAATAAACTAAACATTTATCATTAACATTTTTGTTAAGTGAATCATCTATATATTGGAAAAAGATATCATATATGGGACCATTTAAACTTATGAAAGTTAATTAATACAACTTAATATTATGTTTTGAGTATTATGTGAATTTCAAAAGAAATTTCATAGTTATACACAAGTAATTCGACCATGAAACCATAAAATGAATGCTTTCAGAGCAACAAAATTGAAATTTTTCTCTCATTAAAATGGTTATAAATGAACACTATAAAATTATAATAAATCTAATATATATGGAAAAGGTTCTTAATTAAGTGATTAATGAACCTAATTTTATTATCCAGGATGGTAAGTTTGATTGAAAAATGCATTTTGACTTAAGGTAAGGGATTTCTATGAACCTCCCTATTTTTTTGGTTATTATTTCTCTCCCTTTACCTTGATTTATATTTTTATTATTCCGATAAAAAAACATTTATATTCTGTATATATGTCACAAAAATATATACCATGTTTATTTAATATTTCTTTTATGGTGAAATATATGTCTTAAAAGGATTTCTTCTCAATTCTTCTCGATAAGAAAACCTGATTAAAGAGAACTTCTCTATTTCTTACCCCTTTACACGTACACACCTTAAAATAATTTAACCCACCCATATTTTCTAAAATAACTAATTTTATAGTGTAAATTAATTTTATATAATTTCTTGGATTTACATAAATTATGATTCCTTTACCCTTTTTAAGGACTTATTACCCATTTTCATAACACCTCGCTGAAAAGGATTGTTTCTAAAGGGAATTCTATACTCATTTTCACATATTAAATTTATTTGGACATAATTTTTTAGGATTTATGATTATTTTTATTTTATTAATTTTCAATAATAATTTAACTCTTTATTCCATGGAAACCATTAGGATACGCCCTTTGGTTATGCCTTATGACATGATTATGAAATCCATGTCATTCTATAGGCAATACTTATGTTTATGACTTATATTTGATTTCTTTATGTGGAACACATATTCATGTATATGTTATGATGGGTGGTCCTAGATATATCTCAAATTAATTGGGTAATTATTAAGTATCATGAGACATTATGTATGGGCTTAGGGAGTAAAACTAATTGTTATGGGACTCTTTACACTATGTGATATCATCTTAGAAGTTATCCATGACTCATGTTTATGTAATGTTATATATTTCTTTTACATTACTATGTTTCCCTGATATTATAATTAAATATTACAAATTATATACCTCTATATTTTTATTAATGATATATACCTTTTATTTTATCATGTTGTTCTATCTAACTAATGAGTTATGCATCATTTCCATGTTAATTCCCCTACTGGGATTTTTATCACACACCTTTTGTCCATGTATTCCCTAGGTTATCCTATGTAATTTTAGAATAATAAAGGGATTTTGAAGCTAATTATATATATTTATATATAAAAAATTATTATGGTATCATTTTTCAAATTGTTTACCTAGTCTTTCAAACACACTATGCTTTTCGATCCTTGGTTTGTATTTAGTGGATATTTATGATTATAATCATATAGTGATATGTGTAAAAGGTTTGGGTTGCTATATAAATATAGGCCCCGGGTAGAGTAGAAAGGATCAGTCATCCATTGGAGGGTTCTACCATTATACCACATTGAGATTAGGGTTTTTCTTTAGGTTTTAATTTTTGATTTTAATTTTTTTTCTTATGTAATCACACAATCAATTTTAATTAAATTCTCTGTTATTATTACAATATCTTTCATTAATTATCTTTTATTAAATTCATCTATGCTCTATTTCTCATTTCAATGGAATTTTTCTTATCTGAGGCTTGTCCTTGATGGATTTTTTGCTCTGTTCTTAATTATTTCACTTTAAATTCTAAATGTATTGATTCTATTTGTGGGGGATCTGAGAGTATTTTATGGGTGCGGTGGATATCCACCATGAAATTATTTTTAAATCCATCTCTTTTATTTTATTCATTCATTTTACCTTTCTTATCTTAGGTAAATGCTTCATATGGTGGAGTTGAGGATACCCAAAGGGACAAAACAACATATGGAGGATTTGGGTATTTTAGGAATTGAATTATTGATTGAGGTGTTATCCTATTTGGATATTTGAGGAGGTGATATTTGGTGTACCAAAAATGTTTCCTTGGAATAGTAAAATATCACACTCATTAAATCAAAGTAAGGTAATTCATTTATGAGGTTTAATAAATTTAATAATTAAACTGAATTTAAACAAGAAATAAATAATAAAGGAACATGAATTATCAAACCCTAGCACAAAACATTTCTTACTAACCAACATTTTCTCTATATACATTTTAGTTTTTTCTTTCATTTAAATTTCATATTTTCTAAAATACAAAACCCAAAAATTTGATTGTTTTCATAAATATTAAAAAACAATTTGATTATGTTGAATAGAATTAGTGATTGAACTGACTGCAAATCTTCTCAAGTGAGAAAACCTTTGTTATCCTCTATACATTATTGGGAAAATAAATTCACTTTGTTAGTGCCCTACAATAGGAATACCATGTAGACCTATGGTATGAAATAGTGGGCGTGAAGGTATGATACCCTAGTGAAGTGTTTCATGAAAGATAACAGTTTCATGAAGGTTCTCATCCTTGAAAAAAGCATTTTCAATGAATAAAGGAATCAAAATGGATATGAAAAACACTATTTCATGAAATTTTAGAGTTTTGTGAAAATTTGATCCCCACAAGGCATGTACATGTTACAAAAATAGTGTTCTTCATGGATTTAAGTTTCAAAAATCATCCAAAAACACGTATCCATACATGAAAGGGTTTTCATGAGGGAATTTTCAAAACATTGTTCCATGGGTACAATAAATTTCACAAATTCATGAAAATATTTAGTGTTTCTCAAATTGATATCATAGTATGATATCTCAGTGAGTCCTCCCCCCCAATGATGTATTGAGGGGTGTATTTATAGGTTCCATGTTCGTCAAAAGGTACATTTCCCAAAATATACCATATTTCATTTAAGATCAACCATGATGATGTAATATCCCCTATTCTTGAAAGATTGAGATTCATGAAATTTATATTTTTGTGAAAGATTTATTTTAATGAGATTTTAACTTTCACAAAATTCTATACATTGTTTCAGAATCACTCTTGTTGACCGTTTTTTGAAGTCTAACTTCGGATGACTATAAATTTTGATATGTATGTCTGTTTGGGATCCACAACCAGTCAAATAAAATCCTTTGAAATGAAATATTCTTATAGATCAGGGTATTTAGAATTTGTTATATTATTAGATGAATTTTTAAATACCAAAAAATTCCCCCCACCCAAAATGGGGTTAAATAAGGATTATGAGGGAAATATGACCAGATTATGCAGAAAGTGATAAGAACAACACTTTACCTTGAGTCCCACATTATCTCAATCATGTTAATGAAAAAATAAACTAAAATATCTAATATCACATGAGTATTTATTTTTTTGGGAAACAATAGACAACAAAATATCTTTTACCAGTACAAGAGTGAAGGACTGGGGTAAATGTGTTGGTATCAAAATGGGAAATTTATCACCTTTGGGAGTTTCTTAATTATAGGGGAAACATTGGTTGGAGAGAGGGATGCTTCGAAGACTAATTTATTTCCCAACGTGTGATGGTACATGAGTAACGTAATGTTGGGGGTGTTGGATTCTACCTAAAAAAGGGGGAATATGGATGATATGAATCGAGATGTATTGGATTTAAAATAATAAGGGGGAGATAGGCAGAAATAGGATGATTATTAACCATTTTCGAAACATAGATTCCACTATTGTACTGCCAAGAATTAGAATGTACAAATGAGGTTCTTCCATTGACCATGTTCAAAACATGGGACCTATCAAAATGTATTCTAGAGTCATTCAAGGCTTGTACCCAGGATAAGAGGTGAGCCAGTATGACCTGAAACCATCATCGTTAGTGGAACCATTCACATATGGACGATAGTGGGGATCTAAATCAAGGAATATGAGAAGCATGAAGGTGTATTGAGGGAATGTTCATATGGATTTAAACACTATCATGACTAATCTACCATGGTTCTAGGAACATTGGGTGGGATTATCAGTCTATAAAAAATCCTAAATCTTCTTTAAAGGGGAATTTCGTCTTGTTTTTTAAGCGACAATCAAAGAACTTGAGTGGTGTGGTAGGGTAATAACACCAAAGGGGGGAAATATCCCTTTAGGTGAGGGCCTAAAACATTTTTCTGTTTTATATCATGTATACAGAATGGAATGTGTGCAATTTAATATATTGTTGAAAGGTATTTTAACACATAGTTTAATTTAAAATGGTGTTGTATAGTTTAGCACCATATGGTCTGGATGTATTAAGAGAAATTTATGAATGGAGGTGTTAAGGTTTGTTCCTAACATTTTCCTAGACCAGTGGGTCAAGTGACCACAACCACACATTTTTAGGGCTCGGTGATGAGTCCCACTGGATTTTCACCTCTTCTATTTCCACATTCATTTTTTCCCAAGTTGGGTGGGTGATATGGAGGGTGAAAGTATAGATTTTTCATAGATTTACCCTATGGGTTTTCAACCTGATAAAAATTTGTGCATATTTTCTAGGGCAGTTTAGGGTCATTATAGTTATACCAAACAAGTACATATTTGAGGGGAATATTCATTGGTGGCTACACACAGTTTAAATTCATGATGATTGGACTAAGTCTCATAGTTTAAGGTTATAGAGTTCAGACTATTTAGAAGATCTTGTGAAGTAGGGGATGTATTATAAACCCAATGTAGTAGGAAATTTGATACCACATAAGGTTACACATAGTTTAAGGTAATAATGTGAAGTCCGCCTCCACCCAAGATCCATATCTCCTTAGTATGTGTGAAGGTAATAAGGTTCACTTTGGGGAAATTAGAACCAACAAGAAGTGTGTGGGGAGAAGATTTTTGGTTGGGCCTGGGATAGTAGATATAAGCATCACTACATATCCAATTGAATACAGAATCAAACCACATATAGTTCTAGAACACGGAGTTGTTGGAGACCAATGCTGAAAGGTGTGAGTCCTCTCGAGTGAGAATGTGGTGAAATGAGGAGAATTATTTTTCCTAAGAATAAGAGGTGAGGAAAACCAGATGTGGATCAAGGGCCACAGGGGTATAGTTTTACATATTTTGAGGTCATAATGCTTGGACCATAACTGCTAGTTTAAGGTCATGTAGATTTTACCAAGGGTTTTCTACAGTTTAAGGTCATGTAGCTTTGACCAAGGGTTTGTTGCAGTTTAAGGTCACATAGCTTTTGAAGAAATAGAGAACAGTGAAGAATCCCCAAATGTGGTAATTTAAAATTGTCACCAAATAACAAGATGAATTCATCGACGTTGGTGAATTTTTGCTTGGATAAAGCTAAGGATCTCACGTGAAGAGTTTTAATCAAAAAATAAACTGTAAAATACCTAGTTTAAATCCAAATATGTACACAAAGTCTAATTGTCATTGGTGATCACTGCCTGAAGAAACTATAACCAAATTCCTCAAGATCATCCACATGCACTTCAGGAAACTATGAGAGTATTGTACATCGAATTCTGGGTGCTAGTGTGGAAATCTTACAACGCCTTTGTTGCTTCGATGATCATCGCATCGCCTTGCTTGCGATGCCTAAAAGGGAGCTCGATCCGAACTCTAAGATCCATAGATTATCTCTCTAGATAGTGGGAGAGAGAATTATAGATAGAGATACATGAATAGTTATGGTGAGAACCTCTCATCTTCTATTTATAGTGTTTAATAAATTACCTGAAATGGCTCCCCGACACTTGAATAATGTAACGCACTATAAATGACATGTTATGACTACTAAACTGAGTCATAATAATTATTATCAATTTATTTCCATATAATAAATATATTATGTGATAATAAATGTGTCATTAACTTGAATTTTCGTTCCCACAAATATTAATTGAATCTTAAATATTTTTAATATTCATTCAAATAATATTTTTAATGTATTTACTTAAAACATATAAATACATTTAATAAATAAATTCAATGATCATTATTCTTAACGTAAATAATATGAATTTATTTAATTCATTGGTGATCATATCTCCTTAGACAAATCCTAGACCCTGGTGGTGGGGCCCACGATTTCTAATATACCTATTCAACTAAATAGGGAATATTCTTGAATAAGTTATTGTGTGTGGCCATCTAGGACCTTATCTCAATATTATTGAATAGTATTCATAGTTCAAGAGTGAGATATAACAATCAATAATGGTACCTAAAGAGATAAGGATTGTCACAGCAGCAAAAACCAACCTACGAACACGAATTGTGAAATATAGTCTCTTTGTCTTTAATATCTCATAAAGTAGGATGCACTCTTGTGTCATCACTATTTTCTTGCTTTATTATTTATTAATATAAATGGATGGATTTACCTTGGACTACCATGACCATGGATTTATCAAGGCACTAACATCCTAATCAATATGGCCTGAGATATATAACTTCCTTAACTTGGAAGCGACAGATCCTTTCTTGACCATTCAACCAATGGAATGTCACCAATGATGCACCCAACACAAACTACCTTACCACAGTTTCAATATCATGGTTTTAGTCTTGCATAAAAGTATGAAATCAAATGGAATACATAGGTAATGATATCAATTCAGGAGACCATTACACATGATCTTAGATAGGAACATCCAATGACACCATAAACTTGTGGTGTTTCTATTGGAGGGTCTTTCCTTATGATCTCACTACTTGAGATCACCAAGTGAGAAATTTATTAGAAGAAGTCTCAATTCTTATGATCTCCCAACAATTGATAATCATACATCTACTGTGTCCAATCATTAAGACGTATCTAGACCATATGAACTTTGTTTAAGATTAATTTCATAGTATTTTAATGTTCTCATTTTAGCTTGGGATCTGCTATAACTTTTTGATATGACAATTAATCCATGGACATTACAATTTCAA
Organism: Viscum album; assembly: GCA_963277665.1. Classification (NCBI taxonomy): domain Eukaryota; kingdom Viridiplantae; phylum Streptophyta; class Magnoliopsida; order Santalales; family Viscaceae; genus Viscum; species Viscum album. Next base: position 165,637,179 of record OY728125.1, on the reverse strand, counting down.
TAGTGGATGTAGAAAATTATACACTATAATGGTAATCTAACACCATGTATAACTGACTTGTATACATGATATGGTAATAAAAAGCACTGAATGGTTGGGTCTAGAGAACCCACTATTTCAATACTCCCACTATCACTAGAGCCAACTTTCTAACCAAACTGGTTAGCTACTCACATGATTAAAATCATGTTTCTGCTGAGTAATGGATTTAGCTATTGGGCCTTCCATGGTTCCTCCACACAGAAATTATTCTATTTTCGACCTCATATCCTTGAGTAAAGCATCTCATGAGATGGTACCCCCTAGTATATCCCTTTTTTTCACTGTCATATTATGAAATCTTGGCTAGTAAGAATATCATAATTTACATTATGACAATACTTTACTTACTAGGTGAAATTCCAAAAAATGGAACAAATCATTTCATTTTACTGCTTCTTAGCTGCCTCATAAACTACAATATACTTGGTATTTATAGGTATGGCTACCACTAGTTTATATGATCTTGTCTCACTCATCACCTTAGTCTAACTGTGATAATAGATCACATGAATCTATGGAAGTCTAGTTTTTTTCCTTGAAAACTAGTATCCTTATGTCTCCACTTACCAGGTACATATATTTTGTACTTTATGAAGTATAATTAGATAGTTCTAACATTTTTACCTGTAGTGCTCTTGTATATAATTTAAATTTTCCTACTATAAATTATATCCTTACAATATCAATTTTTTAATGTATCATGGAATACATGATTGATCCATCACTTAACCATATGGAATTCATTTCATGATGTATACCTCCTCTCGTGTCCCAAACATGTCATCTTAGAGAGATAATTCCATGTGACATAGGTAAAAATTCTATCTTGAATTGTTATAGCTTGTATTTTTCAATATTATGTCACTATATTTATGATTAACTATTTTCAAGAAACATTTAGATCTAACATAGTAGATCATGTTCCCTGTAACTGATGTTTCTACTTTAAGTCAATCACTAGAGAATAAATTTCATCCTTATCTGAACTAACATGAAGACCAATTTGTTTTCCATATGTTGTTGAACATATTTTACTTGGAAAACTTTAGTGCTCCCACTAACCTCTTATATACACGTGGTAAAAATTTATTGAAAATGTATATTCTATGATCTCATTTCTTACTTCAATCCTAAATCAGATAACAATAACTCACAACTATTATTAGCATTCTATGATATGAACATCCCTTTCTGGTTGTGTCGTATAGACACCTTCCAATATTTCTATTCATGACATAAAATTCTTAATATAATGATCATGAAAATCAGATATGATAAGTAAAATTATAATATATTTAGGAATAACGAATTGGTGTGACCAATCGATTATTATTGGTACTACACTTGTAATATCCATGTATCATTTCACTTGAATATCCATTGAATTATTCAAAAATATAGTCCCCTTTTCAATGTGATACATGGAATCCATTATTTAATTTTAGTTTTTCTTATCAATCTTAGCTAATCTCCATGTACTGCTAACTTATAAGAAATATTATTCGTAATGAATAATAAATCACAGGTTGTGGTGAATACAAAAACTATCACCATGGTTTTAACTTTCCTACACAATATATGCATCTCGAACATTCTTTATTCCATATGTACTTGTGGAACTAGTTCCCATTCTAACTAAAAATGTATCTTGAGCATTGACTAAACCCAAGTCAATCCAAATCCCACTATCTCTTAATATATTTGAAACATTTTATAAAAATATAGTCTATCACTTTACTATTAATTTTCTATCTTAGGGATTTAGGTAATAACATCCTAATAAACAATTAGGATGATTAGAGTATATGCACATTATTTTTTTTCCTGATGAAAGTTTTTTTATGTACTAACAAAATCATTACATCCAAACACATTTCCATATGAGATAATAGATTTTTCATCATACTATGACTCATATGATATCCAATTTTCATTTTAGTTGGATTATGATTATGGGATTACGATGTTATTAGAGAAGCACGTCATAAAATATAATGAAAGTTTTTGAAAGTTTCAACATTGATACTAATTACATCATAACTCTGATGTACAAAATGTGCGTTTAGGAATTACTCCACGCTGAATTTTGTTGATCAATGTTAACATGTAATACTTCATCATCAATCCTCCTTATTAACATCAATGTCTTGATTTAGATAAGGTAATGTGCATTTAGGAATTACTCCCTGCTATATTATCATGATCGATGATTACAATGTCAATATATTATTCAGCATTCCAGCTCAAAGTAACTCATATCTTCTGACCATGAACTTACTTCACTTTATTATTCCTTAATTACTTAAATTAATCTTATGAAGTAAATATATATAACTAGCTTACTCTTGGAATAGTTCAAACTATCAAGATGAACTAATTCCGAAGTCTTTGTGAAATACCTCTAAAGGTTTCTTTTTCCAAACTAAAGACATTGATAATACCAAAGGTTTTTAGTTGTGCCGAGACTAGATACCATACTAGGTATATTCTTAACATCCATTTTTAGATTCACTTGACAAAGAATTACCACAACTGGGTATAAGTCTTGCATTTTTATATTCATCACTCATTGCCTATGATTCATGTATCACTGAATTAGTGATTGAGTATTAAATACAAAAAATAAAATTCATTATGGAACCTAGAAGAATGTATCCTTGTGTCCATGGACACATGAGATAAATGTTTTTTGGTTATACTTAAAAATAGTTTTACATGAATTTTTCACTTGTAAATTAATAAGTCATGTACTTATCACCACTGGCCTTGGTATCACCCTTTCTCATCCCCCTGTAGAACACACCTTACTTCCTAGTAATATTTCTATAATTACACGGTTACTGTATATCAAGGCACATATGTTATCATCATATTGTACTGAATACCCAAGAAGTAAAATGGAAACATTACAGCGATGAATATACCTGAATAAGAAGCAGTAACTTGCTTCTTTAATTCAGTTTATTTCATTTAAACTTTCATTGTTTTATTTTATGATATATAATACAAATAACCTCTGTTGATACCTCTTCCATTAAAGGACGTAGCAAATGTGCCCTTGGAATTACTTGCCTTTAAACATTTCGCCTTGTCTTTCAATTTTTTCACCATAAGAATGGAAGGTGAATCTGTCTTTTATATTCTTATTCACTTAGAAACCCATGCCTAAAAGGGTAAAAAAGTGTTTACTCAATACTTATTCATTTCATAACAAAAATTCAAACTTGATTAATGGGGTTAAATTATATTAGAATAGGATGTATTGAAAGATCATAACTCATCTTTCGATTTACACAAATCCATTGTAACCATTACCAATTCATATCATTACTTTGATTTCTCCTTGAAAAACAATCATAGATGAGACTTCATGTTATATCATCCATGTACTGATGTAGAGACTGCAACCAACACCATATGTTTATGAAATCATAATGGCATAACTATCATATGATTTTTACACTAGTCTCTTGTAACAAATTTCACCCTCGCTTCCTAAGGTAGTTTAAAAGGTATAGGGACACTAAAACCCTATGTTTCCAATAGTATTGTGCGCAATCTCCTTTACTATTCTTGGATGCTTGTGCCACTGTGGACATTGAATTTTTCCAATATTTATCACAATTTTTAAACTTCTGGCATAACTTTTCATTTTAATACCAAAATAAATTTTTAGTATATTATTACTTTTTATCACGATTACCTATTTAGACATTTTTATTAATTAATTAAATAATTAAATGTCTCCCACTATTTTAATGGATTCTAGGAACCCTATGTGATAGAATCAGAATACACTATCACTTGTTTATTCTAGTGGAATGTATCCCTGAACCACCCCTTATAGTCTACAATATTTGGCTATGCCACTACTTTGAGGGTTCAAGTTATGATTTTGGTTGGCCAACTGCTTTAACTTGCAGTTCCTTGATTTATTGAGTGAAGTCCCAACATCCTAAATTATTACTTGATTTACTCAATAAATTCATCTAAAATTAAAACAAGCTACTTTTGAATATTTCTTTGTAGCAATTTTAGTCGATTCAACCCACCACTCTCATAAGAATGCCCTCATGGTAAGAGGCACCCTCAGCTTTAGCTTAACTAACACCCAAACTATCGGTTTATTCCAAATTCGAATGATGGAAGGCAGTTCAGACTTAATATTTCATTGATGGTTTTATTATTTTTAGTTTGATGAAAGAAATCAGTTTATATCTTATTATCATGTACTATGTGATCACACTCACAACTGATCATGCATGAAATAGAAAAATTCATTACTCCACATGTTCATTTTAACTTACATGCTTGTTTATTATTATTCTACATGATCACGCAGTAACTACACATTCACAAAAATAATAAACCATGAAATAATAAAATGATGATCTGATCATGATCTGGTACTAATAGTTGATCCATTGAGTAAATAACGGACCAAACTTGACCCTAGGGATAATACCTTGAGTCTCTTGACTTGCAACTCAGATTGTAGAAACTGCTCATCCAATGCATCAAGGTCATGTTTGGTTGTTTCGTAGTTCCATGAAATGTGTGTTCTAGTTTTAAGAATCAATGCTTCCAGGTGGTTTTCATTGGATTTATTCATGCAACCGTAAACATCCAATAGTTCTTTATCCAAAAGGGACCTGCTTTCCAAAGTTAGGCATTCGTTAATTTTGAACTTTATGATACTTAGGAACGTGCATTGGTCGAGAGGATGGGAGGTCAGACTCATTACACCCTTTTTTGGGGGAATTATTGTCTAATCGGGGACTCACTTTATAAATTTAAGATATTTTCATGAATCCTTATTAATTCACCAAGTATAACAAAAGTCTCCCTTGGAATTTGCAATCACTTACTGACATGTGTTGAAAATAGAATCATCAGTATGTATTAAAGTATCTTCATTAATGGAAATATCTGTATGTATTCGATATTCTCCATCAATGGTATCCTCTCATATACTATGTAGAGATTATTTTAATCATTTTTATAATGGTACTGGTGTTTCCTCTGGAAATGGGGATGACCTCATTTGTTTAAGGTTCAAACATTCCAATCGGTTTCTAATGGGTTTTTTCATAGAACTGGAAACATCCAATGATTCTATATCCATTTGGACCTACTTTCCAAAGGTAGGTTCTCATTAGTTGTGGACCGATGAGTCTTAAGAATTTGCATTGGTTGAGAGGATGGGAGGTCGGACTCATCACACCTTTTTGGGGGGAATTATTTTCTACTCCAGGAATCTCTTTATAGATTTGAGTTATGTTCGTGAATCCTTATTAAATTACCAAGTATGAAAATGAGCTTTCCTTTAGATCTGACAATCAATGATTAATATGTATGAAATTTAGAGAATCTTTTATGTGTATTTGAGGTTCTTCATCGATATATAATCATTCGTATTTGTGAGATATTCTTATTCAATGGTATCCTTCAACACATTATATAGAGATCTCTTGGTCATTATGATAACCATACTAGTTTTAAAGCCACTTAGTGGGGCACTTGAAGTTTATTGTCGTTCAGAATGACATGGATTATTTCAGAGTTGGGATCGTACCTGCAGATGGGCTACCTACATATCCTTGTTTAGAAAAGGAACCATAACCCACGTAGTTCAAGTGAATAAGTATGAGCTTTATTCATGATTGATGTCCCACAGAAAGATTTCATAATTACTTTTACACTCTAAGCTCACGTGAGTCATGCTCGGTGTGAGAAACAAGAGGTATTAGTAAAACCCGACGATCGTGCCACGAAAGATGCAATCATAAGAAATAATGTGGGGCTTATGTATGTATGACTACCCAGATAGATGAGGATTGGGATTTAATTCAGGGAAGAAACCCAAGAACAAGGCCCATAAAGGTATATGTGCTTTATGGAGATTTGGATACTTAACTTAGGGCTTACTTCTGAGAAGGATTACCAAATTAGAGGGGACTTATGATTGGGTTTTACTCCTGAGAAGGAAGCCCAAATCAAAAGTAAATGAAGACTAGGGATTACTCCTAAAGAGGAGGCCCATATTAAGGGGAATTATGACTAGGGATTATTCCTGAAAAGGAGGCCCAGGTTAAGAGGACTTGAGACTCAAGGGATTATTCTTGAAAAGGAGGCACAGGTTAATAGTACATGAGACTTTGTGGATTACTCTTGATAAGGAGGCCCAAATTGGAGAACTTGGGGCTTATTATTAATAAGGATGCCCAGATTAAGGGAACTTGGATTGGGGCTTACTCCTAAAAAGGAGGCCCAGGTTAAAAAGAATTTAGAATTTGGGGCTTTACTCCTAAGGAGGATTCCCAGATTTGGGAACTTGGGGCTTACTCCTAAGGAGGATGCCCAATTTAGGGAACTTGGATTGGGGCTTACTCTTAAGGAAGATTTCCAAATTAAAGATCTACTCATCTTTAAAGGATGAGGTTGAATGAATGGATTCTCTAACCTTAATTACATAAAGATATGTAAATCACTAGGTTTTGAGTGATGTTCCACAGAATTCCTTTCAGATAAGGAATCCAACAAAGGAACCATGCCAAAAATGGCCTTGAAGAGGGTTTTGAAGTCTAAATCTTGAAGAGGATAGGTGGATTTGAAGAAATGAATTGAATAAGCAGGAGGTCCACTCAAAAATAGGTAGGCACGCAAGTCCTTTTGGGGCATGCAAGTACTGGTCGTGCAAGTATACTTGCGTGACACATGTGTACTTGCGTGACGGTTAACCCATAGGGTAATACTTGGGCGAGACTTGGCTCGATCCCTTAGTATTATCCCTAAAGGATTCCAAAAGTGTGGCGCGCAAGTTTTGATGAAGGGATTAGGTGGCGCGCAAGTGTTTTCATTTCCCTTAAGGGTTATACACTTAGGCGTGCAAGTGTTGGTGAATTTCAACACTTAGGCCTTATTAACCCTCTTTAGATCTTCCATTCTAGGTAAGAAATTACCTTATAAGTGTTCGTAAGACTTCAAGAAGAGACTAGGGCGTCGAGAGCTCAAATCTGACTTTTGGAATGTTTTCGTCCTTTAAATGGGGGGCCCGCAAGGGGTATTTATAGGCTTTTGAAGATCTTGGGAGAAAATCAAATAGGGTGCACAAGTCACCTGCGTGCCCAATATGTGGCGTGCAAGCATACTTGCGCAACCATGATGAAACTTGTTCGGAAATTTCTTAAAGGCATCATTGTTCATGCCTTTTTCAAATTTTTGACGTTTCCTCAAAGGATGAATCTCTTTATGCTAATGTATTCCCCTTTTTCAGTCATTTAGACTCTGTGATGGAAAGGAGCATCAACAAAAGTCCCCCCTCAAAGTTGGATTTGAAAAGAGGAAGGAGTATTTGACTTTTAGGTAAAGGAGAAAACACAAGGAATCAGCGGCACGCAAGTTTCTAACACACAAGTGTAGGCGCGCATGTGAGAGCCGCGCTGGGTGCGGCGTGCTGGGAGCGTCCTTTGCCTATAAATATGCGATCAATTCTCGCACAAAGAACATTTATTTGAACGCTTCTGAGATATTTCCGTGCAGGTTGCTCTCATCACGCAAGTATACTGATTTTCCACGGTTTCATTGCTTCTATTCATGTCGCAATTTTGTAGAGGTAGTTTGACTTGCGTGGTGATACCTGCGCGCCAAAACTTGCGTGACAAAATTACACTTGCGTGCCAACATGGGAATTGTGTGCCTTAATGCCTTATCCATTTTTTCACTTTTATTCACAGATTTTATGAAAAATCAACTTACTTAAGAGTTAATTATTCGACCTTTGTGCCGATTAAATGGATCCTAGAAGAATTGGAATGGATGATGAACTGGCTAGCAAGAGAATTGATGATATGATGAACATTGTTGGCCATGATTACTATGATATCTGAGACAGCACTCCCATATTTGGCCAAATACTTGAAGAAGTATCATCTTAATTTTCCACTGAGCATCTACTTGCCTCTGTATGGGCATGGTCATCTGCAAGAAGTCAACATTCCAGATACAAAGAATTATCTTCCACATTCTTAGTTTCAGACTTACACCAATTTTTCTTCAGGAAATGTCTCAATGGGAGGATAATTTATAAATACTGGAACATTGGAGAAGGCCTACATAATGCATCATAGACCTTGTTCCCCAGATCTGAAACCTCACAAGCCTGAGCTGCAACCACATCATTATCCTTCAATCTTCCGAAATTCTCAGATGGATCAATCCAAAGGCTGGAAGAAGAGTTGGGACTTCTATCCTGGATGAGGTGTTAAGTCAACTTGGATGTGGGCATATTGGGTGTAACAAACCTGTGTAGAGTTTGTTGAATATCTAAAAGGAGCTGCAATATATGAAGCCGTCTGGGCTGGGCAGACATATGTCTACAGGAATGATGACTTTGTGTCGGAGCTAATCAGCCACTGGATCCCAGAAACCAATTATTTCCATATGACTCATAGAGTAGTGGGAATCAATTTGTGGGATGTCTACAAGATCTCGAGGGCTCCAATTTTGGGCGATATGTATGATGAATTCATCCCCCCCCCAAGGTGACTTGGAATTCTTCGGAGAAGACTCCGTCTTTGGATCGGGAGTTATTGAAAATTTTTCTACAAGCTCAAGAACTCAAAGACCTCAAAAACGCATTCTAGAGAGGATATTAATCCAGAGGAGTGGATGGATATGTTTCTTATCAAGAAGGAGGTGAAGGGGTCCACCTGTACTCGTCCTACTACCTTCCCCAGAACAGAGAAGAGGGGTGCTTATGGAACATTCTGGCCGACTCCAGATGAAAGAGAATTTGAGAAGTGGGGGTACGAAGTGGATCAGAGAATCCCAAAAAAGACCCATCTGGAAGGCTTCTTATCCTTGTGTCTTAGTGTTTTTCTTCTTCCAGTCAGGGATTCGAAGGGAGGTGTCAGGCCAGAGACCTTCGTTGTGGAAGCCAAGTTGGCTGAGAAGAAAATGGTTGGGTTGGCCACCCCCATTTTAGCGAAGATTCACTGGAGCTTACTCCATGTCTTTATGGGTAAGTATCCTTTGAGAATATTGGGACCATTCCAAGTTTTTTGGGGATGGATAGCCACTCATTTCAGGACATATGCTGTAAAGAACGGAGTACAGGTTCCTGGAATCTCTTTCAGGCCCTCAGTGTAGGCATTTTCTGGAGTTTCTCCATTAGATCTCAACATATATGATATGAAGGTGAGGCTGATCATGTTCAAGGAATTCAATTATTTTCTTAAGGAAACCCACCAACCATGTGGTTTTTTTATGATGGAACATCCGGACTAGAATTGAGGTCATACATGCTGGCTTGCAGATATGGTGTACTGGCCACCAGGATTAACGGAGAGATTATATGTGAGGCATATGCTCCATACATATTTTCACGCCAATTCAAGTGTATGCAGCAAAAAATTTTATCCCCTCCTATTCATGTCAGGTCAGAGCAACATACGATGGTTGCCCGACAACTATGGTGGCTGACATCTATGTAGAAGACTGGGGAAGTGTTTGATCTACCAGTTTCTAAAGCGGCGAGTAACTTGACTACATGGTACGCCAAGAATGGGATATCATCATACCCTGAAGGGGTACTAAATCATCTAGTTTATCAGGTGGGGAAAAAGAAAATAACTATAGAGAAAGAAACCCTTCATCTGGAAGGTGACTCTTCCCCACCTGGAGCTGATTCACCAGGTTCCTCACCTAGGGCTGACTCATCGGATTCCCAAGATGGGGATGATGAGGCACAACATGCGTCAAAGTGGCATCATGCCAGATATAATACTCCTTTCATAATCAAGAGACCCACTCCATTGACTCCTAGTGAGTTACTTCATTGAGTAAATTTAATCGCCATTACTTTATAGAGCAACAAGTTTCATTTTCTTATTCTCTATCTGTGATCGCAGGAGTTGGGAAGAATCTGAAGTCTAATATTGTAGGACCCTCCTCATAGCCTTCTGGTACACACGCTGAATATCTATGACCAGAGGATGTCCAGACATGGCGAAGTTTATATTACGATGCTAAAACTGCCTAGATGGATCTGTGCAAGGGGATACACATCCCTGGAATAGGGAATCTTCGGGCCTCCACCGATATCTGTTTTGAGAATAACCCTGATGAAGTGCGGGATTACATCATAGAGATGAAGATGCTCATATATGCCACCGATGATTCCATTACTGTCACCAAGAGGGTGAAGGAAATGATATATCGTGGTACCACTGATGGGACTAGTGCTTCTGGGGTTGAGGAGTGGCACGATTACGTGGATCCTGAAGATGTAAGTCTCTTTCCTTATTTTCTTTATAACTTGATTCCAGTTAAATATTTGTTACTCAAGGAAATTACTTTCTTCATCCTGCAGCTTGCAAAGAAAGGAACTACTGAAGTTCCTTCACCATAGTATAGCCCTGGTGGTACTGTCATCGGAGCTAATGAATCATCTCGCGAGCCAGGTGAGGTATCTTCAGGCCGGAAAGCCATGTATGGGGAGTTAGACATGGATTTTCATTCTCCAATTCCTTTATTTGGAGATGATTATGTCAACAATCCTAAAAATCCAAAGAAGCAAAGGCATCGAAGGAATAAGTCCACAAATAAATGCTTCATCAGTAGTGGTAAGTTCTTTGGATAGTCATGAGTCTTAACCCATGAAAAGATTGCTCATACTTATTGGGATTTCAGGGTATTCTTCAATTTCCCCTTTGAGGGAGAGGACTGACCCTCCTCTGAGAACTACAGAGGGTTCTAGTGAACAATCGCAAATTCATGCTGACTTGGCTGCTCCCGAAGAAGGGCCAGTGTCTGTTCCCAGTACTGCTCCTACTGCTACTGTAAGGAGAGAAGATCCTACTTCTGGTAATTTAATAATTCTTCATAAAATGTTGAATGAAAACATCAACTGACTTCCATTCTGTAATACTTTTAGGTTCCACACCTGCACCAGATCATTTGGCGGCCACTACAACTGCCTCTGCAATTTTATCTGAAGAAGTTGTTCGGGGTTAGAGGCTACAGGATGAGGGTCGCCAAGAAGATACATTGAATACTCTAATTGGTGAGACTAACCAAGAATCCGAGATATCATTAGATGAAATGATGAAACTTGGCGCATCTTTTGAAGACATTTTAGATCAAGTTAAATTTCCATGTAATTTAGAAGATTTTGGACATGAGTGTTATCCTTAGTCCTATTAAAATAACTTCTTATTACATATCTGACAATGATTGGTTAAAATGTGCAGTTCCATCTGAGAAAGCTGCTGAACTGCCAATGCCTAAAGGGGGTATGGACAACCCTACTATTGCAGAGACACTAGCTCAAGTGAAGTTGAACCCAGTAGAGCTTCCTGAAACTCGTCCTGAAAATCCTGTTGAATCTAGGAAAGATGGGGAGGAGCCTTCTCATGTTGTTGATCTATCTTTGGGTAAGAGATAACAATATTTGTGGTTGCACTTAATTTTCAAGACAACTTTATCAACTCTGTTATCCTTTTAAACTAACCAAAAAACTTCAATTGACTATGCAGGGCCGTCAATTTTAGTGGCTAGATCTATAGGTGGAACCTCATCCCTTACCCCAACAGGAATAGAAAGTGAAATAATAAGGGTCAAGGGGGAAGGATAATAACAAGGAACTTCTCTAAGTGTATTAATCCCAGATTATATTCCCCCCTGTGATAGTGATGCTGAATCAGACCCTGAGGTACAAAAGGTGCTCCAATTTTCACGACACATGGAATGGAAGAACATATGGAAGATCATATCTGAAGTGCCTCTTGAAGATCTATCATCTAAGATCCCCCGACTGTCATCCCTGTTTGTGATGTTGGGACTTGGCGGTTTTGGATATCAAGAGATCCATGCCGTGGTGAAACAAGTCATTTTAAAAAGGGAGCAGGAGTAGAGGTACCGTCAAGACCTGACCAGAGTAAGGCTGTCAGCCAATATTAGAAAATTTGAGGTTGCGGTTTCCTGAGCTGAGGTTGATCATGCTTCCAAGTTGAGGGAGATGAAGCATAAGATCAAGGAGAAAGTTATCCAACAGATGCACCTTCAGCAACAGTTAGATGCTTTTACTGGGGAACTTGACCAGCTTAACAATTCATTTAAAGGAGTTCAAACAAATGGTATGAAATCCATCGCTGAAGCCAAGAAATCACTCTATCAAGATGAAAATAGTGAAACTGGTCGAGTGCATGAACTTCAAGTGGTTGCTGATGAAGCTCGGGATGCCGTAAATCAAATGAAGACTTATGTTGAAAGTATCTTGTAATCCCTGATAAAGAGGAGAGAATCCAATTGATGGATGTCCTTCTAACTCTTGTGCATCAATGAAAAACACTTTCATCTTCAATCATTTATTCCTGCATTCTTTTTCTACCTACTTAAAATTTTCACCTAATCCAATGAGCTTAGTAAGCATAGTTTGATTTTTTCTAGGATTATTATAAATAACCCTACAAACTTTGAATCTTTTTATTGCTCAATCTTACCTAAATCATACAAAATATATGTTTAGTGAGATGGGACTTTGACTTTTGTTTAGAGTTCCCTTGTCTTTTGAGGGCAGTTTAAAGTCATGCACGTCGGACATAAAAAGGATAATGTTTAAGGTCGAAATAGATTTGACCGAATGGATTAAAATTGACTCAATTCCTTGAAAATTTATTTGAAAACATATTACCACACTCAAGTATGGGGGGAAACATGTAAACTATGACTTAAGAAATTTTGAATCTGAGGAATGATATGAAAAAAGGACTAAGAGGCATTAGAAGAATTATTTCCTAAGAGTGAATTTACCATTATTTAACAAACCCGTTAGGGGGTTGAATTGTGCAGGGCCACCTAAGGGAATTGGCTAAATAGTCAAATAATAGCATCTTTTGGCTGACAGGTCTATTATGTAGACTGTTTATGAAAGTCCACCTAAGGGCACGTGCTGCATAGTCAGTCAAAAGAACTCTCAGAAATTTAACTTTTCTATTGCTAAAAATCCAGTGAAAGTTTACAGAGATTGTAACGCCTTGACCCCATTTACCCAGAGTCAGTGCATTATTACATAACATTGGCATGATCACAAAAGATCAAGTCTCAAAAGAATTATTAGTTTAGTAGTCTTGGAAACACTAGATATATTTACAAGTCTTATATTACATCATAAAGTAAAAAAAACTACAACAACATCTTGTCTTAATATCCCCTCATACTATCCCTGCAGGTTATTCATAAAGTACTTCTTCACATCCTGGGAAAAAAATAAAACATTGAAAGGGGTGAGCTCAAATGCTCAGTAAGGATAAAAATATAGCGGAAACTTTCATAGATAAGCATAAACATTTAAGGAAATGTATAACTAAAACAAAATCCTTTCAAACTTGAACTTCAGCATAATATGGAAAATATATAATGAAATAATGTCATTTACTTATTCACATGGATATTCTACTAGTCGAATAACCACATGCAATATCAATAACCACTTTCATAATGATGGAATGCATAATGCCAGACTATCATAACCATATAGTCAAGTCCTCGTGCCAAGACTACAAATAAGATTTTGTCAAGGCCTTATGCCAAGACACTAGTTTGTCTCATGAGACCTACTTATGCATCAAGGAGCTATAGCGGGCTCCACCCATCACTTACTAAGTCCAATACATTCCTCATATGAAAAGTTTGAAACATAACATAAACATTCGTATTAAAACTAGCATACGAAATGTCAATACTTTATCCACAAACCATGAATGGTATAAAAATAGCACATCCACAGTCAAACATAACTCATTCAATACAATATGGAATATTTTATTGTAAAAAATTAACCACAGTTGAGAATAATGAAGGATATTGACATAGATAAAAATAATCATCAAAACTATTTGAGAGAAATACCCCCTTTTTCTTAAAAACATTTAAAAGTCACTCTACTTTTCAATAAGTCGTTTTAAAAATAGATTTTTGAATCAAAGTGTCCCATACCACTTTGAAACTTTTAAAAGGAATTTTAATTGTAAAACATTAATGTACATATAAATAAATCATTAAAACCATTTTTAAAAAATGGACATTAATTAGAAAGATTTAGAATAATAAATCTTTAAAACATTTAAAATGATATTTTAGTTAGAGTTCTTAACCAAAAGAGAGACATTTTGATATAAATAATTGAGGTAAATAAAACTTTGTAATATCATGATAATAAATTTATTCATGATATACTATGTCAAAGTCCTTTATATACACCATATAAAAGTGATTTGGTGTATAACAACAAAGAAGTCTCAACGGAATGTAAATTGAGATGAAATATCTTATAAAGACCGTAACATTAGGTTAAGGATAAATCAACGACATAATTATGTGTGACAAATATAAATAAACTCAATATTATTGGATATTTAGTGTAAATCAATCAGTGGACATTCACACATATTCTTGTAAAAACAACACCAATGAATTGGATATTTAACTCAACAAATGGAGATGGAGTTAAAATTACTCTTATCAAATTCACATAGATGACTTAAGAATTTATCAATGGAGTGATTATGTTTATCAAAAGTATATACATAGAAAGGGGAGTGGAAATTATGACATAATAAAATTAATAGTGATTCCACACATAATATTGGAGTAAAATAATCAATGAAGTATGCGTAAAGTCGAATGAGTGGAAATTGAAATTTCAAATTCCATTATCGATTTGGTAACTTACGAAACATACACCCATGAAAGAATGATAATACAATGATGATGTAAATATCCATGAATTAATGTATATTACACAATTAATACAAACATGGGAAGTACACACACCACATGCAACAAATAAGTGGTGAACAATGGAAATCTCACGGAATTAAAAGTGAGATAAGAAACCCCTTACATTGCAATTTTCCCTTGGTCGAGGGTAGGTTATCCTCCTATATAATTTTTAAATAATTTTTATTTAATTATAAAAGAATAATATATATTGATATCATATCATATATGATCTTTTAACATTTCTTTGTTAATAATATCTTAGTATTATCATCGTTTCGGGTGTTAACTTACTCGTTTTCTTTTATATGTTTTGTTAAAAAAGTCATGTTTGTTATGGATAGGTTGTATCTTATTCATATATAGAATTATATTAAGTCCTTAAACATTATTTTTAATCATAAAATGAGAATTATACTTGTATGGATACGATGGGTACTGAATCTCATCGCGTCCTGTACGTACGCACGAGCGATAATATCATTCTCTTGATATTAAAATCATATATAATTGGATGGTATATCATATATACAGAATAATTATAATGTTATAATTATTATTTACATTAATTACACATCATTATTATACCCATCGAAATAATAATATATTGAATAACAATTACATCACGATGTGGAGACGGTAGACCGTACGTACGCACATATGGTGACATGTCATTCAAAGGATGGATAAAATACTGAATATGGTTGTACCATATTTATAATAACATCACAGTATATAAAATATACTGGAGTTATTATTTTATAATGGAAATAACAAATAAAGAAGAAGTGGAAGAAGAAAGGAACTTGAAAGAGGGTGGTGAAATCATTACCTCTTCTTCGGGTTCTTCCTTTTGATTTGATCAAAAGGGCTCCTTAAGTTGGCTTTCTAACCAAAGGAGGGACTCTATGATGAAGTGAGGGAAATTTAGAGGATATTTGGATATGATTTGGCCGAACCAAAAGGATTTGAAGGTATGAATTTTAGATAATGGGGAGTGCCCTTTTATAAGAGGGGTGAGGGACACCTTAGGAAAAACTTAAAATATTATTTTATAATAAATTCATATTCATTTTCTAATTACTCCAAAGTGGGTTATTTAAATTTTAAGGTGGGTATGGGTCAAAATAATTTCAACCAATATATTTTAGATAGGTTTGGTTCACTATATTAACCTTATCATTTATATTTAACTCTTAGTTAAATAGTTTGACATTTACCATGTCTCTTTGTATTTTTATATTATATAATTAATAAACTTACTATATACCTCCAAGAGACCCCCAAGTGGTCCATTAATGATACACCTATCATTATATAAGTCCTTTGGCCAAACATTATATTTTTAGGAATATAATATTAATTAATAATATAATATTGTTTTTTTAAACTCTTTTATGTCAGTTTTAACATTATTGGGTATTTTGTTTTTGATAATTTTATAACAGCATTATTACTTAGAAATAAATTTATATAACCAATCCTAATATGTCTTATTAACTTAGAAAATTATTGTAATTCATAAAAAGTCTCAAATTACATTTATTTTGATATTTATAATATCAATTATTTTAATATTTCATTAATTAGGTAATTACTGCATCACCAATGTGTCATAAATAAATTAAATTATTTAATGTCTAAAAATTATATATAAAATACCATTATGTAGGAAATATTTTTAGATTTCTAATGAATATTTATAATCGAATTTATCTTATGTATAACCCTATATTAAAAATGTTTTAGTTATTAAACATTGATTTTATCTCTTTTAACTTTTCTTTGAATTAAATAATAATAAATGTATTAATCTAATCCAAGTGGAACTAAATGATAATATTTTATTCCTAAGGTTGTTTTTGGTTGAGATACACTTTTCCAATAGAATTAGGACATGTGTTAGGGTAATATTAATATCATTTTTACCCTTAATTGCCCGATTGACTTTTAACCGTGGTAAATAAAAGTAAAAAGTTACTATTCACAAAAAATTATTTTCATCTCATTGAACCACATTTTACTCCTTGATATTAACCATGTCTCTCAGATTTTCAAAATTCCACTCACAGAAGTGGTAAAATTAAGTTTTATGTGAATTTCCGAATTCTCCTAGGAGGTGGGTAAAAAACGGTGAAAAGTTCAATAAAATTTTTATATATCTAAAATTATTCTAAACTAAATCCAATGAATTAAATTGAACTTATATAGGTATTATGTATCTATTTTGACCTTAATTAAATTTTAAAAAAATAAATAATTATTTAAATAAAAAATCCGGTTTTAAACTATAACTCAGTGTTTTTCACTATTCATCAAAAATTGAAATTTTTCAAAAAAATACCAAAAGTTCACCCTAATCTAATTTTGATATTTCGAATCCAAAAATGAAGTCCATTTTGAAATATAAAATTTATAAAATTTCAAAAAGAGGGAATTACTATTCATAACGGCTAGTTTGATTGGTTGTGGTGTGTGTTAGAACTCGAAGTTGCGTACAACACTCGTTATTGCATTATTCAAAGGGAAATGTACTGTGGAAGCTTGGGTGTTACAGAGATTCAAATTTTCCAAATCATAGATTCTTCTATGTAGAGAGAGGTACTTGAATATGGAGAGGATATTTCCAATCAAGATTGTCAAAGAATTGGATGAATGTCACTCCTACGAAGGTCTGACCCAAACGTAGGGAAGGGAAATATAAACCATAGACTTGAATACTTTCAGATCATGAAAAAGAGCATGAGACAAATATGTTAAGGATGGATATTTTTGTGGATCCCTACATATTTTCATTAAGACAACTAAGGAAAAAAGAGGTTTTCTTCTCACTAATGAAGTTACCATTATTTAACAAACCTGTTAGGGGGTTGAATTATGCATGGACGCCTAAGGTCATTGGCTGCATAGTCAAATAATATCATCTTTCGGTTGACATGACCGTTATGTAGACTAGTTATGAAAGGCCACCTAAGGGCACATGCTGCATAGTCAAACAAAATAATTCCTGAGTATCAAACATTTTGTGACCAGAAGTCAAGAAAAGGGTTATGAAGATCTGGAAGTATTTAAGGTTAGGAGTATGACACATCAAAATGGGCATTTTTCAATGCATATAGAGATACACAGACCAATGCTAACCATAATCATGTTGTGGATGGGTCCTGAATTAATATGTTGGACTTCACTACATATCTCATTAGAATGATAATCAAGCCAAATGTAGTTCTTGAAATACAGTTTAACGTCATGTGGGATGAGAGTATAGGAAATATTAGTTTAGGGTCATACAACTTCGACCATAATAATAAATACACAGTGTGTGTGTTTTATAAACCTGATATGAATGAAACCCAGGGTTTTCATACCACATTCATGTTTTCACAGGGGGACTTTTCAGCCAAGGGACTGAAAGTGAAATTTGGGGTTAGGCCCAATGACTTGGGGCTGGATTCGAGGGACGCTTGAATGTTCCTACGTATCCCATAAGGATGGGAATCAGGCCGCACGTAGTTCTTGAAATACCCTCTGTACAGATTTGGTTCGTACATATGAAGGGTGAAAGGGGACTTTAGTGCAATGATGGTTTGACCCAAGATTAAAGGTTTAGGCATTTCCATTTATGCAAGTAGTCTTTGGAATATAACATGATTGGAGATCAATGTAAATAATGATTCCCTCTCAGGTGAGGGTGTCAAAGAATGTTGTGGTTTATTTTCATAAAGGACAAAAGTGTGAATAGTTTAACGTCATATATCAAGGACGATGGTGAACCAATTTTAAAAAAAATATTGGTTATGGGGGAGGTTTCACGAATCAACATCGTATGAGATAGAGGTGAACTGATGTGAAGAGATTGGTTTTGGCCTTGAACCTCAAGAGGTTGCCTACGTACCCAGCCGAGAAGGCAAGGATCAAAGTCCGTGTAGTTCAATTGAAGAATGAATTGGTGATCAAGTTGTCCTTGAGGACAATGACCTAAAAAATGGTTTTGGGACTTACGCATGGTTAGCGGCCCAGAGAGGGTGTTATGGTTGAAGTTTACTCTAAACTCACGTGAGTCATACTCGGTGTGAGAAACAAGAGGTAGCAACAACCCTAACGATGCACAGTTTAATGTCATGTTGGATGTATAAGGGACTGAGCATAGTTTAATGTCATGCTGGACAATGGGGGACTATGCAGTTTAATGTCATGCAGTAAGGAAAAAAGAGGGGTCTGTATAGTTTAACATCATATAGCTAGGACAAGACAGTTTAACGTCATGCTAGACGAAAGGGGAACAATACATTTAAACATCATGTTGGACGATGGAGTGTTGTAAAGTTAAGCATCATGTATCTAGGACGTATTGGGGACTTTTTTCATAGTTTAACGTCATGTGGGATGAAGAGGTGCACAGTTTAACGTCGTATAACTAGGATGATGGTTACACAGTTTAACATATTGCTGGACATAAGGGAATTCTGTACATTTTAGTGTCATGTAGCTAGGACGACACAGTTTAACATCATGTTGGATGATGGTATTGTTCTGTTTAAAGTCTTGCAGTAAGGACAACACAGTTTAATGTCATGTTGGACGATGGGACTGTGCAGTTTAAAGTCTTGCAACAAGGAAAACAAAGTTTAACGTCATGTTGGATGATGGGAATGTGCAGTTTAAAGTCTTACAGCAAGGACAACACAGTTTAACGTCATGTTGGACGATGGGACTGTGCAGTTTAAAGTCTTACAGCAAGGACAACATAGTTTAACATCATATTGGATGATGGGATTGTGCAGTTTAAAGTCTTATGGCAAGGACAACACATTTTAACGTCATGTTGGACGATGGGACTGTGCAGTTTAAAGTCTTGCGGCAAGGAAAACACAGTTTAACAT
The DNA here is from genome assembly GCA_963277665.1 of Viscum album. Lineage (NCBI taxonomy): Eukaryota > Viridiplantae > Streptophyta > Magnoliopsida > Santalales > Viscaceae > Viscum > Viscum album. Next base: position 165,617,473 of record OY728125.1, on the reverse strand, counting down.
CATGTTGGATGATGGGAGACTATGCAATTTAATGTCATGCAGTAAGGAAAAAAGAGGGGGTTGTATAGTTTAACGTCATATAGCTAGGACAAGACAGTTTAACGTCATTTTGGAAGATGGGACTGTGCAGTTTAAAGGCTTGCAACAAGGACAACACAATTTAACGTCATGTTGGATGATGGGAATGTGCAGTTTAAAGTCTTACAGCAAGGACAACACAGTTTAACATCATGTTGGATGATGGGACTGTGCAGTTTAAAGTCTTGCAGCAAGGACAACACAGTTTAATGTCGTGTTGGACGATGGGACTGTGCAGTTTAAAGTCTTGCAGCAAGGACAACACAGTTTAACGTCATGTTGGACGATGGGACTGTGCAGTTTAAAGTCTTGCAGCAAGGAAAACACATTTTAACGTCATGTTGGATGAAGAGGTATTTGTGTTACACAAAATACTTCTTCAAAAATCTTTCATTGGTTGGAGTTGTGATGAGTTCTCCATCCATTGAGATTAAAGAATAAGCTATATTGGATTAGAACTTATGTATTGAGTAAGGTCCTTCCCACTTTGGCTCAAGATTGGGAGGTTTCTTTCCTGGTATCATTGGAGTTCTGATAACCAATACCAATTCTCCTTGAATGAATGAACGAAGACAAACTTTTGTGTTGAAATCTCATGATATTCAATTCTGATAGACTTCTAAGTGGTGCAGAGTGCACAAAATTTTTTCATCTAATCGTTCCAATTCATCCGATCGTTTTTGAGATTGTTCATCTGCAGATGAATGATCACAAATGGCTACTCTGAGTGAAGGTAGTTGAACCTCAATGGGCAAGACTACTTCTATTCCATATACCAATGAATATGGAGTTGACCGCGTAGCAATGCGGGTGGTGGTCCGATAAGCCCATAAAGAATGAAAGAGTTTAGCAGGCCATGATTTCTTATATTTATCCACCATATTTTGCAGTATATTTGAAAAAGTCTTTTTGAAGGCTTCTATCTGGCCATTGGTCGCTGCATGATATCGAGATGAATGGTTCGATTTGATGTTGTATTCTTGATACAACTTCTTTACCTCGAATGAACAGAAGTTGGTTCCATTGTCCGTTAATATGGTATAAGGGACACCAAATCTGGTAATGATGTTAGACTTGATGCATCTAACAATGCTTTTAGAACTAACTTCTTTGAGAGGTATTTCCTCTGCCCATTTGGAAAAGAATTCAGTAGAAGTAATAATATACTTAAACTTCTTGGCTGTAGCTGAAGGATAAGGTCCCACTACATCCATTCCCCATGTGGCAAATGGACACGAGTATTTAGTTGTATGAAGAAACTCTGGGGGTTTATGAATGAAGTTGGCACATACTTGGAATGAATGACACTTCTTCATGAAATCAACACAATCTTGTATCATTGAAGGCCAAAAGTATCCAAGCCTTCGAATTTGATCAGATAGTCTATGTCTAGACTGGTGGGCACCACAGACTCCTACATGTACTTCTTTCATGACAGTCATTATCTCTTCACCATCAATGCATCTGAAGAGAACTCCATCAAAACCTATTTTGTATAGAATTTTTCCTAGGTGATCTGGGCTGTCATAAAGAGTAAAATTGACCACATGTCTCCGGATTTGTTCTTTCCCGTCTTTATTAGGTGGAAGTGTTCCATTTTGAAGGTATTCCCTGATAGGTGTCATCCATCCTATAGTATGACCATATGGTTCAGAAATGGGACTAATTTCATTGATTTCCTCTATTCTGGTTTGAACATAAGGTGAAATTGTACGAAGGTGGGCAATACTGATGATTGTTTCATCCCGATTTGGATCTACCAGAGTTTTTTCTATATTAGCCAATGCATCATCTTGGGCATTTTGTGATCGCGGGACATAAGAAAATGTCAGTTCTGAAGGAAATTCCACCATTAACTCTCTGATGTAATCATACAAAGGTATTAACTCTTCTTTTCTAATGGCATAATCCCGATTGACTTGTTTGATTACCAGGTCTGAATCACATTTCACCTTTAAGTGATTCACTTGTTCTTGAAGTGCCAACTCCAATCCTGCCATGAGAGCTTGATATTCTACTTCATTATTTGTACAGTCTTCCCGCAATAAGAAGGAATAGGGTAACACTGCCTTTTCTGGAGAAATGAGCACAATTCCTAAGCCAACTTTGTTGAATTTAGGATCTTCCATTTTCTTCCCCGTTGGACTTCTGGAAGCACCATCAAAGTACATTTCCCAAGTTTGAAGATTATCTTGAATAGAAAAGACCTCCTCATCATGAAGTTTAGTTTCTAAAGATGTATCTTCTACTGAAGGATGTTCAGCAAGGAAATCAGCCAGAGCTTAGCCCTTTATTGCCTTTTGAGACACATACTGGATATCAAATTGCTGCAAAATAATAGCCCATCTTGTCAGACGTCCGGTAAGCATTGGACGACTAAGGATGAATTTGAGCGGGTTATTGCGAGATACCAATTGGACCTCATGATATTGTAGGTAGTGTCTCAATTTTTGAACTGCAAATATTAATGCTAGGCAGAACTTTTCAATACTTGAATATCAGGTTTCTGCTTCAAGCATAGTCTGACTGAGATAGTAAAGGTTGTTTTCATTCCCAGCATCATTATTTTGGGCATGGAAGGCACCCAATAACCGCTCTAAAGCTGTCACATAAAGAATAAGTGGTATTCCTTCAACAGGTGGCATTAATACTGGTGGACTCAAGAGATATTTCTTGAGAATATTGAAAGCCTCTTGACATTCTTCAGTCCACTAGTAAGTGACTCCCTTCTTCATCAATTTGGTTAAGGGTAAACTTTTGCCTGCCAAATTGGCGATGAAACACCGAATATAGGCCAAGTTTCCTTGAAGTCCTCTCAATTCTTTCAAATTTTGAGGAGGTGACATACCAAGGATTGACTTTTTATTCTCAGGATTTACTTCGATACCATGATGGCGTACAACAAAGCTGAGAAATTTTCCTGAGGTTACCCCAAAAACACATTTTAAGGGGTTTATCTTCGAATTGTGTTGTCGAAGTTTGTGGAATATTATTTCCAAATCAGCCAAGTGATTAGAATTTTGTCTGGATTTAACCACCAAATCGTCCACATAACATTCAACAAACTTCTCTAAGAAAGGTTTGAAGATACGGTGCATGGCACGTTGATATGTTGCGCCTGCATTCTTCAGGCCAAAGGGCATTACCTGATAGCAAAACACACCCTGAGGGGCTCTGAAGGCTGCAGATTCTTCATCTTCTGGATCCATTCAGATTTGATTATACCCAGAATATCCATCCATGAAGGAAAGTGCTTTATAGCCAGCTGTTGCATCAATTAATAGTTCTGTGATCGGAACTGGAAAATCATCCTTGGGACAATGCCGATTATGATCTCTAAAATCAATGCAAACTCTAATTTGTCCATTCTTCTTTTTCACAGGGACAATATTATACAACCACTTGGGATATTGAACTTCTCTGATAAAGTTATATTTGATAAGCTTATCCACTTCAGCTTCAATTTTGTAAGTATAAGTTGGGTGTGTTCTTCTTGCAGCTTGCTTAAATCCTCGATGTTCTTCTGGAAAACCCAAACGATGAGTAGCAACATCAGGATCAAGACCTAACATTTTTGTATAGTTCCAAGAAAATATATCTCGATTTTTCTTCAAAAATGGAATATACATTTCCTGCTCTTTAAGAGTCATGGCCGCACTAATTAAAGTGGGGCATGGATCTTCTTTTGTACCCATATTTATTTCTCTGAGTTCATCCACAGTGGTAAAAATACCCTCTTCAAATGCTGGAGGAGCATCCCTAAGATCTTCCTCTTCTTCTTCAACAAGTTTTACATCTTCTGTTTCTACTTGCATAGTAGATGATGAAGTAGAATTTCTATAATCAAGAGAGATGTTAAAATTTGAACATCTTGAAGAAGAGGCTACCATTTCTGACCCTATTGATGATGAAGGGTCTTCCTTGAGTAATAAAGATGAGATGATGGATTGAAAATCGACATCATCGTTTACCTATGACATTGATATAACTTCTTCTGTCCTAGTTGGAGAAGTATATAATTTCTGAATTTCAGTGGATGAAATGAAGACATCTCCATTTGAGCTTTCATCATTGCTCGGTGAATCACCAATTTCTCCCATGCTGTCTGGCTTGGTTTCCGTAATTGACATTATGGAAGTTTCCATAATAGTATTTGGATCTAGGTCTATCCTATCAATTTGACTGATAGGCAACACATAATTTGTACTCACATGTATGAGTGGATTTACTAGAATCTTTTCCAAACCATATGGTGCATTAATTTTGGTAACCTCTTTTGCTGTAGATACCTCCTTTCCCTCCATGTGATAGAATTCTGCCTCAATGTATTGAGATTCACATGTTTTGAATGGGGATTTATCACCATACAATGTCCCAATTTGACCATTGAAACAATATTTGAGACATTGATGGTATTATGAAGGGATAGCCTCATGTTGATGTAGTCAAGGTCTTCCAAGAAAAATGTTGAAAGATGTGTCATGACGAACAACCATGAAATATGAATTGGATAAAAGATCTCCAAACTGAGTTCTAGGTTTGATTTCGTCCAGAGGTTCTTGTTCATTTTTATCATATCCTTGTGACATCAAAGTAGAAGGCGATAAATCAGATTCGGTGAGGCCCAATCGACGAAGTGTATAGATAGGGATGAGGTTGACTCCTGAACCATTATCAATGAAAACCCGTCGGATGTCTACATCATTGACCTTTCCATATAAATACAAAGGTTTGATATGTGCGTGCACAACATCATCTTCATCTGTAAAAGATATCACTGCATGGAATTCTGCAGGATTATTCTCTACATGGTAGACTTCAGCCACAACAATTTCAGTTTTGAATTCCTAAGGACTTGACAAAGCCTCAATGAGTGCCTCCCGAAGATCCTTTGATAGATTCAAGGCATCCAGAATTGATGACTTGGCCGATACTTGAGCCAAATGTTTCAGGACATCATACTTTTGGTCCAAAGGTCTGTGTTTCCCAACAGGAACATGTGGTTTTGCAGGTGCCTTAGAAGTTGATGCTTTGGAAGTAGATGCTTCTTATATCGGGGTAGGAATTAGAAATACTTCTGTCTTTGGAAGATTAGACCGACCAGGTCTATTTACTTGATGAGAGGAAGAAGGTGTAACTTCTAACCGATCTTCCAAAATAACTGTGCTAGGACTGAATCTTCCATGTGTGGAAGAACTTTCTTGTTCTTATTGAGCCTGCTGAAGGGCTTTTCCATGAGTTTCTACTGCATACAAAGTTCTAGTAAAGGTAGAATTGGAATAGTGGATTCTAGGATATCCATGTCTTCCTCTGTATCCCAGACCTCTGGAACACCCTCTAATTCCTCTGTTTGATACAGGGAATTCATGCTCATCAAGATTGAAACTGTGATTGGCATAAAGATCTGTTAAGTGAATCATGTTAACATAACCAAAGATCAACTCATCATCTGATGAATACTTTGCTTTATTATCCAATTTAGGTTGTGCCATTTGGTGGGACGGTGCCCGTGGCTTTGAAGTAGATAACATAAAATCTGCCAGAGTCAAAGACAACTTGGGATTTGACACGATCTCATCTTCTTCTGACCGTTCCTCTTTCTTTGAATTATGTAGTTTCTTTGCATATTTTCCTTCTGATGAAGGGGGTTTTGCTGTGGCATTCATAGTAGAAGACACAATTGGTTTCTTCAATTATGTTAGTAAAATGGCATGAGTTTGGTTGATCGTTTTTCTGACCATCCAATCATCATATTTCTGTGCATTTTTTATTATAACTTCTTGTCACTCGCCTTCTTCCTCTGGATCTGTAGCAGTAACACATTCTACCTGAGCTGAAGAACCTTTCAATTTGACTTGTCCTGAGTCCACCATTTTTTGCAATAGGTCTTTGAAGACAAAACACTCTTGAATGGGATGCCCCAACATCTAATGAAATGGGAAATAGTTGGGATGGTCTTCATCTCCTTCCTTGTTCATCCTTTTAGACCTTGTCAATTGAACCAAATTATTTTCCAGATCCAAAATGAAGTAACCAGGAACTTGTTCATTTTAGAAAGAATAAACTTTGCTCTTTAACTCCTCAAATTGTTTCCGTCTTTGATCTCTTTGATCATATTGACGAAATGGCCTCTGTTTTTGAGTCTCAAGAGGTGGAGCACTTCGATAAGATGAAGGTTTTGAAGTAGAAGTAGGTATAGGTGCTTGATTAAGAGTAACTATAGAAGTCTATGCTCTACCCATTCTACTTCGTGGAGCTGATGGAATTACACGAGTTTTATCCTTAGTCTTTATAAGAGAGTCTTCAATCTGTTGAGCGATTGAAGTAAGGTCTCAAAACCCTCTTGTGTATTTCACATGGATCAATGGTGTGCATAATTCATCATGAAAATTTTCCACACAGATTGGAAACAATTCTTCTTGAGGGAGTGCTAAGCTTAGGGAATATGTTAATCCCTTCCAGCGAGCAATGAAATCTGAAACCCTTTCATTCTATCTTTGCTTACAATTTGTAAGATAAAAAAATGTTGTCTTTGGCAACATTGAGCTGAATTGAAGAAGGAATATTTGACGGAGATCCTCCCATCCAGTAATTGACAGGGATTGCAAGCTTATATACCAGACAAAAGCAGGTCCTTGTAATGACTATACAAAACACCTGAGCTTAACTGCTTCTTGTTGTTGAGGGGTTCCCATCATAGGATCACAACGAGAAACAAAATGTGTTAAGTGTTGCTCTGGATCTCCTGAACCATTAAATATTGGGAATGTGGTACTTGCAAAATTTTATGGGGGAGGAATTTCATCAACCCATTCAGGGTAAGCTCTCTTTTCTGGTTGAATTTTTTCACGTTTTCCCTCTATATCTTCCAAAAGAGCTGTTAATGACTCAATGGTAGTTATTAACTTTTTAGAAACATCTAGTTCTTCTTGGACCTGAGCAGGTGCAATAATTGGAGCTTGGACAAATGTGGTGTCTGGTACTGCAACTGATGGTAGCATCCCTGATTATTGTTGCGCATGACCCATAATATTAGACCTGTCAGGGTATACTGGTAAAAAAGGATACTCTTGATCCATCTCAGTAGCTGCAAAAAATTCCCTTGACTGACTGACTTTAGCATGCTTAGGAGGAAGACTACCTTGAAGTAGTTATGCATTCAACCTCCTTAATTCCTTCATTTCTTCCTCTTGTTGTGCAAATCTTTTCTCTAGTGAGAGTGATTGGCCTTCTCTTGAGGAAGGTTATGTAACCTGATTCTTTCCTTTCCCCTTGTAAGATTCCTTTCGGAGAGGGGTAAGTTGATTATTTGAAGGAATACCTAGATGTTGAGTAATCCTTTGATTTCTTGTACGCACACCTTCTTCATTTGTGTCTCTGTGTACAACTTCTTAAGTAGGAACTTCTTCATCTAATCCCTCTGAATGAGCCTCATGTTTTGAAGGATCAGCAAAAATGGCATTGATGACATTTATTGATGCATAACGCATTGCATCCTTTCTATCGGCATTTCTGCGATATTGTCTTCTTCCATGTCCTTGATGAGACATTGCCTTTTGTTGAGTTTATCCCTATGGAACTTCTTAACAAACCATAATTTGGGGGGAATCTCTTGATAATTCGTCTCTACATTCCTCTTGTGGATTCTTCCATGATCGAGAGAATACTGACTTTCTCTGAGGAATAGATTGAGGATTTGAAAAGGTCCCCAGTCCGGTGGCTTGGGGTTATTCCCGCTCAACTCCTCGAATCCTATTTGTTGATTCCAAGGGTTGGGTTAAAAGAGTCCACAGTCTGGAAATATAGGGTGGTTCTTGAGCTGCTACATCTAAGACTTTCTTAAAAGCTCTCCTGATCTTGCGGACTTTAGTCCAGAAATTGGATGGATGCATCAACCTAGATCCACTCAAATCACCTGGCTCAAATGAACGCTGGATGATTTCTAACACTTCTGTCACCTGATGATGTGCTTTCTCTAAATGAGAAGCCTATTTTATATTCTCATTTGCCTGATGAAAAAGTAATTCAACAACTTGTTCTTTGTATGCCTGACTTTGGGAAGAACTAGTTGAGGCCTATTATTGAGCAAGCCTTTGATTACAAACAAAGCCAATTGGCTGTGGCCACCCATGGGAAATAACATTGCATGAGACCATTTTTGGAAGGCTTTGTTGACTGGAGGACACAGTGAAATGCAGTGCTCCATGAACACCCCATCCCCTGATATGAATACCATATGAGGCATTGGCAATTAACTAGCACAATATTCTTAGTGCTCCAAGGCATGAATGTTGAAGGGCTCTCTGTTGCTTTTTAGCCTTTTGATATCAAGAAACTGAGAGAGAGGCCAAATCAATTTGGCATTATAACCCTTATATTATCTTGACATGATTTTCATATTCATCATAAGATAATATTTTTTTTAAATTGACAAAGAGTTTTCTGCATGTTGAGATGAATATCTTGAATACAATCTTCCATCAACATCTATGGAATGTCATAATGAGAGTCAGCCAAAGGCCAAAACATGACTGGCACTTCACCTTTCGCCAGTTGTTTTCTCATATTCAGCACTTCTTCTTTATCATTCAATGAAGATTCTTCTACCTGATTAGACCAGAGCTGGTGCTTCCTTGTTTCTTTATCAGATTCAACAAGATTGGTAGAGAATTCACTTATCAAACTAGAAGATGAATGACCCAGGGGTGGTTTGGAGAATTACCTACACCCCAAGATATCTTCTGATTGAGAAAGTATTTCACCTGCTAGCGGTAAAGAACCAGACATGATTGGCTTCACATTTTTAAGTGCCTCAAGATAAGAGGGCTTTCTCGTCACTACATTTTCCATTGAATCATTTTCCGGTCAATGTGAATTACTATTGTGGAGAGGACTTTCGCAGCCAAATCCATCATCATGGGGAGGACCATAATGTTGGGTTACATCGAAAGATAACACATTTTTCTCCTTGATCTTCTGACCACACAGAGGGTTCTTGTGGCTCTCATCTGAAGATGATACTTCAGGATCGACCGAACTATCATGAAGCAAGCCTTCATGAGGAAGTGTCTGATGAAGACCTTCGGAATTAATGTTCCCACTATTGGGAAATGAGAGAGTAGAATCTTGAGTTCCAACAGATAATTGTTTGAGGGCTTCAAGAACTTCAGCATCGAGCAAGGCCTTGTTACAAATTGGCCCTTGATTTCTTGACTGTGCTAAATGGGTATTTTTCTTAGATGCCTTCTTACCCACTTTGGGAACCACTTGTTGATGAAAGTGGTTATTATGGGAAGTTTTATGTGCCTACTCAGGAGAAATAGTCTGGTTAGGATGATTATCTCCATTCAAATCAAGTGTATGTGCCTGACTTGATTGTCTGTATGACATGGGGGAGTATGCCCCACAACCCTCTTGGACTGGAACAGAGGTGTGTATCTGTTCTAGAGTGATATGTTGATGTGTCACTCCACTGGTAGGGATAGATTTTCATTTCTTTCCCTGTGATATTGTTGAAGTTGTTATAATATTCTGACAGGCATCCAGAATATGAGCAGGGATTTGCTTCTGATCTTTCACCATTGTTAGAATGTGCTTGGTGACTTCAGCTATTGAAACGGAAATATACGTCCATTCCGTGCTTGGAGTAGGTGTGAATTCCTGGTCCTATCCTCCTTTTCCTGTCAGTGAATTCTGATAGTACTCATGTGTGGGGGCAGAGAGTTGAGTCTACTCCAAATTTGTTATCGGAGCATTCCGAATGACTTCTCCGGATGCTACCAAACGAGACTTTTGGCAGGCTTGATGAATATTGGAAGGTGTATGTGCCTTCTTTGTATTCCTCATCAATTATGGTTGATGATTTTCCTTCAATACTGGCAGAAGAGACTGCTGACAGAATTGTTGATTGTAAACAGGTGTATGTTCCTGCTTATCAGTTTCCACCATATCATATTGGCGACCTTCTTTGGTTGTAGTCAAATGAGCATGCTGACTAGCTGATGAGTTATAAACAGGTGTATATGCCTGCCTATAATACTCCACCGGAATTGCCTGGCGGGATTGGCATATTGCTGCTAGATGAGTCTGTTGGGCAGTAACATCAGGACAGACGGGTGTATGTTCCCGCTCGTTGCTTTCCATCAAATTGGATTGATGGACTTCTTCAGAGGGGACAGAAGTAAGAACCTGCTCCCTATTGACCATATTTCACCTCTGGTAGTTTGTCTTGTGTGCTCGGGTCTGAGGGACCTGAGCCAAACCCCTAAAGGCGATATCCTCATCATGTTGAGGGCGCACTGCCACACGAGTCTGGTGGTGATTGTTGATGGGATCCCTCAGGAAGGACTCCTGTCTCCTTGAATTAAAGCCTTGAGTGACCTTCTCATTTAACTCCTCATAATATGGGAGGGATTGGTGACTGCGTTCCGGGGATAACGACCTGAAACGGTTGGAGACGGTGGTTGGCACCACCTGCTTCTTAATCGCTGGTCGTCGCTGTCTGGAAAACCAGGGTGAATTATTGACTTGGAGGGCTTGTCGAGTGGCCTCCAGAGTCGGAATGGTACCATGTTGATGTTACTCCTTAACCAGTGCATTTGATACCCAGTATTGAAGACGTTGAGTAGGTTATTTCGTCCTCAGAGCGGACGAAGATCCAACAGGAGCAGCGGAAGATGCATTCACAGGTGTGAACTTTAGAGAAGCCATTTCTGTAACACAGAGAGATCTAGGAAATGAGTTCCTGTATGATATAACAGACATAATCAAGATAAGTTCGGCCACTACATCTTTTGGATGAGCACATATGTTATTGATTGTTTTTTTGGCCCTCTCATTGAGTAAAAATAAGGGCCTAATAAATAAGTAAAACATCATTTAAACTTGGTTAAGGATTCACGTCGGGTTCACCATTTTTTATTTCCTCTAGAAATGGGGATTACCTTGTTTGTTTAAGTTTCAAACATTCCAATCAGTTTCTAACGGGTTTGTTCGTAGAACCGGAAACATCCAATGATTCTATATCCATTTGGTCCTACTTTCCAAAGGTAGGTGCTCATTAGTTGTGGACCGATGAGGCTTAAGAATTTGCATTGGTCGAGAGGATTGGAGGTCGGACTCATCACACCTTTTTGGGGGGAATTATTGTCTACTTCGGGACTCTATTTATAGATTTGAGTTATGTTTGTGAATCCTTATTAAATTACCAAGTATGAAAACGAGCTTTCCTTTAGATCTGACAATCAATGATTAATATGTATGAAATTTAGAGAATATTTTATGTGTATTTGAGGTTCTTCATCGATAGAGAATCATTCGTACTTGTTAGAGATTCTTAGTCAATGATATCCTTCACAAAATTATATAGAAATATTTTGGTCATTATGATAACCATGATGGTTTTAAAGCCACTCGGTGGGGTACATGAATTTTATTGTCGTTCAGAAGGACATGGATTATTTCAGAGTTGGGATTGTACCTACAGATGGGCTACCTACGTATCCATGTTTATAAAAGAAATCAGAACCCACATAGTTCGAGTGAAGAAGTGTGTGGTTTATGAATGATTGATGTCCCACAGAAAGATGTCATAATTACTTTTACACTCTAAGCTCACGTGAGTCATGCTTGGTGTGAGAAACAAGAAGTATCAGTAAAACCTGAAGATCGTGCCATGAAAGATTCAATCATAAGAAATAATGTGGGGCTTATGTATGTATGACTGCCCAGATAGATGAGGATTGGGATTTAATTCAGGGAAGAAACTCGGGAACAAGGTCCATAAAGGTATATGTGCTTTATGGAGATTTGGATACTTAACTTCGGGATTACTCCAAAGAAGGATTCCCAAATTAGAGGGGACTTATGATTGGGTTTTACTCTTGAGAAGGAAGCCCAGATCAAAAATAAATTAAGACTGGGGCTTACTCCTAAAGAGGAGGCCCAGATTAAGGGGAATTATGACTGGGGCTTATTCCTAAAATGGAGGCTCATGTTAAGAGGACTTGAGACTCTAGGGCTTATCCCTGAAAAGGAGACCTAGGTTAAGAGGACTTGAGACTTTGGGGCTTACTCCTGAGAAGGAGGCCCAAATTGGGAAACTTGGGGCTTATTCCTAAGAAGGATGCCCAGATTAAGGGAACTTGGACTGGGGATTACTCCTGAAAATGAGGCCCAGGTTAAGGAGAATTTAGAATTTAGGTATTTACTCCTAAGGAGGATTCCCAGATTTGGGAACTTAGGGCTTACTCCTAAGGAGGATTCCCAGGTTAGGGAACTTGGATTGGGGCTTACTCTTAAGGAAGATGCCCAAATTAAAGATCTTCTCATCTTTAAAGGATGAGGTTGAATGAATGAAATATCTAACTTTAATGACATAAATATATGTAAATCACTAGGTTTTGAGAGATGTTCCACATAATTCCTTTCAGATAAGGAAGCCAACAAAGGAACCATGCCAAAAAAATGGCCTTGAAGAGGGTTTTGAAGGCTAAATCTTGAAGAGGAGAGGTGGATTTGAAGAAAATAATTGAATAAGCAGGAGGGCCACTCAAAAAGAGGTAGGCGCGCAAGTCCTATTGGGGTGCGCAAGTACTGGTCGCGCAAGTATACTTGCGCGACACATGTGTACTTGCGCGATGGTTAACCCATAGGGTAATACTTGGGCGAGACTTGGCCCAAGCCCTTAGTATTATCCCTAAAGGCTTCCAAAAGTGTGGCACACAAGTTTTGATGAAGGGATAAGGTGGCGGGCAAGTGTTTTCATTTCCCTTAAGGGTTAGACACTTAGGCGCGCAATTGTTGGTGAATTTCAACACTTAGGCCTTGTTCCCCCTCTTTAGATCTTCCATTCTAGGTAAGAAATTACCTTAGAAGTGTTTGGAAGACTTCAAGAAGAGACTAGGGCGCTGAGAGCTCAAATCTGACTTTTGGAATTTTTCTTTCCTTTAAATGGGGGGGCCACAAGGGGTATTTATAGGCTACTGAAGATCTTGGGAGAAAATAAAATAGGGTGCGCAAGTCACCTGCATGCCCAATATGTGGTGCGCGAGTATACTTGTGCAACCATGATGAAACTTGTGTGGCCCTTGCTTAAAGGAATCATTGTTCATGCCTTTGTCAATTTTTGATGTTTCCTCAAAGGATGAATCTCTTTATGCTAAGGTATTCCCCTTTTTCAGTCGTTCAGACTCTTTGACGGAAAGGAGCGTCAACAATCATTTTTAAGACACTCAGTGGGGCACTCTGAAATTTATTGTCATCCAGGGAGAAGAAGGTTTGTTTTGATATTGGGATCATACCCATAAAATGGGATACCTACGCATCCTTCTGAAAAGGAATCTGAACCCTTGTAGTTTGGTTCCACTTAAAGGGACACATCATACCTTTTAAGGTAATGTGATAAGGACCTAGTCATACTATTTAATGTCATGTGGTATGGACATCTAAGAGAAAGGTTCTTAGCCAATGTTTCGCGTTGGACTTATGCCGAATCAACCCAAGGAACTTGAAAAGGATATGGGTTTCCAAGTAAGATTAGACCCTTTTGGGGATATGGACCAAGGAGAGAAGGGTTGATTTGATGTGTTGGGTTTGAACATTAGGGAGGCTTCCAATGTATCCCATGTGGATGGGAATCAAAGCCCACATAGTTCGATAAGTCTCATAGTAGATTATTGTCCTTTGAGAAAAATGAGTTTGGGCTTACTTCCTAAAAAGGATTCCTTGATGATTTGGGGGATTAATTTGGGGCTTATTCCTAAAGAGGATTCCCAGATTAAGGGAATTATGGTTGGATTCCTGAAGAGGATATCCAGCGAGCTCAGTCCCTGAGAAGGCTTCTTATATATCCCAATTATGGTGTGAATCGGAGTTCTCGTAGTTCATTAACCATGGGTGTTTGTCTAAATGTTTTAATCATCACGAATCTATAAGTCCATGCGAGTCATGCTCGGTGTGAGAAACAAGAGGATGTGAAATATTCAACAATGACACATACACTTTTCCTTCTCTGCTGGTGGAAGAGGGTGCACCTACGACGGTGACGGTGGACGAGGGCGAGGTGACGAGCCTTCCCTCTATTCTCTTTACATTGGACAAGGGTCCAATGAAAGGAAGAAGGGATGAAGGTTAAGGGCTTATACCAGAATGGCTGCCCTTTGAGATTGGTTGGGGCTTAATCCTAAGGTGGATTCACATTTGAGGTTTGGTTGGGGCTTACTCCTAAAAAGGATTCTCATTTGAGATTTCACAGGGCTTACTCCTAAAGAGGATGCCCATTTGAGATTTAACATGGCATAGGAGTCAAGAGATGAGGTTCGAGGAGTTTCTGGAGGAGTTTATTGACTCAAGGTACTCAAGGAAACCATAAGAAGAGTCCAAACTCGTAATATGTTAAAGGAACCAAGAGGACTAAGTCGACTCAAGAAACTCCATTGAGTCTGATGGAGTGTCTCAAATCATGGTAATCCAAGGTTGGAAGTTGGGCCACATAAAGGGTGCAGTGGAAAATGTTGTCGACCCGACCCGAAAAGTTCATGGTGTGACTGTCCATTTTTCATGGGGGTCAGTGACGGAAGTGAAGGGACCAACCCGAAGGGATGGGATCGCAGCCCAACAATGATCCCGAGGGTGGGTGAGGGGGTGCAACCCCTGTAGTATGGACCAGCAGGGCCACGTAGGTTCTCCTCCATGGTGCATCGCACAGGTGCGTCGCGTAGGTCTGTCATGAAAGTGTGTTGTGTAGGTGTGTCGCATAGGTGTGTCGCGCAGGTGCATGACACAGGTCTATTGCGCAGGTGCTCCGCACATGAGGTCCATCCAGGCGCGTTGCGTAGCTCCATGTGTTCTAGACCTTGATGGGACATTGAACCATGTCTCCCCATTTAATTCTCTCTTCTCTCATGTTTTGGGGAGCTACTTAAGAAAATTTGGGGGATCTTGGTGAAAGAGCTATGCAACGGGAGCTTTGGGACTTCTTCCAACTTTTTCTGCCTTTGAAATAGGCATATAGGGACCTGGTCGAAGGGAAGTTTTCCTCACATGTCCCCCACATAGGTCCTCCGTGTAGGGGTAAAGAAATTATGATGTCGTGTAAGTATTCTGTGCAGGTATACCGTGCAGCTCTTCCACACAGGTATGCCGCACGGCTCTTTATAGGGTTTGGCTTTCCTTTGAATTCTTGGAACCTTGCCTTGGTATTTTTAAATATCTAGGGTTATCTTTATAGTATGTTTGTATTCTTAAGTAGTGTCAACACCGGTGCATCACCAAAACTCGGCATGAAGTACATCAATGGTCATCTCATCATTACAAAAAAATAATCACTTGCAGGCGAGGGGAATTGGGGAGTAAAATACAACTCAGAAGTAAACGCACAGACCCTTATACAAATATTGGCACTGAGACAATACATAGATCACCATTTCTTTAAACTACTTATTACAAAATCATTGCAATAAATAAATAATTAAATAAAACAAGAACCAAACATGCATTGGTCAGTCATTAGGCTCATGATTTGTCTGTACGCATTAAGTCGCTTATGTAAAAATAAAAGCAAAAATAAATTAAACTTTCATTAAAAATAAACTTGAGGGTGTTTTAATTGAATTAAAAACTCACTCATATTTTTAATTAAATAGTTACATCGTTCGGTCCTGGTTAATTACTTTAATTTAAAAAACTAAAAATTAAATTAATTAATTAATTTAATTAAACACCTAATTAAATTAATTTATGCCGCATGCATTATTAACCCAAAATATAATTTTTAATTAATTTAACAATCAACTAAAATTAAATTTATTATTTAATTAACTTTTGGTTAAATTAAATTTTATCCACACCCCAAAAACTGCTGGTGGGCATGTGCGGTCAGCCCAAATCTACATAGACCCATTCAGGGCTGTGTCGGCCCTGTGCAATGACATTTTGGGCTAGCCAAAACTAAAGTGCTACGTCGCTCAGAGAGTCTTCCGTAGGTTAGGGTGGATCCAGCTGGCTGGGAAAGGCGATGCCGCAGGTTGTGGGTGGACAGGTGGTCGGGTGGGGCGGTGGTCTGGCAGTCCGGCTGTAGGAGTCCTGGAGTAGGGTGCCGATCTTGGCAGTGAAGGGGCGACTGAAAGGGGAGAATCTGATGGCAACAATGGGGGCTGCAAGGGGAGTGCGAGACTGGCCGGAGTGGCTGGTGGATGTGGGAGGTGGCGACCCGCCGCTAGAGGAGCCGGCTACCCGGGGCGGCACTGGTTGAGGTAGTGGGCGGCGTCTGGGAAGCAGGCGGTGCAAGGAGGGGTCCGGCCTGGTACATACCACCACCCCCACCCCTTTACATATTTTCTAAAGCCTATATATACTTTAAAAAATAATAATATTATCATAATAATATTATTATGATAATTATTATTATAATAAAGTACAATTTTTTTAATAAATTAATTTCAATGCAAAACTATTTTTATGGTGAGTATTTCGGCCACGAGATTTCTAGTCTAAATTTAAGACATTACCGAAATTCAGTCTCGAATACGAATTCCAAAATTTAGATGGCTACAAACTGGCCATCTGATGTTCGATTCTGATTCCATTTGCAGTTTTGGGACCATAACGACACCCTATATGATATTTCATGAAAATTCATTTTTTTCTTGGCTTAAAATCAACACATGAGCCTTTGATACCACTTAATGTAACCAAGCACGCAGTAGAATCCTCAAATGTTGGAATTGAAATTTTTTCACTGACGAATGACATGAACTCATCGACATCGGCGAATTTCTGCCCGAATAAATCCAAGGATCTCACGTGAAGAATTTTAAGCACAAAATAAACCACAAATACCTGGTTTAAATCTGAATCGGCACATGATGTTTACTCATCATTGGTAATCAATGAATTAAGAATATGAATCCAAATTTCTCTAGATCATCTATACGTTCTTCAAGAAACTGCGGGAGCACCGTACGTCGAATTTTCGGTGGTATCGCAGATATCTGACGACGTCTTCAATGCTCCGACAATCACCACATCGTCTTGCTTACGATACCTGAAAGAGAGATTGATCCGAGCTCTTAGATCTAGAGCTCTCTCTATAGAGAGTGGTAGAGATAAGTAGAGAGAAATCCATGAATAGTATATGGTGATAACCTCTCATCTTCTATTTATAATGTTTAATAAATTACCCAAAATGGCACCCCGACACTCGAATAATTTAACGCACTATAAATGACATGTTATGACTACTGAACTAAGTCATAATTATTATTATCACATTCCTCCAATATAATAAATATATTAAGTGATAATAAATGATTCATTAACTTGACTCATCATTCCCACAAATATTGATTGAATCTTGAATATTTTAATATTCGTTCAAATAATATTTTTCATGTATTTACTTAAAACTTGTATGTATATTTAATGAATAAATTCAATGTCATTATTCTTAACTTGAATAATATGAATTTATTTAATGCATTGGTGATCGTATCTACTTAGACAAATCTCAAACCCTAGTGGTGGGGCCTACCATGTCCAATATACCTATTCAACTGAATATGGAAGATTCTTGAATATGTTATTGTGTGTGACCCTCTGGGACCTTATCTCGATAGCATTGAGTAATATTCATAGTCCAATTGTGGGATCTAGAAACCCATCATGGCCCCTAAAGAGATAAGGATTTTCACAGCACTAACAACCAACCTACAAACACACACTATGAAATATAATCTCTTTATCTTTAATATCTCATAAAGTTGGACTCACTATCATGTCATCTCCCTTTTCTTACTTTATTATTTTTTGATCTAACTATATATATTTACCTTGGACTACCATGACCATGGATTTATTGAGGTATTACCATCCTGATCAGCATGGACCAAGACATACAACTTCCTTAACTTGGAAGTGAAAAATCCTTTCTTAGCCATTCAACTAATGACATGTCACCAATAATGCACCCAACAAAAACTATCTCACCATAATTTCAATATCATATTTTCTTCTTGCATCAAAGTATGAAATCAAATGGAATACATTGGAAATGATCTCAAGTTAGGAGACCATTACACATGATTGTAGATAGGAACATCCAATGACACCATAAACATATGGTGTTCCTATTGGAGGGTCTGTCCTCATGATCTCACTACTAGAGATGAACATGTGAAAATTTCATGAGAAGAAGTCTCAATGCTTATGAGCCCCCAACACCTGATAGTCAAACATCTATTGTGTCCAATCAGTAAGTTGTATCCAGACCATAGGAACTTGGTTTAAGATTAATGTCATAGAATCATGAGGTTCTCATTATAGCTTGGGATCTTCTATATCCTTTCGATATGACAATTAGTCCATGGAAATTACCATTTCAATTGTGGTCGAAGAAAAGTATACACTATAATGGTAAGCTAAAATATTGTATAACTGACTTGTATACACAATATGGAAATCAAATGAATTGAATAGTTGGGTCTGGGGAACCCCCTATTTCTATATCTTTGACCAATGGATTGCTGCATTTTAAGGTCACATAGCTCTCACCAAGGGTTTGGTACTCTAGGAGGATTTTTTAGTGCTAGCGGGTTAAAAAATCAATGTGAATTGGTACTAAGAAGTTATTTCAATAAAAAAATGGTCTTATGGTATATTTTACACAATTTAAGGTCATGATGCTTCGACCATATGGGGATTCTTGTTCTGGGAGGATATGTGGTATGAAGGGGTAGTAACCCATGTACATCAACTCCTATGGAATACACTACACGTAGTTTAATGTCATTGTTCTTAGACCAATGGTTGGGGTGTGTCTTGAAGAATCTTGTGCACTGCAAAGGAGTAGTAACACAATGTAAAATGAGATGGAAAAGGAGGTACATGTCCACATGAAACATCCTTAAATAAAGCTCCACATAGTTTAAGGTCATGATGCTTGGACCTAGGGTCTTAGTTTATGGTCATAGAGTTTGGATTGAAGGAGGAAAATGTGCTCTAGGGATGTTCATTTAACATAGGAGGTAAGGAAACCTGATGTGAAGAGACATCTAAGGAGACCCAGTGCCACATGAAACATCGCTAAGATAATTTTCACATAGTTTAAAGATCCCGATACTTGGACCAAGGGGATAGAATCTCAAAGGGATTTCTGTAGCATGAAGGAGTAGTAACTTGGAATGAAAAGAGGGAAAATGAATCTTGGTTCCACATAAATTTCCAAGACAAGCCTCACACAGTTTAAGGTCATGGTTCTAGGACCATGAATCCTAGCTTAAGATCATACAGTTTGGACCATAGATGGGGAGACATTCCATTTAGGTAATTTCTACATGATTCAACCATGCTTGGGGAAAGCTCCATAATGAGTCATAATCCCCACACACGCCATGATTAGTTTGAGAAACAAGGAGTGTAAGGTATCTCCCTTTACTATAAAGAAAAGTGAGAAACTGGGTGAAAGAATCTAACATGGGAAAGCTACAATGACACTAACTTTCTTGGTCATAATGAGTGAGCACATGGGAGGATGACACCCATGGTGTTGAAATTACACCAAAAAAGTATGGTAGAAAGGAAGGGGCATCATGAATTCCAAGATCTTGATCATGAAAGGGAGTGACTGGTGGGAAGGGAATGACTCTTGACCAAGCTTGAAACATAGGTACGACAACTACGCCAGTCATGGATGGGGATAACAAGTACAAGATCAACTGTTGACCATGTTCGAAACACAAGAACCACCAAGTGTTTCCAAATGTCCTTCAAGGTGTGTTTCTAGGATGGTAGGTGATCCAATGTGGCTAGAAACCAATGATGTTAGGGGGGATTTTTATATCAGGAGGATGATGAGGATCCAAATTAAGGGAGTCATGAAATGTGAAATGGGAATGGTGGGATGCTCTGAGGGAAGTTAAACACTCTAGGATCCATTCCTTCATGCGCTCGAATGCACGGAATATGTGTATTGGCAGGTGAGGAAAAATCATGTTTCTATATAGGATGAATCTATAATGTGTTAGTGGTCTAGATGGACCTAGGATAAGAGATATTGAAATTAATATATATCCTATGAAAATGGGAATCAAGCCTCGCATAGTTCTATAATGTGGTGTGGTAGATGATCGACACTGAAAGAGAAGGTGCCCCATCAAGCAGGGGATCAATTAATCACACAATTTCACTTTGTGGGATGGGGATGCATATTTTGGTTCATCCCATATTTTTAATATGATTCATCCCATGTTTATCACATAGGTTAAGGGTACATTTTAACTTCATGTGCTAAGGATGTGAGGTTTCTGCAGTTTAAGGTCATAGAGCATTTCCATGGTGGGCTTGTGTTAGAGGTTTCTTTTTACTGTTAAGGAAAAAAAGTGTGTTTAGGGGATTGCGTGTGGAATTTTCTAGGCACTACAGAGGCATAAATGGTGTGGTTTTGAGTTACGCATGGAATTTTCCAATTCTTTCTTCCTCGTATCAGGTAATGAGTTCATCTCAAATTTATAGTGGAGTGACGAATAAGATCAATGTTTACACTCCCTAGAGGATTGTTTGGATTAATAGTGTCACATCTAGGGCTTGCGCACTAGGGTCACCATGTTTTCCTCCTAAATTTGATTTATGAGGGCATATCAAACCATTTATAGGATAAAGGAATAATATTGGGTCTTAAATCTAATAACGTGGCCTAGGGAAATTTATTTGGATCAATGGATATATATGGGATCTTTTTGAACCACTGGTGGGTCAAGGAATGTGATTTGGGATTACACCAAATAAGGAGTCCCATGAAGAATGTTTAGGTGTTTCCTCATGATTTTATCAAGAGGAATCTAATTTCTTCAAAGGAGGAATTTTATGCTTTTCACATAGGGAACACTATAGTTTACTGTCATGTGGTTTGGATGGTGTCTACAGTCTTTACATCATGGTGAGACGTGGATACATAGTGATGTAATTGTGGATTTACTATCTATAAGCAATGGATCTAGCATGAACAAAGTCCATAGGGGCCCAATGAAAAAATATGATCTCGCATTAGGGGGAGATCATGTAACTAGGCCCGGAGATAGGGGGTCTAGGAATCACTACCTATCCCACTAATTGAGGAATTAATCCACATGTAGTTCTAAGAACACATCATGGTATGGGACCAATGCTAAAAGGATGAGGTCCTATTTGGTGAGGACCCAAGTATCTCATAGTTTCAAGTCATGAAATGGGGATGTTGGTTTTCATTCATCTCATATTTATCATATGAGTCAAATCATGTTTACTAAAAAGGGTAAGGATACAGGTTAACATCATGTTCTAAGGAAATTGATTTTGGATCATCTCATATTTATCAAATGATACATCTCATGGTTACCACATAGGGTAAGGATGCACTGAGGATGTTGGTTTTGAATCATATCATATTTATCATATTAGGAATCTCATGTTTACCACAATTGGTAAGACTACAGTTTAACTTCATGTGCTATAGATGTGGGACTCTATTGTTAAAATTCATACAACTCATACTATGGAGTTTGATACAAGTTTAAGGTCATGGAACTTGGACCATGGGGTGATATGGCCTATTTGGATAGATAAAATCACACCTAACATGAATAGAAGGTCCTAATTTGGACCCCAATAGGATTTTTATTAGAATAAGTGTCTCATAGAAATATGAGAACATGTTTTATAGTCATATGTGTGGGTTATTACACATAGTTTATGGTCATGAGGCTTATACCAAATGTGAGCTTGGTACCTCTTGACCATTCATGGATTCCCCTAATAAAATTCATATGCTCACATGAGCCATACCTGATGTAGGATATAAGGAATGGTAAGGAGTATCCCTTATCACATTGGAGTGGGCATCAATGGTGAAGGGAAGTTGGTCCAAGGTAATCCCAAAAGCACTGAATTTCTTAATCAACATGTGACAATGCATAGAGGGGTAACACCAAGGGTGTTGAAATTCTACTAAAATAAAGGGAGGTGGAAGGGAAGTAAATCGAGACTTATGAGATTTTAACCATGAAGGAGAATGACTAATGGGAAAGAAATGAATATTTATTATGTTTAAAATATAGATTTCATAACCACATCAGTCAAGGATAGGGAAATAAAATTAAGGATTGATCATTGACCATGTTCTAAACATGGGAACCATCATCTATCTTAAGTGGTCCTTCGAGGCATGTGTACAAGATGGATAATGAGCCATTTTTGGCTAGGTACCATCATCATTAGGGGCCTTTTCAGATGTGAATGATGATGGGGTTCCAAATTTATGAGGACTTTAAGTTTGGATATGTATTTTAGAGAATGTTCAAGTGGAGTTCAATACTCTAGATTCCACGCCACTATGCATTTGATCATGCCAAAGGGTGCATTGATGAGTGAGTGTTGAATCCATTATCAAGAATAGTGGTCTTGAAGTAGTTCAATGACTTGGATGGACCCAGTATATTGGGTTCATGTGTCTCTACATGTCCCATTGGATTGGGAATCCAGTCATATGTAGTTCTAAAATGTGACATGATATGAGACTAATTCAAGTAAGGGAGAACCTCTTGAGTGAGGGCCCAAGGTATCACATAGTTTTCTATCATGTGATGGGGACATGAACCATATATCTTAAAGAATTGTGGAAAGGATGTTAGACATGAATTTTTTATGTCATGAATTTTTATGTCCTACAATAGTATTCCCCTAAAATCCTCCCTAGTGCATATGCAGGTTTTCTCTAATCATGGGCTGGTATGTGGCACATGGTACATTCCATGGGCTGGTGTTAGTGTCTCGGGGAGGACCTCCAAATTTTCTTTTCATCGTGGTAAGGACCTCCATGGTGGCTGTTGATGGCACAAGCAGTAGGGAGAGTTGGCCCAATATGTCTAGACGACAACTTGGGTGACAATCTCAGTTAAATGAACACATGTCCCTATGCAACATTTGGGATGAAAAAAGCATGCCAATGATAGGAAGGTACACGTGAGTTGTTAGAGTGAGGTTTCCTAGAGAATGTTTAATGACATATCCCCAATGAGGGGTCAGTTCCCTCAGTAGGTTACCCCCTGTGATGTCTCAGTGGACTGGGCATTATTTTACCTTGGATGGATGGGGTGATGTCACCAAGGAGGAGTGGAATCCTATCTCACCAAATAGATGGGGTGAGGTAACCCAGGATCTATGGATTCTTATCTATCTAAATGAATAGTGTAATGGAACCTAGGAGGTGTGGAAAAGTGTATCTCTAGATGAATGGGGTGATGGACCCCAGAAGGAGTGGAAGCCTATCTCTCTGGATGGATGGGGAAACAGTACCTAGGAGGCATGGAATCCTATCTCTCTTAATGGATGAGGCAATGGATCATATAAATAATAGAAGCCTATTTCTCTACATGGATGGGGTGATAGTTCCCATTATATGTGCAATCCTATCTCACTAGTTGGATGATTTAATTCACCCAAGAGGTGTGGTATCCTATCTCTCTAGATGAACAAGTCTATGGTGCCTAAGAGGTATGAAATCCTATCTCTCCATATGGATGGGGCGATGACATCTAAGAGGCATGGTATTTTATCTCCCAGGATAAGCAAGGTGATGGTGACCAAGAGGAATAGAAACCTATATCTCTATATGGATAGGGAAATTTTGACCAAGAGGCATGGGAGCCTATATTTTTGGATGGATAGGGTGACAGAAACTAGTAGGCATGGAATCCTATCTCCGAGTATGGATGGGGTGATGATACCCAAGAGGCGTGGAAGTATATCTATCCGGATGAATGAGGCAGTGGTGCCTAAAAGTCATAGAATCCTATATCTCTTGATGGATGGGGTGATGGTGACCTAGAGGTGTGGAAGCATATCTCTCTAGATAGATAGGGTGATGAAACCTAGGAAGTGCAGAATCCTATATCTTAGGATGGATATGGTGATGGATCCCAGGAGGCGTGGAAGCCTATATCTCTAGATGGATGGGGAAACGATGCCTTGGGGGCATGGAATCCTATATATTTGGATGAATGGTGTTATTCCACCCAAGATTTGTGGAAGCCTATCTCTCTATATTGAAGAGTCAATAATTCCCAAGAGGCGTTGAAGCCTATCTCTCTGGATGAATGGGGAGATGGTACCTAGGATTCATGGAATCCTATCTCTCCATATGGACAGATCAATGAAGATTAAGAGGTGTAGAAGTCCATCTCTCTAAATGGATGGAGTGATGGCACCAAAGAGGTGTAAAATACTATCTCTCTAGATGAATGAGTAAATAGTTCCTAGGAGGTGTGGAATCCAATCTCTCTGTATGGGTGGAGAGATGACGACTAGAAGGTATGAAAGTATATCTCTTCAGATGGATGGGGTGAAAGATCTCTGGAGGTGGGGAAGATTATCTCTCTAGATGAATAGGGAGATGGTTCCTAGGAGGCGTGGAAGCCTATCAAAGTAGATCCTCATGGTATAAGATAGGTAACATTACCCAAGATCTATCATCATGGATCTTATATTGGAGAAACTCAAGAAGGGATATGATCAACCTATCCCCAATGATGGTTAAAGAGGCCCTACATTGGCGGTACTTCATGGTTTTTGTAACCTACCTTGGGGAATCTTAGGTGGTAGTGTGGCATTCTATAGCCTGAATATTACCTACCTCCTAGGAATAAGGGGATTATTTCTATGTTTGTTTAAGAGAAAGGCTCTGATGTCAGCTGATGGTACCATGGGGAGGGACTCCATAGTGAAATTATTCATCATGGGATAGTCCAAGATGGTTTCTAGTGGTTCCCATGATAGGGAGAGTCAACTCATCCTTACAAATAGTTTGGGTCTTTATCCCAATCAGGTGAAGACATACCCCCACACAATAGTTGCGAGTGAATGAGTTGTGTAGGAGGTTTTAGGGGCCACTGGATCTATTGGAGATACCTTCTATAAGGAAATATTTGAAGCCTACCCCCAGTGTTGGCACCAAGTGTTCTAGAATAGGGATGGCGAAGTAAGGATTGGATCTTCCTAATTGAAAGTCTGTGGAACTGATCAACATGGTTGGTGCAGTTAGGTGGGATCCCTTCTACATGAATCCCAATTAGAAACCATGATTGGTGTGACTCAAACATCTGCTACCTCCTCAATTTAGGGGAGTGATATTTAATAATGTTTCAGGGAGAGGATTGTGAGACAATTTTCTTTCATAGCAGGGGGGTTTCCCATGGGATTCCCTTATGGGTTGTAGCAATGGCATGGCATCACAACCTCAAGTTATTTATGAACCCAATGTTACTCATCCTCTAACACATTAAGGAATGGGGATTCACATTTGTGATGAATTTATTTGAACATACCCAACAATGTTCATCAACTCGCACTTGAATGATAATAAATTCACATAAGGTTCGCCATTTTATTTTCTAAAACTTTCCACCAAGGTCATGCATCGAGGTAATGACATGCTTTCTTTTCCCTTCCCAGATTGAACCATGTACTTGGACTGGTTTTGACTTTCTTTAGGGTGTGAAACCTCGCATTCCTACTTTCCAAAGGTGGAAAACCTCTATCACTATAATTAATGACATCCACTCATTGATTGGAATGGGATAATGGTATATTGGACCATCCTTACATGAAATCCTCCCTATAGTTATTCATCGAGTCTATGTATCCCTCAAATATTTAATACATGTTCTTCAATGAAATTATTGACACCATCTCGAGGTGGACACTAGTTAATTATTCCATTGTTTGTTGTAACGAAGCATCTAACTTCGATTTGGATCTAATGATGATGTTGGGAATCATGGTCATGTGGTACTTCTATAAAGGTCCTCCCCATTAAAAATTTAGGGAATATTATATATGTGTCATCTTGTTTATAAGGAAAAGGAATCTCGTATCCACTACAGAGCAACTTATGGTAGGGACATAAGTCATCCATGGCTAGAGGCCTCAGGAATCCCATGTATTCTGCATATTTCGGGGATTATCTTTCATTTGGTGGAGTTGGTCATAGGTTTTAAATATTTTAGGGATTATTAGGTCATGGGTTTAATGTCTTGTGAGGATTGACGATTTAGAGGGTTAATTTCTAGTTGGGACAAGTGGGCCTGGTTGAGTGTGTCCCTAGGGGATATGACCACACATTAGATTTTACTCCATCCAGGGGAAAGATGTGTATATTTTATAGTTGTGATGGGGGTTACGATTGAACCAAATTGAGATGTCCCAAGAATTTATATATGTCAATATTAGACCAAATGGAGTAATTCTATGTACCCTGTTAGGATATAGGGATCAAAATCCACATAGTTCGACACCATAGTTTAATGTCTTATGATAGGACTGATCATTACAATTTAACATTAAGAGGTAAAGATGTTCTCATCATGGAAGTAGTGACATTTTGGGATAGTGTGGGTATTATGCATGTAGGTTTCCCCAGTGTTATGGTCACATCCCTATTATTGTATTTTTCATCACATGATGATCATATATGGGGAATCTTGTGATTATTATACATGTTAGATATATATTTTAATGTTATGTGTTGAGGATATGGTCAATAATTTTAACATCACGTGGCTAGTATGCAAGACTATACAATTTTATGATATGCATCTTGGACATGGCGAGTGATTACACATGAAGTAACCCAGGTGCTGCTAAGCAGTAGTGATGGTAAGAATGGGGCTCATGTGTGGAAGCTTACCAAGAAATACTAAAGGGCAGTGTTATTATGCTTAGGTATTATGAAACTAGGATACTCAGGTGCTTTTATAGAGAAACAATGGTATGAATAGGGATTATGTAGTTAGGTTTCCTAGGTGATGCTATAGAGTAGTAATATTATGAATGAGGCTTACATAGCTGGGATTTCTAGGTGGTATGAATGGTTCTTACACATCTAGGATTCCTAGGTGCTGTAATAGAGCATCAATTGTATGAATAGGGATTATGAATTTGGGATTCTTAGGTGCTGTTATAGAGTAGAGATTATATAAATGGGGCTTAAGCAGTTGGGCTACCCGAGTGATGACATGGTGTAGGTATTGTATTAATAAGGCTTACACAACTGGGAAGCCTAGGTGGTATGAATGGGGATTAAGCATATGGGATGTTTGGGTGCTGTAATGGAGAAGCAATGTTATGAATGGGGCTTCTACATCTTGGATTTATGGGCACTATTATAGAGCAGTGATGTTATGAATGGGGCTTGTGTATCTAGGATATATGGGTGATGCTATGGAGAAATGATGATATGAATGAGGCTTACATTACTGGGTTTCTTAGGTGCTGTTATGAAGAAGTGATAGTATGAATGGGGATTATGCAGTTGGGTTTCCATGGTGATTTTATGTAGAAAAATTATATGAATAGGTATTTCACAGCTGGGATGATTAGGTGGTATGAATGGGTCTTACATAGATAGGATACCCTGGTACTATAATGGAGAAACAATGTTATGAATGATACTTACACAACTAGGTTTCATGGGTGTTTCTACGGAGTAATGATGGTATGAATGAGGCTTATGAAGTTGGGATACCCAAGGGATACAATATCATCTCATTCATATCATATGAAGCATCTTGTGCTCATCACGCAAGGTATCCTATACTTATTACACAAGGAATACCATGTTTGTTTCATAGGGTAAGGCCATAGTTTAACATCATGTGAAAGGAAATTGTGTGTGGGGATTATACATTTAGTTTCCCATTCATCCTTCCTCATGTAGTTCCATGAGGGTTTCTCAACCTGCTGATGGGTCAAGGAATATAATTGGGACTTACACCCATGGAGTAGTCCTGATGACTGCTTAGTGGTCAACTCATGGTTATTACATGAGGCATATTATGCTTGACACATAAGGAATCTTGGGATTTTCATAGGATACATCCTACTCTCATAACATAGGGTAGACTATAGTATAACATCATGTAGTGAGGGATACTAGGTAGGAGATGCCTACCAATGTCTAGTGTGGGACTTACACTGAAGCTTCCATTTATAGTTCATCCTGGATTAGGCGTTGGGTGGTGGGATTTGGGGAATTTCATGAGGGGTATTTAGACTCAAGTTATTTGAGGAAACCAAGAGGATAATCTCAATTCATGGAATGGTAAAGGGACCAAGATGAGTATGTCAACTCAAGGTATTTCTGGGAGTGTAGAGAAGTGTCTCGACTTATGGTATTAAATAGGGTAGATGTTGGGGATACATTGGTCACAACCTAAAATTTCCTCGACCCTTCCACAAAATTTCATAGTTCGACTCTCTATTTTTTCATGGGGGTCACTGGCAGTAGTGAAGGGACCAGATCGAAGGCCCAAGACCATGTACTAGAATTGATGCCATGTCAGGAAGTACCCCGGGTACCCTAGTAACATGATAACTGAACCAACACTGACATAGCCCGAAGGGTGTTCTTGATCCCCACGGGTCAGTTACTAGCACCTGGCATCATAAAAACATGAAAGTGGGGACGATTTTTCCACTAACAATTTGGAAGAAAAAGAAAACAAGAATGTATGCATATCAAATGAGACTCCACTAGAAGTGAAGTACTAAAATACAACAAGGCATAAAGTGTAACACCCTGATATTTTATGAGAAATATATATTTTTTATGTCTTATGTTATACATAACACCAAAGTAATTTTCCACTACACACAACACTGGCTTGGTTTGCATTACACGCAAGAGCAACCTTCCTCGATAGCTTGCGTTATACACAATACCGAGTTTCACTAAACAATGATATATTATTATAATATTATGAACTAGATTTTATGAATATTATTAACTGAATTTTTAATTTTATAACATTATAATTCATCTTACACATTTTCTAGAATTAGGTATGAAAACAAAATCGATTTTTTGAATAAAAGAAGTATTTTTCAAAAAATGCAGTTTTACCGCCCTTTGATGGTGCACCCATTTTAAATAAATTTTTGACAAGTTTATAAGTTAAATTTTACAAAATAAACTTATTATTTTGAATCAGGATATAAAAATTTACATTGGATAAATTTTTGATACTTTTCTGATAACTTTAATATTTTGATGAATAGTAAAAATACGCTAAATTTTTCTTAAAAACTACTTTTTTCATCAAGATAATTTATATGGTTAAATGATAAAATTTAATGGTTTTAAAGTATAAATAGAATATATTTTTACAATTTAATATAAATTATGTCATTAACATTAATTTTACATTGAATTCATAGGTAAAAACATTTCAATCTTTGACAATGTTTTAACTTTTAAAACCCGTTTTCTTAACAACGCGATTAATCTTAAATTAATTACTACAAATTCTGTGTTTTGAATTTTGAAAAATGGATTCCATATTTGGATTCATTAGGTCCAAATTATTTTAATAGGTTACTTTTTTTTGATATTATGAATAGTAACTATGATAATTTTTATTTACTACAGTTAAAGGTAAATCGGGTAATGAAGGGTAAAAATAAGATTATAAAATTACCCTAAGACCTGCCAAAATTCTATTGGATGAATAAAAGTCGACCCATATAACTTAAGGGTCGTAATAGATTCATTTCATGGACTTTTGACCATAAAAATGATATAATTATTATTAAAACCAAAGAAAGTGACAGCATGTCACTCTCTTATATCTTATAAGTGTAATAATTTTAATTTAGTGATAAAGCTCATAAAACATAGAATATAAATAGTCTCCATAAATCTAATAAAATTACCTACATCATGAGAATTTATTTATAATTTTTAGGTATTAAATAATTGTCATTAAGGATGACACAATAGTGATGTAGAAATTATTTTATTGATTGAAATATCAAATAAATTGTTTAAAAATATTAAAATAAATATTATATGAACTAATTAATGTTCTCTAAATATTTTATAGATTAATATGACATGTTAGGAATCTATTAAATATTTTGGTTTGAATATATCCTCGGTGTGGATTTTATTTAAATCCAAATAAATGAATAGTGTCTAAATTGACACTATTGTTATTTTATAAAAATAACATATTATAAAATTGTTTAAAAATCACAAAAATATTTAAAAATTATAAATTGAAATTTATATGGTCCAAAATGTCATAAAGTATCCAATTATGGAAAATTTACAACACATAAGTAATTATTTATAACAATTTAAAATTAAGAATATTATTACCACAAATAAAATTAAATAGATTAAATAAGGATAAATCATGTTGATAAGGTTTAAAATAAATTCCCAACATGTCTAAATTTTATTGGTTGATGATATTAAAACCCTATCTCATTTAATATTTGTATTTGAGTCATTTTTGGAAGTTTTTAAGTGGGGTTTGAGTTTATTATAAATTAATATTTTAGAGGTTTCCAAAAGTGCCCCTCTCCTCTCTTATAAAAGGGCACCTCCTCCCTCTCCTCATCACAACATTTTGAGCATTAAATCTCAGTCAAAACCTGTCCATTTATCTTCTAAACTTCCCTATAAACTTACTATAGTTATTGGTCTTCTTCAAAGGCCATCTTTAGTGCCCTAAGAGGAGGTTTAGAAGAGGCGCGTCGAAGAAGAGGTAATATCCTTTACCGATTATTTCAAATTTATTTCTTCTTCTACTTCCTCTTATTTATTTGTTTCATTATAAAGTAATAAAATAAGTATCACTCATATACTTATATTTTATTATAAATATTAAACAACCCTATTTCACCTTCTATCCATCCTACAGAAAACAAAATCACCGTGCGTGCGTACGTACGAAATACCGTCTTCATGCCGTGGTGTAATCTGTTTTCTGCCACCACCTTACTTGGATGGGTATAATGGTGCAAAGAATAACTATATATAATTCTTATAACATGATACTAATTCTGAGATATTATATCATCCACTCCAATACCATTCAATAATTATGGGAATGATATCGTCGCTCGTGTGTACATACGACTTACCGTCTCCACGGTGCGATGTGATTTGTTCTACACGATCTTCATTAAACCATGATTATATAAACGAATTGAATGAATAAATCTGATATATAGTATACTAATACCATTATGTAAATGATTTAGCTATAACCTAAAAAGAGGAATAATAATTTATTCGACAAAACACACATAAGAACATAAACCAATGAACACCCGAATAACAAGTAGCAATGAAATATTACTAATAAGAAGATAATAATATGACCATATATGATATCATAACAATTTATATTATTATGTAATAAGTCAATGACATTATTTAAATCATTATACAGGATGTTCGGATACGTACAAATCATATCAGACCTAAGGTAAGGAAAATTCTCGCAATCTCATTTTTATCTGATATTGTTTATACTTCAGAATTTACTGGGGTATATTTATCATCCATATCCATGTTTCCTCAATATTTAATATTATTTCTATCCTCCTACAATTTTTTAAATATAATTTTACCTATTGGTGAATTTTTAGTAAAAGATATGAAAGGAATCTTTTGTCGTTTTCAGTACGAGATACTTTTTGACTTTTCCGGCCAAAGTACGAGAAGAATGTTTTTTTAACTTATACGGCATGAATGGGTTTTTATAATTTCATAGAACATTATTTCCATGAATCTTAATTTAAAAATTTTCAAGTTTATTTTCAATTAACTTTTTTTAGTTTAAAATGGTATGACATGTTGAGAAAGGAAAAATGTTTTTGCAGAAGAAAGGATATTTTCCTCAGGAATGGAGTTCAAGTGTTTTATCAAAATTATTTTCCATATAAGATAATATAGGGTTCAATTTATATAACTATTATTACATTTATTTGATTATGTTATGATGGAATTATTTTTATTAAGTTCTTTTATCTTATATGGATTATGTTATGATGGCATGATGCTTAAGAATCCCATTTTTATTACATGTGTTATGATATGATGTATGATTTATAATTTTGTGGCACACATAATAATGGTTTCATTATGATATGGGTGGGACCTATATCTCCCTCCAATGCATTGGGTAAAGATTTATATCTCATGATGTAGACATGTCTGGAATGACAAGTTAATCCAGTTCAGTGATATTGGACTGAAACGAGGAGTGAACTCAGTTCAGTAATGGAATTTGTTCGCTATGATGGTCTTGACAATGATTCTTGACTAATATGAAATGATTTTATATGATTATGTGTCTATGACACAAATTTTCATGTTTTAAGTTATGATTATTGGGATTTCATTTCACTACTATGATTTATCCCATGTCATGATATTATGATCTCTTTTGCAGGTTAAGATTTTCAAAATGATATATTCTTATGAATATGATATGATTTTATTTTCTTTGTTTGCCCTTACTAAGAATTTGAGCTCACCCTTTGTATGTTTTATTTTCCCCAGGCCAGGAAGAAGGGTTTTAAGTAGGATATGCCCAAAGGGACTCTATATATGATGAAATAAATGGGAGACAATGTAGATGATTTATGAACCAACTGTTTATGTTTCTCAGTTTCTAAATACACTATACCTATACTATCCTATCATGCTTTTGTTATATTTTGTAATAAGTATGCTTCAATTATGAAGTAATAACAATGTATGTAAAGTATGGGTATTTATTATTGGTATCAAAGGAAAGGTATGGTTAACCTTTGGAAACTAGGATGTGAACTCCTTAGTAAGAACCCTAAGTGTATGTCTAAGCATATAACACAATCTTAGTGTTTTAGAAATGGACATGAATAACCTATGATAATACCTAAAGTGTGAAATTTTATTACTGATTATGTGGTTTTCCTATTGTAATTAGTGTTTCTCACACTATTATTCTTGGTTTTAGTCAATGGATTGAACTCGAAGGAACCATGTTAATGCAGAATGCGACGGGCAATGCAATGATTGTCCCCATGAGCAACCAAACATTATGGGAGATGGAATGAAAAGTCTTATAGCCATTCTCAAACAACTTTCTCAAGCTATGAATCATGTAGGAACTTCGAACGAGCAAAGGAAGGGGCAACATTTTGTTGAATCCTTTATGAGGCAGCATCTGTTGTACCTCTCGTACACCTCGTGGTTTAATTTTCATGATCACAATCACTCTCTTATTTATCTAATCTTGTTTTAAGTGTTTTGGATGATAGGCATGATTTCAGGTTGCCAAGGAATTGGGCCAAGAAAGCCAGAAGGAAAAAGTGGACTGATTTCAGTCCACCGGCCAACCGGTGTCCCATCACCGGCCAGCCGGTGGAACCCAGACAGAAGGGACACCTACAGTCTCACCATCGGCCAACCGGTGGCCTCCTCACCGGCCAGCCGGTGGTGCCTGGGCAGAAGGCCTCTCCGTTTTCCAAAGCATCGGCCAACCGGTGGCCAAGCACCGGTCAGCCGGTGGAGCCAGTCAAACTAGCCGTTGGGCTTTGACCAGCCTGCTCCCAACGGCTCTGAAGACTTTTTCAACAGCTCCGAAGACCCCGAACGGCCATATGTGGGTTCCCCCTCTATAAATAAAGGACTAGGAATCCCCGGAACAATAGTGGAACAATAACCAAGCCAACGGAAGCCAACGGAAGCCAACAGACACATTTTTCATTATTTGGCAAACCTCCGGCGGATTCCTTCATGGAACCTCAATTGCTCCAACCCACTTCCACATCCAAGGAGCACCATCAAAGAAGATTGGGAGCGCTCTTCATCAACTTCATCAATCCTTTGACGCCCAAGGCTTCTCCTCTTACGGTTTTTTCATTATTTATCTTTTTGAGCATCAATTTGGGTTTGTGCCTACAAACCCCTCTTTCTCTCATCTTCCTTTTGTTTGGGTTTTCACACCACCTTCAAGGTGTAAAGAGGTTAGTCAATCCTTCCCTTTAAAAGGCTTGAGTCATATGTGAGCTAGCCTTCACCTGTAAGAAGGCTAGTGGGTTCTTGCTCAACCATTAAAAGCAAGCTGTAATAGGTTCTAGACTACCTTAAAGTCTAGTGGGTTTCTTGCTAAAACCATTAAAAAGCAAGCGGTAGTAAATCTCTCAACGGTTGAGTTGGGAGCGGAGACGTAGGCTTTTGTTTAAGCCGAACTCCGTTATCAAATTGTGTCTTGCCCCTTTTTATTTCCGCTGCTTTTTTAACTTTGTTTTAAATTGTTAAACTTTTTTTTTAAAAGGCAATTCACCCCCCTCTTGCCATCACTCTCCGACCCAACATTTGGTATCAGAGGCAAAATTTGAGTAATACCCTAACCGGTTTCAAATTCAAGATCCTTTGTGATGGCTTCAACTTCTTTCTCCCCTGAAGGCTATTCTTTGGGTCGTGCTCCATTCTTTGATGGAACCGACTATACTTATTGGAAAACCCGCATGACCACTTTTCTTAGAAGTATAGGTTATCCTATTTATAAAATTGTCATGCATGGTTATTCTCTTTCTTCTCCCAATGAATCCAAATGGACTCAATCCGATATTAAAAATTTCGAGCTTGATGGCAAAGCCATGAACGCTCTTCATTGCGGCCTTGATCGTAATGAATTCAATCGAGTTTCCACATGCACTTCATCTCATGAAATCTGGAAACTATTGGAGGTTACCCATGAGGGGACCAACAAAGTTAAGGATACTCGATTGGATATGTACCGTCAAGATTTTGAGTCTTTTACCATGCATCCATCTGAAAATATAACTGAAATGTTTACACGTTTTACTGATGTTTGCAATGGGAGAAAGTCCCTTGGTGATGATGTGTCTGCAGAAACGATGGTCAAGAAGATCCTTTGGATCTTACCAAGCACATGGGCACCGAAAGTCACGGCAATCCAAGAAGCAAAAGACATCAAGAACATGCCGGTCGAAGAGCTCATCAGATCCCTCATGACCTACGAGATCACCATGAGGAGGCAAGCTGAAAAGGAAGGCAAACCGATCAAAGTTCCAAAGAACATCGCCTTCAAAGTTCAAAAAGAAGAAAGCTCCTCCTCCTCATCTTCTTCCTCTTCAAGCGGCGATTCAGAAATGGAGAATCTTGCCTACAAAATGCACAAATTCATGAAGAAGCACAAGAAGAATAAACCCCGCAAGGCTCAACCCAACGAAAAATCCGAGCCCGAGGTAACATGTTACGGGTGTGGCAAGAAAGGCCATTACAAGCCCGATTGTCCACTCAACAAGTAAAAGGCCAAGCAAAAGGAAAAGAATAAGGCATTCAAGGCCACTTGGAGTGATAGCTCCTCATCCCCCTCCTCCTCAAAAGACGACGGTAAAAAATGTCTAATGGCATTTCATGAGGTAACCTCTTCTGACTCCTCTTCCTCTTGTTCTTAAAATTCTTTCAATCATTTATCTTATGAGGATCTCCAACATGCTAGAGATCAATTGGAGGAAGGATTTCACGAACTTTCTTCCAAATTTTTTGCTTTAAAAAAGAATTTCAAAAAACTTTCTTCCGAAAAGGATCAACTTATCAAAGAAAAGGAGGAGTTGTCCCTCAAGGTCCAAAACCTTCCCGATGTTGATTCTATGGAATCAACAATCAAGGATTTAAGGAAATCCCTAGCTAAGTTCACCGAAGGTGAACATAACCACTTGAAGCTCCTTGGTTCCCAATGCGTATCTAGAACCACCCAAGGGCTTGGCTATTCCAAGCAAGCTTCCTCTTCCCATGCTCCTACTATTTTTGTAAGGGGGAGCTCCCAATATAAATTTTGCAACTATTGTAAAAAACCCGGGCACTTAATTTATGAGTGAAATTGCAAAAATGCCCGGTATGGAAGGCCCAAAACCATTTCCTTTAATGATGAATTTCATAGGAGAAGACCCGCCACTAGACAAGTATGGATTGAAAAATCCCTTTTAGCGAGTCTCTCCGGACCAAAATTTGTCTCGGTTCTAAAATCCTCTCCCCGGTGATTTGTTGTTTTTATTTAGGGGGAGTTAGGATTGTTTAAGCCTTTTTTCTTTATTTTCAAAACTTTCAATTCAAAACTTTCAATTCAAATTTCAAAAATTTCAATTGGTTTAAAATCTCTATCTTGTTTTTCAATCCTTTCCCTCAATCAAGTTTTATGCCCCGTGCTATTTTGATAATCACAAAGGGGGAGAAATTCTTGGTTGATTGGGGGAGAAATCTTTCTCTCATGCTTTGCTTTACTTTTCAATTTATCCTTTAAAGCATGCCTTTCATTTCAGTCTTTTACATTGCTTGTTTTGGTGATTGTGATCATCAAAATAGGGGAGGATTGTTGTACCTCTCGTACCCCTCGTGGTTTAATTTTCATGATCACAATCACTCTCTTATTTATCTAATCTTGTTTTAAGTGTTTTTGGATGATAGGCATGATTTCAGGTTGCCAAGGAATTGGACCAAGAAAGCCAGAAGGCAAAAGTGGACTGATTTCAGTCCACCAGCCAACCGGTGTCCCATCACCGGCCAGCCGGTGGAACCCAGACAGAAGGGAAACCTACTGTCTCACCACCGGCCAACCGGTGGCCTCCTCACCGGCCAGCCGGTGGTTCCTGGGCAGAAGGCCTCTCCATTTTCCAAAGCACCGGCCAACCGGTGGCCAAGCACCGGTCAGCCGGTGGAGCCAGTCAAACTAGCCGTTGGGCTTTGACCAGCCTGCTCCCAACGGCTCCGAAGACTTTTTCAACGGCTCCGAAGACCCCGAACGGCCATATGAGGGTTCCCCCTCTATAAATAAAGGACTAGGAAGCCCCGAAACAATAGTGGAACAATAACCAAGCCAACGGAAGCCAACGAACACATTTTTCATCATTTGGCAAACCTCCGGCGGATTCCTTCAAGGAACCTCAATTGCTCCAACCCACTTCCACATCCAAGGAGCACCATCAAAGAAGCTTGGGAGCCCTCTTCATCAACTTCATCAATCCTTTGACGCCCAAGGCTTCTCCTCTTACGATTTTTTCATTATTTATCTTTTTGAGCATCAATTTGGGTTTGTGCCTACAAACCCATCTTTCTCTCATCTTCCTTTTGTTTGGGTTTTCACACCACCTTCAAGGTGTGAAGAGGTTAGTCAAGCCTTCCCTTTAAAAGGATTGAGTCATAGGTGAGCTATCCTTCACCTGTAAGAAGGCTAGTGGGTTCTTGCTCAACCATTAAAAGCAAGATGTAATAGGTTCTAGACTACCTTAAAGTCTAGTGGGTTTCTTGCTAAAACCATTAAAAAGCAAGCAGTAGTAAATCTCTCAACGGTTGAGTTGGGAGCAGAGACGTAGGCTTTTGTTTAAGCTGAACTCTGTTATCAAATTGTGTCTTGCCCCTTTTTATTTCCGCTGCTTTTTTAACTTTGTTTTAAATTGTTAAACTTTTTTTTAAAAGGCAATTCACCCCCCTCTTGCCATCACTCTCCGACTCAACAGCATCCACCTTCATTCAATGGGTCTTCTGATCCATTAGTGGATGAACAATGGATCAGTACCACTGAAAATATATTTTCAGTTCTACAATGTTCTGAACATGATAAAGTCATCTTAGCAATATATCGTTTGGAAGGTGAAGCTTATCAATGGTGTAATCTTATCAAGAATACGAGGAAAAGAGATGAAATTGAGTCCATGGAATGGGATGAGTTCAAGAACTTATTTTTTCATAAGTACTTCCCTCGTATTATTCGAACAAAGATGGAGAAGGAGTTTCTTGAACTAAAGCAAAAGGATGATGAATCTGTTGGTACCTACGAAGCAAATTTTACAAGACTTTCAAGGTACGATTTTGGAATTATTATCCAACCTGAGAGTAAGATCGATCGATTCTTTAGTGGCTTAAAACCAAGTCTCCGAAGGGCATTAGCTATAAGGGAATTAAATAGATATGAGGAAATTGTTTGATGTGCTCTCAAGGTTGATATGAATATTGGAGTAACCAATCAATCATATGGGTTTGATAAGAAGAGGAAAATGTAATTCAAAGGAAAATATAAATACCACACTGAAAAGAAGATGAGTTTTCCCTTATAATCAAAGTATGGAAAGAAAAATGGAGGTAATTTTCTTAAAGGGACAAGTAAATGTTTTAAGTGTGAAAAAGAAGGTCATCGGGCAATTGAATTCCACAGTGATGGGAAAAATATGTCTAGTGATGCGAACAAAGAAAAGGCTATTCAGAATGCACCTCCTACACTTAAATGTTACAAGTGAAAGGAAATGGGGGAATTATGCCAATCAATTCCCTAATCCAAGGGTTGTTGATGATGATTGACGTCAATAAAATCTTAAGGCCAAAGAAAAAGGAAATTCACATGCAATTTCTATCGGTGATGTGGAGTATGATAACGAAGTGGTGAAAGGTACACTTACTATCCACTCTAAATTAGAAAATGTTTTATTTGATTCTGGATCCAACCACTCTTTTATTTCTGAATAATTTTCTAAGTGTATCACCGTACTACCTCAACAATTTTCTATTGAGTTAGCTATGACAACTCCTAATGGCACAACAGTTGCATCAAAAGTTTATAATTCTTCTCCAATTGACATTTGTGGGAAAGTGATTCTTACAAATCTTGTGATCCTTCCTATAGTGGAATTTGATGTGATTCTTGGCATGGATTGGATTTCCTTATATGGAGCTCATATCAATTTCTAAAGAAGGGAAGTCACATTTCATATTCCTAATGAATCTATGATCATCTATCAATGCAAGGATGAATATAACCTTCCAGTAGAAATTTATTCCATATTATGAGTCTTGATTCCAATAAATGAAGTTTATTTATCTCAAATGGTTGGAGATAAACTCATGATTAAGAATATTCCCATTGTACGAGAGTTTGATGATGTCTTTCTAGAGGAATTTCCAGGTCTTCCACCAAATCATGAAGTTGAGTTTTCAATAAAACTCATACCGGGTGATATGCCCATTTCAAATACACCTTATAGAATGACCCCAATTGAGTTGCAAGAATTGAAGAAGCAACTCCAAGAGAATATTGATAAGGGATTCATACGCCCCAGTGCATCACCTTGGGGAGCACCTGTTCTGTTTTTTAATAA
This sequence comes from Viscum album, assembly GCA_963277665.1. Taxonomy (NCBI): domain Eukaryota; kingdom Viridiplantae; phylum Streptophyta; class Magnoliopsida; order Santalales; family Viscaceae; genus Viscum; species Viscum album. Next base: position 165,578,413 of record OY728125.1, on the reverse strand, counting down.
GAAAAATGGATCAATGAGACTTTTCATTGATTATGGAGAACTTAACAAGATCACTATCAAGAACAAATATCATCTCCCACACATTGATGACTTATTTGACCAACTACGCTGAGCTCAATACTTTTCCAAGATTTATCTTCATTCAGGGTATCATCAATTAAGGGTAAAAAAGAAGGATATACCAAAGACGACTTTCCGTACAAGGTATGAACAGTATTAATTTATAGTGATGCCATTTGGTCGTACTAATTCCCCTTCTATCTTCATGGATCTAATGAATAGAGTCTTTAGAGACTATCTTGATCAGTTTTTGGTAGTCTTTATAGACGATATTCTTGTCTATTCAAAGAGCAATGAAGAATATGAAGATCAATTAAGAAATGTTTTGAAGACCCTAAGAAAGGAGAAGCTTTATGCCGAAGTTACCAAGTGTAAATTTTGGCTTCAAAAAGTTACATTTTTGGGTCACATAATCTCAAGAGAGGGGATATTTGTGGATCCTGCAAAAACAGAGGTTATCAAAAGATGGTCGAGACCAACAACAGTAACTGAGATCTGAATTTTTCTTGGTTTGGATAGATATTATCGACGTTTTGTAAAATATTCTTCGCGATTATCTAATCCACTCACCAAATTGACTTAGAAAAGAGTTAAGTTTGTTTGGACAGAGGAATGTGAAGAGAATTTCAAAGAACTAAAAAGAAGGTTAGCTAGTGCACCTGTGCTCACACTACCTTGCAGTGGAAAAAGTTTTGTGATCTATAGTGATGCATCCAAGAAGGGGATAGGGTGTGTTCTCATGAAAAATGATATGGTGATAACTTATGCCTCATGATAGTTGAAAATCCATGAGAAAAATTACCCAAATCATGATTTGGAGTTAGCTGCGGTAATATTTGCATTAAAGATTTGGAGGCATTATCTTTATGGTGAAAGGTGTGATATTTATACTGATAATAAAAGTTTAAAGTATATTTTCACACAAAAGGAGCTGAATATGCGCCAAATAAGATGGCTGGAGGTGATTAAGGATTACAACTTCTCAATTAATTAACACCCTGGGAAAGTAAACAAGGTGGCAGACACATTAAGTCGACAAGACCATGCTAGCTTATCCATAACGAGGATCACAAAACATCCAATATTTATGGATTTAAAAAGGATGGATATTGGAATTATAATGGAAGGGAAAATCATATCTTTATCAAATGAATGCTAAACCATCTATACATGTGAAGATTAAATAGGCACAAAAAGAAGATGTAGAGTTACAAGAGAAGGTGAGAAATGTTCTTGAATTCCACATTTATTGTGATGAAATAATAAGGTTCAGGAATCGGGTTTGTGTTCCTCCCATCCCAGAATTAAAGAAGGAAATATTGGATGAGGCTCATAGTTCTTCATTCTCTGTTCACCCATGAAGCACGAAGAAGTATAGGGACCTGAAAGAGTACTTCTGGTGGGATAGCATGAAAAGAGATGTTGCTGAATATGTCTCTCGATGCTTGGTTTGTCAGCAAGTTAAAGCTGAGAAACAGAAGTCTAAGGGGATGTTACAACCATTACCCATAACATAATGGAAATAGGAAAACATCACTATAAACTTTGTCACTGGACTTCCTAAAACATCCAAAGGCAATAATGCTTTTTGGGTTATAGTTGATCGTCTTACGATGTCGGCACACTTCATTGCTATTAGAGAAGATTTATCTCTTGATCATTTTGCCATGATATATGTAAAGGAAGTGGTAAGATTGCATGGAGTACCACTTTCCATTATATCAGATCGGGATCTGAGGTTTACCTCGAAGTTTTGGTGAAGTCTTCAGCATACTCTAGATATAGAGTTGAGTTTCATCACTGCTTATCATCCTCAGATAGACAGTCAGTCTGAGAGAACAATTCAAACTCTAGAAGACATGTTGAGAGCTTGTTATATGGATTTCAAAGGTGGTTGGTATCAGCACCTACCTTTGGTGGAATTTTCTTATAATAATAACTTTCACTCCAGTATTCAGATGGCTCATTATGAAGCTCTCTATGGAAAGAAATGCAGAACTCCAACTTGCTGGGATGAAGTTGGGGAAAGAAAGCTATTAGGACCTGATATTATTGATGAGATGGTAGAAAAGGTCAGATCTATTCAACAAAACATAAGAGCAGCTCAGAGTCGACATAAAAGTTATGCCGACAACCGAAGAAAATACCTAGAGTTTGAAGTGGGTGATAAAGTGTTCTTACGAATATCTCCTTGGAAGAGAGTAGTGAGATTTGGAAAGAAGGGAAAGCTGAGCCCTAGGTATATCAGTCCTTTCGAAATACTAGATCGTGTTGGGAAGGTAGCTTACCGATTGGCACTTCCACCAAATCTCTCTCAAGTTCATGATGTGTTCCATGTATCGCTCCTGAGAAAGTACATACCCAATCCATCACATGTACTAAGCTCAGAAGTTGTACTGCTGGAGAAAGATCTTTCTTATGAAGAATAGCCGATAGAGATTTTGGATCGTAGAGAAAAAGTTCTAAGAAACAAGACCACTCGCTTGGTTAAAGTTTTATGGAGGAACCTCTAATTAGAATAAGCTACATGAGAACTTAAGGATATGATAAGGGAAAGGTATCCTCATCTGTTTGTTACGAAGTGACGAATTTTGAGGGAGAAATTCATTTTAAGTGGGGTAGAATGTAACAACCTGAGATTCTATGAGAATATATATATTTTTTATGTCTTATGTTATACGCAACACCAAAGGAATTTTTCACTACACACAACACTAGCTTGGCTTGCGTTACATGCAAGAGCAACCTTCCTCGATAGCTTGCGTTATACGCAATACTGAGTTTTACTAAAAAATGATATATTATTATAATATTATGAACTATCCGTTATGAATATTATTAACTTAATTTTTAATTTTATAACATTATAATTCATCTTACACATTTTCTAGAATGAGGTATGAAAACAAAACCAATTTTTTGGATAAAATAAGTATTTTTCAAAAAATGCAGTTTTACCACCTTTTGATGGCGCACCCTTTTTAAATCTAATTTCTGACAAGTTTATAAGTTCAATTTTACAAAATAAATTCTTCTTTTGAATCAGGATATAAAAATTTACATTGGATAAATTCTTGATACTTTTCTGATAACTTTCATATTTTGATGAATAGTAAAAATACGCTAAATTTTTCTTAAAAAAACTTTTTTCATCAAGATAATTTATATGATTAAATGATAAAATTTAATGGTTTTAAAGTATAAATAGAATATATTTTTACCATTTAATATAATTTATGTCATTACCATTAATGTTACATTGAATTCTTAGGTAAAAACATTTCAATCTTTGATAATGTTTTAACTTTTCAAACCCGTTTTCTTAACAATGAGATTAATTTTAAGTTAATTACTGCAACTTCTGTGTTTTGAATTTTGAAAAATGGATTTCATATTTGGATTCAGTGGGTCCAAATTATGTTAATGGGTTACTTTTATTTTTTTTGGTATTATGAATAGTAACTACGGTAATTTTTATTTACTACAGTTAAAGGTAAATCGGGTAATTAAGGGTAAAAATAAGATTATAAAATTATCCTAAGACCTACCAAAATTATATTGGATGAATAAAAGTTGACCCATATCACTTAAGGGTTGGAATAGATTAATTTCATGGACTTTTGACCATGGAAATGATATAATTATGTTTAAAACCAAAGAAAGTGACAACATGTCACTCTCTTATATCTTATAAGTATAATAATTTTAATTTAGTGATAAAAATCATAAAAATTAAAATATAAATAGTATAAAGAAATAGAATAAAATTATTTATATCATTTTAATTTATTTAGAATTTTTAGGGATTAAATAATTATCATTAATGATGACACAATAGTGATGTAGAAATTATTTTATTGATTGAAATATCAAATAAATGGTTTTAAAAATATTAAAATAAATATTATATGAACTAATTAATGTTGTAAAAAATTTTTCTATATGAATATTAAATTTTAGGAATCTATTAAATATATTTTTTTGAATATATCCTCTGTGTGGATTTTATTTAAATTCAAATAAATGAATAGTGTCAAAATTGACACAATTGTTATTTTATAAAAATAACATATTAGAAAATTGTTTAAAAATCAGAAAAATATTTAAAAATTATAGATTGAAATTTATATGTTCTACAATGTCATAAAGTATCCGATTATGGACAATTCACAACACATAAGTAATTATTTATAACAATTTAAAATTAAGAATATTATTACCACAAATAAAATTAAATAGATTAAATAAGAATAAATCATGTTGATAAGGTTTAAAATAAATTCCCAACATGTCTAAATTTTATTGGTTGATTATATTACAACCCTATATCATCTAATATTTTTATTTGAGTCATTTTTGGAGGTTTTGAAGTGGGTTTTAAGTTTATTATAAATTAATATTGTAGAGGTTTCCAAAAGTTCCCCTCTCTTCTCTTATAAAAGGGAACCTCCTCCATCTCCTCCTCACAACATTTTGAGCCTTAAAGATCAGACAAAACCTTTCTATTTCTCTTATAAAATTCCCTAGAAACATACTAGAGGTCCTGGTCTTCTTCAAAGGTGAACTTTAGTGCCCTAAGAGGAGGTTTAGAAGAGGCGCATCAAAGAAGAAGTAACATCCTTTACCGATTCTTTCAAATTTATTTCTTCCTCTACTTCCTCTTATTTATTTGCTTCATTATAAAGTAATAACATCAGTATCACTCATATATTTATATGTTATTATAAATATTAAACAACCCTATTTCACCTTCTATCAATCCAATGGAAAACGAAATTACCGCGCGTGCGTACGTACGGAATACCGTCTCCACGCCGTGGTGTAATCTGTTTTCCGCCACCACCTTACCTGGATGGGTATAATGGTGTAAATAATAACTATATATGATTATTATAACATGATACTAATTCTAATATATTCTATCATCCACTCCAATACCATTCAATAATTACGGGAACGATATCGTCGCTCGTGTGTACGTACGACTTACCGTCTCCACGGTGCGATGTGATTCATTCTACATAACCATCATTAAACCATGATTATATAAATGAATTGAATGAATAAATATGATATATAGTATATTAATACCATTCTGTAAATTATTTAGCTATAACCTAAAAATAGGAATAAGAATTTATTCGACAAAACACGCATAAGAACATAAAGCAATGAACACCCGGATAACAAGTAGCAATGAAATATTACTAATAAGAAGATAACAATATGACTATATATAATATCATAACAATTTATATGATTCTGTAATAATTCAATGACATTATTTAAATCATTATACAGGAGGTTCGGATACGTACAAAGCATATCAGACCTAAGGTAAGGGAAAATCTCACAATCTCATTTTTATCCGGGATTGTTTATACTTCAGAATTTACTAGGGAATATTTATCATCCATATCCATGTTTCATCAATAAATAATATTATTTATATCCTCCTACAATTTTTTAAATCCAATTTTACCTATTGGTGAATTTTTAGTAAAAGATATGAATGGAATCTTTTGTCGTTTTCAGTACGAGATATTTTTTGACTTTTCCGGCCAAAGTACGAGAAGAATGTTTTCTTAACTTATACGTAATGAATGATTTTTTATGATTTTATAGAAAATTATTTCCATGAATATTCCTTTACAAGTTTTCAAGTTTATTTTCAATTAACTTTTTTTTAGTTTAAAATGGTATGACATGTTGAGAAAAGAAAAATGTTTTTGCAGAAGAAAGGATATTTTTCTCAGGAATGGAGTTCAAGTGTTTTACCAAAATTATTTTCCATCTAGGATAATATAGGGTTTTGTTTCTATCTCGATTATTACATTGATTTGATTATGTTATGATGGAATTATTTTTATTAATTCCTTTTATCTTATATGGATTATGTTATTATGGCATGATGTTTAAGAATCCCATTTTTATTACATGTGTAATGCTATGATGTATGGTTTATGATTTTTTGGCACACATAAGAATGGTTTCATTATGAGATGGGTGAGACCTATATCTCCCTCCAGTTAATTGGGTAAATATTTATATCTCATGAGATAGACATGGATGGAATGGCAAGTTAATCCGGTTCAGTGATACAGGACTGAAACGAGGAGTGAACTCGGTTCAATATTGGACTTTGTCCGCTATGATGGTCTTAGAAATGAGTCTTGACTAATATGAAATTATTTTCTATGATTATGTGTGTATTCCACAAAGTTTCATGTTTTAATTTATGATTATTGGGATTACATTTCACTACTATGATTTATCCCATGTCATGATATTATGATCTCTTTTGCAGGTTAAGATTTTCGAAATGTTATGTTCTTATGAATATGATATGATTGATATTTCATTTGTTTGCCCTTATTGAGCATTTGAGCTCACCCTTTTTATGTTTTCTTTTCCCCAGGTCAGGAAGAAGGGTATTAAGTAGGATATGCCAAAAGGGACTCTATATATGATGAAATAAACAGGAGACAATGTAGATGATTTTTGAACCAGTTGTTTATGTTTCCCAGTTTCTAAAGACACTATACCTATACAGTCCTATCATGGTTTTGTTATATGTTGTAATAAGTATGCTTTAATTCTAAAGTAATAACAATTTATTTAAAGTATGGGTTGTTATATAAAGATCCCAAAGCACTACAACCCAAGTTCCAAAATAGGTAAAATAGTCCTAAGGAACCTAAGGACACAACTCACCATGTCCTAAGCTCAACAGATGGATCCAGCTCCAAGAGATCACTTCCCTTTTCTTGAACTTGGATGAAGAAAGTCTACAAACACCCAAAGAAAAAATTTGGATGTGAGCCTAATCTGAGTATAATACCACCAAATATTCCATAATATATTCCAAATATAGATTATCCATATAAAATATTTCAATTTTCAAAATAAATAGGTTTGGTAATTAAAAAATCATATTAAAAAAACATGCTATACATTTTCAAAATAATGGAAAATACATTTAAAGATCATGCTTTTACTTTACAATAGATGGAATATTTAAAATAATGGATTAAATAAAATAGTTATATAAAATAGTTTATGTAAATATATAAAATTAATGTAAAGAAGTTTTACAACATTGACATACATTTATATCTCATATATAAATTAACAAGAGAAAAACATGGTCATCTTACAAGTAGGTATGATAGTATTAACTAGCTATAGGATTACTCACTCTCTAAGTGATCAAAACAAAATGATTATACTCACGTACCCCTAACACTGGAAAGAGGTGACTCTTCACCCTTCCATAGGTGATGTGACCTGCCATAGGTATGTTTTAAAATGTTGTAATAATGTAGAGTGTATCCAAATAACTCACCAAATACTTAAGGCTTCCATGTGATCTTACATGATGGAAAACTTATTTTAATACTTCTTAAAATAAAATAAATCCCATTATTCTATTTAAAAAAAATTCCAATTCAATTCCATTTAAAACCAAAACAAATTTTAATAAAAAAACATGCCTTTTTCACAAGATAAAACCATTGGGTTTCTATCAACACATTTTAAAGCCATTATAAAATGTTTGAAATCCATTCAAGACAAATTCCATCATTTTAATAATACACTTCCTCAATTAAATTCAATTATTTAATTGAAACCATTTCCATAAAATTCATAATTTAAATTAACCAATTTCCATAAAACACACCCCAATTCAATGGAATTTGTGTTTTTTCTAAATTTTTATGCCAAAACCATTTCAAATCTCCCAATTCACTAGAATTGGGTTTTTATCAATTTAATTGAAAGCATGTTTGAGAAATTAATTTTAAATCAAAAATTGAAATAAATCAAGTAATTTAGGATTATTCAATTTGGCTAATTAGGACGGAACCGCCAACCGCTTCCCAAAACTCAACACTTACAATGATACTCGTTAATGAGAACGAATGTGGAGAAGACCTTGAAACCCAACCTAGAATAAAGATCCAACACCATAAGGCATATATCCATCAATTAAAAGATGATCTTTTGAAAACCCAAGAGAAGATAATGAGAGATAGATGGAGAATAATGAAGAACTCTTACCTAGATATCACCCTCCAAAACGATAACTACTGAACACTAAAGTAATGGATACAATATATCTGGAAGAATCTAAAAGTTTCTATTGAAAATATTTAGGTTGAGGGAGAATGGGAATAAACAAGGAGTGAATGAATAAATAACCAAGCACTACCTCCCTTTTATAGCTATTATTGGGGTGTTACATGATTTATAATCTAGTTACACGTCGGGAATGTTTTAATTTTTGTAATAACAAAGATGCATCAAATCTATAATTCCCCTTTAAAATTGGGGTATTTCACAATGTGTATCCCCTATTAGCATCACAAAACACCTTATATTAATAACTATCAAAACACCATCATTATGCATTAAAACCCGATCTAAAAAAAAACTACCCATCGTGTAAAGGGGAATTCACAGCGTGTACCCATCAGACCATGAACCAAATTTCATGACTTTTACCTGGTAGTAGTTACATGATGTGTAATATCCTAGAATCTTACAAAAACACCCCATTTAAAGTTTAAAAATACAACAAGTGTCAGACTTTACCATTATAAGCATCCTCCTAATATACTCTCAACTCAACCCTGTCAATAAAATGGAAAAACCACAACAAGGTTAAAGGTGTACCTATAAGTTTGGTAATGGGCTGTTACAACCTCCCCACCATAAAAACTTTATGTCCCCAGAAAGCCTATGAAGAAGCTTTCATGCCAAAGAGATGATTCCACTACTCACTCATTAGTGCCTTACATTCCCACATCTCGTGACTATCAGAACCATGCTGCCATAACACACAAAGCAAAGGTATCATCCTCCCATTAAGTACCCTGGTCTCAGAATCAACTATCACGACTGGTCACTCAGTCATAGATAAATCAGGTTGAACTTCAAGATCACTCCAACTCAAAATGTGAGATGGATCAGAAATATACTTTCTCAGTTGTGATACATGGAATATGTTATGTATAGATGCCAAATGTGGTGGTAGTGCTATAAGGAAAACAACTTTCCCCACCTTCTCAATAACCTCAAAATGTCCCAAAAAATGAGGAGTAAGATTCCCTTGCCTCCCAAGCCATTGATGACCCAACAGAGGTGAAACCTTCAAGAATATCCAGTCACCAACTACAAATTCCAAAGGCATATGATGACAATATATGTAAGACATATACCAGATCTGTACTGTCAACATTCTCTGACGAATCAGCTGAATCTTTGTTGTCATCACTTTTACCAGACTTGGTCCAACTAAGTAAATTTCACCAATCTATGTCCAAAACAAAGGAGATTTATAAGGATGGTCATACAAGTCCTCAAAATGTGCCACTATGATTAGGGATTGGTAACTTTTGTTATAAGAGAACTCAACTAGTCCCAAGTGATCATACCAAGCCCCGCCAAAGTCGATAACACAAGCGTGAAGTATGTCCTCAAGAATATTTATAGCTCTCTCTGTATGGTCATCCAACTATGAATGGTAGGCTGTGCTCAAATGGAACTAATATCCCAGTGCCCCCTAAAGGCCTCTCCAAAAATGAGAAGTTAACCGAGGATACCTATCAGAGACTATATCAAATGGCACTCCATGAAAACAAACTATCTCTTTCACATAGATATTTCCCAACTCCTTAACATTGGTTGTATCATGAATGCGTAAGAAGTGAGGAAACTTGGTAAGATTATCAATTAAAACCCATATCACATTCTTATTCCTCTGGGTATGAGGCAACCTAAACAAAATGTCCATAGAGATTTCATCCCACTTCCAAGTAGGGGATGGAAGTGGTTGAAGTAAACCCAAAGGTTTTTGGTTCTTGAATTTCACATGTTGGAATGTATAACAATTATAAACAAACTCAGCAATGTCACGTATCATTCCCGACCACCAAAACTTCCGCCGCACATCGTAGAACATCTTTGTTGTTCTTGGGTGCACCACTCACTGTGAATTATGGAAACCCCCCACCACGACCTTCCTTACCACTAATAGCACAATGTAATGGTTCTGATAACAAAGAACACTCTATTTGGAGAACGACCACTAAGAATCGGTCTCCCCACTATAAAGATATGATCTCATGCTATAGAATTCATCATAAAGATATTGTTCTTGAAGAATCATATCGAGAAGAGGAGATGTCAACAGAATGCTGGCTAAAGAAACTTCAGACCCTTTATTCTGAACTCCAATATGAAACTATGCAAAAAGATCAATCAAACTCCACTCATCCAAAGATTCTTTCATATCCTGGGTTGGAATTTTTCCTCTCAACACATCTGCAATGACATTCCCTTTCCCCGGGGTATAGGTGATGTCAAAGTCAAACGACTGCAGGTACTCTACCCAACGCCACTGTCGAAGGTTTAGATATTTTTTAGAGAAGATATAACTCAATAATTTGTGGTATGAGAACATGATAATTTTTTACATAAATGTAATGCTACCAAATCTTAGGAACATGAATCATAGCCACATGTCCATGATCATGGGTAGGATAATTCTTCTCATTTGGCCTAAGTTGACGAGATCCATAAGAAACTACATGGTTTCCCTGTAAAAGAACACAACTCAAGACTGAATCTGATGCATCACAAAATACCACATAGCCCTTCCTGACTTATAAAAGATTCAACACCACAATAGTAGTTAAAAGATTTCTTAGCTCAACAAAATAATTCTAACATTTATCATGCCAAGCAAACTTCACCCCCTACCGAGTTAGAGTAGTCACCAGAGAATCCAACATTGAGAAGTCCTTCACGAACTTGAGGTAGTATCCTAATAATCCCAAGAAGCTCTGAATTTTGAAGACATTTCATGGTTTCTCCCAATTAATAATAGATCTTACCTTTTTAGGATCAACTAATATTCCCTATTCAGACACCATGTGACCTAATAATTTCACTTCCTGAATCCAAAAATCACACATCAAAAGCTTGACATAAAGTCAGTGATTTCTCAGCAGACCCAAAACTATTTCAGATGTTTTAAATGATTCTACTCAGATTTAGAGTAAACAAGGATGTAATCTACTAATACTACCACAAAGTTATCCATATACTCGTGGAGAATCTTTTTCAGCAAATCCATTAAAACTACAGGAGCAATTTTTAGACCAAAGAGCATAACAAGGTATTCATAGTAGCTATACTTTCTCCTAAATTCATTTTTCTGAATGTTAGATTCCATTATCTTTAATTTATGGTAACCAAATCGAAGGTATATATTTGAAAACTACTTATAACCTTTTAACTAATCAAATAGATCATAAATATGTGGAAAAAAATACTTTTTATTTACCATAACTCAATTGAGATTTTGGAAATCAACACATAGGTGAAGAGAAATATCAGCCTTCTTAGATAAGAGAACCAACATCTCCCACAGTGACATACTATGGTGTATAAATCATTTCTCAAGAATATAATCTAACTAAGACTTCAAATATTTCAGTTCATCTAGTGCCATGTGGTAAGAGAAAATTGAAATTAGTTGAGTACCAAACATCAATTCAATTGAAAACTTGACCTCCCTCGTTGGTGGAAAACCAGAGAAATCAGAAGGAAACACTTTGGGAAAATTGATAAAGACTGGAGGGAGATACCTACTCATTGAATCACACTCAAGATCAAAAGAAAACACTGATATCACTTTCCCCAACTCTGGGTAAGAGGGTATGGCTCTGCTCAACCTTGGGTCCCATTTTCCTTGAAAGACAATTGATACACCACTAGTTGTTGTAAGGTAGACCCGTCAAAGATAACAACCAATTTTGGATTTATTGGTAATGAGAAAATTCATCCCGAATATGATGTAAAGTGATTTCATGTTGATAAATAGAAAAATCCAAGCAAGCTCGATGTCTAATAGAGAGAAGACACAAGTGGGACTAGATAGACCTTTCTCTCTCTTCGTACCAAGGGGTGTAGTAATATCCATTGCATAAGATAAAATTTCAATAGGAAGATTAAGAAAATTAACAATACGGGTTGAAATAAATGAATGAGATGCACTGGTATCAAAGAGAGAAGTCACTAATAATGATGCTATAGTAATGGTAACTATCATAGTTGCTGGATCCATGTATTCTTCATCCGAAGACTCTTCCACTACGTGAAGAATCTTCGCTCCAAATTCCTATGTCTGGAACCCTTTTGTACATGAAGCATATGATTTACCCATAGTTTTAGGAGGATCTGATGATCCTATTCCACTACACAGAGTAGAGAAGTGATGGTAGAATCTCTATAAGTTCCCTAAACGTCCACAAGAGCCACCGTTATTAGGTGCCTATGTGAATAACCTCTTAGAAAGTCATGGATTTCGACATTGGTAGAAGATCAAAGAGCTTCCTCCTAGTTCTATAGGAGGTCTGGATTAACCCTGCCATCAAGAACTGCCATGAGAATCATCATGCTTTCATTTTCCTTTGAAGGAATCAATACTTCCACTAGGAGGAGAAGAAACTCCTGATAACCCTAAATTTCCATCAAGGTCCATCTCAACCATCATCATCCTATCCAACACGTTATCATAAGTGGGTAAATTTTGCAAGAAAACCTAAGAATAGACATCTGATCGAATTCCTAACTTGAACTGTTGATCACTCATTCTATCATTAGATATAATCTCAGGATCAAACTACACCAACTTAGAAAAGTGATTTGAATACCCAGTCATGGTTCTGTTAGCTTTCTCCTGCTTAAAAAACTCTACAGCCTTATCCAACACCATTGACTCTAGATATAAATGGTTAGTGAAAAGAACCTTTAAGTATTTCCACTCTAAGACCTCATGTTTCTTTTCTGTCACCATCATGTACAACTATATCCTGCTTGGTACCTCGAGCATGAAGTCAACACACTTCACCTTGATCATGTCCGGTGTCTCCAAGAACTCAAACAAATGTTCTATCTTTCTCAACCATTCCTCAACATATTAAGGATTAGTGGAGCCTTTGAAAACTGGTGTCTTCTGGTGAAGTAACTATTAAGAATGATTTCGAAGAACACCCCTATGAGGATCCATAACTGGATCCTGAATGGGGACTGAAGGTGGTGCATATCCTAGATCTTGAAAAGTGAACACAATCACCTCAAATAGATTTGGTTCCACTAGAGGATTCACTTTTTATGATTCAGTAGAAGCTTCCTCCTGGATCTGATTTTCTCATCTTCTTAGAGGCATGATGCTACATAACATCAGTAGACAATGTTTAAGGCATTAGTTTCACACTCAAACTGAGCATCAAGGGAATTTATTCCCAACAGATATAACCACCAGATTTTGATTTCACTCTATCCAAATCAGAATAGAGAAATAACTATAACTAATCCATAATACATCCTTCCCTAAACATCCCTAGTGACTTAAGGTTCATTTTGGTGAGAGCTGGCCAGGAACTTAATTGCAACTACCTCTTAAGTCCTGAAAATATTTCAAAAAAGCATAATTAATTCAAGACAAAAATATCAACATCCTGCTCTAATACCATTTTGTTATGAACCAGCCTGGGTACCCTGGTAACTAGATAATTGAGCCGACCCTGACATAACTCGAAGGAAATTCTTGATCCCCATGAGTCGGCGACTAGCACCTGACATGATAAAAACATGCAAGTGGGAATGATTTTTATACTAACAATATAGCAGAAAAAAGAAAATGAGACATTATGAATATCAAAAGAGACTCTACTAAGAGTGAAGTACCAGAATAAAACAAATAATAAAGAGCCCATAGGACTACAAACCAAGTTCCAAAATATGGAAAACAACCCCAAGGTCCCTAAGGACACAACTCACAAAGTCCCAAGCTCAACAGTTGGATCTACCTCTTTGATATCCTTTCATTTTTCTTGAACCTTGACGAAGAAAGTCTACAAACACCCGAAGGAAAAAGTAGTGTGTGAGACTAATCCCAGTAGGATACCACTGAATATTCCTTAATAGATGCCAAATATATATTATCCAAACAAAAATATTTCAATTTTTAAAATAAATAGGTTTGGAAATTAAAAAATAATATTTAAACAAAACATGTTATACATTTTCAAAATGATAGAAAATACTTTTAAAAAATTGGATTTTACTTTAAAAGAGATGGAATATTTAAAACAATTTCTTAAATAAAATAGTTACATAAAACAGTTTATGTAAATCTAGAAAAGGAATTTAATACAGTTTTACAACATTGGCATATATTTATATCTCATATATAAATAAACAATCTAGAAACATGGTCATATTCCAAGTAAGTATGATAGTATTAACCAACTATAGGATTCCACACTCTCTAAGTGATCAAAGAAAAATGAGTATACTCACATCCCTCGGACACTAGCCAGAGGTGACTCATCACCCTCCCATCAGGGATATGACCCACTGAAGGTATGTTTTAGAATGTTGTAATAGTGTAGAGTGTATCCAAATAACTCACCAACTACCTAATGATTTCATGTTATCTTATATTATGGGAAAATTACTTTAAGACTTCTTAAAGTACAATAAATCCCTTTCTTCCATTTCAAAAAAATGCCAATTTCATTCCATTTAAAACCAAAATGGGTTTTAATAAAAACATTCCTTTTTCACGATATAAAACCAATGGGTTTTTATCAAAAACAAATTAAGCCATTTTCACAAGTTTGAAATCCATTCGGAACCAATTCCATCCTTTTTCAAAATAAAATTACACTATTAAATTAATTAATTTAATTGAAATCATTTATATCAAATCCAAAATTTAAATTCAATAATTTCAATTAACAAATTTCCTTAAAATACACCCCAATTCAATGGAATTGGGGGTTTTTAAAAATTTCTGTGCCAAAACCATTTCAAATCTCCCAATTCATTAGAATCATTTTTTATCAATTTAATTGAAATTGAGTTTGATCAATTGATTTTAAATCAACCATCAAAATAAATCATGAAATTTAGGAATAATCAATTTGGTTAATCAAGATGGAACCACCTACCTCTTCCCGAAACTCAACACTCACAATGACACCTGTCAATCAGAACAAAGGTGGAGGAGACCTTAAAACCCAACCTAGAAGTAAGATCCAATACCACATGTAATTGATCCATCAATTCCAAGATGATCCATTGAAAACCCAAGAGAGGATAATAATAGATAAACAAATAAAGATGAATAACACTTACCTGGATATCACCCGCCAAATCAATGGTGACCAAACACCAAAGGAATGGATACGGAAGAGTTGGAAGACTACAAAATAAAATTGGGAAAAGCCTTAGGTCGAGGGAAAATTGGAATCATAGAAGAGTGAATGAAGAAATAACTAATCACTACCACTCTTTTATATATATTATTAGGGTGTTACAGGACATTAAATCCAGTTACATGCTGTGAAAGTCTTCCATGACAAGTAACCCCTAAAAATTGGGGTATTTCATGACAAGTATCCCCTATTCACATCATAAAACTACTAAGATTCATAACCATCAAAACCCCATCATTACGCATTAAAAACTGATTTGAAAAAACCACACGTCATGTAAAGGGAATTTGGGGTGTGTACCCATCACACCATGAACCATGTTTCACGGTTTTCACTCGGTACCAGTTACATGACATGTAACCTAGTTAAATGGAATGTAATATCATAGCAGTTTATAAAAACACCATGTTTAAATTTGAAAAATCCAACAGGTGTCAAACTTTACTGTCGGTCAGAGTGAATACTCAAGAGGGGGGTGAATTGAGTTCCAATTAAAATTTCTATTAAAAAATTTATGGTTAAGAAAACCCCCAATTTTAAAAACGACCCAGTTAATTAAGGTAGTAGAAATGTAAATGTTCAATTGGTCAAGAGGTTTCTCAAAGGGTGATTAATCCTCAGATGAATCAGTGTAGAACACCAATTTAACTTTTGAAACAAGTTTAATGAATTAAAAAAATACACACACAAACCAAAACAAACTATCACAGTGTAAGAAAAAAATAGTTTTGTGTTTTAGAAAATATAAGCAGTGGATAAAATCAAAATAGAGTATATGAATATTTTTACAACAATGTAAACAAGAGGTTCAGTATCAAGATGAGACCTAATCCTCTCCACTTGGTGATCACCTGGCACCAAGTAGTTTATATTAAAACTTGATACATAGACTGTATTAGGATTTACAACAGTTATCACAAACTTTCCATGGAACACACCCTCTACCATAGTTATTCATGTGAAAGATAAAAAAAATAGACCACACACAGTCTCTTCAACATTTATATGTGGGAAACAAAGATAAGGTGAGGTTTAATGTGAGGATAGTTAATATCCTCCATTTCAAGCACATGAGACAGTGTGTGATATAAACAGACACACACACTTATCAAAGATGTAAAATAAAGAAACAAAATAGAGAAGTTATGATGATAAGGAGTTTATAAGGCTCTATGTGTTTTCAGTTCAGCTCTTGACTCCTTGGAATGAGAAATGTTTATGTTCGTGTCAATATCTGGAAGTTGTTTCCAAAACAGAGTGTTGTAACTCTAGGTTCAGGCTTTCAGTATTCTGCTTCTGATGTTGATCAAGAGTTGATGAAGCATATAAGGTAGGAATGAGTTTATCCCAGAATGATCTTCGTGATACTTGTGGTTTTAGGATCTTAGTGCTGGATGGTTCGACTTTTTGATCTGGAAAGTAAACTCCATCACACTTCTCATGTAACTCTTTATTTGTGTTCACGTATATGTTTCTCTCTTTGTTTGTATCCTTGATCCTTTTTTTTATTTCGTGGAATTGTCTTTTTATATTTTAGGTCTGACAATGGGAATGAGTAGATCACATACATGCTTTCTCGTACCTCGTACTATCCACGATATTATCTCCTAAACGTGTACATTCAACATTAATTAATGTCAAAGCATTTATTTTATCAAATATGAACATTATAAAAGTATTGAGAAATTGAAAAAGTATGGAAGAACAAGAGTTGATAGACTAGTAACGGTAGCCTTCATATTGGTAGGCTTCAACAGTAGGTGCACTTCGATAATCTCCAACTGTAACCTTTAACAGTATGCTCACACCAGTAACCATGTAACGGTGACCTTGTCGCGGTAAACCTGTAACGGTGACCTTGTCATGGTAAACCTGTAACGGTGACCTTGTAGCGGTAACCCTGTAATAGTAACCTTTTAGCTGTAACCTTATAATGGTAACCTTATAGCTGTAACCTTATAACGGTAACCTTGTAGCTGTAACCTTGTAACGATGACCTCTGTACTTAGATAAATTCTGCACTGTAAGCTTAACCAATCAAGTATTGAGATTTAAAGTATATGAATATTACTCTATAGGAATAGGAAACGTCAATGAAACAAAATTTGCAAAGAATGAAGACATGGTTCTCACTTAAATGAAAATAAGATTTGGGATTATCAAAATATGATTTGAGATTACAAAAATATGATTTGGGATTATAAAAATATGATTCGGGATTATAAAAATATGATTTGGGATTATAAAAATATGATTTGGGATTATCAAAACAGGAGAGTTCAACAGTCCCACCCTTTTTGATAATCACAAATTATGGAACTGTTAAGAGTTTTTAATCAAGGTAAAACACATTTGCTAATGTCATTAAATCATAATATTTAAGTTTTGAATATTTTCTCCCCTGTGAGAATGACATCTCCCCCTCCCCCCTTTTTCTCCCCTTTAATATGTTCTCCCCCTTTGTGATTAACAAAAAGTGTACAGAACAAAAAAAATAGTGGAAAGAGAGAATCTGTTTTAATAAAATAGGAGTACATTACAAAAATTGGTACAATAATCCCTATCAACGAAGACAATCCACACTCAATCCACATCAGAGATTCCCATAGAAGCTTTGTCCTTGGAGGCTGAGGATACAGGTGCTGAAGGTGGAGGGATAGGCCGAGGGATGGCAGTTAGTAAGGTAGTAGGATTTACAACCGAGGCATCACAAGACCTATAATGATTAGATCTATGAGTAATTGCTGGGGTCAAGCTTCTGATGGCCTTGGTAGGAGTCATCAAAGGAGTAGAACTGGTGGAACCTGAAGCAGCTGAAGAAGCAGGTAGAGAAGGAGGAACTATGATTGGAGTGCAGTCCACATGTAGGAAAGGCAAGAGAAGATTCCATAAGTCTATAATGATACTACCACCTTTCTCTATAGCAGAAATAAAATCATCCTTATTCTCCATGAATTTTTCCAAAGAAGGATTCAATTCTCTGAGTTTTCTAACATGATCCTTAAAGGCTTGAGTGAAAGGTGGGACCCTTATGTTTTCCAGAAACAACTTGTAGTGACCATCCATCTGATGTTTGGTGTACACCCATTTGTAGTAGAAATCAACTTGATCCTTGATGGCCTTCTGATCCTGAGTAACTTCCCTTAAATAGTTTCCCACAAGATTATGAATTTCCCTGGTGATGGAAATGACCTGAGAATCTGAGGAACTGCCACCAGAGAATTTTTCCACTTCTTCTCTGACAATGGTCTTGAAAGATTCAATCTTAATTGGAGGATAAGCTGAAGTGGAAGCAGATGCAGCTAGAGGATCCAGAGAGAAGGCTACTATTTCTTTGAAGGATTTTGTCAGCCCACTAATTAGTATTTTGACATCATCATCTTTCCCTTTCACATGTGTTTCTATATATTTCTTGAAATCCTCAAACATTATGACCATTTTCTGAACTATAATTTTTAAATATGCAAGGTCTCTGTCCACTTGGGTCCTTGAAGCCATATAAGCATCTAATTTGGAAATAGACTATTTCATAGAAACCATAGAATCTGCCAACTCACTAATTTGACTCTGGTATTGCCTTACTTCCTGGAGTAGAGTAGATTGAATACTGGAGTGCATTTTGGCTAAGTCAGATACTATATGCTTATGAGCTAGAGAAACAACCTTTTCCACTTCTGAAGACCTATCCCTAGACACTTTTTACAGGTCTGATTTCAGGGATTCAAGATTTGTTTTTCTGACATAGTCTTGAGGGAAAGAAGTTTCTGAAGGGACAAAAGTGAGGTTTGGAACTGAGGGTCTTTTGTTAGACCTCTCATCTTCTGATTCATCATAGTCTAGACCCAATACCATAAATTCAGGGTCCTCATACCAGCCTTCAATTTCATGCAAAATAGAAACTGAGCCTGTAACAGTAGGTTCCTCCCCCTCAATATGAGCACTCTTTTGATCGGCCACATTCATTTCCTCCAGACCTCCTTGATCAACTGCAACATCAGGAAGGTTCACTTCCACTTCCACTTCCACCTTAGAATATTCAACTACATCCAAGATAGGTCCACCCTCAACTGAATCATCAGCTTCTTCTTCTGCTCCACTTCATACCCTTTATATATGTCCTATTAGAGGACCAAGACTTAGACATTCCTCTTTATTTTCAGCAGCTGCTATCTCAAGGTCAGCATGACTTGATTCAGAGTCCTCATCCTCATCTGATGTGTCTCTAACTTCTCTTAAAACAATTTCAGCCCCTTATTCTTCACTGGTTTCCTTATCATTGTCACTTAAGAAAACTTACCTTCTAGGAAATCTCTTTAGTGGGATAGGCTCACCAAAGGATACAGTAGTTGTATGAGGATTGGAGGGAAGGTCAGTGTCACTTCTATCATCTATTGGAGAGTCCTCTATTTCTTGCACAACAACAACTTCTTCTTTTTCATATGAGTAGGCAGGCTCGGCTTCATCAGGCTTAAGACCAGTGTCTCTCTTATTCTTAGGCCTAGTAGGATGAGTCCCAGGATTAAACTCTTCATACACCTTAGCCTCATCATTCACCCATCTCTTCAGCCATGGATTCCAGTTAATCTTCATCAGCTTGCAGATTACTTTGGTGATGCAATGGTTATATTGTACAACAACAATTTCTTCCTTATTTCTAGCAACTCCTTTCACTTTCAACATAAGAGATATCATCTTGTCATGGAAAATAGCATTTGATTTGGAACTAGGATTGATCATATCTTCTAAAAGAGCCATCAGCAACCTACACAGGTTGATCTTATGTCCATGCTTCAGCAAATACATAATGAATATGTCATGATATTTCAAAACAATGAAGTACCCTCTCCTGGGACTTATCACATGCTGAAAAAATTTGAAAAGTAGCTTATCCTCTCCTGCCATCTCAACAACAATGACTTTCCTAGGAATTCCATTCCCTGTCAATTCAGCTAAATCTTCTTCATAGAAAAAGAACTCACTAGTGGAATTCCATTCCCTCTTGGATAAATGTGGGTTCAGGACCTTTTCCACTATCAGTATTCTCCTACTCGATTCAGCTCTAGGTCTCTTAGGATCAGGCGCATCTTCTTCATCACTGACCAACGACCTCTTCAATCTAGCCATAAATTCGGAGCGGTTCGAGGTTTTAGCGGAGGTTTAGGTTCTGAGATTTTAGATCAAGAGGTTCAGAGGAGGGTTTTAAGTGGATTGAAATGTGGTATGTGTTCTATTTTCATCATTTAGTGATCAAAAAATAAAACAAATAAAATTAATAAATAATAGCAAAAAAACATTTCAGATTCCAGTTGAGAGAACATAAAACGTAAAGTCCTGGACTTCAAATGTCTATCAGTAAGGAGGTATCTGTAAGGTATAACGGTGTGGTCCTAATAATGAGGTCCAATGGTGAGGTCCTAACACTGAGGTTCTAACGGTGAGGTCCTAACAGTGAGGTTCTAACAGTGAGGTTCTAACAGTGAGGTTCTAACAGTGAGGTTCTAACAGTGAGGTTCTAACAGTGAGGTTCTAACGGTGAGGTTCTAATAGTGAGGTTATAACGGAGAGGTTCTAATAGTGAGGTTCTAACAATTAACAGTTTATCATACCTAACTCATGTATGATGTAATTTAACCTCTCAGAATTCAAAGGCTTTGTGAATATATCAGCCAATTGGAGTTCAGTACCAATGAATTCAAGAGTGATATCACCTTTTTGAAAATGATCTCTTAAGAAGTGATGTCTTACATCAATATGCTTTGTTCTAGAATGAGATACTGGATTCTTAGAGATGTTAATAACACTTGTGTTGTCACAGTTTATAGAGACATGTTTGAATTGATATCCATAGTCTAGTAAAGTGTGTTTCATCCACAGAATTTGAGCACAACAACTACCAACAACTATATATTCAGCCTCTGCAATAGATAATGCAACAAAATTTTGTTTCTTACTACACCATGATACTAGTGACTTACCTAAAATATGACATGTTCCATAGGTGCTCTTTCTGTCTAACTTGCAACCAGAAAAGTCAGAATTTTAATAACTTATTAAATCAAAAGGCTATCCTCTTGGATAAAATAGTGCTAAATTTATAGTATACTTGAGATATTTAAAAATACTTTTAACAAAATTTAAATGAGACTCTTTGGGATTTTCTTGAAATAAAGAACACATGCATACACTAAACATAATATCAGGTCTACTAGTAGTAAGATGAAGTAGACTCCCAATCACACCTTTGTAATTGGTTTGATCCACTGGTTCTCCAGTTTCATCAGCATCCAATTTGAAAGTGGTAGTCATAGGTATATCACTTCCTTTACTACTATCCAAACCAAAACGTTTTAAAAGATATTTAACATATTTATTTTGATTTAAAATAATACCATCTTTGTTTTGAAAAATTTTAAATCCAAGGAAAATTTTTAGTTCGCCCATTAAACTCATTTCAAATTCATTTTGCATCATTGACGAAAAATCAGTATATAAAGAATGTTTAGAAGATCCAAAAATTATATCATCTACATAAATTTATAATATTAAAACATATTTGTAAACCCTTTTAATAAACAAAGTTGGATCTTCTATCCCTTTTTTAAAACCTTTTGAAATAAGAAAATAACTGAGTCTGTCATACCAAGCTCTTGGAGCGTGCTTTAGACCATATAAGGCTTTAGACAGTTTAAAAACACGATTTGGAAAATGGGGATTTGTAAATTTAGGGGGTTGTTCAACAAATACATCTTCAATTATATATCCATTTAGAAATTTACTTTTGACATCCATTTGATAAAGTTTAAAATTAAAATGAGCTGCATAAGCAAGTAGTATCCTAATGGATTCTAGTCTAGATACAGGAGCGAAGGTTTCCTCATAGTCTATTCCTTCTTCTTGACTATACCCTTGTGCAACTAGTCTAGCCTTGTTTCTAACTATATTTCTAGATTCATCAATTTTTTTCCTAAACACCCATTTAGTGCCTATGGTTAAGGTGTCCTTAGGTCTGTCTACTAGTTCCTAAACATTGTTTCTTTCAAACCGATTCAATTCTTCTTGCATATCCATCACCCAAAATTCATCATTGATTGCATCATTGATATTTTTAGGTTCAATCTATGAAAGAAAATCTTGATGTTCAACCTGGTTTCTCAGAGAAGCTCTAGTTTGTGTCCCTCGGTTTAAATCACCTACTACAACATCTAAAGGATGATTTCTTAGAGTTCTAATACCTCTAGAAAGAGTTGAACTAGACTCCTCATGGTTTTCTATTGGTTCATACTCAATAGGTGCAGATTCTGAAAGATTCACAGAACTGGTTACTTTTACAAGAGGTTCACTATCATTATCATTAAGATCCATAATTGACATATCTTCCTCAAGATATTCAAGAGAGGTTTTGGGTTCATGTGGATCAGTCTCACCAAACTTGACATGAACTGAATCTTATACACATTTGGTTTTCTTATTGAATACTCTATAGGCTTTACTCGAGATTGAGTAACCTAGGAAAATTCCTTCATCACATTTGGAAGTAAATTTTTCAATATTATATTTAGTGTTAAGGATAAATACTTTGAAACCAAAAACTCTAAAGTAATTAACCTTAGGCTTTCTACTGTTCCAAATCCCATAAGGAGTCTTCTTAAGAATCGGTCTAATTAAGACTCTATTAATAATGTAACAAGCTGTATTAACAGATTCAGCCCAAAATTAAATTGGACAATCATATTCATTGAGCATTGTCATAGAAATCTCTTAAAGAGTCCTATTTATTCTTTCCACGACTCCATTCCGTTGAGGTGTTATTGGAGTAGAGAAGTTGTGGTTATAGCTATTGTGTGATCAATAAAATTCAAACTCTTGATTTTCAAACTCATGACCATGATCACTTCTCAAGTTCTTGATCCTAAGCCCACTAAGATTTTCTACAAACTTGAAATATTTGATAAAATGAGAACAATATTCACTTTTGTGAGCCAGAAATTATACCCAAGTGTACCTAGAAAAATCATCTACAAGAACATAAACATAGTTTTGATCATTTAAACTTGAAAATCTCGATGGTCTAAACAAATCCATGTGAACCAACTCAAGCGGTTGAGAAGTAGAAACTTATTTATTTGGTTTGAAACAAAATTTGTGTTGTTTTCCCTTTTTGAAAAGGATTACACACTTTGTTTATAGGGAATTACAATTTAGGTAAGTCTCTAAATAAACCTTTCCTAGTCAGTTTTATAATTCAGTGCACATTATAGTGTCCTAGTCTTCTGTGCCACAACCGGGATTCCTTATGAAACACATTTAAACAAGAAACATTTTTCCTAGCTAAAGAATCCATATCAACAGTATATACATTATCATTTTTGAGAGCAGTAAATATTAAGTCATTTTTAGAATTAAAAACATTACATGCATCATTTTCAAACTTGACATTAAAACCATCATCACACAACTGAGAAATACTTAGCAGATTATATTTTAACCCATCAACAAAAAGTAATTTTGAAATTAATACAGTATTAGGGTTACCAATCTAGCCTAAGATGACGATTTTCCCTTTAGCATTATCACCGAATGTGACATATCCACCATCAACATTAATCATACTTTTGAAACATTAATAGTCTCCTGTCATATGTCTTGAACATCCACTATCCAAGTACCACAAATCTCTATAGGAACTCTTTAGAAAATTTTCCTGCAAAACAGATTAGACATGGGGTAATTTTGGTACCCAGATTTTCTTGGGTCCAGAGAGGTTAGAAAGTAATACTTTAGGAACCCATACTTGTCTCATAGATTTACTATAATCAAAAGATATATTTTGAGACATAAACACTTTTTTTGGTCCTTTAGAGAATTTTTTTTCAAGAAATGGTCTAGAACTTGAACTAGCTGTGAATTGTCCATATTTTAAAACAAATTTGGTTTTAATAAACCTTCTCTATCCTGGATGATATCCTAGACCAGTTGTATATTTTGGGGAAATCTATTTTCCTAACAACTGAGTCAAGGTATCTCTACCAGTAGTAAATTTCTCAAGATCTCTTCTTAATTGTTCATTGGATAATTTGAGTTCAGTATTTTCTTTTAACAACTGAGCACATTTTTATTTCTCAATATCTATATCATATTTGTAATTAGTATTTAAAGAATATTTTCTTTTTAATAATTTATATTTATCCTTGAGTTCATTAAAAGTATCCTCAAGCATTCCACAGTATTCAAATAGTTCATACTTAGTCATATTTTCATCATTGTTTGATTCACCTTCATTCCCAGAATAATAATCATTAGGAATAGGGGAATTTGGTGTTACCTCAGATGTTTCTGTCATGAAGCACAAGTTGACATGATTGTTTTGTTCACTATCAGAAGCATCAGATCCATTGGAGCTATCTTCTGAAGAAATCCAAGTAGATTTCATAGACTTTTTATAACCTTTTCCCTTATCTTCATATTTCTTCCTAAATTTCAGCTTGGGGCAGTCTGCCTTCACATGACCTTTTCATTTGCACTCATAACATATTATTTCATTTGATTTGTCATTCTATTTTTTTCTTTCATCCATTGTACTTTACTATCATACTTTCCCTTATAGTTTGACTTCCTAGAGAATCTCTTATTTCGGTAGAATTTTTTGAATCTTCTAGAAAGATGATTCATCTCCTCATCACTGTCTAAGTCTTCACTTGTGGAAGTATCTACAAGAGCTTGAACCTTTTATTTATCCTTTTTCTTTGAGGTAGTAGTCTTAAATGCAACAAATTTCTTCCTTGGTTCGTCATCTACTTCTTGATCCACCTTAAGTTCTTCTTCATACATCATAAGCTTTCCAATTAGTTCCTTCAATGGAAGTTTTCCAACGTCACAAGATTCTCGGATAGAAATAGAAGTCCCTCTCCATCTGTTAGGTAGGCATCGAAGCAGTCTCATGATCTAGTCCTTACTGTCCACTGGTTTCCCAAGCAGACTCATAGTATTCACTATCTCATTGAACCTGAGATAAATGTTAGAAATGAGTTCATCAGGCTTCATTTTAAAGTTATCATATTTAATAGTGTAAGTATTTAATCTCATTTATTTAACATTGGTTGTTCCTTTATGAGAAATTGCTAAAGTATCCCAAATTTCATATGTATTTTTACAAGAAATATTCTACTAAATTCCTAATCACCTAGAGAACAGTACAAAGCATTCATTTCTTTACATTTATTGTTATATGTGGCTTTAGTCAACTGAGACCATGTGTCTCTAGCAGTAACAGGCAATGTATGTTTTTCTTCAATTGTGTCCCAGATTTCAGGTCCTATGCTCTCTAGATACATTTTCATTTTTAATTTCCACTGAGCATAGTTATTACCATTAAATAATGGTGGACTATTAATAGCATCAAACTCAACTCTATTTTCTATAGTTACTTAGAATATTAAAGAACCTAAAATTTAGATATGACAGAAATTTTAAGATCTTTAAAATACAACTAAAATCGTAGTTAAAAAGAATTTTCACACTGGATAAAAAGTCCTATGATACCAAATGTTGGTCAGAGTGGATACTCAAGAGGGGTGGTGAATTTAGTTCCAATTAAAATTTTTGTTAAAAACTTTATGGTTAAGAAAACCCCCAATTTTAAGAACGACCCAGTTAATTAAGGCAGTAGAAATGTGAATGTTCAATTGGTCAACAGGTTTCTCAAAGGGTGATTAATACTCAGATTAATCAGTGTAGAAAACTGATTCAACTTTTGAAACATGTTTAATTAATTAAACAAATACACACACAAACCAAAACTAACTATCAAAGTGTAATAAAAAATATTTTTATGTTTTAGAAAATATAATCAGCGGATAAAATCAAAATAGAGTATATGAAGATTTGCACAACAATGTAAACAAGAGGTTCAGTCTCAAGCCAAGACCTAAAACTCTCCACTTGGTGATCACCTACCACCAAGCAGTTTATATTAAAACTTGATACACAGCCTGTATCGGGCTTTACAACAGTTATCACAAACTATCCAGGGAACACACCCTCTACCACAGTTCTTCATAGGAAAGATAAACAAAACAGACCACACATGGTATCTTCCATAGTTATATGTGGGAAACGTAGATAAGGTGAGGTTTGATGTGAGGATAGTTAATATCCTCCAGTTCAAGCACAGGAGACAATGTTTGATATAAAAAGACACACACACACTTCTCAAAGTTGTAAAATAAAGAAACACAATAGAGCATTTATGATGAGAAGGAGTTTATAAGGCTCTATGTGTTTGTATTTCAGATCTTGACTCCTCGGAATGAGAAATGTTGAAGTTCGAGTCAATCTCTGGAAGTTGTTTCCAAAACAGAGTGTTGTAACTCCAGGTTCTGGATTTCAGTATTCTACTTCTGATGTTGATCAAGAGTTGATGAAGCATAGAAGGAAAGAATGAGTTTATCCTAGAATGATCTTCATGATTCTTGTGGGTTTGGGATCTTAGTGCCGGATGGTTAGACTTTTTGATCTGTAAAGTAAGCTCTATCACACTTCTCATGCAACCCTTTCTTCGTGTTCGTGTATATTTTTCTCTCTTTGTTTGTATCCTAGATCCGTTTTTTTATTTCTTGGTCTTCTCTTTTTATATTTGAGGTCTGAAAATGGGAATGAGTAGATCACGTGCATGATTTCTCGTACCTCGTATTGTCCACATAATTGTCTCCTGAAACGTGTACAATCAGCATTAATTAATGTCAGAGCATTTATTTTATCAAATATGACTATTATAAAAGTATTGAGAAATTGACAAATTATGGAAGAACAAGCATCAGTATACTGGTAACGGTAGCCTTTATATCAGTAGGCTTCAACAGTAGGTGCACGTCAGCAATCTCCAACTGCAACATTTAATAGTATGCTCACACCAGTAACCATGTAACGGTGACCTTGTCATGGTAAACCTGTAATGGTGACCTTGTCATAGTAAACCTGTAACGGTGACCTTGTAGCAGTAACCCTGTAATGGTAACCTTGTAGCTGTATCCTTATAATAGTAACCTTGTAGCTGTAACCTTATAACGATGACCTTGTAGCTGTAACCTTGTAACGGTGACCTCTGTACTTAGATAAATTCTGCACTGTAAGCTTAACCAATCAAGTAGTGAGATTGAAAGTATATGAATATTACTCTATAGTAATAAGAAACATTAATGAAACATAATTTTTAATGAATTAATACATGGGTCTCACTTAAATGAAACAAGATTTGGGATTATCAAAATATGATTTGAGATTACAAAAATATGATTTGGGATTATAAAAATATGATTTGGGATTATAAATATATGATTTGGGATTATAAAAATATGATTTAGGATTATAAAAATAGATGAGTCCAACATTTACCATTATAGGTATCCTCTTAATATGAACTCAACCTAACCTAGTCAATAAAAAGGGAAACCATGACATGGTTAAATGTGTACCTGTCAGTTTGTTAACTGGGTGTTACATACCAATAAAGGGTGTGGGGGTATATACCCCCATGGTATGGTCTAATGTTCATGAAGGTAGGATTCCCTGGTGAATTGTTTTGAAAAATATAGGGGTTTCATGATGGTTCTCAATTTTTGATAAAGAATGTTCAGAAAAATGAGGGATCCAAATGGATATGGAAAAAATTATAAACATTGGAGTTTCAGGAGGCATGTCTATCTTATGTGAACAATTTTCTTCATGGATGGAAGTTTTGTGAAAAATCCTCAAACACTTACCCATACATGGAAGGGTTTATGTGAGGGAAATCATGAAATATTAGCCTATGGGGACAATGAAATTCACAAATTCATGAAACTCATTATATTTTCATGAATTGAGAGTGTGGTATTGCAACTTCGTGAGTCATCCACCCAAATGATTACTTGAGGGGAGGGGGGGGGGGTAATTATAGGCATCAGGGTCATCAAAATATATTTTTTGTGAAAGTTACCATATTTTAGTTAATATCAACCTTTTCAACATAACATCTTCTATTCATGAAAGTTATAGTTTCATGAAAGATTGAATTTTTTTATAGCTTGTGTTTCTTTAAATTTTGTACTCTATTCCATAATCACCCTTGTTGGTCATTTTCATAAGACAAACTTCAAATGAACATAACTTTTGATATGTAAGTTTGTTTGGGATCCATGACCAATCAAATCAAATTATGTGAAAAAACTACACTTATGGATCAGGGTCTTCAATATTTTTTCCATTATGGGATGAATTTTTTAGAACCAATAACCACATTAGTATTTTCTTAAATTAATAAAAGAGGAAATATTAATTTATATGATAAAAGAAATTTTTAAGTGGATTAGAAAGAAAAAAATTCTATTTTTATTCTCTATTAGAAAAGGTTTACACAAAGGTAGTAGGGGATTTAAAAAAACGATGCAGATATGGTTTAAATTAAGAATTAACTATGGAGTAAATATTAAATTCAAGAAATCCAAACTATAAGTTTTTAGTAATATATTTTAAGATCTTAAAATTTATGATGATTAGAACATTAAGGATTACTTTAAAAGAGTCAATGAGATTATAAGAAAAATTCATGAGTTTGGTGATAGTTAGTTGATTCCACCATTTCTAGAAAATTGATGAGGAATTACCCAAATTGGTTTCATCCAAAATTATTAACTCTGTAAGGTATATAAGACTTGAGGGTTGATTACTAACATAATATACTTATTTATTATAAGATGAGAAATAATCCAACCTTCAATAAGTAAAATATGAGATGGTCATTGAAGCCATAAGAAATATAAAAGTTAGAGATAAAGAAGGTGTAAAATAAAGTGATTATGAGAATTAGGATGATGAATAATTCAAAAATATATCTTATATCAAATAAATTTAAGAAGTTCAAGTGGATAGAAAATGGAAAGCAACCGCCTAGGTGGTATAAATGTAACAAAATTGGTTATTTTTTCAAGTAATAAAAAAAGAATAATTTTGAAAAATCTGAATCAAATTAATAAGATGAGAAATATTAAGATTATAAATAGGGTAAATGTAAAAATGAATCATTACAGTAGTAAGAAAACAAGTCTGGTGATCAATAAGGACAAAGATAACTCACCAAGTAATCAATTAGATGATGTAATTAATTACTTTACTCATATTGAGAGAGTCTTTAATAGCCCAAGTAATGATGATGAAGAAGAGAGATGGAAGAGAAGATGAATTTACTAAAATAGAAAAATAAATTGGTTGGGGATAATAAAAGTTTGATCAACGAATAAGTTATATACATTTACGAGATCAATAAGAACGATATAAGAGAAGATAAGAAAGAGATAATACAGAGATATCTTGAGTAAAATAGGCTAGAAAAGAGAAAGTCTTGGCTGAAACACAATCCATTTTTTGGATATTGAAATGACTTTAAGAAAATTATAGAATAATTCTCAAAGGATATTATGGTTAAAGGTGAATCTTCTCATATAAGAGAAAATAAATATTCCATCAGAAAATTTGAATATTCCCCTAATATGACTCAAAATAAATCTCTTATTTCTAATAGTTTATATGATAAAAATAAGTTTAAAACTATTTGGACCAAAAATAAAAGTTAAAGGCCTTATTCTAAACTTTATATTGAGGAGAATATTTTAGAAGACCACTACCCCTATGAGAAAATAATCTCGGTTTGTAGCAAGTCAACCATAATAAAATTATGGAAATATTTATAGTCAAAGTGTTGGATCATTGTTTAAGGTTTTTTTGATAGTGTTATATAAGGTGTAGACACAAATCATAATCTTTAAAGATATAAAATTTCATTTCAATTTAAAATACATGAATAAAGGGGAATATTTGGTAACAATATGTGGAATGATTCTTATAAAGAGAAATCTATGACTATAAATTCATTAATTATATCAACCCCAAATAGATTTGGTTATTTAGAAGTGGTTTGTGGAAGATATGGGTAGAAGGGTCATAAATATGAGGTATGAATGACTAATATTATGAGAAGTTCCATATTTTGTGAGACTGATAATAAGGCATGTGGGAAACATATGAAAATGAGAAAGTCAACATATAATTCTTGAAAGTTTGTCCAGATCAACTGAATGTGGGTAAATTTTTTTTAAAAAATCAAACGAATGTTGCAACTAAGTAAAATAAAGAAGTTTTTGAAAAAAATTGTGGTGTAAATAAGAAACCATCCATAATTAGTGACTTGATAATTCAATCAATTTTTTTGAAAGGTATGGATAGATTAGAAATGGCATAAAATACTATATCAAAATATTAAAATCCTAAGAATAATTCTTATGAAAAATTATTCGAGAGTAAATTAATGAGTTTTCCTTAATAATTGAGGCAAAGAAGATAATTCCACATAAAGTAACTATTTAAATGAATAAGTTGAGAATGCATCATGTTAATGTTTATTTCAAGAAAATATATATTGGCGAATCTTCGTCTACTAAAAATGAAATAAATAAGAAGACATTATTGAGAGGAAACTCTCAGCCTTGATGTTACTTATGAAAAACAAAGAGAAATCTCTTTATTCCATTATTTATTATTAATTTTGAGGTAAAATTAAGGGAAAAGTTTATCCTTGGCTGGAAGAATTAGTTTGGTGAAGGATGTTATTGTTTCTAAGATGGTTTATTCTTTCATGGTTCATAAATGGACAAGATGGATTATCAACTAGTTAAATGTGTGTATCAAGAACTTTATTCAGAGTTGTAATATTCATGAAAGAAAGTTGGGTACTATTCCATGGAAGACTTTCTATATGAAATTTTCTAATGGTGGCATTAGTATTAAAAATATTGGGCTTTTTAATGATTCCCTTCAAGTGAGGCTCACTTGGAATCTCATGCATAGTAGTTCGGAATATTTGGGATTTCTCAAAGCACATTTTTATGAAAATATGAAATTGGGAAGTAATGGTTATTTTAACTCTTCTATTTTTCCAACAATTAGATTTTATTTTCAGAATATCATGACATGATCAAGATGGATTATAGACAATAATTCTAATCTTAAATTCTTGTTGGATAATTCGATAAGTTCTCATATCATTGTGAAATTTTAGCCCTCTATTTTAAGTTTTAATGTGTAGATTTCTATCAATGATTTTTTTGATGTCACCCAACCTAATTTGTAGGATAATATTCAGGTCGTTGTGGAGAACTATGATTTTGTCTCTTGCCCTAATTTTCTGGTCAGGGAACCAGCTAGTAATGGTGTACTCAAAAGTAATCTATTTTATCACCATGCCGCTAAAGGCTTGCTTAATGGTTTCAGTTGGATTTATGTCTTTAATATGGATTGGATTAGACCTTCTCAGTTCAAATGGGATACTATGATAATAATAGAGGATTGTAGCTAAATGGATGGAGTGTATTATTTCTCTTATGAATCTCAACATTATTGTCACTCATGTTTTTCAAGAGTCCGACATGGTTACATATGGGATTGATAACATGGGATTTGGTGTGACTCTTACTTGGTAAGATGTTCTCCCGACTGATTTAATTTCTTTCTATGAAAATGATTGCAATAGGACCCCACAATTTTGACTCTTGTAATTTCTTTTCATAAATAAATAACTTGGCCTTTTTGTCGAGGGATGTTTTAAAAAAAGATAAAAAGAGTAAATTCCATAAGGTGGAGAAAATATAAGATGAGTATTTCAAAATTTCATTATGTAGTGAATCTAGAATTTCTATAAAGACTAAAAAACTATATATTAAGCTATAAAAATAAAAATTTACTCATGTTATTATATCAAATATATTTATGAAGGGGAGTGTTGGTTGATAAAAAATGGAGTAAAGGGTGATTTTTTTACCTTACACATGAAACATTTTTATGTGTTTATGAGATGTGTGATGGGATAGATATCTTTTGATAAATATTTTTCAAATAGCCCCAAAATGTGACTTGAGTTGGTATCATGTGCATGTTAGTTTATGGACTACAATAATAAGCTTAATTAAATAACTCTTTTTTCTACCCTGAGTTAGCAATTGTAGACTTAGGGTTGACTAACTAAAGGCTCATCGCTAAGAATAAAAGGTGGAACCATTATTCTCTCAAAACTAGAGTAATAAATGATTTTAAATGAGAAAGGGAGATGAAGAATTTATTTGATAACTTTTGAAGAAGATTGTAGATTACATGATAAGTACCATATATTACATTTATATTTATTGTCAATAAGGGTAGAATAATATCTTTAACTTTGGAAATGAATGGAAGGGGTATTGGATACCAAATACAAAGAGAGATTAAAGTGAATAAATAAATTATTTTTTAATTATTTTCAATAAGGTGGTGAATAAGGAAAGTAAAATTATACTATTAAAGAGCGGTTTTTATCATTAATGGAAAAGGAAGAAAGGATGTTTCTTGAAAAATATGTCTGGATAGCTATAATAATGAATCCCCTTATATGTGTGTATTAATGAATGGTTATTCATGTTAAAGGAATCTATTGATGAAAGAACACTATATATAGCAATTTGGAAATATATTTGGAATAATCCAAATAATATGATATTGAAGAATTATTACTCAATAAGTCAAGATATCTAAATATGTGATATATAAGACCATCCAAGTGAATAAAATATTTAGGTTATTATTTGGAAGAGAAATATGATGATTTCAAGAACACTGTTCTAAAATCTATATATTATTGACTCAAATAACCTATATGAGTTAGATTTGAGTAAAGGGGAAACTATGTATGAGTCATTTTGACTATAATTCGAATCATATATGAATTCTAGACCTATGTATGAGTCATTTATAGATTTGGTATGAGTCAATTTTCAGAATAGAGGAAACTATGTGTGAATCATTCTGAATTGTGTATGAGTATTTTTAAATAGTGTATGAGTCATTTAAAAGGAAAAGTCATTATGCGTATATGTGATTTGGAATATACGTATGAGTTATTCTAGGTTGTGCATGAGTCGTTATAGAGACACCGTAGAGTCATTTACTTTTACAAATTTAGAGAACTTCTAAAGTATAAAAATACCAAAAATTTAAGAATAAGTATATTCTGAATGAAAGGAGTTTAAATTTAGATAATTATCAAGATGTGTTATTAAAATATTTAAACATGTTGATCAATCTATGTGTATTCTTATTCAATCCATGATCAAATAAAAACTAGATGAAGGAGAATCTTGGATTTTTTAATGTCATGTCATAAGTTACAGGTTCCATGTTACACTACTTGCTCACATGAATACATAGATAGAGAATTCAAAGGAGTTTAAATGTGTAGAAAATGTAGAGTTTTATAGATAGAAATATATTGATTAATTTGGAAAGACATAAATGAGATTCAAATTAGTTTAATTGGGAGATAAATTAGGAATACCTTTTAATGATTCAAAAAGATGAGATCATTTCTACTATCTACGATTAAGGAATTTCCAAAATTCTATTTTTGAATCTATAATTCATTATATTGTATTGTGAATATATATATTCCGAAAATAAGGAGGATGTGGCATAAAATATTACTCCTATATATTTTTTTAATTCTATGTTGCTGAGATAATGTTGATACAATATAGTATCAAGGTGAGAAAAAGGAGATCAAATGTAGGATACTTTAAAGAAATGGAAGACTTATAATGACTGAGTATTTTATGTTCTTAGGAGAACTAGTTCATGTGAAGGAATTTATGTTGAGGAATGTAGAAGTCCATTTTTTGAAAAATTCCTAGTCATATAGACTTAAAGGTGTACATGAGAAGACTAGTTACTCCAATCTGTTCATTGAGTAAGTTCAGTATCAAGTGGAACAAAAGAATCATGGGGTTGAATGAGATCTTTATTTGGGTGGATCATACTTATAGAGGTTATTTTTTTCTTCTAGTGGGAATCTTAATTATAGTAAATATTTTAAATTTCTGTTTATAAGGCTAGGACTATCCATTGTTACAAATACTTTTTTATACTGTAAGATTTCATGATTGGGAGGAATAACCAGTCACAGAAAGTAGTAGACTATTTTGGATGAGCCTTGTAAATCTTGTATGTTGTACCTTTACGAAATTTCTTAGTATAAAAGACATGTCTAAGATAATATATTTATTTTATTAGAATTTTAACAAGTAAAACTGGTTGGTTTAAAATACAATTAATTTATCTCCCCCTTCAATGGTCAATCTACCCTAAATAATTTCACACTTTATTTTCTTAGAAGGCTTAATACTCTTCTTCTAAAAAATATTTCCAAAGTATCAAAAAATAAA
The DNA here is from genome assembly GCA_963277665.1 of Viscum album. NCBI lineage: Eukaryota > Viridiplantae > Streptophyta > Magnoliopsida > Santalales > Viscaceae > Viscum > Viscum album. The sequence continues at coordinate 165,543,786 of OY728125.1, read as the reverse complement.
ATACTTTTCATAATTGTATAAATATATAGAAGTAGTATGTTTTTATATAGACCAATTCATTCATGGTGTGAATGATTCAAAAAAAATAGTTCAAACTTCAATATAATTTTATAAACTACATACGAAATCTCAGAACAATCATCTTATTCTCATTCATCTTGAATCAGAACTTATTTTGTGATAAGTAAAATAATAAAGACCAAAACCAACATCAATATACATAATTTCCAAACAATTCCTTCAACATTGATCACGAATATTGATTTTCAAATATTCTCATTCTAAAATCATAGATTAATGAAATAATGATCTCCTTAATCTCATATCCCTTTAACTTATTCAAATTATAACTTGAATCATGACTAGAAATAACATCATGATTATTTCATCTTAAATGTCATATTTAGTGTCATATGATATTATTTTTATTTAGAATAATTCATTTTGGAAATCAGATAATTTCAACCTTTAAAAATATTAAACAATATCTACCCAATGGCATAAAAATGACCTTAATAAAGTGTATAATATATCCTTATAATCCTTAGTGTAATCCCATGCATTTTATAATTTTAAAACACTATAGGAATCATACTTATAAAGTGTTGAAACCATACTTACAAATTTAGGATTTTTCCTTATGAACTAACTTATCATTATAAAGTAGTATATTATCCTTACAAGGTAATAGATGATTCGTACAAAGTCTCAAGTCATCCTAAAAAATAGAGGAAAATCCTTAAAAATTTAGGCTTCATATTTATGAACTCTTTGATAATCCTTAGTAAGTCATGAAGTATATTTATGAATTCATTCCTCTATCATGTTTTCAAAAATAGAAGCACTGGTTGACTCTTTTGAAGTAGTGCATGATCCTTATGAAGTTTTTGAGACTTATTCATTTTTTACCCATTACCTCATAAATATGGATTTCATCAAATTCACTAAATTAAATTAATTATTCTCAAGGAATTATTAATAACTTTAAATTATATTATAATATATTCAAATAATTATAGTAATTATCAGGATAATTCTAAACCTCTTTATCTTATTTCTAAGGAACTTTGTAGAATATATGCTCAAGGTAGAGTATTCCAATATATTACCATTAAATTGTATTTTTATCTTTATTCTCATTCACTCCATCAATAAACCAAGATAATTTTGACAATATATGTAGTAACCTTTATGATAGATAACTCAAGATAACACATGGATGGTTTATCCATAACTCTAGATTCTTTAAATCTTTATACCTAAATACTTAGATGGTATTTTCAACTTCATCAAACTCTTAACTATTTTTAATTATAGTTCTCCAATAATATTATTTAACTAAAGTGATAAGATATTGATCAGTAAGTTTAGTGTCCAAATTCTTAATACATTGAAACAATTATAGACAAAATCTATCAACTTTCAATTTGTACTTTTCTTTGAGTTAAATATCAGATCAATATTTGTACTGTTTCTATGGGTTTCTCTCTCAGTAGTAAATTTTTTCACATTACCAATCATGTATGGGAAGAATATTCAGCCTCTTGATTGGGATAATACTTCCTCCATCACCCAATAATACAATATACATTGACATTCCTTTATAAAATTTTATTTAAATCTCTATTGATAAAAAATACAACATCAGATCCACTTGTCCATTTGGATTCATCATTTTTAAATCACACTATACAACAGAACTCTAATGTGCAGTAGTAGAAGAAATCATAGTGTATAGTACTTTGAATTATAAAATCAACTGTATTATTATATTTATTTCATGTATCCATATCAATATCCCTATATTCCAATTGATAAGAAATATATAATATCCATAAAATAAATATAGTTAAAGATATCTATGGTCTCTTCAATGAAAATATGTATTTATATATTTATTTAAAGAAATATTCAGTATTTCTTACAAATATTAGCTGAATTTACTTGTCCTTTCTTAAAAATATATCTAACTTTTATAATAATAAAGGATGAGGAATATTATGCTATAAATTTGCAATGGTCGAGTCTTGCATGAAATTCTTAGAAACTTTAATTTTAAACTCGATACACAATATTTTTATCAATAAGGATTCATTCATAATATATACATCCATTTATTACATAATACATAACATATATGACTAATGATTTTTTTACTAGATGCGTAACATATTTTATCCATGAAAGATCCAATATATAAGATATTCTCTAGAAAATAATTTCTTACCATATAAAAAAACCTTAAACTTAAGGTTTTTATATATTTGTAAGTTTCTCTATCTAAACACATGGTTATATAGTTTTATAATTTATTATATTTAAGAAAAACTATAAAAATCATTTTGAATATAAGATATTTTCTTTTGAAAACTATCTAATACATAAGGTAAATAATCCAGATACATGGAATACATTGTATAATTGACATAGACAAATTTTTGGTTCTACAAATGTATAATATATTCTTTGGATATATAATATATTGGGATTAGGAATATTTAAAAAATATTCAATACATAGGATACTTTTCAGCATCCAAGAACAATATATAGGATTTTATACGTAGAAAAATTATCCAAATCAGAATAAAATAAACCTAGAATGACATTCACATATTGAATGTTTTTATAAAATATCAATATATAACCTAAAATTAACTTAAAGTAGATTCACCAGTATAACATATATGATATTTTTCACGCATAAAAGATTAGGATATATTTGGATATATTGAAACAATATCACTTTTTCCAATAATATCCCTTTGTTGATGATCAAAAAAACCAATAAAGTTCAAATAGAAAATTTTATATATTTAACAACTAAAGGTAAGAATATAAATAATTAGTAGTTAGGAATAAATTTTTTAGTTTTATATATTTTTTCAAACTTTTTTTAAATAAAAAATAATGTTTAATTAGTGGATATAACAAATCAAATTGGCACATTGTAGTGAAAAACTATTAGAATATAAAACTAAATATAAAAAAATAGAAGTGTCTTCTATTACATAATATAAAAATTCATAGAATATTTTAAGAAAAAAATTAAATATCCAGATAAAATAAATTAAGAAAACATAAATATTTTGGCTTTGGGATATGTTCATTTGAAGTTTCACTATAATTAATAATGTTTATATGTCTAGAAGAGGTTGAAATGGATATTTATCTTGATGATACAAGTCTAGTAGTATCCTTAGTAGTATTAGTAAGAATAAACATGATTTCTACATGCAATTTGTCAGCACAAACCGCATCTTACTAAGGTGTTATAGAATATTTCATCTTTGAAGGAGAAGTAGTATATATAGTTGCAGAATCCATTTATGAAAATTTAATACCTTCAATAAATTTCTCATCGTATGATATGGGTGGTCCAAAAATATTTCTTATCCTCTGTCTTATAGAAAGAAGTATGTTTAGAGGAATAAGTCCTAGTATTCTCAGGTTTTGGATTTCATAAAGATATTTCCCACACATTTCTATCCAGGATACAATCTCATCCTTGAAGAAATCATAAAGACCTAAATAACCTGACTTAAGGGATATCTATAATTCTTTTTTATTATCTTTCATGTCCATTGTTCATATATAGTAATCCATCAATTTATTAAATATAACTAACTAAGCTTCAGTAATAACCAATGTAATAGCAGAAATAGATTTAGTTGGTTGACCTATATAGACTAATTTTCATTCCCTTTTCAAATTAACTCAAAATTTCATCTTTCTCCTTTTTATACTCCTTATAAGATGAATCATATTCTAAGGAAATAATATTATCAAAATGATATAAAATATATTTTTTCCATATCGCGATAATTTATTGTTTTAATTAAAAGGATATTTCTATTTCTTTAACAAACTTACAGTAGTTTTAAATTATTTAATATTTTACAGCAAAGTTACCTTCAAGTTAGAAAAACTTTTTTCAAACAAAGAAATAAATACATTTAGGGATTTCATAACTTCCTTTAGATTTCCATGATTTACTCTCTTAATTGGGTTGACCTCAATAAATAAATCTTTAATTAATTCTTGAAATGTATCAAGTGTCATTGAGTCACACTGAAATGAAGTAATGTTTCCCCTGATAATGTATAATTATAATGAAATACTATCTATTTCTATCAATTTTGAAGACGATAATCCTATGTGAATTGGTACCAGACTTTTTTTATCTTAGATTAAACTATCAAAATTTCATTAAGCTCACCAATATGAATCCTCAAAACTATCTAATATTATATATACTAAAAATTAGATTTGGAAATATAATTTTCATACTAGTTTTCAATTTCTTATTTTTTTTATTTGAATTCAAATTTCAATACATTTATTTCTTCCTTCATCTGATTGAGTTCATAAAACACATTAGTAGAAAAACTTTTCATATTCTCATCAACATATATAATTAATTCATCCTTTTTAACTAAAGGTAATTATTCTACTTCCTCATTACCTATAAGTAAAGGAATTTATTCATACAAAACATGTATCTTACTTATTAACAATGGAATTTAATCTTCCTAAAAATTTAAATCCTCAATTTATTTAATGTGATCTTCAAAATATTTATCCCTAGTATTTTTTTGAGATTTACCATCCATTACTTCTTCCAAAATTGTTCCCTTTACATCAGTATCTATCTCTGGAACATGAAATTCATATTCATAACCTTGAACTTATTCATCTGTAGTTCTGGTTTGAAATTCAACTGGGATGAAATATTCCTTATAAATATTAAATTCTTCATACATAGGACTATCTAGAATCTATAATGCATTTTTATGTAAGTTATCTAAATTTACACTATCTTCTTTATTAAAATCCTCCTCAATAAGAGTAGGAGTATTTATATATTCCTTCATTATCTGATCTTCCTCATCTTATAAAACATATTCTTTAGTAGGTATAATTTTTTAAGAATGTATTTCCATGATATTTAATTTTCATTAACACACCAAATCCCATCATGTTGTGTTGTTTACAATTAATGGTTTCCAGCTCATTACATTCTATTTTTTTATTATAAAACTAAAGAGTAATCATTATTCCATAGGGATATAAGTTTAATTTATTCCTTTATTGACTTCAAAGGTTCATATATCTTAAAATATATCTTGGTGGATCAATCTTATTCTCATTTAAACGAATATATAATAATTATTATATTGAAGTAGTATTTTTTTGAACTATTGTTCTTTATGCAATACTAGAATTAATAATTTTATAAATAAACTTTTAATTAGGATTTAAGTCCCTATTAAATTTATTATTAACATTTGAAGTCAAAAATAGAAATGAAATAGAATATATAGGATTAATTTCATCATCACTAACCAATGTATGACTAAAAAACTATCATGGGGAAAATGTAAATATTCATCCATTTAAATAAAAGAAATACAAATTTATTTTTTCTATTTACTTTTAAAACAAAAAAATAATCATTATACACAAAATTAAAACTAATCATTCTACTAGAACTGATTATATTCCTTTTAAAAACAACTTTGGTTGCATTTTCATTAAAAATAAACTCCCATCCTTGCAAAATAAAATATTTCTTTTCAATCATGTTTATTAAATTTATCCATATGGAGTCATCATCTTTCTCAAATAAGACTCCTCTTTTAGAAATAAAATATCTAGACTTATTTGAAATTCTATATGAAACATCAGCTGATCTCTCCATCTTTCCTATGGTTAGAAAAAGGTTGAATATTTAAAGGATTGAAGTTCATAATCAAGAGAGAATAATTTTTATGGTTTATGTTGAATTGGTTTCAATACAAATTTATTGATTCAATCGATAAAAAATATTAAAAAGGAATACCAAATGTCACATATTTAAAAATACATGAAAGTGGTTTGATAAGAAAATAAAAAAAGTTATGCAATCGTAATGAGAAAAATATATTATGTATTAAGTTACATAATAATTTTTATCCCATACGTATGAAAATTAAGTCAATATTTAATAAATTTTTTTAAAATAATACAATCCTAAAAAAACATAAAATATTAAAATAAAATAATATCCATAAGAAAAATAAATTAAACATTGAATTCAAATAAGTATAACTGAAATTTAATAAAATAAAAATGATCAACAGTAAGAGTGTTAGTGAAAATATTATCTATATAATGTTTGGTATCAATAAATTTAACATAAATATTTATTTTTTGAGCATGATCTCTCAAAAAATGACGCCTCATATCAATGTTTCTAGTTCTTAAATAGATTATCATATTTTTGTTTAATTGTTGATAGTACTAGTGTTATCACATTTGAATGAAGCATGTTTAAAATTTACACTACAAAACTTTAAGGTGTGTTTTTTCTGCAACACCTATGCACAAAAACTATTGAATGGAACATATTCATCTTTAACATTAGACAAATCAATAGAGTGTTATTTCTTACTAGACCAGAAAATTAATAACTTTCAAAAAAAGTATTAGTTTCTTGAGGAAGTCTTTCTATCTAATCTAAAACCACCAACATTAGTATTGGAATATGAAAATAAATCAAATCCAAATATTTTTGGATAATGTAATGAAATATATGAAGAACCTTCCAAATATCTTAAAATTATTTTAGTATCCTTCAAATGGGATTTCTTGGTATTTTCTTAGAATATAGAATGGAGACATACAGAGAACATGATGTTTGGTCAACTTATTGTTAGATATAAAAAATTCTCAATTATTACTCTTTATAACTTGATGTACACTGGTTTATGAAATTCATCCATATCAAGTTTAATATGAGAACTCATAATAGTTGCATATGCTTTACTGTTTTTTGTACAAATTTTTTTAGTAAGTCATGTATCTAATTTTTTTACTTTAGATCATTCCCAAAGTATTTTTTAATGATTTAAAAAAAATAAGAAATTCAACTCACCAATCATGCTCATTTCCAAATCATGTTGCATGAGTTTTTAAAATTCATTACATAAGTTTTGGTTAATCAGACCAAAAATAACATCATTAAAAAATATTTAGACTAGTTAAATATATATATATATATATATATATATATATATATATATATATATATAGTTTTGAAAATACACAGGTTCCACCAAGACCACAAAAAACCATTTTTTAAATGAAAATAACTAATTATTTCATACAAAGTTGTGTGTTATTGTTTAAGTATGTATAATGATTTTGTAAGTATTAAAATAGAATTTGAAAAAGGGTACTTTTAAAACCTATTGGTTGTTCAACAAAAACTTCCATAAAAATAATAATATAGAAAATAATTTTTAACATCTATTTGGAAAGGTTTAAAATTCCTATGAGGTTCATAAACTAAGGTGATTTTAATAGCTTCTAATATACCTATAAGTGAAATGGTTTCCTCATAATCTATACCTTGTTATTTATTAAAACCTTTAACCACTACTCTATACTTATTATTAGTAATAACTCAAATATCATCCTTTTTATTTCTAAAAACTCATTCATTACTTATAATTGGATAGTTATAGGGTATATAAAATAATTCCCAAGATAAGTTCCTCTTGAACTATTTCAACTCTTCTTTTATATTTAAACCCAACTCTCGTATATAGAGACTTCATTTATGTTTTTTAGTTCAAGATAAAATATAAAAATAGAAATTAAACCAATGTTTATATCACTCATATTAGTCCAAACTCATTCATCTAAACCTTCAAAAATGATTTCTAAAGAAAATATTTTAAAGCTATAGGCTATTTTGGCAACACACTCTTACACTATCCTATTTATATCCTTTCAGTATTTTTTTGTGATTAAACATGTTCCTCATTATCATAATGTTTTGTTTCAATAAGATTATCAAATATTAAATTATTTATAAAATTACCTCAGGAACATTCATCAAACATCACTTGAGTTGTTTCTTCAATTATCATTGATTTTTTAACAGTTTATAAGCTTTAAAAGTAGTATAATTACCTATAAATATTCTTTGATTATCCTTTGATCATGTTTACCAATATTATACTTGGTATTCAAGATACGAACATTTATCTAAAAAATTTAAGGTATCCCACTTTTTGTTTTCTATTATTTCATAACTCATAGGATGTTTTCTTTAAAATAGGCCTTATTAGAACTCTATTTATGATATAGAATACTGGTTTAAAAGAATCATTACAAAAATGAGTAGGCATATTATATTACCATAACATTTTTTAGAAATTTATTTTAATTTAATATTCCTCCATTCAATAAATCCATTCAATTGAGGTTTATAGGGGTAATGAATGTATGTTTAATATCATAATTTGAAAAAATGAATTAAATTTATTAATTTTAAATTATTCTCTATGGTCCCTCCATAAGGAAATAATTTCGGCATTAATTTTATTCTTAACCACTTTTTAAAAATTAATGAATACAATACAAGATTCACTTTTAAGCCTAAAAAAGTAAACCCATGTAAATATTGAAAAGTCAAAAACTAAAACATAAAATAAATACTTTTCACCAAGGATTATTATTCTAGATGGTCTCAAAAATCCATGTAGATAATTTTCAATATTCTATATGTAATAACCTCATTGATTGAATTAAAATAAAATTTTTATTCCTTACCTAGTTAGAATGCATCACATTGCCTCTTTTTAACAAAATTTATGTAAGGAAAATAAAAAATCAAATTCTTTTTAAATAACATCGAAATATACTAAACATTAAAATGTATAAATATTCTATTAAAAATAAAATATTAATTAATTTCAGTATTCAAATTTTTTATATTATCTCTACAATATAAATTTAGATATAAAGTATATATATTTTTAGTTTTTGGTTCTCTAAACTTAAATAATTCATCCTTAAAAACAAAACATGTTTTATTAGATAAATCAATCAAATAAACTTCAAGAAAAACTTACGAAAATTTTATAACGTTCTGTTTTAACCCTTAAATATAATTTAAATTATTTACATGGAAATAATTTTTATTTCTTAGAGATCCAAAACCAATGATATATTCTTTTTCATTAGCACTAAATACGACATAACCTACATAAATCTTTGATAATAAATGAAAATTTGATAAATCATTACCCATGTATCTTTAGAAACCAATATCAATGTACTATTTTCATTATTATTTTTTGGATTCTTTCCTAAAAAAATTTCAAACAAGTATATTTTTTGGTACCCAAATACTTTTGGGCCCAATGGTGTTAGTAACTAAATATTATGGAAACCAAATAAGTTTTCTTTGAGAAATAATTATATCCTTAACTTTAGATAAATTATAAAAAATTTAGGCATGCATAAATACATTGATTTTAGAAATTATAAAGTAGTAATAATTAGTAAAATTTCTATAAATACTATAGCAATAACATTCAATAGTAAAAATTATTTTTCAAGTTGAACTGGGAACAAAATAATTTCAATATAGCTTTGGTTTTTCACTATTACTTATAATATCAAGATTACCATTATTTACCTTAATTTTTATATGAGTTTTGTTATGATAATCCCCCAAAAGTAAACATGATTGTATCCAATTTTAAATATTTGATTTTAACTAATATATTATTAATTTTACGACCTTGTATAGAAAAAATTGAACCAGATTAATCAAGTTTCAATTTAAATTCAAAAATTTGGTTAGGAAAATCATTTTTTTATTAAGAGTATAACTAAAATATTTATTCCAAGATTTATGATTTTATTTAAAGTGTCATATTACTTTTTTAAGAATACAATAGTACTCATTATGTTAATAAAAATAATAGTTTTTGTATTCAGAATTGACAGATTTGAATGATTTTACATCTTTAGTCTAAGAAATAAAAAACATATTAGCCATTTGGTTTGAAGGCTTAAATTCAGATTCAGAATGAAAATTTTTACTAGAGTCCTTAAAGGCATTCTAAATATCCTTTATATCACTTTTAACTTTCTTCTTGAAGTCTCGTTTTCTTTGAAAGATCCTTTTGAATTTTTTTATTTGATCTGATTTGAGAGAAATCTAGTTTTACATTACAAAGAATCTTATTTTTAAAGAAACATATCTCCTACACATTTCCATAATTATTCCTAATTTTTTTTTATTTTCTGAAAAATTTTATATCATTTTAATATTTGTTCAAACTTATTACTAGTTCAGAAAGTTCATCTCTTAAATTTGAATAGCTTTATTATCCTTCATCATATAAATTATAAAATGTTTCTTTGGACTTTTTATCATCATATTAAGTAGAGTATTTAAGAGTAGAATTATCATTCTAGATTAACTCATGATCATACACCACTTTTTTCATTTTAGCTTCATGCATCATAAGTGTTCTAATCATATTTTTCATTTTCAGTGCTATGAAATGTGTAGATTTTCTAATTTCAACAAATATTTCACTCCTTTTAAAAGGAACAACTTTAACAACATTAAAGGAAAAATATAATTAGGGAATTTAATCTCTTAATGTAGTAATAGTGTTGAAAATTTCTATATGTCTTCCATTCATTTGATTAATATTTTCTCCTTAAAAAATCCTAAAAGTATCAAATATATACTTTATAGTATTTTACCTTAGTTTTATGACATTATCAGTTTCTTTATAAGAAACTACAATAGAATCCCACATGTCATAAGTAGTAGAACACTAATAAACTATATTGAATTCATTTGATCCAAATCCAAAAATGATAACATTCATGATTTTTCTACTGATATCATTTTCAACTTCTTGATAAACTCTCTATAACTTTGGTTTACCAATAAGAATCTTACAGGGTTTTACCAACTTTATATAAAGTTTTAAATAATACTCATTAAGTATATAACCATTAAATATTTCCATCCACCTTAATTATCACTATTGAAATAGGGTTCTCTTACCATAGGTATTTTTCTAATCATACTATCCATTATAGAAGCAATAAATAAATCATTTAACTTCAACTAGAGAGTGTAGAGAAATAAAAATACTTACTGTGATACAATGTGATTTTCCATCACTATTATATAATTACTCAAGAGGGGGTGAATTTATTTTTTGAATATCATTGCATATTAAAACATCCCTATTCTTAAATGATTTAATTTTTCCTTAAAATTGATCTAATTTAAAATAGAATATAAAATAAAGTAATAGTAGGACACATAATGCTTTTATAGTGGTTCAATGATATAAGAATTTCCCTGATCCCACTCCACTAAAACTATAAGTGAGTTTAGTGACTTTTATTTTGATCCTTTTACTAATGATCACACGGCTGAGTGTAAGTAGTTGTTTCATGGTATAAGGCTTTAAGGTCTATTCAAAAGCTCTCATTTACAAGACCCTTCCATAGTCTTCACACCACACTTAGTAAAACAGGTTTTCACTTAAATAAATTATATAAATATATAGATATAAATCTCTAGTAGACAATGAATAATTACAGATTCTAGTAGCTGACAAATGATGAATTTTCTCTAAAAAATGTTTAGGTCTCAAAAGTGTATCTCTAGAAAGAAACCTTAGATTATATTAAATATATTAATGAAATCTAAGATGCAGTAAAATTATTATATTATTTATTTTTTATTTTAACTATACAGAATAACATGTATGTTTAACATAAGGAGAAATCATAGTGTACGGTAAATTGAAGTATTTAATCACTTGTATTCTTATATTCCTTTCATGTATCAGTATCTATATCTATGTCATTCAGTTGAGAATAGATATATAATATCCAAGAAATAAATCCCCTCAAATCAATCTATAATATTCTCTATGAAAATAGGTATCCATATATATATTGAAAGTAATGATTGGTATTCCTAAAAAATAACAACTGAATTAACTCAGTCATACCATACAAAGGTTTCTAACTTTGAAAATAATAAATAATGAGAAATATTCAGCTCTAAATTATCAATGGTATATTCTTCCATTAAGTTCTCTAAAACATGACTTTCAAACTCGATATATAATATTTTACTCATCATAGTTTCATTCATAAGATATAATTCTATTTTTTACTTCTAATATAATATATATGGATTAGGAAAAACTTTCACTAGATATATAACATATTTTCACAATGAAAGATCTAGTATGTTCGATATTCACCAATACATAATTTTTTATACAACATAAAAAATTATATATATATATATTTTCTAAAAATATAAATTTTTTATCCAAATGTAAGATTTTTTACATTGCTAATTTTTTGATGTATAAAAATAACTATAAATCACCATGAATAACTATGTAATGAAACAACCCACTAAAACCCCACATAGGCTAGAAATAATATTTGGTCAACACCCCAAGCCTATATTTAATAGGCTTGGGATGGTGAAAAGTGTTGATTAGGATTATATCTGAAATGGGAGGCTTTAATCTAAAGTGCCATTATACAGACACACAAAAATATTTATACAATAGTGTAAATATATAATAAAGGACTGAGAAATCTAGAGGGTAATCAATTCATCTTACAACCTTTAAGAAATACATCAAATTTTAGTAAGGTAGTATAAAATATATAAATGAAAAAAATACACACCCAACCATAATAAAGGTCCCAACCTAAAAAAAACTAGAAAAAGGAAAAAACTAAAGAGAACTTGGATCATAGTACTCAATATTGACCACCAAATATGGTCAAAACCTTCAAGAACCACTATACACCACCTATACTAGGTCTACCAAATTCACTACCAATATTTATGTTGTCTGTATAAGGCACAACACGTGAAATAAAATCCCATTGATGGGTGTGTATATACATACCCAGTAGGATACCTTAAAACTATGAGGGATGAAAAAGAATATAAAAATCATCTCAACACATAAGGAAAGAGGGTAAAGGAAACCCAATACCAGATATTATAATATATAAATCCAAGAAATGAGATAAAGGGTATATATATCTTTATATACAACTAAGAACGACGCGTCTTCTTATAGATCCCCAAGGTCCCATCCCTGATTCCAAGAACCACTACAACCTAAAAATAAATTAGGGTGGAGGGCCTGCTCCTTCCTACTGTGCTCCATTGATGGGGGGAACTATCTTTAGTAAAGGTCCTAATACCTACTAGAACTCAATGATGGGTTAGTACCACTCCATAGATAGAGGAATCGTTCCCTCTATGGTGTGTAGGAATATTAAATCTACTTGTATGAATAGTATAGGGGACCCATTCCCTGGTGAGCCAAGGGGGTATAGACCCTGGAATCTCTCTAATGATCAAACATGATCACTATCATTGTCCAAGAATCACTACAAGAAGTTCATCACTCATAAAACCTCATTTAATATATCTAATGCCAAAACGAAGTCTACCATTATGTGTTATACAAAAAACGACTGAGGATAGGCCACTATATAGGCCAAATCTGAGTCCTTGAGAAGAATATACACAAGTTATAAGTTAATAGGAAGTATTTAATATGTTTATATAGGGTCACATGACATGTGCCCTAATCCAAACACTTGGGGATTTCCTTCCCTAGACATGGATTGGCCAACCATATTGCTCCACATGGTGCGTCCATATGGGGAAACAATGTGTATGTTCACTTGTGCTCCTAGGAATGTTCTCTTGGAACATATCTCAACTGATAATATACTTCCAAATTATATGTCCCTATGGGAAAACAACATTTTTATTCACCCAGGGTCTTTGTCATGTTCCCTCAATACACTTCTTGGCTACCTAGGTAATGTCACATAGCGTTTGGGCTTGGTCACATGATTTATAATATTTAAATTAGGCCAAAACCCTATAAATCGTGAGAACTTGAGATAAAAAAATTGTGTTCCTCCAAGATATATGATATGTCATAGATTCTTTCATAGAACATGAAGCCTAGTGTTCACTTATCACAAAATATACCATTCATACTGCTTCCATCGCCATTTGACTCACCTGAAACTGCTAAATTCAGGGGAAAAGGACTCCAGTTGTCAATCCCCAATCCCAAGTGGTTGGAAATTGGATATTTGATATTCTAAGTGGTTTACACCATGATTCCTAATTTTTTTAGGGTTTTGATCCACGAATCCGTTACTCGCATCCTAAACAACCATTTTGATCTATCTAAAAAAATATGATACCTAGTTGTATTTGTATCCTTCCAGAATCAAGGGGTTCAATCACACTTGAATCCAGATAAAAAATTTTGAGTCAAGAACCCATATGCCAATGATGAAGAACATGAATAATAGTGGTGGTAATAGACATAAGAACTAGATAATATCATCATTGGAAAATATGATCCTCAATATGCTTAATAAATCATATAAACAAATGGGTTAAATAAGGGTTTGGTAGATAAAATTAATTTGGTTCAAGAATACTAATTAATTCTGGGATTATTTAAATAATGGAAATTTCATAAAAAATTTGATACATAATCCATGAAAGAAAAATAAATCAAATGGAATAAATATATAAAATAAAAATACCTACCTCAAGAATGGATTGATTTTTGGTGAATAACACGTCCTCTAGTGGTGATGATGAAGATCTCATTGTGTTTTTTGCTCATATTTTTAATCCCATTGATTTCTTATCATTGATCCATGTTCCCGATCTTGACAATTCCAATGAAGTTCTCCTATTGATCTCCAATATCCTTGGGTTATGTGGCTAACCTTGGATATTTTCCATAATTTCACTTAAATAGATGATATGGCTAGGTCAAATGATCAATAAATTTAATTAAATTAATATTTAATTTATTTAGAGTTCTCACCAATGACCACCTTCCATAGAACATCGGAAACCAACCAACCTTAAATCGTGCCTAGGGTAAATCCCACATTCTAGAAACAACTATGTTATCAAATTTACCACCCTAGGTCATAATAAATGGGAAAACCATTTAATTATAAAAGATACGTGTGTGTGTAAAATTAATATATATTAATATTTTTAATATATTAATTCTAAGATCCTGTGACACCCAAAACACAGTGCTAAATCTAAGGAAATATATATATATATATATATATATATATATATTAAAAGTATCAAACAATAGAAACTATATTAATTATTTTCCCCCCCACATTCAAGTCTTTTCCCCAAAAAGAATAAACCACAAAAAAAGGTGGTGGTACTGTGACCAAATTTGGATCTTACATTCCTAAGATCTGTACTTCAGGCTCCCAGGCTTCCAAATCACTTAAACTATTAGAATGGTCCAACCACAAAATATTGTATCCTATCAATATTCAATTTCTACCGGGTACTCCAAGAAGGTGAATATGTCCTTGATGTCCATCTCTCCTCATTTAAAAAAATGTGACAGGTCATGAAAGTATCTCCTTAATTGTAACACGTGGATTATGTCATGTACTTAGCCCAAGTGTGGGGTCAAGGGAAAGTGGTAAGAAACCCCACCAACCCTCCATAGGATCTTGAATTGCCTGATGAACCTCAAGAATGTATTTATTCACTAGACAAATATTCATAACCATTTTTATTGGTAGACTCCGAGGAAAACATGGTCTCCTTATGGGAACTCTAAAGGTCTATGATGTCAGTCCTAATAATATTTCTATAGACACTGAGCCATATTCATATGAAAGTGGATCACCTGAACCTTCTCACTCATTTCCTAAACCATTTTTGACCCAATAATAGCATCTCACAACCCTCATTCTATCCAAGGATAACCTACAGGTTCCCCCACAGAGTTCTATAAAAATTTTCATACCGATAGTGGAATGATAGGTATTATTATAAGAAAAATCCACCAATGTTAAGTGATACTCCTATATCCATCCAAATTCAAAAACATATAATATCATCATATCATTCAAAACATGGATGGTCTACTTGGTCTCGCCATCTATATGTGGGGGGGGGGGAACGTTGTTCTCATCTGTAATTGGGTCCTGAAAGCTACTCATAAGCCTCTCCAAAACTTTTAAGTGAACCGAGTATCATACTTAGAGTGATAATAGTGGGTACCCCATGAATTATAATGATATCGTGCATATAAAACCACCCTAAACTCTCAACCTAACTATGTTCCCTGATGTCAAGAGAGTGTTTCGACTTGGTACATCGGTCGAATATCACCTAGAGAGTGTCATGTCCTCTAATGTTTTATAGAATCCCTATCATAAAATCTATCAATATGTTATCCTAATTCCCTTTTTAGATCTCAATAGGTTCATTCAAACCTAATCTAACATAATTTTAAGCCTTTACTTACAAACATGTGAGGCATCATTAAAGAAATTTGGAAACACTCTACCTTATTCCATCCCACTAAAACTGCCACCAAAGATCCTTGTACATATTTGACACAACTTTATGTATATACAAGGGGAGGTATGAAAATCTCTCAAAAAATCCTCATGAAACATTACCAGAACTACTATCCATCCTTATAAAAGGATGATGTTCTCCCCATCTTAATAAAGTCCATCCAGTGTATATTATGAGCATATTTGTTCTCCTAAAATGATGTGGCCTTATTTTTACACAGTTTTCTGCATCTTTTTATTTAATTTTTAACAATTTAATTAATTAATTATTCACTTTTGGTTAAATATTGGTACTTTTATATTTTTATCACTAATTGTATAAATTAATTATTTTTTATAAATAATTATGTAATTTTAACCTTTAAAATAGTTAAATCAATCTAACTAGTTTTTCTAATTTTCATAGTTGTATAAATATGCTTGAGTTTTAAATAATATGACACATTTACTTAATAATTACTTAATCACCCAGTTAACTCCGTCTTAGATTTAAATTTATAACCAGTAAATTTTGATTAATTTTATTATTAATTTAAATATAATTAGTTTTCTAATTATTTTGATGGATTTTAATAATAATTAACTTTTTAAGTTAATTTATTTACTCTTTTTTTTAGTAATTATACTATTAATAATTTAGTCATTTATTAATATAATTTAGGTTTTTAAGATATAATTTGATAAAGTAATGTGTTTTTAATTTTAAGAGTTTATCTTGTTATTTAATTAATTTATTTAGTTCTTTAAAACTTTTATATTTTAATTTTGTATATGCAATTTTAATAATAATCTAGTTGAAAATTATTTATTTTATTTACTTTTAGTTTTTAATTTTAATTCAAATAATTTTTGTTCATTACTCTATTAAATTATTTAATTAACTTATGTTTTAATTTTAAGATTAATTATGCAGTTTAAATTTTTGTCCCACCATTAGTTCATTTTTTTAAACTATCGGTAGCATCCTACTAACGATAGTGTGGCACTACTCCTTCCCCTCCTCTTTTGGTGAGATGACTCACCAATAGTTATTTTTTTATATACTACCGATCCCGATGCGGGTCAGCCTCGGTCTCACATTTTCATTGGTGCCACCCTTTTTCATCGGTCTCACACACACACACCGATTACATATTATTCTTTTTTTAAAAACTATTAGTGACTTATTTTACACCAATCCTTTTCTTCTATCTTTTCCCCCCTCCATACCTCACTCATCGATCCTCACAACTCACCGATACCCCATTTTTCCCGTCAGTCTCTTAACCTCACTTCGACACCGCTTTCTCACACACACACACCGATGTATTCTTATTTTCATCAGTCTCTCTCACCCCTCCATCCCTCACTCATCGATCCTCTATTTTCTTTTCAATTTATTTTATTATAATTGTATGTTTTCAGTTTATATGATAATGAACATGATTTTTAGCTAAATCTTTTAGTTTGGGGATAAATTTAAGTTCTACTGGTTATTTTTAAATTCTTCTTTTTCACTTTATCATTTCAATAAATTCAAAATTGATCGGTGAGATCAATAATGAATTCATTTGATTACTTTATACCATTGGTAATTAATTTCTAAATCCACATTTGTTTAGTGAGGATTACTATAGATACATCTCTCACAAGATATTAAATTTAGAAAACTTCATAACTTATGGCAAGTTTGTTCTGTCATCATTTTCAAAGATAAATTTTCATAGTTGAACTTTTTAGAGTGGCGAACTCCAAGATAGATCAATATGTTTTGATCATCCCATAGAGAGGGAAGTGATTCATCCTTTTTATAGTGGTGAATTTCAAAAACTTTTAAGATAATAGTAATCCTTTTAAAACTAGTAGAATGAAGTTTTTCCTTGGGCATATTTCTCTTGAATGTTTATTTATCAACATTTTATATCTATGTTACTATTTTTAGTTTGTTTCATGTTTCATTATATTTTAGAACAAAAACACAAAAATATTATGATATTTCATTCTTCCTTATAAAAACACTAAAAAATATAAAAAGTAAAAGAATAGAAAATTCACCCCACTACTGATAATAGTGGGGCCTTTTTTAAAAAAATTAGAAGAATAGTGGTCACAATTCCTTCCCTATGGGTTTGACCCTACTTTAAACTATACAACAGTTTTTAGGAAAACATAAATTCTAAAATTTGACTCAATTATAATGAAGGTTGTATAATGTTTTTTTTGCTATTTATGAGGAAGGAATAAGCCATTCAGTTTCTAAAAAAACTAAAAAAAATTACATATAAAAAACAAATATGAAAAAAATAATTGAAAAATTGAAAATTGTAAAAACAAATTTCTTCATTTTATACTGAATTGCTACTATTTCCTATTTTTCTGAGCTTCTGTTTACTATTTTTTCTGAATTTAAATTTTTATCACTTATTTTATAAGCACTAGGTCTTCTGCTGATAGATTAGAGCCCCCGGACCCGGAATTAGGAAAACATTTAACTGATCTTAAAAAAAGGAAAACAAATCTGAAATGGAAAACATAGATGATAGGGTTCCTGCACCTAATTAATTCCAAAATAACCCACACGAACTCTTAGATGAAAATTAGAGTCATGGGATGAGGGAATTCTATCTCCCTCAAGTTTCAATCATTCCATCTTCCATTAGGTTATCTCCTAGAGCATGAAATTATGAGATAAAATAGTCCCACATATCACTATTCCCTATATTCAATGTGATCTCTAATGATGACTCTCTATCCTTCATTATATATTTATAAAATATTTAAAAAAAATAAATCTTCTATTACTCATAGAAAATGAACTTATAATGAGTGAATTTCCCTTTTACCTTAAAAGGAATGCTAGGAACTGGTTTCTGAGTCTAGATGAGAACATCTTTGAAAACTGGGATCAAGTGTTCAACTCATTCATAATGAAATTTTATCCCCAAATACTGAAAGGTTAATTGAGAACAAATATAACTAGTTTTTACCAAGAGGATGGTGAAGCTTTCCATTAACCTTGGGATAGATTTATGGACCTTCTTTGGCAGTGTTCCCATCATCAACTCCAATCCCACCTTCTCATGGATACCTTTTTGAAGGGTTATCCACCTCTGGGAATAATCTAGATGATCAGGCTATTGGGGGTAATTACAGTGACAAGATAGATGAATAACTAAGAAAAATCTTTAATAATATTTCACTTAACTCCCAACATAAGAATTCAAGAAGAAAAAGAGTTAACAAAAACCCAAATATTGGTTCAATGAATGAAACTCAAGCACAACTTACTGAAATCAGCAACCAACTTCAATAATTAATGAATTAAAATTGAAAACAATCTACTAATCAATTGGGATGTCAAAACACCAAACAATCGTTAAGAGAACAATGTTCACAATGTGAGATGTTAGGGAACATTGAAAACTATCGTCGCATATTTGACATGCCAGCCTAACAACAAGAAAACTCAAACTTTGTTGATTATGGTCCTGGAATTACTCTTAAAGAAGATCCATTTTCAAATAACTACAACCAAGATTATAAGAACCATCAAAAATTTCATGGAGAGATAAAGGTTTAATTAAACAATCCACTTCCCCTAATTACTTGAACCAACCAAGACCAAACTTTCAAAATCAACAAATGGGTGAGTCTTCTAATGCTCAAGGTAACGACGATGACCAAATGTCTTCTAAACTGGATAAAATCTTGAAAAAAATTAACGCTCAAGAGGAAAGATACACGACTCATCTAACCAAAAATAAAAATAAATACGAGTCAAATAAAATGAAAAATTATGTGAGAATGAAAAACATGGAAACAAAACTAGGCCAACTTTTCTAGAGATTTTTCATATAGGGAAAAATTTATACTTCCAAGCACAACTAAAGTCAATATTAGAGATAATTACATGGATATTGTTACTAGGAGTGGGCCTAATACTCAAACTATTTCTGAAAAAGACTTATAAAATGGAAAAAATTAAATTCTACTTAATACTAGAAAAAAAAATATGCTTTGTATATAATCTAGAAATTCATAGAAAGGTCTTGAAAATGAAGAAAATATGATTTTTCACCTGAAACTCATGCTGAAAACTCATCTAAAAATAAAAAGAATAAAGGAAAAGAAAAATTAGATGAATCATTGAGGGATATTCCTATTATTCTAAAAACATTTTCTCCACCCATCCCTTTCCCTAAGAATCCGATACCTCGAAGAAATACCAGGACTGAATTTCTTCAGTTCCATGGTCTCTTGTCTAAACTACAAGTGATCATTACTTTCATTCAAGATTTGATAAAAATACCTTCATATCTTAAATAACTTAAGAAAATTGATTCAAATAAAAAGACCCTTGAAGAATTTTCTACCTACAACCTCACTGAAGAGTGTAGTGTTGTACTCCAAAATAAAATCCCAACCAAACTGAAAGACCCTGGTAGCTTTTTTATCCCCTGCACCCTAAGAAATTATGATCAGATCATTAGTCATTGTGACTTAGGTGCTAGCATTAATATACTCCCATACTCACTATTTTTATAGTTTATTTTGGGTTACCTTCAACCAACCACAGTCATACTATAGTTGGCAGATAGATCTTTCACTCATTCTATAGGTAGGATAGATGACTTACCAGTTGGGGTTGGGAAACTATTTTTTCCTGCATAATTTCTAGTATTGGATATGGAGTGTGATCAAGAGGTTCCCATCATCTTGGGTAGGCCCTTTTTTGGCCATAGGTGGTGATGTTATTTATGTTTCTAAGGGAAAACTTATTTTTAAAATTATATAACAATAGAAAGAGTTTAATGTGTTTAAAAATTTCAAAAGACCAAATTTTTCTAAAAACTATTCAATGGTGGAGTCCTTAGAAGATGAAAACTCAACTGAAAACACTGAAAAATCTGAAAATAAATACTTTGTTGAAGAAAATAATTTGGAAGTTGAAAATTCTGCATTACATGTCTCAGAAGTTGAAAAATCTACTCAAACAATGAATCTGGAAAACTTTCGAGAACTGGACAACTGTCTAGTTTATGCTGTAGGAGAATCCTCTTTTTCTAAACTTAGTATCCTTTTGAGTGAGACTTGGGGTGAATCTATTCTCACCAACACTACTGATCACTTTTATGATGTTGAGGGAGAACTTATAAGACAAATAGATGATTCTTATTTGACAAATTTATTAAATTCTGATATGGAAAATCTAGACAGTGTGTTGTCCACTTTGAACAACAGAACCAGTATCTCTAAATCTGATCATGATATTGAAAATCATTCATCATTTAATACTCCCTACAAGATATATGTTGAATATCTTGGTCCTCCTAGTCCTAAGATTCTTCCATCAAGTGTATAACCACCCACTCTTGAACTGAAACCAATTCATACACATCCTAAATATACATTTTTGGGTGAGAATTCCACTTTTCCTGTAATAATTTCTGCTGAGTTGAAAGATAATCAAGAGGGAATATTTTTGAGTGTTCTGAAAAAAATTTAAATCTTCCATAGGCTAGACAATAGATGATATAAAGGGTATTAGTCCCTCATTCTGCATGAATAAGATTCTTATGGAACCTGATCATAAGACTAGGGTATAGTGTCAAAGAAGGTTAAGTGCAAACATGAAAGAAGTTGTGATAGAGGAAGTGATGAAGTTGCAAGACATTAGAATAATCTATCCCATATCTGATAGTGCTCAGGTAAGACCTGTCCAGGTAGTCTCTAAGAAGGGTGGTTTCACTATTGTTAAAAATGAAAAAATGAAGAGATCCAAGTTAGGAAAGCCACAAAATAAAGAGTTTGTATCCATTATAGGAAGCTTAATGAAATCACTAGGAAGGAACATTTTCCAATTCCCTTTGTTGGTCAAATGATTGAGAGGCTTGCTAAAAATTAATTTTTCTATTTCATGGATGGATATTCTGGTTACAACCAGATTCCTTTTGCTCTTGAGAATCAGGAAAAGACCACTTTCACATACCCCTTTGGGAGATTTTATTACAGGAAAATGACTTTTGGGTTGTGTGTAGTTCCATCCCCATTTCAGAGGTGTATGATGGATATCCTTTTAGACATGATTGAGAGGATCATTGAGGTGTTCATGGATTATTTCTCCATTGTGGGTAGTACATTTGATACTTCTCTTGTAAACCTTGAGTTGGTGTTGGAAAGATGCATTGAAACCCACCTTGTGCTCAATTGAGAAAAGTGTCAATTCATGGTCACCAAAGGTATTGTGCTTGGTTATAAAGTTTCAAAGAGAGGTCTGGAGGTTGATACTGCAAAGATATAAGTCATTAAAAAACTACCACCTCTTGAAAATATAAAGGGTGTTAGAAATTTCTTAGGGAATGCCGATTTATATCGAAGATTCATAAAATACTTTTCAAAAATAACTAATCCCTTTTTTTCTCTTCTTGTTAAGGATGCACCTTTCAAATTTTATGATAAAAATTTAAAATCATTTAATCTGTTAAAATAAAAACTCAATACATCACCTATCATCACTAAAACTGATTGGAAACTACCTTTTAAACTTATGTGTGATACTAGTGATGTGGTTGTAGGTGTCGTCATTGGACAGAGGAAAGATATGAAGTTATGCATCATTTATTATGCTAGTATATTTCTAGATGAGGCCTAAAAGAATTATACCATGACTGAAAAGGAGTTGTTAGCTATTGTTTTTTATTTTGATAAGTTTAGATAGTATTTGTTAGGCTCAAAAGTCATCATTTTCAATAACCACTCTGCTTTAATGTACTTGTTGTCTAAGAAAGAAACTAAACTCAGGCTGATTAGATTAATTATGTTGTTGCAATAGTTTGATTTATAAATAAGGTATAAACATGGATCTGAAAAACTAGTTGCTGACCACATATCTAGGCTTCCTCTTACTCAGTATTATGATCCTAGAAATATGAACTCTCCCTTTCTTGATAAAAAATCTCTCTCTGTTTCTGTTAGGAAATCTTCTTGGTATGCATATTTTTCCAATTTCCTTGAAGAAGGAGTCTTACCCAAAGGTCTGTCCAATAACAAAAGAAAGAAATTAATTTATAAGCTTAAATACTATCTTTGGTATGACCCCTTTCTGTTTAGAAAATGTGCTGATGGTATTCTTAGGAGTTGTGTGCCAGAGGAAGAGATGCTGCCTATTCTTGAGACTCATCACTCCTCACCTTGGGGAGGTCACCATGGTGGTGAAAGGACAACTCAGAAATTCCTACAATCTAGTTTCTTTTGACCTACCCTTTTCAATGAATCTAGGATCTTTGTAGATGGTTTTGATAGGTTTTAGAGGTTAGGTAATGTTGGTAGGAAGCATAAGTTACCCCAAAAAGGTATTCTAGAAGTTGAAATTTTTGATATATGGGGTTTAGATTTCATGGGTCCATTTCTATCATCACATGGGTATGAGTATATTCTTGTTGTTATAGATTATGTGTCAATGTGGGTTGAGGCAGTGGTACTTCCCAACAATTAATCAAATAGCGTCGTTAAATTTGTCAAAAAGAACATATTTTCTAGATTTGGAGTCCCAAAACCTTTTATTACTGATAATGGAACACATTTTAAGAACTAAAAATTTACGGATTTGATGGAAAAATATGGTTGTGTTCATAAGACTAGAACTCCTTATCATCCACAATCCAGTGGACAAGTGTAAATTTCTAATAGAGTGCTGAAAAAAATACTAGAGAAAACTATGTCAAATTCTAGGAAGGACTGGTCTCTTAAATTGGATGAAGCTTGATGGGCATATAAAACTGCTTTCAAGACCCCAATATATATTTCTCTTTATAGGATGTTGTTTGGGAAATGTTTTCATTTTCCTGTGGAGTTGCAACACAAGTCTTATTGGGAAGTTAAGTCTCTGAATTTTGATTTTAAGAGTTCTGGTGAGAGGATATTACTTGAGTTGAGTGAAATTGATGAGATTCGGAGAGAGAGTTGTGACAATTTGAGGATTTATAAATAGAGGAATAAAATATTTCATGATTCTATCATAAATACCAATGAATTAAAACATGGATAGAAGGTCCTCCTCTTTAACTCTAGACTCAAACTCTTTCCTGTAAAGATGAAGTCCAAGTGGTCTGGACCTTTCACTATTGTGAGAGTGCTTAAGAATAAAGCTTAAGAAAGTTTAGGTGAGGAGAATAAACCCATGTTGGTTAATGGGCAAAGAGTGAAGCTTTATTTTTGAGGCATAGATGAAGGGCTTGACTACCTTTACTATGATTGTAAACTGATCTTGAATAAAATCTGGATAAATACTTTTAAACAGAGCTCTACATTGTAGGAAACCCATGGTTCTTGTTTTTTCCTTTTGTTGTTTCATTTTTGGAATTTAAATAAAAATGATATATTCTATGTTTTTGTGAAATTTCTCCTTTTTCATTGTTCTTGTTCCTAGTTCTTGTTTACAATGTTATGATAATGCTATTTTTTCAAAAGGGATTGGAATTCCCAAGCTGAAGTATTAATGAAAAAACTTTAATTCAGGGAAGTAATTTCTATTTACACATGCATTCATTTTCTACTCCAATTTACTTAAAAAAAATGTAGCGTGTTTTGATTTAATAAAATTATACTTGTGATTGAATGAAAGTCTCCTGGATGTCACTATGTTTTAGTAAAATAATTCTGCATGTTCCTCCTTGCTGAAAATTCTAATTTCACTATTGTAAAATCATTCCACTTTGAAAAACAAAGTGTGGGGGTAATACATGTAGATTTGTTGTCTATTATATCGAATCTTCTAGTATAGGTTGAGGTGTAGAGCATGAAATTTTCTCCTTTACTGAAAATCCATCTGAACCCAATCTTTGAACTTGCTTTCACCCTAGTACATTGTTCACCCATAAGTTACATTCTATTTCTTTAACTGAATTGAAAATCCTGCTAATGTATTTAAAGATAATGCATGTCATTGGATGTGAACCTGTAATTAATTAATCTTAGTGGAAAACAATATTTTTGTACTTTATTGATACCCTTAAATATATCATAAATCTACTATATTGAAAATCTATTTTGAAATATAACCTTCTAATTGTTCTTCTCCAATATGAAAGTCAACTTTGGGGAAAAGTTGACTTTTAAGTGTGGGGGAGGGGGCCAATTCTTGATTTTTAGCTAAAATGTGTTTAATGAAAATTCCATCAATTCTCACTACAACATCAATCTTTTTGTAAAGAAATGAGTAATTGTTTTTCTAAATTCTAGCACAATTTGAGGCTTTACATTATTTCTCAAATGGGTCTTTCTTTAGGATGATGCTTGAAATGCATTGAGAATGAAATTCGGAGAAGGGTCGCATTGGGCGGATAAAAGTGCAACGAATCAATCTGGGATAACAAGAGGAGATTTCGGGGCCCGGAAGGAGGGCACATGCAAGATTAGGGGGACACGTGCAATGTAACACCCCTAGATAATAAAGGGTTATATGGCTAAATGATATGACTCATGTCAACAAGGTGCACCTTCCTTTTAGGGATTCTATCTGATTAGAACTCCACAGTTAAGCGTGCTTGGACTGGAGTAGTGATTAGGATGGGTGATATTCTGAGAAGTTTCCCAGGGTGTGTGTGAGTGAGGACAAAACACACTGGAAAGGACATGTGTTGGCCTATGGATACTATCATTAGTCAGATGACCCGTTAATAAAGTCGCGGTGGACATCACCTTGGGCATTGAAAGGGGAACGACGTGACTTTGCGTGCCTGACCCCTTTTCCATGCACAAGGCGACATCAACCACGACTTTGTGTGCCCGACCCCCTTTCCATGTACAAGGTGACGTCCACCATGACTTTCCGCGCTTTACCTCATTTCCGTGCACAAGGCAACGTCAAACGGGCGTTTGCATGCCTGACCCCCTTTCCGTGCACAAGGTGACGTTAACCACGAATTTGGACGCCCGACCCCCTTTCCGCGCACAAGGTGACGTCAACCAGGTGTTTGTGTGCCCATCCCCCTTTCCACACACAAGGCGACATCAAACATGCGTTTGCGCACCTGACCCCTTTTCCGCACACAAGGCGACGTCCACCGCAGCTTTCCACGCCTGGCCCTATTTCCATGCACAAGGCGACGTCAAACAAGCGTTTTTGTGCCCAACCCCCTTTTCATGCACAAGGCGACGCCAACCAAAACTTTGCGTGCCTGGCCCCCTTTTCGTAAACAAGGCGACATCAGATGAGAGTTTGTGAACCCGACCCTTGCACGCCGCCCCGAGGACTCCGGCTATAAAACAAACTGTATCCCCACCCTTCAGGGATGGTAAAAGAAGATGAAGCAATGCTCTGCTGCACGAAAACCACATCTTCTGCGACCATGTGAAAACACCATGGCCTTCAGGTATTGGATTTTGCACGACAGGTCCCCCAAGGGGCCTCCTTCGGGTCGGGCCCTCTTGGTCCTGATCCTCAGGACTTTCTTTCCTCCCCAAGTCATTTGCGCACAAGTTCCCTCTGCGTTAGGCACTCTAGCATGCCACCAGTCCTTCTTGCATGCAACCAGTCCTTGCATGCAACTCATCCATCCTGCGTGCAAACCTTCCATCTTGCACACAACCAGTTCATCTTTCGTGCAACATTTCCCTCTTGTGCACAACCCATTCTTCTTGCATGCAACCCCTTCATCTTGCATAAAATCCTTGCATCTTACACGCAGACCTTCTATGTTTACCCATATCATTCTCTTATGTTAACTCTATGTGTTGCCCTCACCTTAAGGCACACTTTATGAGCCCCTCTTATGTGCAACACACCTACATCACACGCCCTCCTCCCATGCAGCCCTTCAGGTTTGCACGGAGCAATTTCAAAGTCCCTTGGGCAGTGCTTTCCATTGCATTGCTTCGCCCCATGATTCTTCTCAAAGCCACACAAATGTGGACCCCCCAATGGATCGCTCCATAACATGCCCTTTCACAGCATTGACGATTCCTTCCTTCCATCAAGGGCGGGCGGGTATCAGTTATGTAAGTCCTAGGGGTGTGGAGAAAACCCACCTAGTCCGAGCTGTAGGACATTAAACTGCCAATCACCATCATCCTTAGCACATGATGTTAAACTGTGGCCTCACCCTTTGCATCATACTTGGGGCACCCCACCTTGGAAATTCTGTATGCCCACTAGTCTCTACAAGAGTGAGATCATTCCTCACACGGAATGAGATCCTCTTCATCGGAGCAGTGTCTATCCGTGGGGAAGGGAAACCACCCTAGTGTAAGACCCTAGCTTTTCTCACAGGAGGTAGCATTCTTGCTCCTCTCTTCATGGGTGCCAAATCCCTCTCCCTCTAGGCTTTTTCACCACTCGGGCCTCCATCCTGGATTAAGTCCCAATCTCCATCACCCTCAGGATTCTAACCACACGTAAGCCCCTATTTCCTCTTTGGGCTACGAACTATGTGTAAGACCCATTCCACTTCCCACAGAAGCACCTTCTGTGACGTTATCATCAGGTCTTTGCTGCCTCTTATTTCTCACACTGAGAATGAATCATGTGGGCTTAGAGAAAGCATCATCCATGACATCCTCTCTGGGCAACCTAGAGTGTAAGTCCCACACACCCTACCTAAACTACGAGGACTTTGATCCCTACAAAGGCAAGGTACGTAGGAAGCCTCCCTAAGCTTCAATCCCAACAACCATTGGTCCTGACCATATTCATGTCGGTTCACCAAACTCCTTCCGAACTATATGGACTCTGATCCTTTCCAAGGCAAGGTACATAGTAAACCTCCCTGAGGTTCAATCCCTACAACCATTGGTTCTAACCCCCTTCATGTCGGACCACCTTTGTCCTACATGACGTTAAATTTCATGCCATATTTTTCATCATGCATGACATTAAACTGCATCCACCACCTTTGTCCTGCATGACATTAAAATGCATACCCTCTTTTTCATCCTGCACGATGTTAAACTACATCCACCTTCCGAACTACGTGGGCTTTGATCCTTGTCTCCTAGATAAGGTACTTAGGAAGCCACCCTAAGGTTAAAACCCCATCCAGCAGTAAGTTTTTATGAACCCATACAGTGGTAATACGTTGTGACCCCATCCAACGATAAGCCGTTGTGACCCCATCCAGTGGTAAGCCCTTGTGACCCCATCTAGCGGTAAGCCCTTGTGACCCCATCCAGCGGTAAGCCCTTGTGACCCCATCCAGGGATACGTCATTATGACCCCATCCAGCGGTAAGCCATTGTGACCACATCCAATGGTAAGCTGTTGTGACCCCATCCAATGGTAAGCCGTTGTGACCCCATCCGGTGGTAAGCCGTTGTGACCTCATCCATGGGTAATCCGTTGTGACCCCATCCATTGGTAAGCTGTTGTGACCCCATCCAGTGATAAGTTGTTGTGACCCCCATTCAATGGTAATCCATTGTCAACCCCATTTGGCAGTAAGACGTTGAAGTCCCAAATCGACGGTAAGATGTCATCAGGTGAACTACAAGGACTTTGATTCCCTGCCACAAGGATACATAGGAGGTCTCTTTGAGACTCAATCCCAACATCACCGTCGTCCTTGAGTCAACACCATCTCATTCTCCACACACTTCACTTAACCATCTGTCAACCATTTTGATTCTTACCCGGGCTGCCACATCCCAGTGGGATCATGCCACCTCATTCCCCATTCCCTTTAACAACAATCGGGTAGCTAACCACGTGTTTGCCCCAACATCGGTGTTCCCTACATAGGTTACACTCACCTGATCCACTCTAGTTAGTGTTACGATCAATATGATCCGTCTCTGCTAGATGTTAAACCGGTGGCATACCCTGTGTTAAACATAGGAAGCTGAGGAACACCTCAGATACATGCCTATGGAATATAATTCCTCGCATTTGACGTGGGATGCCTCGGGCTTCCGTTCCCTTTAGAAGTCCTATAATAAGGGGAAGAAACCTAGATGTACCAGTGTTCCAGCATCCGTACATGCCAGTGATGTCCAACGTGACTACTCCCCCGACCAAAGGTTACTACCCTGACTGGACCCCTTGGAATGTCCAAACATAAGTAGTGTAATTAACTAGTGTCCATGAAGATGTGGAACTAGGAAGAGTTTCACGAACAATATCTTAAGTCTTTAAGGGATACCTAGACTAGGTAAGGAGTTCTGAGGAGGAATCCACGAAAGGAAGAACCGATATCCCATCATCCTTTTTTGATCAAGGAGAAAACGTCCCCGAGTAAGGAATGGATTCCTCCCACCTTTGGAAAGTGGGAATATGGGGAAACAGCTGTGCGTCCTCCACATACGGATGTGTCCACCCTGGAGAAAGCGTCAGAAAAATAAATGGTGAACCTGATGTGAATATCTTCTCCTCAATATGGACATTAGTAGTGTTCAAGACATCAGTGGACTAGCGTGTTACCAAATCCAGCTATCCGGCACCGGGTCCTGCCAAGCAAATAGTGGGCCTGGCGTGAAAATCACCAGAAGTTGGGGTAGTCAAAATGTTGGACATCCCAGTTTGCGATTTTGCCAGCGTGGGTACATCTTACCAGCCATGGAAGATGGAATGGCGTTGGGGAACTGGTCTTCGATTCCTTTCCTTTCAGCACTAATGGGTTAATCTCCCTGATTTTCAGGAACCAAGTTGCTGTAGGAATTTGACCACCGCTTTCCCACTGGCGCAGGGGTAGGGGAAATGCCAACACGGTAGTCCCACGCCGCTCCCCCACTTCAGCGACAATATCCAAGCCTAAAAACGTCGAGTGCCCATGCCCCATCTCCCTGTCTGAAGTCATTCAGTAGAGAGTGATCAACGACCTCGTATGCCAGTACGAGGAGGAAGGGATTATCCCGAATCAGGATATGGCCCGCCAAGATCTAGAGGCATCTATGCCTCATCACCAACACCGCCCAAGGGCCGAGCAGGGAGCCACTTCTCCCCACTGCAACTTACAATCGTTTCAGGAGCCTCTCCCAGGAATGCCTCGACAACTCTCTCCCATACACCAATGAAGTAGGGGATGTTTGGGCCAGCCTAGTCGGGATCCCGTTTCAGGGGCCCCCAAGGAGGGATCCACTAGGCCACGCCAGCGCCACCACCCAGTCCCATGAGTCAAGGAGTAGGTAAGCCATGTGCTTTCACTGTTGGCCCCAGTCCGGTTGACCTAACACCAACGTTGGGCACAAGCCGAGGAATACGCCCACCAAGGGGCGTCAATGTCAGCAACTACTGTGGTTCGGGCCACTACCGATGTATATCATCAACCCCTTGTGTATGATAAGAAGGGGAACTTGTATACCCAGCTTGGATCGAGGCCCCAACCACCCCACGGGAAGGATGGGTTGACTCTTTCAGCCGCCGGTGTAGGTAGTGGCCGCCACCAGTATGGAGGCCCTCCCCATACCGCTATCATGGAAAACATGGGTCTTCCCTGCTTCCAAGATAAGAATGGAAGTCTACCTTATTCTAACCTTAGTCTGAATGAGGTACCTCCCCACGATGGTGACACTTAGAACGTAATCCTCTCTCAGGCTCATTACAGCGGGTATAGAGTCATCCCTCCTACCACAGACCGCCGGTGCGGGGACGTTGCACTTCTGATCAATCTCCAGTGTGGGTTACCTCCCCATGTTCTTACAGCAGTCGGCGAAGGTCCTCCTCACCTCAGAAACCATAGGGTTGAAGGCCAACCTTGCTTCACCATCACCTAACACAAAGGCCCTACCAGTGTTCAGCTCGACCAGTACGAGGACCTTCCTCACATTGATGTCGCCAGGGGAAACAAGCATGGGGGTCCTACCCATGCTCCTATGGGATCGAGTGGAGGTACTAACCACTACATAACTTCCCAAAGTTGTCCTCCACATATACCATTTGATATATGTACCGATGCTCCTTTCACCCCGACTTGCTCAGGAGGAAGCCCTCTCCACCACATTACCAGTACGACCGAAGGTCCTCCTCGTGCCAGAAATATGACCTGTCTTGAAGAACCATTCCAGGGTAGGAGGGAGGGTCGTCACCACCATAAAAGGAACACTAAGAAGATTCAAACTGAGATCAAACCAGTTTTATTCTCATATTCTTAAGACTAATACGACTCAATGCTGGAACCCTCACCTAGATCCTCCGTGTCAATGGTCGGGGTAAGAACAAGGTGCATCGGCCTAGTACTCCCAGAATGTGAGGTCCATTGTATTCCCACCTCCATCTGTAGGTATATATCTAGGAGGATGAAAATTTGGTGACTCCATAGGTTATGGCCATGCAATCGCCACCATCATCACCAGAAGCACTCTCTACCTCGACACGAGATCACAAAGAGCTATTCTGGGGATCAATGGTGGGTGAGCAGCAGCGCGGTCCACTGCTAGTAGCTATGGTCCCCATGCAGGAAACTGCGGTTGTCAACCCGTCTTACCATGAAGTCATGGATTAGTCACTACACTCTTTAGAGGGTAGCCTGAGATGCGGTGGTTTATCAGCTTGCTCTCCGTACTCTCCACCAGCCAGCATACCGTCCTAGTGGTCTGCTTCAAGAATGCTACCCATTCCCCCTCCTCCTCTGGTTGATGAGTGGGGAAATGAAGGGCTAGTCCCTAAATATGATCCCAAGATGTTATGGGATATCTTCACAGCAGACCACTTCCTTGAGATGTTTTGGCCGGTTGTAGTGCTGAATTTTTGTGCACCAGAATCTCTCACCCAAGAGGAAGTTGAGTGTTTCCGCTAGACCCTATGGGAGACTCATTTCTATCTTCGCCATCAGTGAGTAGATTATCCTAATAGCCAAGTACATTTCAACGTCATTGGCAAACAATTCCATCTGGTGGATTTGGCCGCACTCCCTGTGGCCCAGCGCCCCGAGTCACCAAGTCGCCGTAGGGCCCTCCGACAACGGTGCGTTTAGAGCTTCAGGGTACTCCACAGGATTATCAAAGAGGATTATCCCCACATAAATATCCATGGATGGGGGCAGTACGTTTCCCTCCTCTTCAGTCCTATTCAACAACAACTTGATTTTCCAGGAAACATAAAAGATATGCCTCCAGGAAGAGTAGCGGTTAACATGGAAGACCTGCCAGAGGGTGAGAATGAGATAGAACTTCTTGGAGAGGACCTTCCACCCAAGAGAGATTCACACTTCTTGGATCTTTCAGAAAAAATTAATTGTCAAAAGAGGAATCTACTGGGTCTTTTTGTGCCCATCGAGGCACTAGTCCTCATCCATAATCCCAACAGGGCAAGGAACTCCTTGGAGCTTTCAATCCTAATGACCCATCTAGATTAGTGCAGAAGTTAGAGGATGACCCCGAGAAAGCTGAGTTACATCAGAAACTCAAAGAATAGAAGAAGGTGGTCGACAAACTTTTCTCTGAATGCGCTACAGAGCGATATCCGGATTATGGTGATCATAGGCCAGGGCAGGCACAACTTCCCCTTGGTGAATTGCCTCCAGTTGACCCTGACCATCTTGCCCACGCAGACAAGGTTGATGCTGGAACCTACAGAAAGAGGGCATGGTATGTCTCACCCAATCCTCCTGAACGACGTGACAATCCTCGGAACCCAACTCAGATTCCCCCAGCTACCTTGCAGGTCGTTCCACCAGCCACTCCATGAGCCACTGGGCCACCTTATCATGTTGAAGAACCTTCCAATGCACTGGTAGTTATAAATCCCCATTAAGACAGAAACCCCCACCCAGATGATCTAATATCATCACTCATTTCCTGTCTCGAGGCATTAGAGACGCAACAGGTGGGATCCAGCAAAATGGAAAGCCTTATCCAATGTGGAAGGATGATATACTAGTACCCCCAGGTTTCAGGAATCCCAAATTTCCCCCTTTAATGGTACAGGAGACCCGCCACACCACCTGGCCCAATTTAACTCATGGTGTGGCCCCATATTGGGAACTACAACACAACAGTAGGCTGCCAAGCTCGAATGTTTTGTACAGACATTGGAAGGGCCTGCATTTGTCTAGTATAACTAGCTCACCATCAAATCAGTAGGTGGCTAAAAGGACCTCCGTAGGAAATTCCTCTACCAGTTCAATTCCACCACGTGGAATAAGATTATCATGGAACTTTTCAAGTGCAAGCAGAGGCTTGATGAGCGTGTCGCCGACTTTGTCGCTCGGTGGAAAGGACTCACGTATTCCCTTGACATGTCCCTGACTCAAGAGTAATTTCTGATGATGTACATAGGGAATGTCAAGATAGAGATGGTCCCCTCTCTGATCACTCATAAATATCTCAGGGGATTCTAAGATTTCTTTGATAAGGCTCATCTCCTTGAGAAATCCTTACAACAAGCCAACCAGGCAGGTCCGTTGCCTCCTGCGATCCCCGCGAGAAGGGCTGCTAGGGCTAAGCCTACCGCAGTGGCCCAAATAGAGGCCCCCAGGTGACTAGAGTTGTTTCCAGTAGAGATTCCTCCACAACCTCGCAGAGGCCATCTACCTCAGGCCCAGCCACCAGCCCAACAACGCCCTCCTCAGAATTGGTAGGTTCCCCTGCACAATGCGCCGCCACCGCCCAGGTGATATAACCAAGCTCCACCTCCTCGGAAGGCTCCTCCATCTCCTCGTTAGGGTCAAGCTCCAAGGTCCCCCTTTTTGGAATGGAGAAACTGGACCTACTCATTCAACGAGGCACAGGTCCCCAGTTACTTCCACAATGACTTGCAGTAGGGGATTCTATGTTTTCCTAAGTGTAGAAGGCCGGAAGAGGAAAACCTCACTGATCACCCTAACTAATGCCCCTACCACTATATCCTGGGGGCACACTCTCAAGAAGTGATATGTATTCAAAGATTTTATTCAAGACAAGGTAGATAAAAACATAGTCCATTTAGGCCCGGCTCCGACATAGGTGGAATGCGTCTTCATGAGGCCAGATGGTAGCAACGACAGCGAGGGTGAGTGGAATCGGGTTTCTAGTCACAGATCCTAGAAGTATGGAAAATGGATGGCTCAAAAAATAGTCGCCCATGCCCATGGTGTCATTCGGGCATGCTTGAATCAGACATATCCTTTAGAAGCTACAACCATAACTTTTGCATCGTCGTCTCAGCCAGCCTCTTCCCAGAAGAGAAAACACTGGCGGCGTAAGGGAAAACAAATTCCCCCTCCGATGCCATCATTATCCCGTACTCTCGGCGACTTCATGTACCTGGAGATAGAAATACCTCTCATAATCCTTCCAGTAATAGATGAATCATTGAGTGACAGTCAAGGGTATGCCTCGGTTAACACCGTAGAGATGGTAAATCCCTAAATGATTCCTGATGATACAAAGCGCTAGGCGGATCCTCCCAATGTCCCCAGCCATCGCCAGCGTCAATGGAGCCATGGATATATGGGCCGTTAGAGTACCTCGTTCAATAATTCCATCTAGGCTATGTATGCTACCAAAACCAGGCAACAAGCTCAGCGTAGAGCTCAGCATGTGCAACCTTCTCATCTGATGGCATCAGGCCCGCCTTCGCCATCGTTCATGTTGTTGGATCAGGCAGAGCCACCCCGACCATGTCGTGACCAGCCATTCCCTACTACAGGTCAGTCTCAGTCGCCTGGCCCTCATCTGGTAGCCACTCCGCATGCCTTGACCAGTGGGTAGCGGGATATTCCCTGTACCAGTCAACCGTTGGTCCAGTCGGCAGGGCCCACCATACCTCCTGTCATAGAGCGACCTCCTGTAAGTAGACGTTCATGCCTGGCATGTAAGTACAATTTGTTAAGCATATTTATGGTATTCTAGCAAGGATCTACATATTTTAGGCCCTTTTACAGTTGTTAGATATTCATGAGGCCCTCGCTGAGGCTTTAAAAAGCCCCCTCCAGTTTGATATGGAAGTAGCAGCCGTAGAAGCCTTTCATGCTGAAGCAGTCGAGAATGCTAAATGGTAGGAAATTATATCATTCTCTGGATAAGATTAATGATCTCCCATATAGGGGCACATTCACCCACTATACATCACCATCCAGTTCAATGGCATGGAGGTTCGTCATTATCCTGTCGACACGAGCTCTGGAATTAACCTAATCCCGACTCAGACACTGCGAAAGATGGGATTGTCTGATGGTGATCTGATCCCTCTGACCTAAGAATCCAAGGTTATGAAAAGACAGAACAGACACCGGTAAGTAAGATCCGCTTGAAGTCCCAGTTTGGTGGCCTAGTTTCTAGTACTAAATTTATAGTAGTCTCCCAGGACACCGCCTACAATGCATTGATGGGAAGTCCATGACTCCACCTACATGCGACAGTTCCCTCATCATATCACCAGTGCCTCAAGTACTCCCTTAATGTTCGAGTGGTCATGCTTCAAGGCGATGCATCTCCCTTTAACTCTTGTGAATCCCGCTAACTAGATGACAACTACTAAAAGAGAAAGGAAAAGCAGATTCAGACTAATGAGTTTGAGCATGCTGCAACTGTGACCTACCTATGGACAGATCTAGATGACGCCTACATCTTTCCAATCCACCGATTGGAGGATACGACCCCGGACATGGGACAATTCTTTGTTGTTTCTAGGATGATGTGGGAACACATTCCTAAGCCTAAGCAATGTCGGAGGATCACCTCGTACTCCTATACAAATCAGGCTCAGGTGATCTCGGAGCCTCCTACCCCCATAAGGTATCTGGATGTCCACCCCATGGAGACCGCAATACATCATACTTTCTTATTCCTCTAGGCCATAATTAACTGGCTCAAGTAGATGAACCACTATTGCTTTGATATCATCAAGCGTGGACCCTTGGACCGAAGGCCAGATGGGATTAGATCGACATCTATCATCGCTATGGTTGCAGCAGCACAAGATTCCTCCGATGTAGTTTCCACTGTCGCTCAGGCGGGTTCCAGCCCCCCGTCAGGATCTGCAGACTTAGAAGCGACTCCTACCACCGATGATTCCCCCTCAATAAGTGAAGAATAAGATTTGGAGGATGATCCCCCCTCCTTTTAAGAGGGTGTCTCTGCCACATTCTACGAGTTGGTATAGGTGAACCTTAGTAGTGAGGCAGACCCAAAACCCACATTGATCAGTGCTGCCATGACCCTCTAATAGAGATAACAGTACATAAACTACCTAAAACAACACCGAGATGTGTTCTCCTAGAGTTATGATGAGATTCTAGTACTAGATCCTCAGGTACCCGTCCATCGCCATGGTCTCCTGAAAATATCATCGCGGGTTCAAGCAGCCTCCCAGAAAGATGCACCCTCCTCACGGTGCCCTGGTTTTGGTAAAAGTTGATAAGCTCATCAAATCCAATTTCAATAAGGAGGTCCAGTACCCCAAATGGCTAGCCAACATTATGCCAGTCAGGAAGAATAATAGACATATCAAAGTCTACATCAACTTACGGGATCTTAACCATCACTGTCTGAAGGATGATTTTCCCCTTCCTGTGATGGAATTGTTGATTGATGCTACAACTAGATTCCAAGCCCTCTCCTTCATGGATGGGTATGTTTGGTATAACTAGATCTGAATGGCCCTTGAGGATGAGGAGTTCACAGCCTTCAGGTCACCTCAAGGTACTTTTTGTTACCGAGTCATGACATTCGGTTTAAAGAATGCGTGTGCCACCTATCAGCGGGCTATGCATCGCATATTTAAGCCGATCCTCAGAACATTGGTGGAATGCTATGTGGACAATATAGTGGTCAAATCTCTCCAGCATCAAGACCATCTCAAAGACCTTGAGAAAGTGTTCGACTTCATCTATTCCCATCACCTGAAGATGAACCCATTGAAGTGTTCCTTCAGTGTCACCTCTGGAAAATTTCTCTACTTCATTGTTAGATACAGGTGTATTAAGATCGACCCAGGGAAGATCAAGGCCATTAGCCAAATGTCTCCTTTGAGAAACATTCATGAACTTTTATGCTTCCATGGCCACTTATCCTACATACGGCGATTCATCGTGAATCTAGCTGGAAAGTGTAAGCCCTTTTCTCAGCTCATGAAGAAAGGCACACTCTATGAATGGGATGAAGAATGTTAGACAGAGTTCAAGAAAATCATGCAGTATCTGCTCTAGCCTCTGGTCTTAATGCCACCTGTCTCCAGAAATCCATTGGTCCTATATGTGACCACCCTAGAATGGTCTCTCGTAACCCTTCTCGCCCAGAAGAACAATGAGGGGATGGAGAACAACCTTTACTACCTCAACCAAATGCTCCTAGATACGAAGACCAGATACTCCCCCATTGAAATGATCTACCTTGAAATGGTATTCATAGTACAGAAATTGTGACATTACTTGTAGAACCATGAGGTACAGTTGGTGTCCTGAGTAGACCCATTGAAGTACATCTAGAACTGCCCCATGTTGACAGGTCGTCTAGCTCGGTGGGTAATGATTCTCTAGCAGTTCGACATCAGGTTTGTCCCTCAGAAGACTATTAAGGGGAAAGCACTGGAAGACTTCCTTGATCCCCATCCAGCTTCTGCTAACCAGTCCTTAGATCTCGATTTACTCGATGAAGCAATTCTATTAGTGGACCAAGCCATGCCATGCTGGCAAATGCACTTCGATGATGCTTCTCGTAGCCCCATCAGTAAGAGGCTCAATAAAACCAAACTCAACAGAGTAGGACTGGGTGTCATCTTCATTACCCCGACATAATCCATTCTGCCATACTCATTCCTGTTGTTAGAAGGATACACCAACAATTAGGCAGAGTATTAGGCTGTCATCATCAGCCTCGAGCTAGCCCCCGAGATTGATGTGCCCCATTTTTATGTGAAAGGGGACTCTGAACTAGTCATCAAGAAGATCAACGGTGACTATGTCATTATAAAGACAAAGCTCGTACCATTTTTGGAACGCACTCTCTAGCTAATGGATCAGTTCCCATCTCGGCCATAAGTTACTCATGTTCCCCGATCATAGAATGGTCGAGCTGAAACCCTGGCCAGCCTAGATGCATCACTTACAGAACCTGAGCAGGATGATCTGATTATCCATGTGGCACATCGGAGAGTCATTGATCTTGTCACCCTAGATGACGACGATGGCCTGAAGGTGAGCCAACTTACCACCGGAGCCTCCATTTCAGGACCCTCGACTCCCCTGGATGCAGTGATTGAAGTGACTCCTGAATGGAGAGCCCCCTTTGTTGAGTATATCTAAAATGGTTACCTCTCAGTTGATCGGGCCGAGCGTGGGTGAATCTGACGCCGCGTGTTGTAGTTCACCCTCCAGGATGGACCTGGCCATGAGAAAATCCTCTACAAGCACGGGTTTGAGGGGGTTATCCTCCGTTTCATTCAAGGAGTCAAGATCTATCAAGTCATGCAAGAGGTTCACAGCGGTTCCTGCAGGGCTCATCAGTCTGGGCTGAAACTATCCCACTAGATCCAGAGACTGGCGTACTTTTGGCCCTCCATTATCCATGATTTCATTGATTTCTCTAAGAGATTACATGTGTGCCAAATTCATGCTAACTTTATGCATCGGTCGCCAGAGACTCTCCACTCCACCAAGCACTCTTGTACATTTGTGGTATGGGGACTCGATGTCATGGGACCATATCCACCGGCGACAACTCACCAGTGCAGGTTCATCCTGACTGCTACGGATTTCTTCTCCAAGTGGGCAGAGGCAGTTCCACTCAAGGAGGTCAAGTACCATTCCATCATTGAATTTGTGAGCTACAACATCATTTGACAATTCGTAGTCCTTCATGCCATCCTCACTGATAATGGTATGAAATTTCAAGCAGATGAGCTAAAGAAATTGTACGCTGAGTACAACATGCATTCTAACCACACCTCTCGCTATCATGCACAAGAAAATGGACAGATCGAGGCGTTCAACAAGATCCTCTCTAACATTCTGTAGAAAATGGTTGGTCAGAATAAGAAGAGTTGGCTGGACAAGCTCCCCAACTCCCTTTGGGCATACCAGACGATGACTCGTAATTCCACCCAGGTGACCCCATATTCCCTAGTGTACGAAACAAAGGTTGTCCTACCC
Source organism: Viscum album (assembly GCA_963277665.1). Lineage (NCBI taxonomy): Eukaryota > Viridiplantae > Streptophyta > Magnoliopsida > Santalales > Viscaceae > Viscum > Viscum album. The sequence goes on along the minus strand of OY728125.1, from coordinate 165,504,557 downwards.
ATAGAGATTCAATTTCCCCCACTGCGCATAGCTGTCTATGATCATCAAGCACTAGATAAAGTAACTAAAATCCATCTGGCCAAGTTTGATGTTTTTGACGAGAACAGGCTTCGTGCCCTGCACAATTTGGAAAGGCATTAGAACATGATATCTATAGCTTTCAACAAGAAATTTCACCTTCGCTTCTTCTTGCAAGGCGACTTGGTATTGGCCCTGAGGGCACCAATGATACCTGGAAGGAAACCACCCATGTTTGAACCCAAATGGGAAGGACCTTACATCATTCACAAGTTTTACTCCAATGGCGTGTACTCACTAGTTACAATGGATAATGAGTGTATAACTCCTCCCACCAATGCCGAGTTATTCATGAAATACTTTTCCTAAGTCCCCATGGTCCTGTATGACCCTAAACTAAATTACGTTCCTACACGACCTTAAACTATACGGTATAGCATGACCCCAAACTGTGTGATGGTCTTGCACGACCCTAAACTGCATTACGGTAATGCACAACCTTAAACTATACGGTCCTGCATGAGCCTAAACTACATGACGGTCCAACATAACCTTAAATTATATGGTCCTACATGACCTTAAACTGTGAATCGTTCTACAAGACGTTAAACTGCATCTCCATAACTACGTATGGATTGATTCCCATCCTCATGGGATACATAAGAATGCTAAGACACCCCGTCTTGAGTCCATCCTAGTTTCCTCTTTGACTATCCCCTCTTGGTCATAGTTCCTTTGGAGGATCCCACATGGAATCATATAGGCTACTTTGGCCCCACCCATGTCACGGTTATGATGATTTCACCATGTGCCCTCATTCGTTCTTCTAATCCTCCCACGTCCTTACCTCATGACGCTAAACTGCATGGCCCTTTCAGAACTATGTGTGGCTTGATTCCCATCCTCATGGGATACGTAGGACCGCTGGGACATTTCATTCATAGGCCTAGCCCCAAACTTCAGGACCTCCCATTGGTACAAAACACATGGTGTGGTGCATGATTTTTCCCTCATTCACGTTAGGTTCATCATGACCATACCATGTATCCCTCTCCCCTGAAGATATCTATCCATTCTTCTGTCTAACTTGATTTGAAATTGCATGGGCACGTTTCTGCTCCAGACACCCCATCATTTGGGTTCCCATTATCTTTCACATTTAGAGGGTCCCCCAAACGATAAGGATACTTAGCCTAAGGGCTCTCTTATCATTTCAGGCCAACACCCTCAAGGGTTTTAGACAACAAATAGATACGAGTCTCGCGTTTTGAATATGGTCAGCGATCGATGCTCATTTTTTGTTCCCATTTTGGATCACATGATATATATGTTGTGTTTCGAATCTGGTCAATAGATATCTTTTGTCGTTTTCACCACCCCCATATGTCCCAAACATGGAGTGTAATGGTTCATTCTGCCCCATCGTCTCTCCAAATCTCAGCCAGCTTCGAGTGGGAGGGTGATTCCAGATACATACCCTTATGTGATGGGGAGATCCTAATCCTACTACTTGTTTCCCACACCAACCATTACTCATGTGGGCTTAGGAGTTATGAAGGCAATTCTCTCATGAGAGGTCATCTGGCTACAATTGGTCGGGACGCTTAGCCTCAGTCCTTCGACCCCTTCAGGCCCATGGCCCAAGTTCTCATTTAGGATTGTGTGGTGTAGTATAGACTCACATCCTTATTCACATCAGGCTATTTCTAACCGCCACACATATCCCCTTGGGACATCCCTTCCTTCATTTATCATCCGTCCCACGATCATAGGCCCTGCCATGCTTCGTGAGTCCAATCATTTGGGCTTACATCACCTTCTATATTCAAAATGGCCCCCCAAAATGGCATGGATGTTCAACCCAAGGGCTCTCCTACCATTATGGGATAAGTCCCTTGAGGATTGAATGCAAAAAGTTGATACAAGTCCCGTGTTGCGAATATGGTCCACGGTCGATGATCAATTGTTATCCCCCCCTTCTGGTCACACAAGGGTGGATACTGTGTTGCAAACCTGGTCAACAGTTGTCCTCTATCATCATTGCCACTTTGTGGTCTTCCATAAGCATGATGATTTTCCCTCTCTGTCCCACACATATGACATTAAACTAGGCATATAAGGTCCAAGATCTATGTTCCTAAACTAAGATCACCTTAGTCCTCACTGAAAGACATTAAATTGCAAGCTGGCCATGACACTCCATCCAGGGCCCAGCCTTAGGCCCCTTAGCCTTTTCAGGCCCCTGGCCCAAATTCTCACTTAGGGTTGTACGGTGTGGTGCAGAATTATGTCCTCATTCACGTCGGGTGGCTCAACGTGTCGTACACATCCCCGGATGAGATACCTTACCCCTAACTTTGTCCTCACTATAAGACGTTAAACTGCATTCTGGTCATGACATTCTATCCATGGCCCAGCCTCAGGCCCCTAGGCCTTTTTAGGCCCCTGGCCCAAGTTCTCTCTTAGGATTGTATAGTGTGGTGCAGGATTGTGTCCTCATTAATGTAGGGTTACTCGTTGTGCCATACACGCCCCTCGTTGGGGTATCTTTCCCTTATTAGTGTCATATTTTCCCCCCAAAATTACATGTGGCTTGATTCCCATCCTCATGGGATATGTAGGACCGCCCAGACTTCTGGTCTTCGGGTCCAGCCCCATCTCTTAGAAATCTCCCTATCATTTTGTCCCCTTGGCCTGCATTCTTCCAGAAGAGGGGTATACAGTGTGGTATGGGATTATGTACCCATTAACGTTAGGTTTATAACAACCATGCCGCATTCCTCTCTCTCCTGAGAATCCTTTGCTCCCTTTCCCTGCTTTCATCTCTTTGAGTCAGCTGCCCTTAAGTTGGGTCCCTCTGCCCTCTTTAGTGATTCATCAATTGGCCCATTAGTACTCTGGTCTAGAACCTGGAGTGTTAGATTCTACGTGGACATGATTTCACCCACTTTTTAGGCTTCATGTTCCTCTTCATTTGTGCTTCCATTATCTTTCACACCCGAAGGGACCCCCAAATGGCATGGATGCTAGGTATAAGGGATCTCCTACCATTACGGGCCAATGTCCTCGAGGGTTTTAGACAAAAAATTGATACAAGTCCCGTGTTGTGAATATGGTCAGTGGTTGATGCTCATTTGTTGTTCCCATTTCAGGCTACACGATATGAATGTGGTGTTTTGAACATGGTCAACAGTTATCCTCCATCCTCACGCCATCCCCTTAAAGCCTTGAATGTTGGTTACATGATTCACATTATTTTCCACCCCATCAGATTCAAATGGAATTCTGAAACTCCTGGCACTATCCCTCAGTGCGCATTTTCACGTTAGGAGGAAAAAATCTGCGGTAAAGGAATCATTCAGGGCTCCGCACTGACTTCCCTTTGGAGTGCATTCCAGGTATTGCAAAAATATCTTCCTCCCTTGTTTCCCACACCTATTTTGAGTCATGTAGGATTATGGATTGGGTTGAGGTCCGAACTTACTTAGAAGTATTCTGCTTCTCCTTGGTATGAGCTCTAAGACCTGAAACTAAGATCTCTTTTAGAACTACGTACATATTGATTCCCATTCTCATGGGATACGTAGGAATGACTAGACATCTCGTCTTTAGGTCCAGCTCAAGTTCCACTAATTTATCTCTTTTGTTCTGCCTTCTGGGCTCTGACTCTTATAGGACCAAATGGCGTGATGCATGTGGGATTATTCCCTCATTCACATTGGATTTTCAATAGTCGCACCACGTACGCCCCTTTCTAAGAGTTAGCTTCCCTACTTCCTATCCCACATGACATTAAACTATATTTTTTCCCACATTACATTAAAAGGAACCTCCAAGAACTACGTGTGGATTGATTCCCATTACCATGCGATACATAGGAACACCCAGACTTCTCATCTTCAGGTCCAGCTCAACTAGGGGCTAGCCTCTCCTATCTTATATCCTCTAACCTTTTTTGGACCATCGGCCCGAGGTTTCCTACTCGAAATCATGCACGGTATGATGTGGAACTCATCCTCATTCATGTTGGGTGTGCTTTATAATGCCATGTACATTCCCTATAGAACCTCATCTCTCCTGTATATGTCTGAGCCATACGACTTTAAACTATGATTCCTAGTCCCACATGACTTTAAACTGTTACGTCTATACCACACGACGTTAAATTTCATGGATGATCCCCTAACATGACCCTAAACTCTGACATTATTGTCCTTTCCGCATGATGAAAAACGACACAACACTGTGATATCCTCACTCGAGGGGGCATCATGTTTGGTATCGATCACACACCGTACCATTTTTCAATGCCTGCATATGACTTGATTCTTGCGGCGATGCCTAGAATTTCTATCCTAGATCCATCACTTCACAAAAAAACAATGCTCATTCATCCTAAAGGACAAATAAGATCTATCAAATACTGCTTCTTTTGGTGCAAGGTCTAGACCCGCACAACCTTATTATCTCTGGCATTGGTATCTTACTGTGCCACCCCCAGAACTACATACGGCTTGATTCCCATCCTCATGGGATATGTAGGAATTACCAAACACATTGTCTCTGGGTCTAGCCCCATGAATCTAAAATCTTGTCCTCTCTTTCGGCCCCTCAGTCCGATATCTCTGAGGAACATGTGGTGTAGTGACTACCTCATGGGTCCTCATTCACGTTGGGTTTTGAAAAGGCCACACCATGTGCCTTCCGTGTCTTTTCCCCACCTAGTTTGAGTTCTATGACCCTAAATGAAGATCTCCCTATGGGAAATGCGTGTCATGTTTTGCCACTTCGCCTCCCTGTAAACAATCCATTAAATCAAGACCCCTTAATGGCCCATTATATGACCATTAAGTTGGAATCATGCAACCTCAGGACTTTTTCCTTGGAGGGGGACTTGACTCCCTCTATATGATACATCTTACTATCGTACTCAGATGCATTGTGGTAGTGTCTGAAGTGTGGAATTTTTACAGGGACATTCCCTCATTCCATGTCCAAGATTCGTGAGACCATTATTTGGATCCTCATCTTCTTCCACATCTAGAGGGACTCCCTTTATAGCCTGGTCTCATGCCAATTTTCTTACCTAGCGACTTGGGCCAACATCCCCGAGGACCCAGGATGACATTTGCGATAGGTCCTGTGTTTTGAACATGGTCAGCAGTCGACCCTCATTTCTCTGTACCCATTCAAGGCTAACACGATATGGATAATATGTTTCAAACGTGGTCAATAGTTATCCCCTATCGTCACTCCACTATCATTGTGTTCCAGATCTCGAGCATCATGATTCACATATTTCCACTTCCTTATGTTCAAGTGGAATTATAATGTACTCATCTTTACTCCTTCACGCATCTAGGTTCATTATAAAGGCCTATCAGCATCAGCGAGATACCATTCACCTAGTGTCCCATCGCCCCTAACATGTGACTTCCTGTTCTAGGAAAGTCCCATCACTACTCCTTGTTTCCCACATCGAGCACGACTCATGTGGTATTAATAGTTTTGGTAAGATGTGTAATTGCGTAGCCATGCCACACATGCCTTTCATCATCCCACATGACATTAAACTGTGCCTTCATAACTACATATATCTTTATTCCCATCCTAATGGGGTATATAGGAATTTCTAGGCACCTTGCTTGGGGCACAACTTAACTTTCACCTTTTGTCCCTTAACTTAAAAAAACTTTCTTCGGGGGTACATGGTGTGGTGTGGACTCTTTATGTCCCCTTATTCACATCGGTTTTATAGATACTACACCACATACTCCCTTCCTGGGATCTCCCCTTTCACCCTTCATCCTATCATGTGACGTTAAACTGCACAAGTCCTTATGTCCTCAACGCATGACACTAAACTATGATTCTACCCTAAACAAGTTCAGGATGCCCCATGTTTATCATGGGATGCACCAGATCCCTTTCCAAAGAGGTCCTACTCAGAAGTATGTTTGATCCATGATCAGATGGATATACCCACCTAATGTTCCTTCATCATGGTGGCGTGATTTCAAGAGTGTTGGAATCTATTTGAAAAATCCATCACTCCAACTCTACGCTTTGCGTGCCCTTCAATTAGACCCTCGACCTCTTTCACACCCAAAGGAACAACCTAATAGTGTGGATGATCGGCCTATGGCTCACCTACTGTACTAGGATAGCATTATAGAAGGCTAATGGATGACATTTCAAGTCAAGCCCTATGTTTCAAACATGGTCAGCAGCCGACCCTCATTTGTTATCCCCATTTCAGGCTAACGTAATAAGGATACTGTGTTTTGAACACGGTGAATATTTATCCTTAATTTTTGTGCCATACCTACAGTGTTCTGAATTTTGGGTATCGTGAGTCACACTCCCTACTCCCCTATGTTCGAATCGATTCTAACACCCCTGGCATTACCCCACTCGTGCACTAGAGCTTGTTGGGGAAGTGACAGTTCAGCTGTTCTGAGGACTTTATTCTCCAGTCAAGTCTCTCCCCTTTCCTTTCAGAAGCCCGGAAGAGTCGTTTCTACCTTGGGTGTCCGAAGTATGATTTTCACTCCCACATTCAAAAGGATTAATAGCGTGATCATCCCTTGTTTCTCAAATAGGGCGTGACCCACGTGAGCTTAAGAATGGATCACTATTTACTTCTGTATTGTGGTCGAAGTGCATTAAAATAAACAAGAAAGTAGTCTGTTCATGCATACAATTAAGAGCTATAAGTAATAAATAAGGATGAGTTTAAGGGGGTCGGCCAAGAAAGGGCCCTTAAGGATCGACATTTTGGATGGAATGCTCCAATACTGCCACCTTCTGACTTGTGGCCTCCAACATCACTTCCCATCCCCTAAGATCCTTATCTTTGACAGCAGAAGTGGGGCACAATTCATTAGCCCTGGCCTGTGCCTGTGATTGTTCAATCTGGAGCACAATCATTTAGCGATTCACCTATGCTATTTTCTTCTGATCATCTATGATATGTTCCTTCAATTGCTCAATGATCTTAGATTGGTTTGTAGTGAATTACTCCCTTTCCTTAGTTTTCTCCTCAAGGTGTTGGACCTCCTGCTCCACCTCTAGAAAGTCCTAAGTATTATTTGAATCCTCCTAGCGTCGGGCAATGTCTAAACGTCAGCTATCTTACCGTATATTCTCCGCCATGTAATCACGGATCATTACATGAAAATGGAAAGTGTCTACCCCTCCAGTGCAGAGAAAGCGTAGACAGGTGTGAAGTGACCCCATCCGGCTTAGTCATTCCGCATGTTGTTAGATGAGAAAGCCTCTGATGCACTTCCAAAACTTGCGCCATTTCATACGGCTCTCCTCCGCACCATCTAATTTGGAATCTTCAATTTCTTTGGGGTCCACAGGCCTATATTCGGGGAAAGCAGCGAGGAGTTCAGTAGCAGGGTCTTCTTCTGGAACCTCCTCCTCGTTAGTGACTTCACTCTCATTATGTTGGAAATCCACCCCAATAGCATTAACATCCCTCATTACAATATCCAGCTTATCGAGTATCAGGTCAAGGCCACCTAGAATGGTTGCTTCTCTAAAGGCGGACACAACCACTACCCATCTATCTCCCACAAATGTCCCAGAATTGATGGTTTGTTGTGCCTCCAACCTTGCAATCACTACATCAGGAATCATTATCTTGATTATCTGAATTCTTTAGGAAAGAGGAATGCCAATGACAAAGTACATACAGGATCCAAGTGCGGAAGTGTCCAATGCCTGTGTCATGGCAGGGGCCACCATCACAGGGGAGCCTTTGGTGATTGTCAACTCGATCACCGAAATCGGCTCCTCTTGAACAATGGGGGTGGCGGGGGACTCTCCTTCTGGCTCATTGTCACCTAATCCAGCTGAAATCGGCTCCCCACTATGCTTGGTCCTGAGGAATAGCCTCGGAGGTTGCTCCATAGTCTCCATAGGCATACTTTCACCCCTTTTGGGGAAGGCTTCCTAGAAACACTCACCCATGTGTTCCTAAATAGGGCAGGGTTTGGTTGATAGATCGAGATTATGAAAAGATAAAGGTTAGTATAAGGTTTAAACCATACCTCATGTTGCTCTTCCAGTTCTGCATCAGAGCCAATGATTTCTCCACTCTCCCAGGAACTCTACTGGTGAGTGGGAGCTCTTAAAGGCCCCTTGAAACCAAGACCTTCAACTTGGTCCTCTTCTTCATGTCCTTCTTCTTCTAATTCTTCTTCTTCTTATTCTTTTTCCTATCCTTCCTCTACACTTTCATCATCAGATGGTAGCTTCTCTGGGTCATGCTCCTGGCCAAGAATTACTTTCACCAGGAGATGTTGTTCTTCATACCGCCCCCACTGGCATGCGTACATATCCATGGTTGTCAGGTATGCATTCCGATGATGAAAGTTTACCCTATCTGATATTTGGATGTGCCCTATATATGGAAGATCGAGCCCATTGTGTATCAAACTCCACCAAAACTCTTCAGAGGACATGGACCATCACAACATTCTCCAAGTAGACCATATAAAAGGGAAGATAGAATTGGATGATGGGGTAAAGAGGTACCTGAGTTTCTTTCATGGGAGTTCCCTAGTCGGACCACGAGGTCGTACACAAGACCACCCTTCCCTGGAGGGTGGAGGCACATTCTCAGCCTGCGCTGCCCCTACCGATGAAGGACCAACCTGCACCGTGCTAGCTGCCCAACCCATTATCTGCCTCACTTCCCCCGTGGCACCTCATTTACCTTCCTACTCTTCAGGCTCTGCACTAGCTTCCCTGATCTGCTGGATGTGTTTCCAAAGAATCGCCTCGGGATACATTCTCATCCAATGTTCGACATACTCTGTTGACAGTCCCACACTAACATCGGTGGGGGGAAGAGTGATGATTTTCCCAAGCCTACCATTGTGAACATAAGACATAGCTGGTGGAGAATACAAGGATGCCTCTCTTCCCGAACCTCTGTGTATACTTTCTTGGGCATCCGCTGCATGAACCCGAACTACCTGGAAAACCTAGTTGGAACATACGATTCGCAGAAGATTTTTCCATCAATATGAGCCACCGACACACCACCACGGATGCTCTATAGGTACTCCCTCTACTCTAGTGGACCCTGCCCATCATCTACCATTTGGTTGATCGGGGTTCAGAATGGGTGGAAGTGAAAGTGGGTGTGGTTGCTGATCTTGAGCTTGATTCCTTCATCCCTGAGCGTCAATGGGAGGATTCTAGCGTTGTTCAAGAGGGATGGCTATATACTGTTACCAGGGGAGAATGGCATTCGAGAATTCATACCCACCACAATGAACTACAACCTAGTCGTGGAGAATTTGGAATGTCACACATATCCTCTTGCGCATACTTCCAATCAAAATGCGCCCTAAAATACTGTATAGCCTAGCCAAAACTAGCACCCCTAGGTTAACCTTGTTTTTTTCCACCATAATCCCATCCATCACTAACTTCCTTGGGTGAACTCCCATCCTCATGTACCTAACAGGAAAAAACCATCCGCTGAAGAACGCGGCAAGGAATTCAATATATTTCACATTCAGGGCTCGACCTTCATTAATTCCAAAGACCCATGATCGATACTCTCATGTCTCTAAAAGTTTCCAATATGATCCCGCTTTTCCCCTCTAAGATGTGTTCGAGCATTGCTTCCCTCGACCTGGAATCTTCATGGTCATGTCTTGAGTCAGGATGAGACTAAACCACCCTGAATAGGATATGTCCTTCAGGATATGTTTTATTTTGATCTCCTTTTTAGCCAGCTCCAGCAAGTTCCATGATAGGATTGGGGTGCGTGTCCTATCCCCCCAGAAATTCTGTGTCAGGAGGAACTCATCATACAGATATCCCTCTAAGTGGATTCCCCGGATACAATGGGCATCCCACATGCTGATACCCACCTCCCCATAGTTGAGGTGAAAAGTGTTGGTATTAGGTGACCAGTGACTGAAAAACTCTGCTACCAAGTCCTACTATCGGTAGAAGTGGAATTGGGATGTCCAAACGGCCTAAAAAATCCCAATGGACCACAAATCCAACTCGAATTCCTTGTATTTCTAACATAACCAGTATTCCCCTGCCCATTCATTAGTAAAGTCTCCCCCAGAACTGAAATCCCACTCCTACCAGCCCTTCGTTTCATCAGTAATGTTGCTTCTGAAAGTACTCACATAAATAGAGAGAGATTCCTCGGGGACTGGATTACTTCCCACGACTGTCCTGGTCTTTGGATTTAGGACATAGATGGCTGTGTTATGCGTTTCCCTAGAAGGATGACCGTTGTTGGTAACATGGAATTTTGGAAGACTATCCTCATGCGTCACCCACGACCGTGGTGTGTCTGTCTCGAAACCGGGCATCAACACCTCTTCCATAAGACCGAAGTGTTGGGACCAAGTTAGACTAATAAGGAAGTAAGAAGAGTTTTCTGTTATAGAGTGTTGTTTTTTTGTTGTCAAATAAGCTAAATCAATTCACTTTGTAAAGGACTTGTAAACCAGACGATGCTTTGATGATATGTATTTCACAAATTTCACAAGTTAGGAGAACTTCTGATGAAAGCCTCATGAAGGAAAGGGGAAGAAATGATAATGCCAGTCATATACAGTTTTGATTGGAAGGAATGATTCTATTGGAAGATAGGGAAGTTTTAGTACTTCCCATTGTAACTCTGACGATACTAAATCTGATCTATCAAAGGATATATATCACAATAGTGGAGTTTATGATGAAAGATGAAGAATGGTTATGGGACATAGTAAAGAGAGAAATGACAAAGGAACGGACAATCTGGAGGTGGCACAAAAGAATAGTTTAAGGTGGCTCCATTTTCCAGTGTTTGCCAAATTTTTGGGCCTGAAAATCGAGAGATGAACAAATGTGTTTTTGATAATGGATGTTGTGAACAATATTGAAGATGGTTTATATTTTTTGCATGAAAGGCATGATTTAAGGTCAGAACATCGAAAAATGGAAAAGGCATGAAGTGTGCAGAAATTGAGGCAAGTTGCGCGAAAAAAGAAAGCGGTGTGCGAAATAGTAGCGTGATGTGCGAAATATCAGTGGGATGCACGAAATAATAGTGGTATGCAAGAAATAGTAGATGGATAAGTGAAATATCAGTGGGATGTGCGAAAACTACAGGTTGTGTGAAATATTTGCAGGATGTGTGAAAAATAAAGCAGGGTGAAAAATATTGGCGTGGTGTGCGAAATAGAGGAATGATTTTTTTTGCGCAAGAGATGTTTCAAGATCAGAAGATATGAAATTGTAAAAGGCATGAGGTGTGTGAAAAATTTGGAACATTGAACGAAATATGATGTTGCGTGAAAGAGTTTTTACACACATGAGGAGGGTTTTACGCACTGATTAGTGTTTTTTGCGTAGGGTTAAAAAGGCCTATAAATACATGGTGACCCCCTCTCATTGTGTAATGATCAACACTTAAAAGAAATCCCAAGCTCTGGTGTAGGTAAAACTTTATGCTAAGTGAGTTGCGTGAAAAGAAAGAGGTTTGTGTGAAAAGAGGAAGGGTGCATGAAAAAGTGGGAAGCTGCGCGAAAAGTGGAAAGTTGCGCAAAAAAAAAGAAGTTTATCAAAAAAGGTTTATCGTGCCAAAAAGGAATTTTTACGCGCAATACATTTGAATTGTGCGCAAGAATCCCCAAAGGTTGCACAAAAAATTTGGGGTCTTCCCACATATTCAGTTATGCATATGGGAGTTTTTACCAGCTTCTGGGTAGGAAAGTGAAGATTTGTACTTCATAGAATACAACTGTTCAATTGTAAAGAAGCACTGAAATACTGTAATTTCCTATTTGTGCTAAGAGGGTGCACACACACTTGGGGATTGTTTTCCAAGTGTTACACGAGTGTAAGGGTATATCCTACTCATTGTATTCCACATCAAAGGATTTTTTTCTAGTGGATTGTGTGGTACTGGATTATTTCTATACCATACCAAGGAAGTAGCTACTCTTGTTGAGTAGTGAACCTTGTAAATCTTGTGTTCCTGTGGTTGTGTGTGTTTAGTAGAGAAGAAAATATTTAACAAGAGGTGAAGGTTGATTCAATTAGAAGGAAATATAAAAAGAAAAAGATATCACTGATTCACCCCTCCCCCTCTCTGTGATACTTGGATCCTGACTGGGAACTTCATGAAGTTCAATAGCCGTAGGCTGCCACTCAGGATGTAATCCTTTTGATCCTGCATAAGCATGCTGAAAAGAATTTGGTTAATAGACATAACCCTCCTCACATGAAGAATATGAGGGTTCGTGATCATTTGAGTTCTTCTTGCAGCAGCGGAAAACTCTCTCTCTGCGTCGGTCTGTTGAGCGGCCATTTTGGAAATCCGAAGGGATCAACACAAAAGAATGAAGATACGACATGAAAAATTAGTGGCGGCGCAAAAAAAGGTCGACGTGCACGGAAAAATTTTGGATGGCGCACAAAACCCGGAGTCAGTTGTAGAATATTACATGCGGATTGGGACCATTTTCACGCACGAGGGCAAAATGCCTGTCGCACGGAAAAAGTCAAAGTAGGGACTGGGGGGGATCAACTTATTTATAAAGCACTGACGTGACTTTTGCGTGTGTGCAACAATATTTCACGTGTAAAATGCATTTTTGCGCGTTACTAAAGAGGTTTTTCCTATTTTTCAGTGTACCCTCAGAATCCAACCTTCAAGGTCTCTTCCAGCTCTGATTATGAGCGGGGCATTTGTTGACACTAAAATTCGGAGAAGGGCCGCATTGGGTGAATAAAAGAGAAACAAATGAATCCGAGATGGCAAGAGGAGATTTAGGGGCCTGGGAGGCGGGTGCACACAAGATTAGAGGGATGCGTACAAGGGGCCTTCCGGTGCGAAAAATCTTATGCGCCGAGCCCCTTTCCATGCCCAAGGTGATGTCCACCGCGGCTTTGCACGCCCGACCCCATTTCCGCACACAAGGCGACGTCAACCGCAGTTTTGCGTACCTGAACCCCTTTCCATGCACAAGGCGACGTCTACCATGAATTTCCATGCCCATTCCCATTTCTGCACATAAGGCGATGTCAAATGGGCGTTTGCACACCGGGACCCCTTTCTACGCACAAGGTGACGTCAACAGTGGCTTTGTGTGCCCGAACCCCTTTCCGCGTACAAGGCGATGTCCACCACGACTTTCCACACCCAACCCTATTTCCGTGCAAAAGGCGACGTCAAACGGGCGTTTTCGTACCCATACCCCTTTCTGTGCACAAGGGAATGTCAAATGGGAGTTTGCACGCCCAACCCCCTTTCTGCACACAAGGAAGCATAAAACGGGCGTTTGCACACCCGACCCCATTTCTGTGCACAAGGCGACATCAAATGGGCGTTTGCGCGCATGACCCCCTTTCCGCACATAAGGTGACGTCAACTGTGGATTTGTGTGCCTGACCCCCTTTCCCCACAGAAGGCAATGTTAGACGGGAGTTTGGGCGCCCGACCCTTGCACGCTGCCCCGAGGACTCTGGCTATAAAATGAACCATATCCCTGCCCTTCAGGGATGGTAACAGAAGATGGAGTGATGATCTGCTGCGTGAAAACCACATCTTCCGCGACCACACAAAAAACCCCATGGCCTTCAGGTATTGGATTTTGCGTGGTAAGTCCCCCGAGAGAGCTTCTTTGGGTGGGCCCTCTTTGGACTCATCCTCAAGAATTCCTTTTCTCCCCAGGTAATTTGCGTGCAAGGGATCCACTTTTACGCGAAAGTTCCCTCTGAATCAGATGCTCTTGCGTGCCACCAGTCCTTCTTACGTGCAACCGGTCCTTCTTGCGTGAAACCCGTCCTTCCTACACGTAAACCTTACGTCTTTCCCGCAACCATTCCATCTTTCGCACAACATTTCCCTCTTGCGTGTAAACCCCTTGTCTTGTGCGTGATCCTTTCGTCTTTCACGCAGACCTTCTATCTTGCCCCGACTCATTATCTTACATGAACTACATGTATTTCCCTTTCCTTAAGGAAACCTAACCGAGCCCCTCTTATGCGTAACACACATGCGTCACACGCTCTCTTCCCATGTGGACCTTTGGGTTTTTATGAAGCAATTTTAAAGTTCCTTGGGCAACACTTTCCATTGCATTGCTTCACCCCATGCTTCTTCGCATAGGCACACTAACATCTATTTATTCTTCACATAGCCATGTTAATGTGGACCCCCAATGGATCACTCCATAACACCCCCTTTCATGGAATTGCCAATACTTTACTTCCCTCAAGGGTGGGCGAGTATCGGTTATGTAAGTCCTAGGTGTGCTGAGCAAACCCACCTTGTCCGAGTTGAGGATATTAAACTGCCAAGAACCATATTCCTCAGTACATGATGTTAAATTGTGCCCACGCCCTGTGCATCATACATGGGGTACCCCACCTTGGACATTCTACACACCCACTGGTCTCCACGAGAGTGAGATCACTCCTCACATGGAATGAGATCCTCTTCATCAGAGAAGCATCTGTTTGCGGGGAAAGGGAAACCACCCTATTGTAAGACCCTAGCTTCTCTCGTAGGGGGTAGCATCCCCACTTCTTCTCTCTTCCTGGGTGCCAAATCTCTCTCCCGCTGGGCTTTGTCACCACTCAGGCCTCTATCATGGATTATGTCCCAATCTCCATCACCCTCAGGCTGCTAACCATGCATAAGCCCCTATTTCCTCTTTGGTCTACCAACTACATGTAAGCCCCATTACACTTCCCACAGACGCACCTTCTGTGACCTGATCGTCAGGTCTTTGTTGCCTCTTGTTTCTCACACAGAGCATGAATCATGTAAGCTTAGAATAACCATTGACCATGACATCCTCTCTAGGAATCCTAGAGTGTAAGTCCCACACACCCTACCTGAATTATGAGGACTTTGATCCCTTCCAAGGCAAGGTATGTAGGAAGCCTCCCTAAGGTTTAAGCCCAACAACCATTGGTCCCGACCATCTTCACGTCTGTTCAACAAAATCCTTCTGAACTATGTGGAATTTGATCCTTGGCAAGGTAAGGTACGTAGGAAGCCTCCTTGTGGTTCAAGACCCACCACCATTGCTTCTCACCCCCTTTACATCAGACCACCTTTTTCTTTCATGACATTAAACTACATGCCCTCTTTTTCATCCTGTATGACATTAAACTACATCCACCACCTTTGTCTTGCATGACGTTAAACTGCATGCCCTCTTTTTTGTCCTTCATGACGTTAAACTGTATCCACCTTTCGAACTATGTAGCTTTGATCCTTGTATCCTGGATAATGTATGTAGGAAGCCTCCCTGAGGTTCAAACCCCATCCAGTGTTAAGATGTTGTGACCCCATCCAGTGGTAAGACATTGTGACCCCATCTAGAAGTAAGACGTTGTGACCCCATCTAGCGGTAAGCCGTTGTGACCCCATCCAGAGGTAAGCTGTTGTGACCCCATCCAGTGGTAAGCCATTGTGACCCCATCTAGAGGTAATTCATTGTGACCCCATCCAATGGTAAGCCGTTGTGACCCCATCCAATGATAATCCGTTGTGACCCCATCCAGCAGTAAGCTGTTGTGACCCCATCCAGCGGTAAGCCGTTGTGACCCTATCCAGTGGTTAGTTGTTGTGACCCCTGTTCAATGGTAATCCATTGTCAACCCCATTTGGTGGTAAGCCATTGAAGTCCCCCATCGATGGAAAGTCATTGTCAAGTGAACTATGAGGACTTTGATTCCCAGCCACCGAGATATGTAGGAGGTCTCTTTGAGACTCAAGCCCAACATCACCGTCATTATTGAGTCAACTTCATCTCATTCTACACCCACTTCACTTAACCTTCCATCATCCCTGTTGATTCTTAAATAGGCCACCACATCCCATTGGGATCATGCCACCCCATTCCCCATTCCATTTAACAACAATCGGGTAGCTAACCACGCGTTAGCCCCAACATCGGTGTTCCCTCCAGGTGTTGCACTCACTGGATCCGCTCTAGTCAGTGTTCTGATCAGTCCAATCCATCTCCACTAGAAATTGAACCTACAACATACCCTGTGTTAAATATATGAAGTTAAGGAAAACCTCAGATACATGCCTATGGAATATAATTCCTTGCATTTGACGTGGGATGCCTCGGGCTTCTGCGCCCTCAAGAAGCCCTATAATAAGGGTAAGAAACCCAAAAGATCCAGTGTTTTAGTGTCCAGACATGCCAGTGATGTCCAACGTGACTAATCCCCTGACCGAAGGTTACTGCCCTGACCTGACCCCTTGGAATGTCCCGACAGAAGTAGTGTAATTAACTGGTGTGCATGAAGATGTGGCACTGGGAAGAGTTTCACGAACAACGTCTAAAATCTTTAAGGGAGACCCAGACTAGGTAAAGAGTTCTAAGGAGGAATCCATGGAAGGAAGAACCAACATCCCATCATCTCGTTTTGATCAAGGAGCAAACATACCCGAGTAAGGAATGGATGCCGCCCACCTTTAGAAAGTGGGAATGCGGGGAAACATGTACAGATTCTCCACTGATAGATGCGCACAACCTGGAGAAAGCATCAGAAATAATTAGTAGTTAATAATTGTTTTGAATCTGAAATTAATGTGGTTGGATGATTGCTGAGTGATCCTTTCTTAGTGATTTAATGGAAATTTTGGTTTAGGAACTACTTTCGAGAGTGATATGGGTAACTTGTTAGTGGAGTTATGATCATAACCCTTGGAACTAGAAGTTTGATCTTGATTCTAGGGAATTCATTTTTCTTTTATTTATTAAATTAATTATCTTAGTGAGACAATGTAAATGATTTTCATATAAATCATTTGAAACTGGAGTAGTCTTAGCATCTGGGATCCCATGGTGAATCTCTCAGACCCTAGATGTTGGATACATTTATGTTCACTATAATCCCTTTGTACACCTTGAATAAGCGCAAATGAAAAGTTATTAGCACATGATACATGGTTTGGAAAAAATAAAATAAAGTTTCTAGGGTCAAAAATGAGTTTATTAAGGTGAGGGGAATGATTAGAGACAAATGAAGAAGGGGAAAATTGTTTATATGGGAATCATTTAGGTTGTATCAATAGGGTGATTCAGAAAAAATTATTTATTTTTTAAACCTAGGTGATGATTCAAAGTACAAAGTTTCTTTGGTTATGTTCTTTATTCCACATAAATTTAACCTCTTGTAACTCTGAGATTTAGATCTTATATTTTTATTGAGATAAATCACTAAGCATTATCACATATGAGGCATTACATATTCATTTCTTGATGATTCATTTCACTCTAGACTGTCTGTGAGAGTTTGATTTAAGGTAAGATTCATTTGAGCATTTTCTTTTCTTGAGCCTAAACATAGTTTCAAGTCCTCTATTTTGAAAAATTCAGGTCATGTTACTTTTTGAACTCCAATATACACACTTTACTTTTTTTTTAAATATAATAAAACAAGAGATTGTTTGGTGAAAAACAATGATTAAGTATGAGGGAATTTTATGTGGCCTTATTTTTACATAGTTTGCCGCATCTTTTTATTTAATTTTTAATAATTTAATTAATTAATTCTTCACTTTTTGGTTAAATATTGGTACTTTTATATTTTCATCAATAATTTTATTAATTAATTTATTTTTATAAATAATTATGTAATTTTAACCTTTAAAATAGTTAAATCAATCCAACTAGTTTTTCTAATTATCTCAGTTGTATTAATCTGCTTGAGTTTTAAATAATTTTACACTTTTACTTAATAATTATTTAATCACATAGTTATCTCAGTCTTAAATTTCAATTTATAACCAATTAATGTTGATTAATTTTATTAGATATTTAAATATAATAATTTTTCTTATTATTTTGATGGATTTTAATATTAATTAACTTCTTAAGTTAATTTATTTACCCTTTTTATGCTTATTAATAATACTGTTAATAATTTAGTCAGTTATTAATATAAGTTAGGTTCTTAAGATATAATTTGATAAACTAACGTGTTCTTAATTTTAAGAGCTTATCTTGTTATTTAATTAATTAATTTAGTTCTTTAAAACTTTTATATTTTAATTTTGTATATGTAGTTTGAATAATAATCTAGATGCAAATTATTTATTTACTTTACTATTAGTTTTTAATTCTAATTAAAATAATTTTTGTTTATTAGTCTATTAAATTATTTAATTAACTTAAGTTTTAATTTTAATATTAATTATGCCGTTAAAATGTTTGACTCACCGTTAGTTCATTTTTTTCATTATCCCCAGCATCATGCTACTGAGAATGTGGCACTGATCCTTCCCATCCTCTATTGGAGAGATGACTCACTGATAGTTCTTTTTTTATATTCCACCAATGCCAATGCGGGTCGGCCTCAGTCTCACCTTTTCATCGGTGCCACCCTTTTTCATCGGTCTCACACACACATCGATTTAATATTTTTTTTAAAACTATCGATGACTTATTTTCCACAGATCCTTTTCTTCTATAGGTGCCTCTTCCAGGCATCACTCATTGATCCTCACAACTCAATGATACCCCATTTTTTCCTTTCGGTTTCTTAACCTCACACTGACACCGCTTTCTCATGTACACACCGATGCCTTCTTATTTTCATCGGTCTCTCTCAGCCTTCCATCACACCGACAGATCGCCCCTACTACCGATCCATCTCTTCCATCATTGGTGTCTCATGACACACCGATGATGTCTTTCCACCTATTTTTCCACACACTCATTGATCTGTCTCCTCCTCTATACATTCATGCTACTGAGCACTCCCATCATCCACCACAGGATGAAAATCTCAGTGCCCTTCAACCATTGAACCCTAACCCTAAGTCCACACTTCCTCATTCTCAAGTGATTTCCAAGAGAAAGATCCGAGCTTTTGAAGAAGAAATTTGAGTAGCTACAATTTTAATCATCACCTCCATGGATGAACCAGTGTCTGATACTTGAGAGATTGATGCCCCAATTTCATTATTTGATGTGACTCATTTCATACTGAGGTTGAATCATGAAATCAAATCATGTTTGAAGATGATATCTCGACACCATCCAAGCTAATGCAACCTAATGCCACTTGTTGTAACCATTTTAAGCCATGGTCAAAGTTTCCATCATTGAAGCACCAAGTTTTAGATACGCCGAACCAGATTCTGAAGCCATGTCATTGTTAAGGGAGACCAAGTATGAACCCTTGAGAGCCACTATACTGTGCCGTTGCAGGGGAAGTCGGGGTCGCCGTAGTTATGCTGCACTAGAGGAGTTGTGCAACCAGAGGGAGAATAATCGACGGACTTCCCCCCTAGGGATACACCGATTGGGTGGGGGAAGAAGATAATATTAAAAAAAATTATAAAAAAATTAAATAAAAAACTAAAATTTAAATTAAATAATAACTAAACCAAAATAATAATAATTATTATAAATAAATAATAAATATAAAATTATTAATTTTAATAAAATGGAATTATTAAATTAAATAACTGAAATAATACACTATTAAACTAAATAAATTATAATAAGCTCATTAATTATAATTTAATGTTTCAAATTAATTAATTATAATTATTTAATCATAAATTTCTTTAATAAAATATTTAATAATGATTTATAGATAAATTAAATTAAACTAACGTATTTTAATCTTAAATAGTTAATTTCTGAAATAATAATAAACTTAATAATTATAATTAACATTAATAAATATTAATAAATAATAAAAAGTAAATAATATTATAACATTAAAATTGATAGTAGTTAAATAAAATTAATCATTAATAAAACTTTTTAAACTCATTTGTTAAAATTATTTGATCATGCTAACTAACTTTATAAACTTAATAATACTTATGTTTCTTATTAATTATTATAAATTAACTCTTATAATATTAATTATATTACTAATAATATTATTATTTTATTTTTAATTAATAAAAATTTAATTTTAAAATATAATTTTTAGTAAATAATAATTCTAATAAAATAATTTATTAAATATTTTTTTAAAAACTTATTAATTCCATTAAAGAATTTTTAATAAACTAATAATTTTAATTATAAATATTTATTTATTTCTTTTGTGTTTTTAACTATTTTGTTTTGTCTTTCTTGTTCAAGTTCATTCAAAAGTCGAAACCCATCCAGATACATATAACTAACTCACGGGGAGTTAGTTAAAAGGGTTTTGCTAATGTGGCATGTGGTTCACGAAAAAAACACAGGTGTGCGGTGCATATTAAAGTAATTGAACTATGTCAGTGGAAACATGCAGTGATGAGTAGTAGAAGAAAGTGGATATTAAAGGCGAGAAAGTAGCAAATTTGGGGGGATCATTTCATCATTCAATCATTGTCAAATCGATAACTTTTCCCTCATCAAAGCAGAGCATATCCGAGGAGATCTTGGGGATCTTTCTTCTTCCTGGAGATCCAAAGAGTAGAGCAGTGATGTTCTTGTTTTCATAGGGGAGTCTTCTCCTCTATTTACTTTTAAATTTCATTTACTATAATTGTACGTTTTCAGTTTATATGATAATGAACATGATTTTTGGATAAATATTCTAGTTTATGTAGAAATTTAAGTTCTACTGGTTATTATTAAATTATTTTTTTCACTTTGTCATTTCAATGAATTCAGAATTGATTGGAGAAATCAATACTGAATTCATTAATTTTTTTTACCACTAGTACTTAATTTCTAAATCGAATTTCGTTCGGTGAGGATGAATGTGGATACATCTCTCAAAAGATTTTAAATTTAGAAAACATTAGAAATTATGGTGAGTTTTTTCTATCGTCATTTTCAGAGATAAATTTTCACATTTGAACTTCTTTGGAGTGGAAAACTCCAAGCTTGATCAATCTGTTTGGATCATCCCCTGGTGAGGGAAGTGAGTCATCCTTTTTACAGTGGTACATTACAAAAACTTTTAAGTGAATAGGAATCCTTTTAAAACCAGTAGAATGATGCTTATCCCCAGGAATATTTCTCTTGATTGTTTATTTATCAGCATTTTATTTCTTTGTTACTTATTGTTTTCAGTATTTTTCCTATTTCATTATAGTTTAGAAAAAAAACATACAAATATTATGGTATTTATTTATACCATATAAAAACACTAAAAAAATATATAAAGTAAAAAAAATAGAAAATTCACTCCACTATTGACAACAATGGGGTCCTTTTGAAAAATTTTATAAGAATAGTGGTCGTAATTCCTTCCCTCTGGGTTCGACCCTACTTTCCACTATACAGTAATTTGTAGGAAAACATAAATTCTAAACTTTAACTCAATTTCAACAAAATTTATGTCAAGTTTTTGGCATCGTTTTCGGGGAAGGAATGAACCATTCATTTTCTAAAAAAACTAAAAAAATCACATATAAAAAACAAATCTAAAAAAATGAAAAATAGAAAACTGTAAAAAAAATTGCTTCATTTTCTACTGAATTGATAATGTTTTCTGTTTTTCTGAGCTTATGTTTACTATTTTTGTGCTTAATTTCACTTTTTATCACTTATAGAATGAACACTATGTTTTCTTCTAATAAATTAGAGCCCTGAAACCTTGTATTAGGAAAACATTTAACTGCTCTTAAAAAAAAGAAAAGAAAATCTGAAATGGAGAACATAGGTGATAGGGTTCCTACACCTAATGAATTCCAAAATCATCCACATGAACTCTTATAAGAAAATGAGAGGCCTAGTATGAGGGAATTATAACACCCTCAAGCTTCAATAAATCCATATTACATTAGGTTATCTCATAGAGCCCGAAATTATAAGTTGAAAGAGTCCCACATATCACTGCTTCCTATATTCAATAGGATCTTTAATAAGGATTCTCTATCCTTCGTTAAAGATTTCTACAATATTGTGCAGCTACTACCTCTTCTAATACACATAGAAAATGAACTTAGAATGAGAGTATCTCCATTTTCCTTAAAAGGAATGCTAGGAACTAGTTTCTGAGTCTAAATGAGAACATATTTCAAAATAGGGATCAAGTGTACAACTCGTTCATAATGAAATTTTATCCCCAAAGACTAAAAGGTGAATTGAGAACAAAGATAAATAGATTTTACAAAGAGGATGGTGAATCTTTCCATGAAGCTTGAGATAGATTTAAGGACCTACTTAGGTAGTGTCCCCATCATCAACTCTCATCCCACCTTCTCATGGATACCTTCTATGAAGGGTTATCCTATTCTTGGAAGAATCTAGTTGATTAGGCTGTCGGGGTGATTACAATGACAAGAATGATGAATAATTTAGAAAAATATTTAATAATATTTCTCTTAAATCACAACATAATAATTCAAGAAGAAAAAGAGTTAACAAAAACCCAAATATTGGTTCAATGAATGAAACTCAAGCACAACTTTCTGAAATCACCAACTATCTTCAATCATTGATGAATTAGAATTAATATCAATCTGCTAATCAATTGGGCTGTCAAAACACCGACCAATCTTTAAGAGAAAATTTTTCACAATGTGAGATGTTTGGGCACACTGAATTTTTTTTCCTAACTTTGACATGCCATCCCAAAAACAAGAAAACTCAAACTTTGTCAATTATGGTCCTAGAATGCCTCTTAATTAAGATCCATTTTCAAATAACTACAACCAAGGATATAGGAACCATCCTAATTTTTCATCTAAAGAACAAGGTTTAATTAAACAATCCACTGTCCCTAATTACTTAAACCAACCAAGACCAAACTTTCAAAATCGACAAAGGGTTGAGTATTCTAATGCTCAAGGTAATAATGATTACCAATTGTCTTCTAAATTGGATCAAATATTGAACAAAATTAACTCTCAAGAGTAAAGATACATGAATCAGCTAACCAAACATCAAAATTAATACGAGTCAGATAAAATGAAAAATGACGTGAGATTGAAAAACATGGAACACAACTAGGACAACTTACTAGATATTTTTCATCTAGGAAAAAGGTAGACTTCTAAGAACAACTGAACTCAATCCTAGAGAGAATAACATGGATGTTGCTACTATGAGTTGGCTTAATACTCAAAAGGTTGCTGAAAAAGACTTAGAAAATTTCCAAAATGAAAATTGGCTTAATAATGGAAACAAAAATCTGCTCTGTACACAATCTAGAAATTCACATAATGGTCTTGAAAATGAAGAAAATCTAAATTTTTCACCTGAAACTCATGATGAAAACTCATCTAAAAATAAAAAAAATAAAGGAAAATAAAAATTAGATGAAGTGGTGAGGGATATTCATATTGTTCTGAAAAAAATTCCCCTACCCATCATTTTCTCTGAGAAGCTGAGACCTCAAAGCAACACCAGGGCTGAACTTCTTCAGTTCCTTGGTCTCTTGTCTAAAATACAAGTGAACATTCCTTTAATTAAATATTTGATACAAATCCCTTCATATCTTAAATCACATAAGAAAATCGTTTCAAATAAAAATACATTTGAAGAATTTTCTACCTACATCCTCACTGAAGTCTGTAGTGTTATTCTCAAAATGAAAATCCCACCCAAACTGAATGACCCCGGTAGCCTTATTAACCCATGTAACCTAGGAAATTCTAATCATCTCAATTGTATTTTTGACTTAGGTGATATCATTAATATTCTTCCATACTCATTGTTTCGACAATTGAGGATGGGTGACATTCAACCAACCACAGTCACACTGCAGTTAGCTGATAAATCTTTCACTCATCCCCTCAGTTGGATAGATGACTTGCTAGTTTAGTTTGGGAAACTGTTTTTGCCTATAGACTTTGTAGTACTGGATATGGAGTGTGATCAAGAGGTTCACATCATCTTGGGTAGGCCCCTCTTGGACACATGTGTTTCTGTTATTGATGTTACTAATGGAAAAATTATTTTTAAATTTAGAGAACAATAAGAAGAGTTTAATGTGTTTAAAATGTCAAAAGACCAACTTTTTCTGAAAACTGTTCAATGGTAGAGTCCTTAGAATATGAAAACTCAACTGAAAACTCTGAAAATTATAAAAAACGATCAATTTTTTATGAAACCAATTTGGAAGTTGAAAATTATATGTTACATGCCTCATAAGTTAAAAAATCTGCTCAAACACCGAATTTGGAAAATTTTCTAGAACTGGACAACCATCTAGTTTCTACTCTATGAGAATCCAATTTTTCTAAAATTAGGATCATTTTGAGTGATATTTAGGGTGTCTTTGTTGTAACCAACAATTTTTATCACTTTTATGATGTTTAAGAAGAACTTATAAGACAACTAGATGATTCTTCTTTAATTAATTTGTTAAATTCTGATCTAGAAAATCTGGACAATGTGCTATCCACTTTGGACAGCAGCACTGGTATCTCTGAATCTAAGCATGATATTGAAAATATTTCATCATTTAATACTCCTTACAAGATATATATTGAATATCTTGGTTCTCCTGGGCCTTAGAGTCTTTTTTGAGTGTAGAACCACCCACTCTTGAACTGAAACCAATTCCTGCACATCCTAAATATACATTTTTGGGTGAAAATTCCACTTTGCCTATAATAATTTCTGATGATTTTAAATATAATCAAGAGGAAAGATTGTTTAGTGTTTTGAAAATGTTTAAATCTACCATATTCTGGAAAATAGATGATATAAAGGGTATTAGTCCCTCATTCTTCATGCATAAGATTCCTATGGAACCAAATCATAATCCTAGGGTAGAGTGTCAAAGATGGTTAAATCCAAACATGAAAGAAGTTGTGAGAGTGGAAGTGATTAAGTTTATGGACACTAGAATAATCTATCCCATCTTTGATAGTTCTTGGGATATCCCTGTCCAGGTTGTCCCTAATAAGGGAGGTTTCACTATTGTTAAAAATGAAAAAAAAATGAAGAGATCCAAGATATGAAATCCACAAAATGGAGAGTTTGTATCAATTATGGGAAGCATAATGCGGCCACTAGGAAAGACCATTTTCCAATTCCCTTTATTGATCAAATAATTTAGCGGCTTGCTGGAAATGAATTTTTCTGATTTCTGGATGGATATTCTGGTTACAACCAAATTCTTGTTGCTCTAGAGGATCAGAAAAAGACCACTTTCACATGCCCCTTTGAGACATTTGTTTATAGTCGAACGCCTTTTTGGTTTTTTGGATCTTGATCCACCTTTAAAATATGTATGATGGCTATCTTTTCATACATGATTGAGAGGATCATTGAGGTGTTCATGGATTATTTATCCATTGTGGGTAGTATATTTGATACTTGTCTCAGAAATATTGAGTTAGTGTTGGAAAAATTCATTGCAACCAACCTTGTGCTCAATTAGGCTAAGTGTCAATTCATGGTTAGAAAAGGTATTGTGCTTGGTCATAAAGTGTCAAATAGAGGTTTGGAGTTTGATACTGTAAAGATAAAAGTCATTCAAAAATAGCCACCACCTTAAAATGTAAAAGGTGTTAGAAGTTTCTTAGGGCATGTCGATTTCTTCTGAAGATTCATAAAATAATTTTCAAAAATATCTAAGAACTTATGTTCTCTACTTGTTAATGATTCACCTTTAAACATTGATTAAAACTATTTAAAATCATTTAATCTGTTTAAAGAAAAACTCACTACATCACCTATCATCACTACACCAGATTGGAAACTACCTTTTGAACTTATGTGTGATGCTAGTGATGTGGTTGTAGGTGATTTACTTGGAAAAAGGAAATATAATAAGTTACATGTGGTTTATTATGCTGGTATATTTCTATATGAGGCCTAAACAAATTATACCACAACTGAAAAGGAGTTGTTAGCTATTGTTTTTGATTTAGAGAAGTTTAGACATTATTTTTTGGGCTCAAAAGTCATTATTTTCACTGACCACTCTACTTTAATGTACTTGTTGTCTAATAAAGAAACTAAACTTAGGATGATTAGGTGGATTTTTTTATTTCAAGAGTTTGATTTATAAACAAGGGATAAACAAGGAGCTAAAAACCTAGTTGCTGACCTCATATCTAGGCTTCCTCTTTCTAAATCTAATGATCCTAGGGAGATAAAATCTTCTATGCTTGAGGAAAAACTACTCTCTGTTTTTGTTAGGCAATCTTGTTAGTATGCATATTTTTCCAATTTCCTAGAAGCAGGAGTCTTATCCAAAGATCTGTCCAATAATTAAAGATATAAATTCATTTATAATCTTAAATACTATCTGTGGGATAATCCCTTGATGATTAGAAGATGTTATGATGGTATTCTTAGGAGGTGTGTGCCAGATTAAGAGATGTTGAATATTCTTGCAATTTGTCACTCCTCGCCTTGGGGAGGTCACCATGGTGGTGAAAGGATAGATCAGAAAGTCCTACAATTTGGTTTCTTTTGGCCTACCCTTTTCAAGGATGCTATGAGCTTTGTAGTTGGTTGTGATAGGCATCAAATGTTAGGTAATGCTGGTAGGAAACATGAGTTACCCCATAAAGTTATTCTAGAAGTTGAAATTTTTTATGTTTGGGGTTTAGATTTCATGGGTCCATTTCCATAAACACATGGGAATGATTATATTCTTGTTATTGTAGATTATGTGTCAAAGTGGGTTGAGGCCGTGGCACTGGCCAACAATCAAGAAAATAGTGTTGTTAATTTTTTCAAAAAGAACATATTTTCTAGATTTGGAGTCCCACAATCCTTTATTAATGATAATGAAACACATTTTAAGAACTATAAATTTAGTTCTTTGATGGAAAAATATGGTTTTATTCATAATACTAGAACTCCTTATCGTCAAAAGTTCTATGGACAAGTGGAAATTTCTAATAGAGAGTTGAAACAAATACTTGAGAAAACTATGTCAAATTCTATGATAGACTGGTCTCTTAAATTGGATGAAGCTTTATGGGAACATATAATTTCCTTCAAGTTCGCAATAGGTATGTATCCTTATAGGATTTTGTTTTGGAAATGTTTTCATTTTTCCATAGAGTTGCAACACAAGTCTTATTGGGCAGTTAAGGTTATAAATTTTTATTTTAAGAGTGCTGGTGAGAGGAGATTACTTGAGTTGAGTGAACTTGACTATATTAGGATAGATATTTATGATAATTTTTGGATTTATAACTATTAGACTAAAATATTTCAGCATTCTATCATAAATACCAAAAAATTTAAGCCCAGATAGAAGTTCCACCTCTTTAACTCTAGACTCAAACTCTTTCCAAGAAAGCTGAAGTCCTAGTGGTATGGACCTTTCACTATTGTGAGAGTGCTTAATAATGAAACTTTAGAAATTGTAGGTGAGGAGAATAAACCCATTTTGGTAAATGGGAAGAGAGTGAAGCTTTATTTTGAGAGACATCTGAAGGGATTGGATGACTTCACTATGATTGTAAATTGATATTGAATAAATTCTAGCTGAATACTTTTAAACATAATGTTTCATAGGAGTAAACCCATGGTTCTTATTTTTTCATTTTTGTTGTTTCATTTTTGGAATTTGAATAAAAATGCTATATGCTATCTTTTTGTGCAATTCTTGATTTTTCATTGTTCTTTCTCATGGTTCTTGTTTACTATGTTAGGATACTACTGCTTTGTCACAAGGGAGTGGAATTACTATTATAAAGGATTAGTGGAAAAACATTAATTCATGTAACTTCTTTCTATTAACTATTTCATTCATTTTCTGCACCTATTTACTTAAAAAAATCACTTCATGTTTTTATTTAAGAAAATTCTTCTTGTGTTTGAATGAAAGTGTGTTGTATGTCACTAGGTTTTACTAAAATAGTTATGTATGTTCCTACTTGCTAAAAAAATTTAATTTCACTATTTTATAATCATTCCACCATGAGAAACTAAGTGTGGGGAGAATACATGTATACTGGTTGTGTGTTCTATCAAATCTGCTTGTATAGGTTGAGGTGTAGAGCATAAAATTTTCTATTTTTCATAAAAACCATTTGAACCCAATATTTGAACTTTATTTCACCCCAGTACATTGTTCAAACATAATTTACATTATATTTGTTGAACTAAATTGAAAATATTGATACTGGATTTAATGTTAATTCTATTATTTGGATGTGAACCTGTTGTTAATTAATCTTTGTGGAAAAAAATATTTTTGAACTTCATTGATACCCTTAAACATGTCATAAATCTTCTCTATTTAAAATCTGTTTTAAACTATAACTATCCAACTGTTATTCTCCACTATTAAAGTCAACTTTGGAGATAAATTTGGGTTTTAAGTGTGTGTGTGTGTGTGTGTGGGAGGGGGGGGGGGGGGTCAATTCTTGATTTTTAGATAAACTATGTTTAATGAAAAGTCCATCAATTCTCATTGCAACATCAATCTTTTTGTAAAAAAATGGGTAATTTTTTTCTAAATGCTAGCACAAGTTTAGGGTTTACATTATTTCTCAAATGGGTATTTCCTTAGGATGGTTATTGATTAGTAGTTAATAATTTATTTGAATCTAAAGTTAATGAGGTTGTATGATTTCTGGGTGATCCTTTCTTAGTGATTTAATGAAAATTTTGGTTTAGGAACTACTTTAGAGAGTGATATGGGTAACCTGTTAGTGGAGTTATGATCATAACCCTTGGAACTGGAAGTTTGATATTGATTCTAGGGTATTCATTTTTATTTTATTTATTAAAGTAATTATCTTAGTGATAAAATGTAAATAATTTTTATATAAATATCTTGAAACTGGAGCAGTTTGGGAATTTGGGATCCCATGGTGAATCTCTGAGACCCTAGATGATGGGTGCGTTCCTGTTAACTATAATCCCTCTGTACACATTGAATAAGTTCACATGCACAGTGCTGAGCACATCATACATGGCTTGGGAAAAATAAAATAAAGTTTCTAGTGTCAAAAATGAGTTCATTAGGGTGAGGGGAATGATGAACGCCAAATGAAGAAGGAGAAAAATTGTTTATATGGGAATCCTTAAGGTTGTATCAATAAGGTGATTCAGAAAATATATATATTTATTTTTGGAACCTAGGTGATGATTCAAAGTACAATGTTTCTTTGGTTAAATTTTTTTCCACATAAATTTAACTTGTTTTCACTCTTGGATTTGTATCTTATATCTAAATTGATATAAATCACTAAGCAGTATCACATACGAGGCATGACATCTTCATTGCTTGATGGTTCATTGCTCCCTAGACTACCAGTGAGAGTTTGATTTAATACAAGATTCATTTGAGCATTTTCTTTTCTTGAGCCAAGACACAGTTTCTAGTCCTTTGTTTTGAAAAATGTTGGTCATGTTACTTTTTGAGCTGTAATATACACACTTTACTATTTTTCAAATATAATAAAACATGAGATTTTTTTAGGACAAACAATGCTTAAGTGTGGGGGAATTTGATGTGGCCTTATTTTTATATAGTTTTCCTCATCTTTTTATTTAATTTCTAAAAATTTAATTAATTAATTCTTCACTTTTTGGTTAAATATTGGTACTTTTATATTTTTATCACTAATTTTATTAATTAATTAATTTTTAAAAATAATTATGTAATTTTAACCTTTAAAATAGTTAAATCATTCTAACTAGTTTTTCTAATTAGCTCAGTTGTATCAATCTGATTGAGTTTTAAATAATCTAATACTTTTACTTAAAAATTACTTAATCGCCGAGTTAAATCAGTCTTAAATTTAAATTTATAAACACTTAATTTTTATTAATTTTCCTAGCTATTTAAATATAATTATTTTTATTATTATTTTGATGGATTTTCATATTAATTGAAATTTTAAGTTAATTTATTTACTATTTTTATGTTTAGAAATTATATTGTTAATAATTTAGTCAGCTATTGCTATAAGTTAGGTTCTTAAGATATAATTTGATAAACTATTGTGTTTTTAATTTTAAGAGTTTATCTTGTTATTTAATTAATTAATTTAGTTCTTTAAATATTTTATATTTTAATTTTTTATATGTAGTTTTAATAATAATCCAATTGCAAACTATTTATTTTATTTAATTTTAGTTTTTAATTCTAATTAAAATAAGTTTTGTTCATTATTCTATTAAATTATCTAACTAACTTAAGTTTTAATTTTAAGATTAATTATGTAGTTAAATTTTTTGTCTCACCGTTAGTTCATTTTTTTAACAATCAGTTGCATCCTTCTACTGATAGTGTGTCACTAATCCTTACCATCCTCTTTCAGTAAGATGAATCACTGATAGATCTTTTTTCTATATGCTACTGATGTCGATGCGGGATGACCTCGATCTCACCTTTTTATCCGGGCCATCCTTTTTCATCAGTCACACACACACACTGATTACATATTATTCTTTTTTTAAAACTATTGGTGACTTATTTTCCATTGATCATTTTCTTCTATTAGTGCCTCCTCCAGTCCTCACCCACCGATCCTCACGACTCACTGATACCCCATTTTTTCCATCAGTCTCTTAACCTCACACCGACAACACTTTATCTTGCACACACTGGTGTCTTCTAAGTTTTATTGGTCTCTCTCACCCTTCATTCACATCAACGACTCTCCCCCTGTTACCAATCCATCTCTTCCATCATCAGTGTCTCACGACACATCGATGATGTATTTCCACCTCTTTTTCAACGCAATCACCGATCCTTCTCCTCCTCCAGCCTTTCATGCTATCGAGCACTTCCATCATCCTCCACCGGATGAAAATCTCAATTCCCTTCAACCATTGAACCAAAAACCTTCGTTCACACTTCCTCATTCTCAAGTGACCACCAAAAGGAATATTTGAGCTTCTGATAAATAAATTTGAGCCGCTACCATTTTAATTGTCGCATCGATGGACGAACCAGTGTCATATACTTGAGAGATTGATGACCCGATTTCATGATTCAATGTGACTCATTTCATACTGATGTTGAATCATGAAATCAAATCATGTTTGAAGATGATATATTGACATCGTCCAAGCCAATGCAACCTGATGCCACTGGTTGCAACCATTTGAAGCCATGGTCAAATTTTTTGTTGTTAAAGCGCTGAGTTTTAGATATGTCGAACCAGACTCTGAATCCATGTCATTGTCAAGGGATGCCGAGTAGGAACCCCTAGACCCTCTATACTATGCCGTTATAGGAGAATTCAAGGTTGCCACTGTTACGCCGAACTAGAGGAGTCGCGCCACCAGAGGGAGAAGAAGCCACATACCCCCCATAGGGTTGCACCGATTGGGGGGGGGGAGAAGATAATATTAAACAAAATTTAAAAAAAAATTAATGAAAAAACTATTATTTAAATTAAATAATAACTAAACTTAAATAATAATAATAATTATAAATAAGTAATAAATATAAGATTATTAATTTTAATAAAATGGAATTATTAAATTAAATAACTAAAATAAAACATTATTAAACTAAATATGTTTATAATAACTTATAAATTAAATTAAAATAAATTAATTATAATAAGGTCATTAATTATAATTTAATGTTTCAAATTAATTAATTATATTTATTTAATCCTAAAATTTGTTAATAAAATATTTAATAATTATTTATAAATAAATTAAATTAAAATAATCTATTTTAATTTTAAATTGTTAATTTCTGAAATAATTATAAACTTAATAATTATAATTAACAATATTAAATATTAATAAATAAAAATTAGTAACTTAATAACATTATAATATTAAAACTGATAGTAGTTAAATAAAATTAGTCATTAATAAAAAATTTTAAACTCATTTGTTAAAAATGTTTGATCATGTTTAACTAACTTTATAAACTTAATAATAATTAATTTTCTTATTAATTATTATTACTTGAATATTATAATATGAACTATGTTAATAATAATAATATTATTTCATTTTTAATTAATACAAATATTATTTTAAAATACAATTACTAGTAAATAATAAGTCTAATAAAATAATTTATTAAATAATTTTAATTTAAAAACTTATTAATTCCATTAAAGACTTTTAAATAAACTAATAACTTTAATTATAAATATTTATTTATTTCCTTTGTGCTTTTAACTTTTTTCTTTTGTATTTCTTGTACAGGTTCATTCAAGAGTCAAAACCCCATCCAGATACAATTAACTAACTCGCTAGGAGTTAGTTACAGTGGTTTCGCTAATGCGACGCGTGGTTCATGAAAAAACAAACATGTGTGGTGCACATTAAAGTAACAAAACTGTGTCAGTTGAAACATGCAGTGATGAGTAGCAAAAGACAGTGGATATTAAATTAGAGCAAGAAGAATTTTCGTGGGGATCATTCCATCATTCAATCATTGGAGAATCAACAACTTCTCACTCATCGGAGTAGAGCATATCTGAGGAGATCCTAGAGGGTTTTCTTCTTCCTTGAGATCCAAGGAGCAGAGTAGTGAAGTTCTTGTTGTCATAGGGGAGTCTTATCCTCTATTTAATTTTTATTTTCTTTTACTGTAATTTTATATTTTTGATTTATATGATAATAAACATGATTTTTGGTTAAATCTTCTAGTTTGGGGAGAATTTTAAGTTCTATTGGTTATTTTTAAATTCTTCATTTTCACTTTATCATTTCAATGGATTCAGAATTGATCCGTGAGATCAATACTAAATCCATTCAGTTACTTTGTACCACTAGTAATTAATTTATAAATCCATGTTCATTCAGTGAGGATGACTGTGGAAACATCACTCAAAAGATTTTAAATTCTGAAAATTTCAGAACTTATGGTGAGTTTGTTCTGTCATCATTTTCAAAGATAAATTTTCACAGTTGAACATTCTTGGAGTGGAGAACTCTAATATTTGATCAATCGGTTTGGATCATCACCTAGTGAGGGAAGTGAGTCTTCATTTTTATAGTGCTACATTGCAACAACTTTTAATTTAATAGGAATCCTTTTAAAACCAGTACAATGAAGTTTTTCCCCAGGCATATTTCTCTTGATTGTTTATTTATCAGCATTTTATATCTCTATTACTTACTATTTTAAGTCTATTTCCTATTTCATTATTTTTTTACAAAAAAAATACAAAAATATTATGGTATTTCTTTTTTCCATATAAAAACACTAAAAATATATAAAAATTAAAAAAATATAAAATTCACCCCATTACTAAAAATAGTGGGGTCTTTTTGGAAACTTTTAGAAGAATAGTGGTCACAATTCCTTCCCTGTGGTTTGACCCTTCTTTACACTATTCATTAGTTTTTATGAAAACATAAATTCTAAACTTTGACTCAATTTCAACGATGGTTGTGTCATAAAACATCACAACCGACATCTCCTAACTGATCCTCTCTCACATGCTGAAAAAGTAGGGGAGTCACCATTATCGACTTAAGATAATCTTCACCCCTATCCTTCACCAGTTTCAGTTGTAGTGAAGCCAGATGTTCTAACACCACCTCCACCAAACGCGAATAGGATTTCTTACTAAGGGAATCCGAAACCATGTTTCCCATCTCTGGAGTGTAGAATATCTAGAATTTATAGTCATATAGGAACTCCAACCAATGCCTCTTTCTTATGTTAAGATCTATTTGGGTGAACATGTACATAAAGATATGATAGTCTGATTAAATAAAACACTCATCTAGAAGATAAAGCATCCACACCTTTATGGTGAAGACTATAGGTTCCAACTCTATGTCATAGGTTGCATAATTCTTCTCGTTAGGTCTCAACTATCTTGACACACAAGTGATCACTACCTGCCTCTACATAAAAATCCATTTGATCCATTCTTCAGAGGAATAAAAAAATACCACATACTCAATACTCTCCACTAGTACTCTCAAAACTAGAGTGCTAGTCAACCTATACCTTATATCCTTGAAGGTTCACTATCATTTCTTAGTTTAAGAAAATGGTTTCCCTATCCACATCAAGGCAGTCAAAGGGATTTTTTTTGAAAAATTATTCCATGAACCTCCAATAGTACCCCACAAAATTGAGAAAACTCCACATCTATGGAATCCTCTTGGATGGTTCCCATGAAATCACTACATCAATCTTTATAAGTTCTAAAACTACACCATGATCAGAGATGACGTGCTCTAGAAAGTGAGCCTCTCAAATCCAAAACTGATAATTCAATAGAATACCATTTAGTTATTCATTCTAAAGTAAGTCTAGGACCATCCTAAAATGATTTATATGCTACTACATAGATATAGATTACATGATAATTTCATCCACAAATATAACTACAAATTGGTCCAAGTATTGATGGAATATACAGTTTATAAGTTCCATGAACACAATAGGGGAAATAGTCGCACCGAAAGGCATCACTAGGAACTCATAGTGCCCATAGTGATATAAAAATTCTTTAATTGGAATATAATCCTCATAAACCCTTAAGTGATGGTTTTAAGACAAGAGATAAATCTTTAAAAACCAACCCACATATTTCAATAGGTCAAAAAAGTTTACCGATCCTTGATAAGGGGTACATTTTATTGATCACCACCTAGTTCAGATGATGATAATCAATGTAAAGCCTCAAGATCCTAACCACTTTTTTCATAGAAAACACTAGAGATGCCCCATGGTAAACATGAGGTCTGATAAAATCTTTCTCTCAAAGGTCTTTTAACTTCACCCTTAGCTCCTAGAGCGCATTGAGGGCCATCTAATATGCCACAAAAAATATTGCTATGGTTTTGAGTTGTAATTAAATATATAATTCAATAAAGTTACTCAAAGGTAGTATCAAAATATATTCTAGAAAATGTCTATAAAATCCTCCACTACTGCCCGAATCCATGTTCTTGAAAACCCCAATGAACAAAGGGAAAAATTTTCTAACTGATGGGTGAAATGTTATAACTTACTGCTCATAGGCCCCACTCACTCGGCCATAATATCCCTCTTTCCCATGAATGAAAATCTCATCCCATTGGTTAGAAGGCATATAACTCTCCTATGATGATAGTTTATCTAGGAATTCACCATAGACTACCAGTATATACCCATGATGACATCATAAGGTTTATTTGTAATGACCACGATATCTCATGTCTTCACTGACCATCGACTCACACTGCCGATATATGTGCAATATAGAATAATCACTCCCTCTAAGAACCAATATAAATAGATTTTGTGGTCAAAGACTCTATTAAAAACTCTAAATATCACACAAGGAATATGGATATGAAGGAGTGACTTGAACCTATGATTAAAATCACTAGAGATAAAGTTGAGAAGACACATATCATACCTTAAATCATCTCATGGGTAGCCTATTCATATCCCTCTATGGACTAAAAATTACCACGCCTTCAACCACTAGCCATATGATCCTAGAATTGGCCACATAGTTGTGATGGAAGGGTTAGGTATAACACCATCCTCCTCCAATAAGTCTTACCTCTAAGGATCTACCTACCCTCTATTAGAACTATCTCCATATGGGCCACCCTAACCATGTTTATGAGATCCCTGACCATAATGATGAAATTTATAAGGTGGTCTATCTATTTCCTAACCACTATTAGCATCAAGGTGATTCAAGGAATCATAATCCATGTTACCTTAGCCATCACATGTATATCATCATCCTTCCCCGAAAGGACTGGAGATTTTACACAAATCTTACATTGTAGATCTACATGTATGACCGTGTATGAGTATGCCACCTATTTTATGACCCTGATGACTGATGACTGCTAGATAGTTAAAATGAATCAACCCCAAGATGTTTAATGTTATCTCCATTTTCCTGATGTCCCTATGGTATAATTTTCTATGCAACCAAATCTTGATCCATCAATCTTGCATAAGTAGAAATTCATAAAGAGACCATACTATATTAGATATTTCTATGAATTACCTTCTCAAACTTCTATTCCCTAAAGCATCCATATCAAAACATATCAATAGATTAGTGATTGAGTTAAGTAAACCTTGAGGAACACTTAACAACTAACATATCACCCTTTTGCAACTCAAGAATATCTTGGATCTCTACAGAGCATAATCTCAATGGATAGTAATTTTCATAGAACAACTACTAGAATTCTATCAGTGAGAGAATTATCTCATAATGGCTCTGAGTAATTAGAAACTAACAGAACCATGTGGTTCCATGAAGAATATTGGTTACAATTATAATCATTTGATCGAGAAGGATATGAATAATCTAAAATATTCAGACCATTGCATCGATCCTATCCTCTGATGCTTGAGGGTCTGAATCGCCATGAAACCTAAGTGGTCACTATCACTATAACTAGGGTAATGTACTAATTATGTATGTATCATTTTTATGACCTAGTAGATCTATTAGATGCCCAATATACAGTCAATCATCTACCTAGACCACTGGAGCTATATCCATATGCTTTCTGTCAAATAGAAGCACTACTCTATGCTCACATGGGGGAAACACCTCATGAACAGATCCCTAAACTAATGTCACATCACTCAACTAGTCTTTAACCAACCCTATATTAGTATCTTAGCTACCTATGCTATGGAGGTATCCTAAAATAAAACAAGATGTACCAAAATTAGATGAGAATACATGGGGAGATGACTCAATAAGGACATGAAATTCATAAGACCCAATCCTATATAATAAGTGTACCATTGGTTTCCCAACAATGAATACCTCATCATAATGAGTTAAAAATAGGTATTCAGGGACCTGGTTTAGGGAAAAATTAGTTTTCACACCATCACTAGGTTCCATGGCTATATAGCCAAACTCAAGACACTCCGACATCGTTTCTCAAAGTTACAAAAAAAATCCTCATGAAATTTCGAAATCCAAAAACTGACCTGAGAACAAACCACTTATGATAGAACTTTATCATTACACGAACCACTAGGACCCATCCCAAGATAGTAGTAAGTTGAGTGTGACACCCCAATCCCACCTACACTTGGATAGAGGCTGGAAAAAAGCACCAATTAGGCATATATCTGAAATGGGAGGCCTTATCCTATTGTATATGTGCCCACACACACCACTAACTCCATGAAATAATGTAGATATATTCTAAAGGACTAAAACATATATATATTAATCAATACATATGAAATCCTCTTGTAAATACATCAAAATAAATCAAGGAAATGTAAAGATATAAATGAAAAATACATGTGAAACCATAATAGAGGTTCCAACCAAAACAACTATAAAATGGAAAAAGGAAGAGATCCTGGATCATAATCCCTAAGACTAACCACCACATACAGTTAATGCCTCCCAAAACCATAATGATCCACCAATAATAAGTCTACCAATGTCACCAATAATATACATTTTATCTATATAAGACATGAAACATGTAGGAAAATTACATGAAAGGGTAAGAATACACATACCCAGTAGGACACCCTAAAAAACCAAGAGGGAGGAAAATGAATAAAATAGTGATCTCAACCTATAAAGACAGAGGGTAAAGGAAACCCAGCATTATATATGATCATAAGGAAATATAAGTAAAGTGAAAAAGGGAATCTTCGTATTCACAACTAGTTGTGAACTATGAGTCTACCTAAAGCTCCCAAAGTTCCCATCCCTGATGACATATACCATGAAAAACATCATAACAAATCATGGTAGAGGGTGTAATCCTCGCTACTGCACTCCACATCTGAGGGAAAACTATCTTCAATAAAGGAACTACTCCCCATCAGATATCAATTATATGGTTTTACCAATCTATAGATAGAGGACCCACACCCCCTATAGTTTGGGGAAGTACTGACTATACCTATATGAAGCGTATGGGGGACCCATGGCCTGGTGCATGAGGGGAGTACTGACCCTAGAATCTCTCTGATGATCAAACATGTCACTATCAATGTCCAAGTGATGTTGGAAGAATGGTCTCACCTGTAACCCGTTGTGTCATATCTCTAATGCAAAATTAAGGCTACTATCATATCCTATCTAGAAAAATAATCAGTATATGGTACCCATAGGACCAAATTTGAGTCCTAGAGAGAGAGATGTATAAGGTATAATTTCCTAGGAAATGTATATGGTGTGTATATGGGGTCACATGCCTTGGTTTTTCCTCTGCTAGACATAGCTCGACCAACCATATGGATCAACATGGAATGTCCCTGTGGTGGTACGACATGTATGTTCACCAAAGGTCCATGGAATACACTATCGATACATGGATCATCTATCCATATAATTCCACATGGTATGTTTGTTCACCTGATGTCTTGGGAATGTGCCCTCGATACTCTACTCAACTACCCAGGTAAGGTCACACAATGTGTGGGACAAGCCATGTGGTATTTGATAATTAACTTAAGCTAAATCCATATCCTCTGTGAGAACATGAGATACAAGACACGTGTTCCTCCAAAATATATAGCATGTAGTTGTGTTATTCAAAAACAATGAATCATGGTCTTCATCAATCACCAGATCCACCATTCTCATCCCTTCAATCACCATTTGACATTCCTAAAATGGCCAAATTCAAGTGGGAGGTATTTTATTATCAATCCTCAACCTATGGTGGCTAGAAATCGGATCTCCAATCTCTCGAGTGATAGTTGTTGTGCCTCCTGTCGCCATTGGGGGTCCCAATCCATAAATCCATCACCTGTATCCTACAAATACTTATCAACCCATCCGCAAAAAACATATCCAAATTCATAAGTGCATCCATAATGAATCATGGGTCTCAATCAGGATCAAATCTGGCTCAGAAATTTCAAGTCATGACCTCATAGGCCAATGATAAAGAACATGAATAACAATTGTGGGTTTAATCACAAGAATAAGGTAAGATCATCATTAATCGATGTGATCCTAACCAATGATCATAAATAATATAATTAAAAGGGTGAAACAAGTGTATGGTAGATAAAATTAAATAGGTTCAAGAACACTAATTAATTCTGGGCTCAGGAAAAGAATATAATTGTATAAATAAAGTAGATATGTTATCCATTAATATAAAATAAATCAAAAGGTTAAAATACACAAAATAACGATCCCTACTTCAAGAAAATGTCAATTTTTATTGAAGAAACGGTATAATAGTGATGATGATGAATATACTGCTATGTTTATCATTTTTCTTTTGGATCCCCTTGATCGCTATTCATCAATCCACATTCATAAGCATGAAAACTCCAACAAATATCTCCTCCTTCTGCTTACAAATCTCTTAAGGTTATGTAGCTAATTGTGATATTTTCTATAGTGGTGTTTAAATTGAGGATAGAGATAGATAAAATTCTTAATAAATTAAATTAAATTAATATTTAATTAATTTAACATGCCCTCCAATAACCTCCTTCCATGTAATATCCAATGTTGACAAACCTTATGTCATGCCTAACGTTAACCCTATATTCTAGAAAGAACTAAGGTAACATATTTATAATCCATGGTCTAGATTAATTGGTAGACCATTTAATTTGAAAATATGTGCATACATGAAATAAATTTATATTAATATTTTAAATATATTTATTATGGGGTCCTGAGACACCCAAAACATAGTGACAACTCTGAGGAAAAATCTAAATAGATATATTGAAATATTCAAAGGATTAAAAAATTAAAACTAGAGTCCTTATAATATAATATATTTTTTGTTAAAAAATATAAAATTTGTAAAAAAATATAACTCCATAGAATACATAATATAATTAGCATATCCAAATTTTTTATTTTTCTAATATGTAAGAAATATTCTTATATATAATATATTAGACATAAAAAGATTTCTAAAATCATCAATACGTATGATATATTTCAACAGCCAAGAAAAATTCATAGTATTTTATAGCCATTAAAATTTTTCAACTTGGAATAAAATAGATTTAGAATGATAATACCATACACTTTTTTTATAAAATATCAATAAATAACAAGAAATTCAATTAAAGTAGATTTATTAGTAAAATATACAATGTATTTGGTCAGCATAAAAACATAGGATAGATTTTGATAAAGTTGTGTTTTTCCTATAATGGGCCCCATCGTGGGTGGTTGAGATAGAGTAGCTTAATAAGGATAGGGATGAATTTTCTGGGAAATGTAATGGACTTATAGAAAAGTCACTTATTTTTTTTAAAATAGCTTAATGGACTTATATCATAGGGGTAGCTCGGAGGTCTTACTGAAAAGGTAGTGACACAAAGGCCTCAAATATGTAGTAAAGTATCCATCGTTTATTTATATACTTTCTATATGTTTACTATATAAAGTCATCCTATATGGAAAACTTATTCTGATATTAGATTTGTGTGGCATGACATGTGTTTTATTTTCTATAGCATGGTGTATATTGTTTTTATTGTTATCCCTCCATTATAATTATATATTTTGATATTACTGATATCTATTAGGTATATTTATGTTATTTTTTATTATTTTATGTTATGTTACTAATTTTTTAGTATTAATTTTGAGATATTATCCAATTGTCGCAACTAGATGATAACCTCTAGTGCACGGGGAGGAACACCTGTGGTTTGTAACACTCTAGATCTGGCAGTATAAATGGGATTTGGGCTAATTAAGATACAAAAATGGTATTATAAACCCATTTTTAGTTGTTTTATTTATAAAGGGCTTAGTAGTGAGAGATATAACTAGTAAAAACATAGGATCAAAACCATATTTTTGCCTTGATACAATAGATATGAGCAACAATCCATGTTACCACAGACTCAGTATTATGGTTGTTTCACTTTTAAGTTACCATAAATCTATTTTTGATAAACAATGATGTTTATAGACTAAGATAATTATATTAATCTTAGATTAAGGTGGAAAGTAGCCTTAATTCATGTATTTTACTTACAGTGTAGGTTCATAGTGTATGAACATTCTTATATGTGACTTATAATGATTTCAAAAACAATTTTAATTCATTAAAACAATAAAAAATATTTTCTCAAATAACTAATGTGGTTATTAAATTAATTTAACTTAGTTATGATTACTTCTAAGATATACACCATTTAATATTGATGTTATGTGAGATGTACATGGATGTGGTGGTAAACCTATAATGTCACGACCCGACCATTCTGGTCTCGAGCCGCAACTACCCTAGGCCCGCCTCCATAAGCCAGGGGCTGGCGTCAACCGTCAAAGGGATAACAATCTTGGGGAGGCCTTCACCTAAGTAGCTGTACAGACACACAGAGCCCACTCGATGCAGAAGTGCAGAGTAAAAAGAAAACCAATGGACAAACAACTATAACCCAACCAGAGTCATGCATCAACTTCTAAATAGAACAAGTAAATTGCTGAAAATTACTGAAAAGATAACTGAAGAAAAAAAGGAAAAAACACGCGCCCAACCCGAAAGGTGCCAAAACCCAGAAACAGGTAAACGAAAGTAAACAGTTGGTGAGTCTCATACATAAAAGTTCTACTATGACCACTGAACACAACCCAATCTCCTGTGTCCTCTACCTACTCTGTAGTCTCGATCGAACTGTCCGTCGTCTACAAGGGCACACCAAGTGCGGGAAAATCCCAAGTAGGGGTGATTATAAAGATACTAAGTAGGATGCCCCGAAAGCTCGAGGGAGAAACAAAGGAGGTACCAAAACGGTGATCTGTAGACATAACAAGTAATAGTGAAAGAGTATAGTAAATAGAGTGTAGCTTAACCCAAC
The DNA here is from genome assembly GCA_963277665.1 of Viscum album. Taxonomy (NCBI): domain Eukaryota; kingdom Viridiplantae; phylum Streptophyta; class Magnoliopsida; order Santalales; family Viscaceae; genus Viscum; species Viscum album. The sequence continues at coordinate 165,462,959 of OY728125.1, read as the reverse complement.
AAAAGAAAGGAAGTAGACTCGTCCAACCAAGAAGCGCTAGACACGGAAAGCATGTGGCATACCCCACGTGTCTTCGCACCTCCTAGAAGGAGAGCAACTGAACCCAAGGAGTGGGAAAAAAAGTAGGGTATATATATATATATATATATATATATATATATATATATGCTCAATAAGAAACCCGAACGAGTGTGTGAGGGGATCTCTATCTCAAGCTCAGTTCAGGAAAGGTCGCCAACATTTATAAGGATATCCATCACTAATGCCCCAACAATACCACACTAGAAGCAGTATCATCAATAAAACGTACAACCAATGTCCCACTCCGGTAATCACAGAGAAAAGTCACTGACTAGCCTCATAGAAAGGGTTGAGTCTGAATGAAGTCATCGAGTAACCCACTGCCCAACCCAGATGGAGGGTAAACTCTATGAGGTCATCAGGTAACCCACTGCCCAACCCTGTTGGAGGGTAAACCCTAAAGTCAATGGGTAAACCACTGCCCAGCCCCGCTGAAGGGTAAAACCTAAGGTCAATGGGTTACCCACTTCCTAGCCTCGCTAGAGGGTAAACCTTGATATGTCGTTGGGTAACCCACTGCCTAGCCCCGCTCGAGGGTAAACCCGGAACTGGTCTGATACCTCCACACTGCCCGTGCCGTCACGGGGTGTCACTAATCATTACTATCGTGCGTTAGTTCAGAGTGCGTCAATGGAACATCTAAACAATGCCTTTTCATGTTTCCAAATTTAATGAGATCTCGAAAGAGGATCCGCACTCCCAAACCGATTACACCATTCCAATCCTCGAGGAAAAACACACGAGATAGACTATTTACTCACTTGAAACGGACTCCCGAAGAAAAAGTTATTCAACACCGCTTTATGCCCATAAGACATCTCATGGGGCCCACAGATCGGTCTTGAAAAGGGTCGGGTGAACTGCGCCATCGCGATTCTCTTGGAAAAATATGCCAGAACAACTACTCATTTGTCCCGAACGGACGTCTGATGAAAAAGTTGTAAAACTCTTCTCACAGCTTAAAAGACGGCCCATGGGGCCCATGCCTCAAATCCAAATTCAACGCCTGAAACCACCCTATACTACATCGTCTCGACGCTAGGGTTAAAACGCCGCTGACGACGCCTAAAATAGACTTCAGATGTGTTCACGCCATCCGAAAGAAGGATCCCTGCGATGTGCTAAACAATTCTTAGCGGCGTGTCGTGCCACCAAGCCCCCATCTCGGGAATTAAAAATCCTCGAGACCATCTCAAAATCTCCATCTTGAGCCAAGGATCGCATCGCCATAGATGGAACATAAATCCTACATTCAGTTTCCAATTCAGGGGCGTTTAAATGCCTATGGACGGAGACGGGGTGGGCCGGACCGGTTCGGCCGGTCCACCCCCCCTTCAGACCGGCGGTCGGCGGCTCAGCCGCCTAGACCTCCCGGTCCACCGTGGCCTGCAGTTCACCGTGTGGTCCATGCGGCTTTACCCAGACCGACACGAGCCAATCCGGCTCCCTTTCCACGAGACCCGAAAAGTGCAGGTCTTGTCCGGCTCCCAGGGCCACGACGACCCCGGTCTCGTGCTCCGCACACCGACCGACAAAGCTGGCCGGCGTGGACTTCCGTGACCCGGACCACCAGGCCGCCGTCTCACTCACAGCTGCTACCTGGGAGCCCACCGCGCCACCACTTGGAAGCCGCGCCGTGCCGCCGCCTGGGAGCCTGCCGCGCCGCCGCCTGGGAACCGCTGTGCCGCCACCTTGGAACTGCAGCGCCGCTGCCTGGGAATCACCGCGCCGCCGCCTGGGAACTGTCGCGCCACCACCGTCACTTGCCAGACCGCCGTGCAGAGCCTATGGATAGCCCTGGAACCACTGGAAAACCAAAGTTTGGCCGAAAAGCTTCCCAGGGCTCCCTCGGACGCCCCGAGACTCGGATTTTCGATCCGAAAAGAGCGTTGAAAAGCTCGGATCGAAACCTACACATCTATGTCCTCTGCTCGAAAAATAAAAAACAATTTGACACTAAAATTTGGGTTCGAAGATATGTGTGGAATTTAAAAATGAAACACACAAACCTACCTCGCTGGGCGTAGCTCGTCGCTTCACGAACGGTCCGCCGGAGCCACCGCCGTCTTTCTGAAGAGGAGGGGGGAGCTTGAAGGAGGTTTCTCCATTTGTTGAGAGAGATTCCGCCAGGGAGAAATGAAAGGGGAAGAAGGGGGAGGGGTGGAGGTGTTTAAGTAGGGAATTAATCAAAATTTAATTAATTTTTTTAAACACCCACCAGTAGGCCCGTACCCGAACTTTCAACGGGGTCGGGGTTAAGCCACTTCTAGGGTAAAATACAGGTTCTGAGCACAACAAAGGTCTTATAATTTTAATCTGATCCTCCATTCAGAAGTTATAAAGTTCACGCCTAAGGCCACTAAATTACAAAAACACCCCAGGTGGTGTTTTCCACAGAATGGTCGCACCTGAGAAAGTTACACCCCTACAAGGGTAAACAACATGCTCCAGACTCAATGGTGCCCTCAGTTTTCCCATCCAAGCAACCTTTTAGGAGTTATTCTATTTATTTTGCGTGTCCAGTGTGAATGCACTTAAAATTTAATTCCGGCCACACCGGGGCTTGGAATTACACGCCATATGAACACCCTACTCTGGAATATCATCAAGAAAATTTCAAAGTCTTAAAAGCTCAAAACCCAGGTTCTTACATTATTCCCTACTTTAAGTTTTTCATCCCAGAAAAATGAAACTACAAAAACAACTTGGGATACTGAGCCCCCATATGGCTCTCCTGTTCCCAGGTGCTCTCCTGCACCCTCCTGTGCTGCCCAACACACGAACCAAAGGAATGGTCCATCCACGCAGTGTCCGCTCCTGTCGGTCCTCAATCTCCACCAGGTGCTCTGCAAAGGTGGATCCATCCTCAATGTCTAGCCCTCCCTAGTCGATGACGTGCATAGGGTTGTGCACGTATTTCCTCATTTGAGACACGTGGAAGACGTCATGCAACCTCTCCAGCTGTGGGGGTAGAGCAGGATGGTAGGCAACCTCACCAACCCTGCGCACGATCTCAAAGGTCCCAATGAACCTCGGGGATAGCGTTCCTCCCTATCCAAACCTCCGTGTACCATGCTGCAGAGAGACTCTCAAAAAGACATGGTCCCACTACTCAGACTCAAAAGGCCTACGAAGACAGTCTGCTTAGGACTTATGTCTGCTCTAAGGCATCCTCATCCGCTCATTAATGACCTACACCTTCTCCGTCATCTCCTTCACCAACTCTGGGCCCATGAGGGAGGTCTCCTCAACCTCTGTCTAGCACAAAGGTGACCCGAAGGGTCTCTTGTAGATGGCCTCCAAAGATGCCATGCCGATAGTAGAGTGGTAACTGTTGTTATATGCAAACTCCACCAAGGGTAGGTGATCCTACCAGCTTAGGCCAAAGTATAACACGCATGCCCTAAGAATATCCTCCAACACCTGGATAGTGCGCTATGTCTGCCCATCGGTCTGGGGGTGAAAAGCTGTACTCATCTGTAACTGAGTCCCGAATGCCTCCTATAGGACTCACCAAAATCACGACGTAAACCGTGCGTCATAGTCAGAGATTATTGTCGAGGGTACTCCATCAAGGCGAACGATCTCTCGAACGTACAACTGCCCTAGACTCTCTACCGAGCTCTGCTCCCTGATGGTAAGGAAGTGTGCCGACTTTGTGAGTTGGTCCACTATCACCCAAATGGAATCATGTCCCTTCACTGTGCTTGGAATCCCTATGACGAAGTCCATATATATTCCATCCCATTTCCACTCCGGGATATCAAGGGGCTGCAACAACTCTGTTGGAAAATGATGCTCTGCCTTCACCTACTGATAAGTAAGACACCGAGAAATGAACTCAGCTACGCTTCGCTTCATTCCAGACCACCAAAACTGCCGTTGAAGGTCTCTGTGCATTTTCCCCACACTGGGATGTACAACCAAGGGAGAAGTGTGGAACTCCCGCATCAGCTCCTACTGCATCTCCACTGGTACTACAGCTCTCCCCTGAAATAGGATTTCGTGATTCCCTTCTTCAGAATACCCATCGGGTGCGTCGGCTGTGGATATCTGATCACACAGTACCTCGCTGTCAACATCCCCTAGCTGCGAATGTCTCACATGCTCAAGGAGTGAAAAATTCAACACCATAGACTGCAAGAAATCCATACCCTCCTGCTCAACCAAGGGCAGCCATAGGGAAGCCAACTTCTCTGAAGCTTCCCACACTAAACGAGCTTGGGACTTCCTGCTAAGGGCATCTGCTACTAAATTTTCCTTCCCTAGAGTGTAGACTATCTCGAAATCATAGTCCTATAGAAACTCCAGCAAGAACCTCTGCCTCAGATTCAGATCCCTCTGAGTGAAGATGTACTTGAGGATATGTTGGTCTGAGTAGACCACAAAATGCTCACCCAGAAGGTAGTGTCTCCATAACCTCAAGGTTAAGACCACCATTGCCATCTCCAAATTGTGAGTCACATAATTCTGCTCATGGGGCCTCAACTGCCTCAACCCATATGCAATCATTGACCACTGCTGCATCAGCACGCACCTAAGCCCAACTCTTGAAGCATCATAGTACACCACGAACTCAACGCCCTCCTCTGGCAGCCTCAGCACTGGAGCACTAGTCAGCCTCTATGTCAACTCCTCGAAGGCCTTCTGGCACTAATCAGTCCAGGTGAATGATCGTCCCTTCTACGTCAATGCAGTAAAAGGGGCAAAAATATTAGAGAAATATTCCACGAACCTCCTGTAGTACCCTGCCAAACCAAGTAAGCTCCGCACCTCTGACACATTCTTGGGTGGATCCCAAGATTACATTGCCTCTATCTTTGCGAGATCTACGTCGAAGCCCTGTTCCAAAATGACATGCCCTAGAAAGTGAACTTCATGAATCCAGAACTGACACTTCGAGAGCTTCCCATACATCTAGTGCTCTCGGAGTAAGTCTAGGACCATCCTAAAATGCTCCGCATGATCCTCCTCCATCGCAGAGTAGATGAGTATGTCTTCAATAAAGACAAACAAATACTGGTCTACGTACGGCTGGCAGATCTGGTTCATCAAAGCCATGAAAATAGTAGGGGCATTCATCACACCAAAGGGTATCACCAGAAACTCATAATTCCCATAATGACAACGGAAAGCCAACTTCAGGATGTCAGCCTCACGAACCCGCAACTGGTGGTATCCAGATCGAAGATCAATCTTAGAGAACCACTTCTCACCCCTCAACTGGTCTAAGAGATCTTCAATCCTTGGAAAAGGGTACTTGTTCTTTATCGTGGCCTGATTTAGGCAATGATAATCCACACAAATACAAAGGATCCCATCTCCCTTTTTCACAAACAAAACCGGAGCTGCCCAGGGGGACACACTGGGCCTGATGAATCCCTTCTCACGAAGGTCACCCGCTTAAGTTGTAGCTCCCAAAGCTCTGTGGGTTCCATCCGATATGATTCACATGATATAGGGGCGGTCCCCAGCTATAAGTCAATGCAGAACTCTATCTCTCGCCTTGGAGGTAGTCTCGGGACATCCTCGAGAAAGACGTCCATATAGTCCTCTAAAATGGTAGTGATCCAGATGCCTTCAGCATCTGTTGTTCCAAGAGCCATGCTCTCCAACTGGTGAGAAAAAGGTCGTGGTCTCCTGCTCAGAGTACCCATCTGCTCTGCCATGAGGTCTCGTTCACCAAGGATGGTGAACCTCATCCCATCAGAGTGGAATCATATGACTAGTCTGCGCCGACAATAAATATGGGCATGAACCATGGAAAACCAATCCATGCACAAGATTAAGTCATAAAGTTCCATCGTGATGATGAGTAGGTCCCATTTTAAATTCTCTCCTCTAAATGACAGCTCACACTGTCTGCAGATAAAGGTCACCAACGTGGCACTTCCTGTAGGAACCTCGAGGCTAAGCACATGTGTCAGTGCCTCTACTGGAAGCTGCAACTCTTATACCAAAAGAAGTGATATAAAAGAGTGGATGGTGCTTGTGTATACTAGTACCAAAGAAAGCATATAATAAACAAAAAGCGTACCTCGGACCATCTCGTGTGATGGGGGGTCACGAACACCCATAGACTGAAGCTGTCTGCGGCCCCTACCACCAGCTCCCTGAGCCTGGTGTGGGCTGCCCGATGGTGGCAGTGGAAGGACCTCGAAACTCTGTCCCCCACCCCCAGGCTCTGCTGCTCTGCCTGCGCCGTCTCCCTGAGGACCACCCTGTCCTCGCCTGGGGGATCCCTGGTCACGGTGCTTCCTCGTCCGCTGCGGTGCACCCATTGCCTTCCACGACTACTCAGTACGCCTAGTCGGGCAGTCCTGTGCTCGGTGACCCCGTCTATCAGAGGCATAGCACCAAATCTCTCTTGACTACCCCAGTTCTCTACGGTGCCACTGCGGTGTACGACCCTACCCCTGAGTCTGCTCACCAAAGGGTCTCCTCGATTGAGGCTCTGCTCTCTGCAGCCTGCCTGCTATCAAAGACTCTGCTCTGAAGCGGCCACTGCTAGGCCCTGTCAGCTGGCATCCCTCACTCAAGAATCTCTCTATCACGATTTATTTCTATAGCACCCTGACATAAGTAGGGATGCACAGGGGAACTAAACGAGCACAGATCTCCCCGCGAATACCATGCTCAAACTTCTATGCTCGAAAGTAACTATCGCAGACCATATCCTGCGAGTAGTGTGTCAGATCGGTAAACCGGGCCGATTATTGCGCCATGGTCATCCCCCCTGCTTCAGCTCTAGAAGCTCATGAATCTAAACAGATCATAAACAAGAGGGAGAGTACTCCTCACAGAAGAGATGCTGGAAACTATCCCATGTGAGAGACGACTCGTCATGGGTCTGCGTAACCAACCCCCACCAATGCCTGACCATTCCGAAGAAAAGGATGGTAGCTAGGGCAACCATCTGGTCCACTGGTGTCCGTACCAGTCTGAAAAGTCATTCCACAGACTCTAGACAGTCTTCCACTGCCTTGGGATCCGGGTCCCCATGGAACTTCTACGGCCACTGATGCTTGAATTCTTGGAACGCACTCAGCCTGCACTCAACCTCGTCCTGTGCTGCCGGTAATAACTGCCAGTCTTTAGATGAAAGGGACACTTCAGAAGTAGTGGGTGGAAGGGGATCACAAGAGGGTCCCTAAACTGATTCCTCGTCGCTCGCCAGGTCATCGTCACGAACTGGAGAGGGTAACCTGGATGTCTGTTGTCGTGGGGGCATCCTCAAAATTATCAAGGATTACTGCGATCAGATAAGCACATATATATATATATATAACAGTAATCACAAAGGGGAGATAACTCAACCAGGACAGTCAAAGACTCAATCCTATCGGATGCATGTTCCAAAGTTCCCTACAACAAATGTCTCAACGTGCCGAGTTGACAAGTGGGTTATCAGGGTCCTGGTGAATGGATACATCGGTTGCTTGTACCATCACGAGACTCCATGTCCTGAGAGCCGCTCTTGAGACACATTGACACTATTGCCCTAAATCCCAACCAATTACTTTTTTAGGGATGTCCGAACAATGCCCCAAGGAACAAACCAACTCTGATACCACTTTGTCATGACCCGACCCTACTGGTCTCGAGCCGCAACTACCCCAGGCCCGCCTCCATAGGCCAAGGGCTGGCGGCAAGCTCCAAAGGCGTAACGATCTCGAGGAGGCCTTTTCCTAAGTACCTGTACACACACACACAGGACACTCGATGCAGAAGTGCAGAGTAAAAAGAAAACTAAAGGACAAATAACTATAACCCAACCAAAGTCATGCATTAACTTCTAAATAGAACAAGTAAAGTTCTGAAAAGTACTGACAAGATAGCTGAACAGAAGAAGGGCAAAACATGTGCCCAACCCGAAAGGTGCCACAACCCAAAAATAGGTAAATGAAAGTAAATAGCTAGTGAGTCTCACACCTGAAATTCCTACTACGACCATTGAACACATCCCAAGATCTTGTGTCCTCTATGCTCCTCCGTAGTCTCGATCGACTTGTCCGTCGTCTGCAAGGGCACACCAAGTGCAGGCAAATCGCAAGCTGGTGTGAGTATAAATATACTCATTAGGATGCCCCGAAAGCTCGAGGGAGCAAAAAAGGAGGTACCAAAATGGTGATCAATAGACAGAACAAGGAATAGTGAAAGAGTACAGTAAATAGAGTGAAACTCAACCCAAAAAAGGAAAGGAAGTAGACTCATCCAACCAAGAGGAGATAGACAGGTAAAGCACATGGCATACCCCGCGTGTCTTCACCTCTCCTAGAAGAAGAGTAACTGAACCCAAGGAGTGGGAACAAAAGTAGGGTGTATATATATATATATATATGCTCAACAAGAAACCCGAACAAGTGTGTAAGGGGATCTAATCTCCAAGATCAACCCAGGAAAGGTCGCCAATAGTTATAAGGATATCCATCACTATGCCCCAACAATCCCACACTATAATCTGTCTCATCGCTAAACCATACAACCAAGGTCCCGCTCTGGTAATCACAGAGAAAAGTCACGGACTAGCCTCATAGAAAGGGCTGAGTCTGAAAGAAGTTTTCGGTTAACCCACTGCCCAGCCCCGCTGGAGGGTAAACCCTAAGGTCAACGGGTAATCCACTACCTAGCCTCATTGGAGGGTAAACCCTGATACGCCGGTGGGTAACCCACTACCCAGACCCGCTGGAGGGTAAACCCAGAACTGGTCTGATAACTCTACACTGCCCGTGCCATCACTGGGTGTCACTAATCATCGCTACCATGCGTTGTTTCTGAGTGCATCAAAGGAACCTCCGACCAACACCCTTTCATGTTTCCACATTTTATGTGATCTTGAAAGAGGATATGCATGAACAAACCGATTACACCATTGCAATCTTCACGGAAAAACACACGAGATAGACTGTTTACTCGCTTGAAATAGACTCTTTATGAAAAGGTTATTCAACAGTGATTTATGCCCATACGACATCTCATGGGGCCCACACCTCTGTCCTGAAAGAGGTCGGATGAATTGAGACATCGTGATGCTCTCTGAAAAACATGCCAGAACGACTACTCATTTTCCCCGAACGGACGTCTGATGAAAAAGTCGCAAAACGCTGCTCAGATTAAAAGATGACCCATGTGGCCCATGACTCAACTCCGGCATCAACGCCTGAAACCACCATGGAATAAATATTCTTGAAGCCAGGGTTATAATGCCGCTGAAAGTTCCTAAAATGGACTTTGGATGTGTTCGCACCATCCGAAAGAAGGATCCCGGTGAGGCGCTAAATAATACTTAGCGGCATGTCGCGCCACCGAGCCCCCATCTTGGGAATTGAAAATCCCCAAGACCATCTCAAAATCTTTTTCTCGAGTCGAGGATCGCGTTGCCACAGACGGCGCGTGAATCTAACATTCGGTTTTCAATTTAGGGGTGTTTAAATGCCTATGCACAGAGATGGGGTGGGACGGACCGGTTCAGCCGGTCCACCCCCCTTCAGATCGGCGGTCTGCGGCTCGGCTGCCTGCACCACCTAGTCCACCATGGCCCATGGTTCACTGCACAGGCCGCACGGATTTACCCAGACCAGCATGAGCCGGTCTGGCTCCCTTTCCATGAGACCAGCAAAGTGCAGGTCTCATCCGGCTCCTGGGGTCACGATGACCTCGGTCTCGCGCACCGCACGCCGACCAAAGAAGCCGGCCAGCGCGGCCTCCCGTGGCCCGGATCGCTGGGCCGCCATCTCACTCGCCGCCACCACCTGGGAACCCTCCATGCCACCGCCTGGGAGCCATGCCTCCACTTGGGAACCACCGCGCTGCCACCTGGAAACCGCCGCACCGCCACCGTTGCCCGCCGGACCACTTCGCGGAGCCGGCGAACAGCCCTGAAACCACTAGAAAACCCAGGTTTGGCCAGAAAACTTCCCGGGGTTCCCCCGGACGCCCCTAGACTCGGATTTTCGATCTGAAAATAAAGTTGTTAAGATTGGATAAAAACCTACGAATCTATGGCCTCCTCTCTACAAATAAAAAACAATTTGACACTAAAATTTGGTTTCGAAGATATGTGCAGAATTTAAAAACGAAACACATGTACCTACCTCGCTGGGTGTAGCCCCTCGCTTCACGAACGGTCCGCCAGAGCCGCCACTACCTTGCCAGAGAGAAGGGGGGGAGCTTAAAGTAGGTTTCTCCCTCTGTTGAGAGAGATTACGACAGGGAGAAATGAAAGGGGAATAAGGGGGGTGGATGGAGGTGTTTAAGTAGGGAATTAATCAAAATTTAATTAATTTTTTTTAAATAACCACCAGTAGGCCCGTACCCAAACATTCAACATGGTTGGGGTTAAGCCGTCCCTAGGGTAAAATCCAAATTCTGAGTGCAACAACAGTCTTGGAATTTTAATTCGAGCCTCCATTCAGAAGTTATAAATTTCACACCCGAGGCCGCTAAATTACAAAAACGCCCCTGGTGGCGTTTTCCACAAAAGGGTCGCGCCCGCGAAAGTTACACCCCTACTAGGGTAAAAGGCACACTACGAACTCAACGATTCCCTCAGGATTTCCATCCGAGCAACCATTTAGGAGTTATTCTGTTTATTTGGCATGTCCAGTGTGAACGCACTTAAAATTTAATTCCGGCACCACCGAGGCTCGAAATTACACACCGTCTAAACGCCCTGCTCTGGAATAACATCAAGAAAATTTCAAAGTCCCACAGGCTCAAAACCTGGGTTCTTACATATAATGGGTATTAAGGGTATTTGGATATCCCAATTGTGAAGAGATCCCTAGGATGGGTGCACTGGTAGAAGTTCACTTAAGTTATATGAGTATAGAAACATGGACATTGCATCAAGTGTTTTGAACTATTTGAGATGTGTGATGATGAGGTATGACTCAAGATGATGACTCAAGTTTATTAATAGAGTAATAGGGAGCCTTTACCGATTCTATTAAAGATAAATGATAATATTCAGTATGGTGTTAATACTATGATATGGTTATATAATTGAGGATTTCAAGAAAGGGTTAGTTTAAGACTTTATAAACAATATGATAATGTTTTAAAATCATTGGTAAATGAGTCATGTGATAAGAATGAACCATGGATGACATGTGGTTAAGTGAATGGTCTTGGAATGTGGATTTCGTTGAGTGATATAGATAATATAAACATAAATTGTTCATTGTGAGAATTATGACTGGCCAACATGGGTTTCTTGGTTAGTTGATTAGGAATGTTGGCCTTGTGTTAATAGTATATGACTCATGATGAATTATGTTGAGTCATATTATAGGGTGGCATGATAGCGTGTGCCTTCTTAGGAATGGAGATTGATATATATAGAAAATAGTTAATAATCATTGAGATAGTGTTTCATAGAGATCTATCATTATATAGGTACAAGAAAATAGGCTTCTATACTACATAAATTATATGTGGGACAATATGTCCTAGGATTTACCTTGCGATGGTGAACTTAGTGATCATTTTGACATGATTGGCCTTATATAACATGTGATACATGTTGATTTGATGATAATGAAGTGTCACATGGGAAGTTATATAAGAACCCATACTTTACATACATGGTTATTACTTTAGAATTGAAGCATACTTATTACAACATATAGAAAAACCATGAAAGGACCGTATAGGTATAGTGTCTTTAGAAACCGGGAAATATAAACAACTGGTTCATAAATCATACACATTGTCTCCCATTTATTTCATCATATCTAGAGTCCCTTTTGGAATATCCTACTTAATACCCTTCTTCCTGACTGGGGGAAAAGAAAACATACAAAAGGGTGAGCTCAAATGCTCAGTAAGGGTAATAAAAATAAATATCAATCATATCATATTCATAAGAACATAACATTTTGAAAATCTTAACATGCAAAAGAGATCATAATATCATAACATGGGATAAATCCTAGTAGTGAAATGTAATCCCAATAATCAGAACTTAAAACATGAAACTTTGGGGAATACACACAAAATCATAGAAAATCATTTCATATTAGTCAAGGATCTTTCCCAATACCATCATAGCAGACAAAATCCATTACTGAACTGAGTTCACTCCTCGTTCCAGTCCTGTATCACTGACCCGGATTAACATGCCATTCCATCCATGTCTATCTCATGAGATATTAATATTTACCCAATGCATTGGAGGGAGATATAGGTCCCACCCATCTCATAATTAAACCATTCTTATGTGTGGCACAAAATCATTAATCATACATCATAGCATAACCCATGTAATAAAAATGGGATTCATAAACATCATGTCGTCAGAACATAATCCATAAAAGGACTTCATAAAAATAATTCCATCATAACATAATCAAATAAATGTAATAATAGGGATAGAAACAGAACCCTATATTATCTTAGATGGAAAATAATTTTTATAAACCACTTGAACTCCATTCCTGAGGAAAATATCATTTCTTCTTCAAAAACATTTTTCCTTTTTCAACATGTCATATAATTTTAAACTAAAAGAAGTTAATTGAAAATAAAATTGAAAAATTGTAAAGGAAGCTTCATGGAAATAATGTTATATTAAATTATATGAATCCATTCATGCCGTATAAGTTAAAAAAATAAACATTCTTCTCGTACTTTTGCCGGAAAAGTCAAAAAGTACCTCGTATTGAAAACAACAAAAGATTCCTTTCATATATTTTAATAAAAATTATCCAATAGGTAAAATTGGATTTAAACAATTTTAGTAGGATTGAAATAATATTACATATTGATAAAAAATGGATGTGGATGATAAATATTCCCGAGTAATTACCGAAGTATAAATAATCTCAGATAAAAATTTAGATTTGCAACATTTTCCCTTACCTTAGGTCCAACTTGATTCCTACGTATCCTAACCTCCTGTATAATGATTTAAATAATTTCATTGACTTATTACATAATCATATTCATTGTTATGATATCATATATGGTCATATTCTTATCTTCTTATTAGTAATATTTAATTGCTACTTGTTATTCGGGTGTTCATTGCTTTATGTTCTTATGCATGTTTTGTCGAATAAATTATTATTATTCTTTTTAGGTTATAGATACCTCATTTATAGAATTTTATTAGTGTAATATATATCATATTTATTAATTCAATTAATTTATATAATCATTATTCAATGAAGATCATGTAGAACGAGTCGCATCACATCGTGGAGACAGTAGGCCGTACGTAGGCACGAGCGATGATATCGGTCCCACGATTGTGGAATTGTATTGAAGTGTATTTATACTATTTCAGAATAAATATCACTTTGAAATAATCATATATAGTTATTATTGACACCATTATACCCATCCAAGCAAGGTGGTGGTGGAAAACATATTACACCACGGCGTGGAGATGATATTTCGTACGTACACACGCGTGGTGATTTCGTTTTCTGTAGGATGGATAGAAGGTAAAATAGGGTTATTTAATATTTATAAAAACATATCAGTATATTATTGACACTGATGTTATTACTTCATAATGAAAAAACTAAATAAGAGGAAGTAGAAGAAGAAATAAATTTGAAAGAATCGGTAACTGATATTACCTCTTCTTCGACACGCCTCTTTGAAACCTCCTCTTATGGCACTAAAATTGGTCTTTGAAGAAGACCAGGACCTCTAGTATGTTTCTAGGGAAGATGAGAAGGGAAATGGTCAGGGGTTGGATGAGATTTAAGGCTCAAAATTGTGTGAGGAGGATAGGGAGGAGGTGCCCTTTTATAAGGAAGGAGAGGGACACCTTTGGAAATCTAAAAAATATTAATTTATAATAAATTCAAACCCCACTTAAAAAATTCCAAAATTACTAAAATTCTAAGATTAGGTGAGATAGGGTTGTAATATCATCAACCAATAAAATTTATACATGTTGGGAATTTATTTTAAACATCATCAACTTGATTTATCCTTATTTAATCTATTTAATTTTATTTGTGGTAATAATATTCTAAATTTTAAATCATTATAAAAAATTACTTATATGTGATTAATTGTCCATAATTGTATACTTTATGAAATATTAGACCATATAAATTTTAATTTATAATTTTTAAATATTTTTGGGATTTTTAAACAATTTTAAAATATTTTATTTTTATAAAATAACAATAGTGTCAATTTTGACAATATTCATTTATTTGAATTTACATAAAGTCCAAAGAGAAGATATGTTCTAACTAAAAGATTTAATAGATTCATAACATGTCATATTTATCTATAAAATTCGTGGAGTACATTAAATAGTTCATATAATATTTATTTTAATATTTTTAAAACCATTTATTTTATATTTCAATCAATAAAATAATTTCAACATCACTTTTATGTCATAATTAATGATAATTATTTAATCCCTAAAATTTTTAAATAAATCCACATGATGTAGATAATTTTATTATATTTTTGGAGACTATTCATGTTTGAAGTTTTATGATGTTTATCACTAAATTAAAATTATTAAACATATAATATTTAAGAGAGTGACATATTGTCACTTTCTTTAGTTTTAATAATAATTACATCATTTTCATGGTAAAAGGTCCATGAAATGAATCTATTAAGACCCTTAGGTGATATTGGTCTACTTTTATTCATCTAATAGAATTTTATAAAGTGTTATGGTAATTTTACAATCTTATTTTTACCCTTAATTACCCGATTTACCTTTAACTGTAGTAAATAAAAATTACCGTCGTTACTATTCATAATATAAAAAAAATAAAAGTAACCTATTAACATAATTTGGACCCACTTAATATAAATATTGAATCCTTTTTTCAAAATTTAGAACACAGAAGTTGCAGTAATTAATTTAAAATTAATCCTGTTGTTAAGCTAATGGGTTTTAAAAGTTAAAACATTGCCGAAGATTGAAATGTTTTTACCTATGATTTCAATGTAAAATTAATTCTAATGAAATAAATTATATTAAATGGTAAAAATATATTATATTTATACTTTAAAATCATTCAATAATATATTTTAACCATATAAATTATTTTGATGAAAAAAGTTTTAAATTAAAAATTTGCGTATTTTTACTATTCATCAAAATATGAAAGTTATCAGAAAAGTATCAAAAAGTTATCCAATGTAAATTTTTATATATTGATTCAAAGTAATAATTTTATTTTGTAAAATTGAACTTATAAACTTGTCAAAAATTAGCTTTAAAATGGGTGTGCCATCAAAAGGTGGAAAACTGCATTTTTGAGAAAAATAATTCTTTTATCTAAAAAATTGATTTTTTTTCTCTTATCATATGTAAAATGAATTCTAATTTTATATAAAATTCAATTTTTTAATACTATTTATAATGGCTACTTTATATAATATTTTAATAACATATCGTTGTTTAATGAAACTCGATATTGCGTACAACACACGCTATCGAGGAAGGTTGCTCTTGCGTATAACGAAAGCCAAGATAGTGTTGTGTGTAGTGAAAGATTCCTTTGATGTTGCATATAACATAAGACATAAAAAAATATACTTCTTATAAAATATCAGGGTGTTACATTCTACCCCCCATAAAATGAATTTCTCCCTCAAAATTCGTCACTTTGTAACAAACAGATGAGGATACCTCTCCCTCATCATATCCTCAAGCTCCCATGTAGCTTATTCTAATTGGTGGTTCCTCCATAAAACTTTCACCAAACGAGTGGTCTTGTTCCGTAGAACTTTTTTGCTACGATCCAGAATCTCTATCATCTGTTCTTCATAAGAAAGATCTTTCTCCAGCGGTACAACTTCTGAGCTTAGTACATGTGAAGGATCAGGTATGTACTTTCTCAAGAGAGATATATGGAACACATCGTGAACTTGAGAGGGATTCGGTGGAAGCGCCAATCGGTAAGCTACCTTCCCAACACGATCCAGTATTTCGAAAGGGCCGATATACCTAGGGCTCAGCTTTCCCTTATTTCCAAATCTCATTACTCTCTTCCAAGGAGATATTCGTAAGAACACATTATCACCCACTTCAAACTCTAGGTATTTTATTCAGTTGTCGACATAACTTTTTTGTCGACTCTGAGCTGCTATTATGTGTTGTCGAATAGATCTGACCTTTTCTACCTTATCACCAACAAGATCAGGTCCTAATAGATTTCTTTCCCCAACTTCATCCCTACAAGTTGGAGTCCTGCATTTCTTTCCATAGAGAGATTCATAAGGAGCCATCTGAATACTGAAGTGAAAGCTATTATTATAAGAAAATTCCACCAAAGGTAGGTGTTGATCCCAACCACCTTTGAAATCCATAGAGCAAGCTCTTAACATATCTTCTAGAGTTTGAATTGTTCTTTCAGACTGAATGTCTGTCTGAGGATGATAAGCAGTGTTGAAACTCTACTCTATATCTAAAGTATGCTGAAGACTTTGCTATAACTTCGAGGTAAACCTCAGATCCAGATCAGATATAATGTAAAGTGGTACTCCATGAAATCTTACCACTTCCTTTACATATATCCTAACAAGCTGATCTAGAGAGAAATTATCTCTAATATAAATTAAGTGTTCCGACTTCGTAAGACGATCAACTATGACCCAGATAGCATTGTTGCCTTTGGATGTTTTAGGAAGCCCGGGGACAAAGTCCATAGTGATGTCTTCCCATTTCCATTCAGGTATGGGTAATGGTTGTAACATCCCCTTAGACTTTTGTCTCTCTCCTTTAACTTGCTGACAAACCAAGCATCGAGAGACATATTCAGCAATATCTCTTTTCATGCCATCCCACCAGAAGTACTCTTTCAGGTCCCTATACATCTTCGTGCTTCCAGGATGAATAGAGAATGAAGAACTATGAGTCTCATCCAGAAGCTCCTTCATTAATTCTGGGATGGGAGGAACACAAAACCGATTATCGAACCTTATTATCCCATCACAATCATGGTTGAATTCAGGAACATTTATCACCTTTTTTTTTGTAACTCTACATCTTCTTTTTGTGCCTCTTTAATCTTCACATGCATAGATGGTTGAACATTCATTTGAGAAAGATAAGATTTTTCCCCTTCCATTATAATTACAAGATACATCCTTTGTAAATCTATAAATATTGGATCTTTTCTGATCCTCATCATGGATAAGCTAGCATGGTCTTGTCGACTTAATGAATCTGCCACCTTGTTTGCTTTCCCAGGGTGATAATGAATTGAGAAGTCGTAGTCCTTAATCAACTCCAACCATCTTCTGTGGCGCATATTCAGATCATTTTGTGTGAAAATATACTTTAAAATTTTATGATCAGTATAAATATCACACCTTTCACTATAAAGATAATGCCTCCATATTTTTAATGAAAAGATTACAGCGGCTAACTCCAAATCATGATTTGGGTAATTTTGCTCATGGATTTTTAACTATCATGAGGTATAAGCTATCACCATATCATTTTTCATGAGAACACACCCCAATCCATTCTTGGATGCATCACTGTAGATCACAAACCATTCTCCACTACACGGTAGTGTGAGCACAGGTGCACTGGATAACCTTCGTTTTAACTCTTTGAAATTCTCTTCACACACCTCTGTCCAAACGAACTTAGCTCCTTTTCGAGTCAACCTGGTGAGTTTAATAGATAACCTTGAAAAATCTTTCACAAAACGTCAATAATATCTAGCCAGACCAAGAACACTTCGGATCTCAGTTACTATTGTTGGTATCAACCATCTTTCAATAACCTTTGTTTTTGCTGGATCCATAGATATCTCCTCTTTTGAGATTATGTGACCCAAAAATGAAACTTTTTGAATCCAAAATTCACACTTGGTAAATTTGGCATAAAGATTATCCTTTCTTATGGTCTTTAATACAATTCTAAAGTGATCTTCATGTTCTTACTTACTCTTTGAATAGACAAGAATATCGTCTATAAAGACTACCACAAACTGATCAAGATAGTCTCTAAAGATACTGTTCATTAGATCCATGAAGATAGCAGTGGAATTAGAAAGACCAAATGGCATCACTATAAATTCATAGTGCCCATACCTTGTACAGAAAGTTGTCTTTGGTATATCCTCCTTTTTGACCCTTAATTGATTATACCCTGAACGAAGATAAATCTTGGAAAAGTATTGAGCTCCGCGTAGTTGGTCAAATAAGTCATCAATATGCGGGAGAGGATATTTGTTCTTGATAGTGATCTTGTTAAGTTCTCGATAATCAATGCAAAGTCTCATTTATCCATATTTCTTTTTAACAAAGAGAACAGGTGATCCCCAAGGTAACACACTAGGGCGTATGAATCCTTTATCAAGATTCTCTTGCAGTTTCTTCTTCAATTCCTGCAACTCAATTGGGGCCATTCTATATGGTGTTTTTGAAATAGGCATAACACCCGGTATGAGTTCTATTGAAAACTCAACTTCATGATTTGGTGGAAGACCTGGAAATTCCTCCGGAAAGACATCATCAAACTCCCATACAATGGGAATATTCTTAATTGTGAGTTTCTCTCCAACCATTCGAGATAAATAAACTTCATTTATTGGAATCAAGACCCATAAGATGGAGGAAATTTCCACTGGAAGGTTATATTCATCCTTGCATCAATAGATGATAGTAGATTTATCGGGAATATTAAATGTGATTTCCCTTCTTTGAAAATTGATATGAGCTCCGTATAAAGAAAGCCAATCCATGACAAGAATCAGATCAAACTCCACTATAGGAAGGATCACAATATTTACAGGAAGAACTTTCCCACAAACTTTAATCAGAGAAGAATTGTAAACTTTTGATGCGACTGTTGTGCCATTAGGGGTTGTCACAGATAACTCAATATCTAACTGCTGAGGTAATATGGAGATACCCTTAGCAAATTCTTCAGAAATAAAAGATTGGGTGGATCCAGAATCAAATAAAACATTTTCTACTTTAGAGTGGATGGTAAGTGTACCTTTCACCACTTCATTATCATACTACACATCGCCGATAGAAATTACATGTGACTTTCCTTTGTCTATGGCCTTAAGAGTTTGTTGACATCAATCATCATCAAAAAACCATGGATTAGGTCATTGATTGGCATAAGGCCCCATTTCCTTGCACTTGAAAAATTAAAGTGTAGGAGGTGCATTCTGTGTATCCCTTTCTTTGTTTGCATCATTAGACATCTTCTTCCCATTATTTCGACATTAAACTGCCCGATGACCTTATTTTACACACTTAAAACATTTAATTGTCCCTTTAAGACAATCCCCTCCATGTTTCTTTCCACACTTTGAGCATAAAGGAAAACTCATCTTCTTTTTAGTGTGGTATTTAGATTTTCCTTTGAATTCCATTTTCCTCTTCTTATCAAACCCATATGATTTATGGGTTACTCCAATATCCATCTCAACCTTGAGAGCACATCGAACAATTTACTTGTAGCTATTGAAGTCCCTTATGGATAACGCCCTTCGAAGACTTGGTTTTAAACCACTATAAAATCGATTGATGTTACTCTCAGGTTGGATAATAATTCTGGAAGCGTACCTTGCATGTCTTGTAAAATTTTCTTCATAAGTACCAACAGATTCAACATCCTTTTGCTTCAGGTCAAGAAACTCCTTCTCCATCTTTGTTCGAATAATACGAGGGAAGTACTTATTGAAAAATAAGTTCTTGAACTCATCCCATTCCATGGACTCAGTTTCATACCTTTGCCTCGTATTCTTAATAAGATTCCACCATTGATCAACTTCACTTTCCAAATGATATACTACTAAGATGACTTTATCATGTTCAGAACATTGTAGAACTAAAAATATCTTTTCAGTGGTACTGATCCATTGTTCAGCCACTAATGGATCAGAAGACCTACTGAATGAAGGTGGACGCTGCCTCATGAAGGATTCAATAGGATGTTGCTCCTTCCTTTGCTCGTTTGGAAGTCCTGCATGATTCATAGCTTGAGAAAGTTTTGTGAGCATGGCTACAATATTTTTCATTCTATATCCCATAATATTTGGTTGCTGAGGGGGACAATCATTGCATTTCCCGTCACATTTAGCATTAACACAGTTCCTTCGGGTTCCACCCATTGACTAAAACCATGAAGCATAGTGTGAGAAACACTAATCATAATAGGAAAACCACATAATCAATATTAAAATTTCACACTTTAGGTATTATCATAGGTTGTTCATGGACATTTCTAAAACACTAATATTGCGTTCTATGTTTATACATATCCTTAGAGTTCTTATTAAGGATTTCACATCCTAGTTTCCAAAGGTTGACTATACCTTTCCTCTGATACCAACTATAACGACCCATACTTTACATACATGGTTATTACTTCAAAATTGAATCTTACTTATTACAACATATAACAAAACCATGATAGGACCGTATAGGTATAGTGTCTTTAGAAACTGGGAAACATAAACAACTGGTTCATAAATCATCTACATTGTCTCCCGTTTATTTCATCATATCTGGAGTCCCTTTTGGCATATCCTACTTAATACTCTTATTCCTGACCCGGGGAAAAGAAAACATACAAATGGGTGAGCTCAAATGATTAGTAAGGGTAAAAAAAAAGAAATATCAATAATATCATATTCATAAGAACATAACATTTTGAAAATCGTAACCTGCAAAAGAGATCATAATATCATAACATGGGATAAATCGTAGTAGTGAAATGTAATCCCAATAATCATAAATTAAAACATGAAACTTTGTGGAATACACAAATAATCATAGAAAATAATTTCATATTAGTAAAGGCTCTTTGACAAGACCATCATAGCAGACAAAATCCATTACTGAACCGAGTTCACTCCTCGTTCCAGTCCTGTATCACTGAACTGGATTAACTCGCTATTCCAGCCATGTCTATCTCATGAGATATAAATATTTACCCAATGAATTGGAGGGAGATATAGGTCCCACCCATCTCATAATGAAACCATTCTTATGCGTGCCACAAAATCATTAATCATACATCATAGCATAACCCATGTAATAAAAATGGGATTCATAAACCTCATGTCATCATAACATAATCCATAAAGGGACTTCATAAAAATAATTCCATCATAACATAATCAAATCAATGTAATAATAGGGATAGAAATATAACCGTATATTATCTTAGATGGAAAATAATTTTGATAAACCACTTGAACTCCATTCCTGAGGAAAATATCCTTTCTTCTTCAAAAACATTTTTCCTTTTTCAACATGTCATATAATTTTAAACTAAAAGAAGTTAATTGAAAATAAAATTGAAAACTTGTAAAGGAGTCTTCATGGATATAATGTTATATGAAATTATATAAATCCATTCATGCTGTATAAGTTAAAAAAATAAACATTCTTCTCATACTTTGGCCGAAAAAGTCAAAAAGTACCTCGTATTTAAAACGAAAAAAGATTCCTTTCATATATTTTAATAAAAATTCACCAATAGGTAAAATTGGATTTAAAAAATTTTAGGAGGATAGAAATAATATTACATATTAAAGAAACATGTATGTGTATGATAAATATTCCCCAGTAATTACCAAAGTATAAACAATCTCGGATAAAAATTGAGATTTGCGAGATTTTCCCTTACCTTAGGTCCGATTTTCTTCGTACGTATCCGAACCTCCTGTAAAATGATTTAAATAATGTCATAAAATTATTATAGAATCAGATTCATTGTTATTATATCATATATGTTCATATTTTTATCTTCTTATTTGTAATATTTCATTGCTACTTGTTATTTGGGTGTTCATTGCTTTATGTTCTTATGCATGTTTTGTCGAATAAATTCTTACTATTCTTTTTAGGTTATAGATACCTCATTTATAGAATGGTATTAGTGTAATATATATCATATTTATTCATTCAATTCATTTATATAATCATTATTCAATGAAGATCATGTAGAAAGAGTCGCATCACATCATAGAGACGGTAGGCCGTACGTACGCACGAGTGATGATATCATTCCCATGATCGTGGAATTGTATTGAAGTGTATGTATAATATTTAAGAATCAATATCAATTTAAAATAATCATATATAGTTATTATTTACACCATTATACCAATCCAATTAAGGTGGTGGTGGAAAACATATTACACCACGGCGTGGAGACGGTATTCCATACGTACGCACGCGTGGTGATTTCGTTTTCCGTAGGATGGATAGAAGGTGAAATAGGGTTGTTTAATATTTATAATAACATATCAGTATATGAGTGATAATTATGTTATTACTTCATAATGAAACAAATAAATAAGATTAAGTAGAAGAAGAAATAAATTTGAAAGAATCGGTAATGGATATTACCTATTCTTCGACACGCCTCTTTGAAACCTCCTCTTAGGGCACTAAAATTGGTCTTTGAAGAATACCATGACCTATAGTATGTTTCTAGAGAAGTTGTTAAGGGAAATGGTCAGGTTTTGGACGAGCTTTAAGGCTCAAAATTGTGTGAGGAGGAGAGGGAGGAGGTGCCCTTTTAAAAGGGAGGAGAGGGGAACCTTTGGAAATCTAAAAAATATTAATTTATAATAAATTCAAACCCCACTTAAAAACTTCCAAAATTACTCCAATTAGAATATTATATGATATAGGGGTTTAATCTCATCAACCAATAAAATTTATACATGTTGGGAATTTATTTTAAACATTATCAACTTTATTTATCCTTATTTAATCTATTTAATTTTATTTGTGGTAATAATATTCTAAATTTTAAATCATTATAAATAATTACTTATATGTTGTTAATTGTCCATAATTGTATAATTTATGACATTTTAGACCATATAAATTTTAATTTATAATTTTTAAATATTTTTGTGATTTTTAAACAATTTTATAATATGTTATTTTTATAAAATAACAATAGTGTCAATTTTGACACTATTCATGTATTTGAATTTAAATAAAGTCCAAAAAGAAGATATGTTCTAACTAAAAGATTTAATAGATTAATAACATGTCATATTTGTCTAGAAAATTCGTGGAGTACATTAAATACTTCATATAATATTTATTTTAATATTTTTAAAACCATTTATTTGATATTTCAATCATTAAAATAATTTCAACATCACTATTATGTCATAATTAATGATAATTATTTAATCCCTAAAAATTCTAAATAAATTCAAATGATGTATATAATTTTATTATATTTCTTTATACTATTCAGTTTCTAAGTTTTATGAAGTTTATCACTAAATTAAAATTATTGCACTTATAAGAT
This sequence comes from Viscum album, assembly GCA_963277665.1. NCBI lineage: Eukaryota > Viridiplantae > Streptophyta > Magnoliopsida > Santalales > Viscaceae > Viscum > Viscum album. The sequence continues at coordinate 165,439,624 of OY728125.1, read as the reverse complement.
TTAAGAGAGTGATATATTGTCACTTTCTTTAGTTTTAATAATAATTACATCATTTTCATGGTCAAAGGTCCATGAAATGAATCTATTATGACCCTTAGGTGATATGTGTCTACTTTTATTCATCCAATAGAAGTTTTTCAAGTGTTATGGTAATTTTACAATCTTATTTTTACCCTTAATTACCCGATTTACCTTTAACTGTAGTAAATAAAAATTACTGTAGTTACTATTCACAATAAAAAAAAATAACAGTAACCTATTAACATAATTTGGAACCACTGAATCCAAATATGGAATCCACTTTTCCAAATTCAGAACACAGAAGTTGCAGTAATTAAATTAAAATTAATCTCATTGTTAAGCAAACAAGTTTTAAAAGTTAAAACATTGCCAAAGATTGAAATGTTTTTACCTATGAATTTAATGTAAAATTAATGTTAATAACATACATTATATTAAATGGTAAAAATATATTCTATTTATACTTTAAAACCATTCAATAATATATTTTAACCATATAAATTATTTTGATGAAAAAAGTTGTTTTCAATTAAAAATTTGCGTATTTTTACTATTCATCAAAATATGAAAGTTATCAGAAAAGTATCAAAAATTTATCCAATGTAAATTTTTATATCTTGATTCAAAGGAATAATTTTATTTTGTAAAATTGAACTTATAAACTTGTCAAAAATTAGCTTTAAAATGGGTGCGCCATCAAAAGGCGGAAAACTGCATTTTTGAAAAAAAATAATTCTTTTATCTGAAAAATTGATTTTTTTCTCGTATCATATGTAAAATGAATTATAATGTTATATAAAATTAAAAATGTTGTTAATACTATTTATAATGGCTACTTTATATAATATTTTAATAATATATCGTTTTTTAGTGAAACTCGATATTGCGTACAACACACACTATCGAGGAAGGTTTCTCTTGCGTATAACGCAAGCCAAACTAGTGTTTTGTGTAGTGAAAGATTACTTTGATGTTGCGTATAACATAAGACATAAAAAAATATTCTTCTCATAAAATATCAGGGTGTTACAAGTGAGATCATGATAGATTTTTGGAATCTTCAAGTTATGTAATAAATTATGAGACTTCAGTAAATGTTTACACATAGGTGTGATCGAGTATTATATTTCCCAAGGAAAAGTCATGATACCCATTGTATTGAGCTAAAAATTGATAATAAATTTTTCCCTTATGATTCTACATCATGTATGAGTCTGATTATAAGCTAATTTTTGAATAGATATGACTATACTTACCTAGAGTACCAATTAAATAAGATATAATATATATTATAGAAAAGATCTACATAGAGTTACGTAGCAACAACAGGGTTATGTGGGATAAGGCAGAGCTGAAAAAGTTATCCTGGGGAATGTGAGGTGTAAACTTTGAATTATTTTGTGCTTCCATGATATGTTTTATAGATTTTATGGAATAAATATTATCTAAGTGTCTATAATCATTATTGATAAATTATATGGGCATTTCAATTGCAGTGAGATAGAAATCTAGTGGAAATTGTTATAGTTTTTTTGAAACAACATGATGTCTACAGTAAGTGGTAATGCAAGAGTCATATTTTATCAATAGAGGTTACTAGTTTTTGAGGTGTATCAATTAATAGTTTGTGTTTTCTATAATAAATCATTAAATATATCATACAATGGTACTGTGGATCACCATTAAATCCTTTGATCCTAGATTGAGGCTTGGGGAATATGTATATTGGGATAAAACGAGTGTATCTTATGAGTAATAGTGTTTAGATAATGAATTAAATTGAATAATTTGGTGTACATTGAGAAAAGATAAGGGGAATATTATGATGGTAAGCATAGTATTGATTTTTTAAGGGTATATTTCATGTTTTGTGTGAAATATAGTGGACTTTTGGGATGAAATGTGTTATAAACCTGATCCAACAATGGTTAAAGGTTTTTATTGGAACTTGGATAAAAGTGGGTGAGTTATATATAGTAAATATGCGAGGTAATTTACTGGATGTTATTTTTTGTGAAGGGATTGGTATATTAATTTGGTTTAGATGAAATTTAAGTATTTATGGAATTTGTGATGACATGTACAATGAATCAAGGATTCATAAATTTGAATTAGTCTTAAATAGAGAGATTTTAAATTCTTCAGGTTCAAAATTAGGAAATACTCAAGTTTAGTTCTAAGATGATGGTGGTCCGATGTAGACCAATTATGTAAAAGTTCTATTTTGGGATCTATAATTGGAAATTTTATAGATTTCAATTATATCTAGGAATCATTGATGGGATGGTAGAACTAGTTACCACCATAGTACATATGTCATTTAGTTTTCTAGAATATTCAGTGAAGAGAATAATTGAATGGTTTATTTCACAAATGATATAATACAATGGGATAGAATTTTAAAAAATTGGGTCATTTATGGATTTGATTCTATTCTTGATGGATTGGGGCCTGAGGATTTCAGATAAAAGTTGATTCTAATGGTTTTAGTGTGAATATGGAATAACTATAAAGAATAAAATATCTAGAGATGAGATAGACATTGGATTTTAGTGACTGATGTAGTTTAATACAAGTGAAACCATCTTGAGGATGATAATGTTATGACAGGTTGTTTGTAATAACCATCATTTTCATATATCAATGGAATTATAAATACCCATACTCTGATGGAACTAGAGCCAATGAATTTTTCAGGTTATGAATATGGATTGATTTTTTATTAATTAAAGGTTAAATCAAGTATGTTTTTAGATAATTTAATAGAATTTATTGGTGATAAATCATATTTATGAGAAAGAGATTGGTTCTTCCCTAATAGTGTAGTAAACACCATTGAGCACCTAATGGGTGGCACTAAATACTTGATGAGAATACTATAGGTTGTTTGAAACCTTGGGTGGGTCACTGATTTATCGGTGGATCTGTTACAAGTAGTTGACAAGTTATCGAGTACTCGATCAGTTCCCATTAAGTACCTAATGGTTCTAATATATTTTATTAAGTGGGGGAAATTTAAATTTTGGATGTGTTATTATTAGAAACCTTGATTTTGGATTTTACCCTCAAACAGTCTCATAAAATGGGGGATCTTCCACTTGCTCCCTCTCCTTTCTCCCATATTCTTCACTCAGTTTGGGGTGTCCAAAGAGATATTTATTTACTGTTTATATAAGAATCTCTCTTCTTGTTCTTCCCTTTATCCACTCCTATATTTCTCTCTATGTTTTTATTTTTTAAAATTATGGATTTATGTCATATTTCACTGAATCATTATGAAATATGATCAATATCATTTGGATTTTTATAATGGTACTTAGAAGAGGTTGTGAGAGGACGATTATGAGTCATTGAATGTTGTTTCTCTAGAGTAAATAAACCCTATTGATTATTCTTATATTATAATGAATTGGGGTAAAATAGGATAATGATTTGAAGTAGTATTTTATGGATTTTGGTTACAGGAGAACTAAGGGAATGCTATGAGTCATTCACATGTTGTTACTCGAGATTTAGTAAAGTTACATCACTCATTGATAATTCCATCAAGTATATCAATTGTGTATTTTATTAATTAATTTATAATTAATTAATTAAATGCCTATTTTTATGAGATATGAGTATGTGATCTTCATTAATGGTAGGAGTGATCATGGAAATTATTAATCATATCTGAGGTAGGTGGTCCATATTTTATTATAGTTTTATATATAATTAAATGTGTTGTATGATATGAAAGAGGAGATATGTATAGTGAAACCAACAAATATGAGTGTTGTCAAGGATTAAAGGGATATAGTAAATAAGTGTGACATATTGGGGTCATAATGGGTGATCCATAAGCATTACATTAAATTTTATAGCCACCCATTGACTCTTTCGGATAATAATCTATGGGTGAATAGTGAATAGAGACCATGGTGAGTAATCTACTTTGGGTGGTGATCTGATTAACTTAGTAAGGTCTTATTTGATTATATATGATTCACTATTTAGAAAGTAAGATATATGTGTATGAGCAGTAGGTTTTCTCTATAGTTTATCTTAGAAGTGGATTCACTATAATGGGTAGATTATGAATAGAAATTTTGATCACTATGGGTGGTCTTTTAAGTCCTGATATGATCATAAGAGGTATTTTACCAAGTATATATTAGTTAGCTAGTTGTTGGGAAATTGGTTCTCTTTGGGAGGTTGGGTATGAGAATAGTTATAAATGATACATGTAGGCTAAGTCACCTTGAGAGGTGATTGGTGAATAAAGTGGGTATTAAGTGTAAATATCAAGGGAGGTCTTATGAGATTATTAGTAATGAAAAAAATTAAGGTAGAGTATTGATATGTGGATGATGGGTATATATAATCACTATATACATGGGAAGAGAAATGTTATGACTCAGTCCACTAGGGCCCCTCCTGGGCTGGAAATATGTTGAGAGTGACACCCCAAGCCCACCTCCAATAGGCAAGGTCTTGGAAACTAGTGTCAAGTAGGTATATTACTGAAATCTAAGCCTTATCCTAATGTACATGTATACATACACACACTAAGCTCTATAAAATAGCGAAAAGATATAATAAAACTGAAACCTATGGAGATTAAAAAATTTATGTGAAATCCTCTTTGAAAAATACATCAAAATGAAGTAAGGTAATACAAACATATAAGGGGGATAAATACACACCCAATATTGTGATAAAGTAGGTCCTAACCTAAAAATAGTTGGAAATGGGAAAACAAAAGATAGATTAGCTCACAATCTTTGAGGCGGAACACAAAAAACGTTCAACACCTCCAAGTACTATTATGATCCACTTATACCAGGTCCACAAAAGTTCTATTTGATCTATATTTCATATATATGAGACACATAATGTGTAGGAAAATCCAATTCATGGGGTGACTATAAACATACTCAATATGAAACATGAAATCCAAGAGGTAAGTAACATAATAAAAAAAGTAAACTCAACCCATAAGTTAAAGTGGAAAATGAAAACCATTAGAAGATATACTCACACTACAACCCCAGTCATAATGGGAGAGGTATATCAATATCCACATCAATATAATAATGATTATTCTTACCATATCTCCAAAGATCCCATATCATATGTCAAAGATCATATATATCCTAACAATAATCACAATAGAGGGAATGATCCTTGCTAATGCACTCCACAACCATGGGATAACAATCTATAGTGGATGACTTACTTACTTCCAAAGAATTATTATAGGGGAGTACTAATCCATAGATAGAGGACCCATTCCCTTTGTAGTTTGGGGGAGCATCGACTCTACCTATATATAGAGTATAGGGGACTTACTACTTGGTGATTTAGGGGAGTACCAACCTCAATATCACTTTGATGATCAAACCCAATCACTTCTATAATCTAAGAATCATTATAAGAACAATCCTAATCACATTAACTCATGTCGTTTCTTATATACTGAAATAAAGGCCACCATAAAATCCTATTTGGAATTATACTTAGAATTTTCTACTCATGATCTCAAATTTGAGTCTTGTAGAAGGATATATGCAAGGTATAAGATTCTAGGAGAAGTAAATGGTGTGTGAATTAGTAACATGATGTGTGGAACCACTTGAGGACCTAAGTGTGTTCTTATCTAGATATAGATTGACCGTCCAGGTACCTTCACATGGTGTGTTCCAACAAATACATAGAATTTTTGATCTATCATTTCCCCAATATTGTTATCACTACACATGAATCATCTGCCTGAGTAGTATCACATGGTTTGTGGGTCCATCCACATAGCTCATGATATTTAAATTGTACCAAAACCCTATCTTTTTCATGAAATTGAGAAGCACAACATGTGTTCCACTTGATTACATGACATGTTGTTAGGTTTTCTTGTATAAACTGCATCTTCCTCCTGAAGCTTCACCACATCCACCAATCCCATTGAAAAAATCATCGTTTACTTATCCTAACCACTAAAAGTAATGGACGATTCCTTTAATCATTGATTCTTAGCATTTGGTGGCCATAAATTGGAAATCCAATCTTTTAAGCATGAATTGTCATGCCTCCCATCTCCAAAAATAGGGTCTTGTTCCCTAGAACAAAATATATGGGATCCAGAATTGCCACTATATTCTTATACAATCTATTGATCCCAAGTTCATTCACATAAACTTTGCAAAGAGGTTCGATCACACATGAATTAGTCTTTAAATTTATAATCATTAGCCCCATTATCCAATGATGAAGAAGAATAGAGATGGGAGAGGCATAATTACAAAGTGAAATTATCTTTGGCCATTACTAACCCATCCAATGATCATAATAATGGAATCAAAATAGGTGAAAAATAAGGTCCCAATGACAAATAGATAATCATGTTAAAGAATTCCAATTAAAATTATTGGGCTAAGAGATTAATTAATTTCAAGTAATTAAGTATACATTCATTCCTTACTCAACATTAAATAAAAAAATGATGAAATCCACAAAAGAACAAGCCCTTCTACAAGAATGTATTGATCATTAGTGAAGAAAACATTCACTAGTGATATCACGGAAGATTTCTCTACATTCATTGTTCATTCCATGAATTTCCTCAATCATTCTTCATCAATCCATGATCATGGTCTAGTTAATGACCATGGTGTCCCTCTTCCAAGTCTCTAATATTCAAAGATTATATAGCTAACCCTAGGGATTTACCATAATATCATATTTATATAGGTTAGGGTCAAGGTTTATCATTTTTTAAATAAAATATATTAATAATTTTATTTATTTAATGCACCTACTAATGATGTCACTTCAATGAAACAACCATTTTTGAACAAACTTATGTCATTCCTAGGTTAAAAATCATTTTCTAGAAGCAAAAAAGTCACATATTTTCCATATAAAGGTATGATCAATGGGAATTACATTAATCCTAAAATATGTGCGCACATGATTTAATACATCTAAATTTTTATATATATTAATTTTTGGGTCCTGCAACACCCAAAACACCATGCCAACTCTAAGAAACAATACATAAATAATTTAATAAATGGTCAAAGGATAAAATTAAAAAATATATAGTGGTAAAATTCTCCCCACCTTCTAGTATTTTCACTCTGAAAATAATAATCTACATAAAAAGTTAAGGGAACTGAGCCTGTATCTGGATCTCTCACTCCTAGGAGATTTCATGGGTGTTATCATGCTACCAAATCACTTGATCCAATGGAATTTCCCACCCATGATGGATCCTATCTTATAGATCCTTGATCATCCTTAGGTACTTCAATAAGGTGTCTTCATCCTCAATATCCTACTCTACATAGTCAATAATGTGTTATGGGTCATATATGTATGTCCTCAGCTGTGACACATGAAAGATTTCATGAACTCAGTCTAACTATGTTAGTAAATCTAAGCAATAATAAACCTCACCAACCCTAGGAATAATTTGGAATTTCCTGATGAACCTCAGGGATAACTTTCTATCCTGAAAAAATATCTAAAATCCTTATCATAGGGAGACTCTCAAGAATCCATGGTGTCCCTTATCAAACTTAAATGATCTACGATATAGGTTTTCATAAGAATTATATCAACTCTAATATATCCTCACATGCTCATGGATCACCTATACATTCTCTATCGTTTCTTCTACCAATTTTTTCTAAACAAGAGATGTCTATCTAATCTCAATCCAACATAAGGGTAACTTGTGTGGTCTCCCATATAGTGAAACCAAAGGTTTCATGCTGATAGTGGAGTGATAGTTTTTATTATAATAGAAATAAACTAATTCTAGGTGATCCTACTAGCTCTAGATGAAGTCCAATGAGTAGGATCTCAATATATATTTCAAAACTTGTATTTTTCACTCATTCTGGTCATCTATATAGGGGAGAAACATTGTGATCATCCATAAATGTGTCTTGAAAGTCTCCTGCAGGGCTCTCCACAACTATGAAATGAATCGAGCATCACAACCAGAGATGATCATCATGGGTACCCCAATAAGCTAGATGATTTCATACACATATAAATACCACAAACTCTAAATAGAACTCTGCTTCTAGATGGTAAGGAAATGTGCCGAATTGGAAATTAAATCAGTAATCACACAAATAACATCATGGACTTTCATTATCAATGGAATCCCCATCATAAAATCCATTTATATTCCATCTCCCTTACATTATATAATCTCAATAGGTTAAGTCAGCCCTTTTGGATCCCCATGTTTATCCTTTATTGCTAACATGTGATGCACTGAGAAACAAACTCAGAAATACTCCACCTCATTATGACCCACTAAAACCATCATTGAATGCCTATGTATATCTTTTACACTATCATATCTACCATCAAGGGTGATGTTTAAAACTCCCTCAACACCTCCTTATGAAACATGATTAGAAATATAATTCATCCCTAAAAAAAGATGTTATTATCCCAACCTTCAAAAATTACATATTGTGCATATCTAGAGGATATCTACTCATTCAAAAATTCAAATTAGACATCACCCAACTAAGCCTCTATCACACAATGAAATAATGGTGGATTCACTACCATCAGCTAAAGATAATTTCCCCTCTATCTTCCATTAAGGTTAGCTACAATGAGTCCAACCACTCCAACTCTTCCAACACCAAACGAGAATGAAATTTTTGTCTAAGGGAATCTTCCAAAACATTTCCCTTCCATAGAGTATATACTATATCAAAGTCACATTCCTTTACAAATTATAACCAATTACATTATTTATAATTGTGTTATCTATGACTAAATATGTACTTGATACTATGGCATTCTCATTAAACAACAAAACACTCACTAAGTAGATAATTTCTCCACATATTCAAGCTGAATACTACCACTTAAAATTCCATGTTATGGGTCATGTAGTTATTCTCATGGGGCCTCAACTTCCTTAACCATTTTTTGATCACTACCTAACTCTATATCATAATTTATCGAACCTTAGATCTGGAGGTATCGCAAAACACCGGGTACTCAACTACCTCCTAATGTATTCTTAACATAGGATATTTGTTCAACCTCTACCTTGGCTCTTCAAAGGATATTTTACACTGCTCAGTCTTGGAAAATGGAATCCATTTTCACATCATGGTAGTCAAAGGGGTTTTAATCCTGAAATTTCTTTCCAAAAACCTTTGATATTACCTTTATAAACTGATTAAACCCAACACCTTATCCACAATGTTGTATTTCTACCAATTAATCACTGCATAAATATTTTTCAATTTCACTACTACACAATGATCACATATGTAATTCCCCTAAAATAAAACCACTCAAATCCAAAACTAACACATCGAGAGCTTACTATATAATTGGTGATCCCAGAGTAATTCTAGAACCATCCTCAAATTCTTCATACAATTATCCTTATACATAAATTAAATGATATTTTCATCAATAAATACAACAATGAACCAATACAGGTAAGGTTCAAAGATCCAGTTCATAAGTGAAATGAAAATGGTGGGGGAATTAATTACACCAAATGGAATCACCAAGAATACATAATGATCATAGAAACATTGAAATTTCATCTTTGGAATATCATCCACTTTAACTCTCAACTGATGGTAGCCAGACCTAAGATCAATCTTTAAGAACTATCTCACACCATTCAAATAGACAAACAGGTTGTTGATCCTTGGTTATGGGTACTTATTATTATTTTCCCCCTGATTGAGGTGATGGAAATCAACACATAGCCTCAATATTCCAACTACCTTTTTCACAAACAACATCAGAGTCAAATAGGGGAACACATTATATCTAATAAAACCATTCTAATGAAGGTATCACAACTACAACCTCAACTCCTAGAGCTCATTAGGGGATATATTATATGATGAAAAAGATATTAGTGTGTCCTTAAGGTGAATGTCAATACATAAATTGATAACCCACCTTAGAGGTAGTCTTAGGACATCTTTGATAAAGAAATATATATAATCCTCTACTACTACTATAATTCTGATGCCCAAAGATCCCACTACAGTAAGGGCCAACCTCATCAACTAGTGGGTGGGAGATTATAGATTCCTACTCACAATCAAGAATCATTCTTCCAAAAGCTTATTCTAACTAATAAAGGATAACCTGGTCCCACAATCCTATCAGTGTCTAAATCGCTTAAGATGACAGTCTATCTATGAATGAACTATGAAATCTAGTACATACCAATAATGGAATCATAAGGATTCATTTCAATGACCAATAGGGCCTATGTGAAACTCTCTCCACTAATTTCTAACTCACACAATTTGAATATCTAAAATATATAAGAATCACTCCATGTAGAAACTTCTAGCCATATATCACGGGACAAATAATCTATAGGAATCTATATCTATCATACAATGGATATGGAGATGAAGGAACGACTCATTAATATGTTTACAAGTACTAGAGTTAAAGTATAGAGGAAAAAACTTGTACCTCTAATCATCTCATGTATCGATTTTTCATATTTCTCCATTGCCTCAAGGAGACCACACAATCTACCGTAGTCCCTCTAAGCTTGTAATTGGTCACCTAGTCACGGTGTTAGAAGTAATTCACAATTTATTCCTCTACCTACAACCCCACTTTTTAGGGCTAAGTCAGCCCCTCTATTAGAAATTCCTCCCTTGGGGCCGCCCTGACCATGTCTAGGAGAATCATGACCACAACATTGCTTGTTTTGTGGAGTCCTATCAACTATCTCCCCACTATCCATATCACATCGTTCAGGAAATCCTGAGCCATGTGACTTTTCCCATCACAAGCATAGCATCGTCCATCACCAGGATGACTGGACCCTCTACATCCTGCCTGAATGGCTCAAAGGCCTTCATTTTTTATTCATTTGTGATAACCCCCCTTTTTCTGGGTTGAAGGGGAACCATAACATTACATTAACCATAGTATTCATGACATTACAAGACCTCAAGGTCTTAATATAATACAACCTAGACTATGAATACTTGAAACTACCCCTCCCCAGCATCTGCATCGTGATCAGATCTCCACCTTTACATGGTTTTTTGGATAGCTGTCTTGTGTAAGGATGCACATTCCCGATACCAACGAAAACTTTCATAACCTCAAATTATTCCATATATGATAGATCTACTATGGATAATACACCTTTCTCTGAATCCTTCTCTAGAGAATATTCCTTGTATAATTTTTCTGGTTTGTGTATGTACACATTAGGTGGCCTGAAGGCCTTAAGGTGGCCTGATGGCCTGAAGGTGGCCCAAAATACTTACTAACCCGAAGTCCTAGGTGGACTTACTGAATCATCTATGTGATTCATCCATAGAAAATTCTTTCATCTGTGTCTGAGAATGACTATTACACCTACACTGAGACCCTAAAGGTTGATTCTGTATAGATTTTGCTGACGACTCATCCCCATGATGCACACTACTAGATATATCTACCCAACTCACTTGTTATAGAAAACTCTCTGTTACCAAGGATCACATTAGTAATCTAGCATAATTGGGAATTCATAAAGAGACTATTCTAACCTATATGTCTTTGTAGAGGCCCTACTCAAACTTTTGTGACTTGAAGTATTCATATTTCACGATATTGAGAGAGTAGCATGTGAGGTTAGTAAACATAGATACATACTTAAAAACTAACATATCACCATGCTTCAGCTCAAAAATCTATGGGTTTTGCACATAAACAAATCTTTAAGGTTAATACTCATTATAAAATAAATTCCAAAATCCTATCCATGGTAGTATTATCTCATTATGAGTTAGAGTGACCAGAATCCACCAGTAACCTACTAATCTATGAATAAAACTAGTTGTGAGCACAACTATCTAACTAGTCAGGGACTATAGAATATAAGAAAAATCAAACCATTGACTAAATATAATCATCTAATATTTGAGGGATGTTCACTCTATTAAACATAAGTGGTCTCTATCTCTATAACTCACACAACATGTTAAGACTTCATGATTATCATCCTGATCCATTGGTACTATCAACATCTTAACATGCAGAAAATCATCCTTCTGAACCACTAGAGTTGATTCCATGTAGTTCCCATCAAGTTGAACCATAGATCTATGCTCACTTGGAGATAAATCCTCAATAATGGGTACCTGTATTGAGGCCTCATCACTCAACTAGTCATCACCAAGACCCTATCTCAAAATCCTAGAATTTTATCATCATGGACATATCCTAAAAATTGACCATATGTAATATAGTTAAATGAGAATATTTGGGAAGATGACTCAATATATATAGATAATTAAAATGAACATATCTTATATAATGCACATACCATTGGTTTTTCTACAATCGGTGCCTCAATATTCTGAGTCAACAAGTATATTTTTAGAGTCATGATGTATGGATACATCATCCACTGCACCATCACTAGGTTCCCTAGCGTAAGATCCAAACTCAAGACATTTAAAAATCATTTTACAAATTTCTCAATCTAATCCTCGTGACATGTATATATCCAAAACATTATTCCTAGGAAAAAAACCTTTGATACTACTATATCATGACCCAACCCACTAGGGGACCACCTAGGATGAAATTAAGCCAAGAGTGGCACCCCAAACCCTCCTTCAATAGACCAAGGGATGGAAACTATAGTAATACCACTAAAATATAAGGTATTAACCTAATATACCTATACACATGCACACAACTTGATCCATGAAATAAGGTAGAGATATAATAAAACTGAAACCTCTAGATAGTAAACAATGCATGTGACATCCTCTAAAAAAATACATCAAATTGAAACAAGGAAATAAAAATGTATAAGGGGGAAAAATACATGCCCAGTCTAGAGATAAAGTATTTCCCAACCAGAAAAAACTAAAAATTGGAAAACAGAATAGAGTCTATCTCATAGTCTTTGAGACTAACCACCAAACATAGCCATCGTCTCCATGTACAACTATGCTCCACCAATATCATGTCTATCGAAGTCACCACATATCGACCTACCATCTTATTAATACATGAAATGTGTGGAAAAATCCTATGCAAGGGTGAGTGTAAACATACTTAGTAGGACACATCGAAAACCATGAAAAAGGAATAATATAAAAATAGTCATCCTAACCCATAATTCAAAGAGAGAAATTAAATGAAAAATTAGATATAATCATACTAAAACCCCAATAATAAAGGGATTAGTATATCAATCTCCAAATTCAGTTAAGAATGATGAGTCAGATCACAGCTCTAAAGGTCACATCTTTGATTCCAAACACCACACGAAACCTTACAATAATTAGAATATAGGTCATGATCTTCACTATTATAATCCAGAGAAAAGGATACACTATATCTAATATAGGACCTTCTCACCACCAAATCTTGATGATGAGGGAGAACCACTCCATAGATTGATGACTCGATCCCTCTATAGTGTGGGGGAGTAATGAATCTACATGTATATAGAGTATAGGGGGCCCATACTCTGATGAGTTAGGGGAGTACTGACCCCAACAACACTCCAATGATAAATATAAATTACTGCCATTATCCAAGAATCACTAGAAGAACAATCACACCCATATCTCACCACATCATATCTAAGATTCCAAAAAAAAAAATGAAACCATCACATCCTATAATAAATTTTACCCAAAATGGGATACTCACACACCCAAATATGAGTCACAAAGAAGAATATATGCAAGGTTAAAGATTATAGTAGAATTAAACAATATGAGAATCAGGTAACATGGTGTGTGGAACCACCCAAGGACCTGGTCATGTTCTTACCTGGACATGAATTAGCTGGATAGGTCCCTCCACACGGTGTGTTCCTATAGGGACACAACATGCCCAATCACCTACGGTCTCATCTGTGTACTCTCTACACACATCTTATCCACCTAGGTAGAATCAAATGGAATGTAAACCCATCCACATGGTGTATTATATTTAACTCATACTAAAACTCATTCCTCCACATTAAACTAAGAATCACAGTGTGTGTTCCTTTGGATTATATGGTGCGTAGTTAGGGTTTTTTTAAAAACTTAATCTTCCTCCTGAACCTTCACCAAATCCATAAATCCCACTGAAAAAGTCACTATTGACCAACCAAAACAAACAAATTAATGGTAAATTCTTCTAATCATCAATTCCTGACCTACAGTGGTTGTAAATTAGGATTCTAGTATCCCAAGAATGAATCATCATGCCTATTATCACCAGACATGGTCTTTATCCCTATAAAAAACATTAGAGATCTATTGTTTCCTCATTATCCTTCCACAAAACATTGATCCCATGGTCATTTAAATAACCATAGTGAATTCAGAGGTTCGATCATGATCGAACCTATTTATTAATATTGAATCACTATCCATATGGGCCAATGATGAAGAGCATGAATAATTTATATGAGAGAGGCATAATAACATATCGAGATTATTGTTGGCCATTATGAAACTGGTCATCAATCATAATCACAAAATCAAAATTAGTGAAATACAAGGGTGAAATAATAAATAAATAAACAGGTTCAAGAATGAAGATTAAAATTATTTGGTCAAGAGAAGAATAAAATTCAAGGAATTAACCATATATCCAATCCATGCTCAACAATCAAGAATAATAGGGTGGAAAGTCAAAAAATAATGATTCATTTCTCAAGAATGGATCAATCATTGGTGAATTTTTTTTCTAGCAATGTCATTGAATATTTCACTATATTCATCATTCTTCCCGAAAATCTCCTCAATCATTGATCATTGATCTATGGTCCCAATATTTTCAACACCCATGGTGGATATCCTCCTCATATCTAATCTCCTAGGGTTATGAAGCTAACCCTATGAGTTTCCCATAATATTGTATTTATAGAGGATGGGTTCTAGGTTTTGAATTTAATAAATCAAATAAATTAACTAGTTAATTTATTTAACACACCTTCAAACGAAAGAAATTCAATGGAATGTGTGACCCTGACCAGATCTATGTCACCCCTAGGGTAAACCTCAGGTTCCAAAAACAACCATAGTCTCATATTTTCCATCTAATGTTCCAATGAATAGGAATTTTATTAATAATAGAAATCTGTGTGAATGTGATTTAATATATTCAATTTTTTAATATATTTACTTTAAGGACATGCAACCCCTAAAAAACTTCACAAACTTTGAGAAACAATAAAAGTATACTTAAAAATATTCAAATGATCAACTTAGGAAAAATGGATATGTTATAAGTGATTTATGGCCCAAGGACCTATGTTATCAATGAAATTATTTATGTGAGTATGGGATAATCCTAGGATAGTTGAACCCTGAACTAAGTCTATTTTGAGACTTTCAAATTTTGATGTGATCACTAATATTATCCAAGATCAGGGGGATTGATATGTAATGATACATTATGGATGAGGTGTAATGGAATATATCCATGGGATAGGGTTGGGTAGTGAATTTTTTAATGAATATATTTTTAAATATGAAATTATTTTTAAACTTATAAGTGTTATACTTAGAGGTGTTTTCTTTATGAAGAATAGTGTAAGTTATATCTGTTGGTGCCCAAATTCCATCTAAGAGTGCAAACAAAAAATTTTGGGGAACTGAAACCATCACCCAACTCAACAAAGAATCCTAAGAATACCAAGTAAGGTGTGTGAAAGTTTCATGGGGTTCATGCAATATTTTAAATCATTTAAAAGAGCCTTGAATTCCAGATACGATGAAAATTCGTATCCCTTGCCTGAAGTTTTCTTGAAATTCCAAGGTAATCGTCTGCATGATAGTGACGTTGCAAGTAAGAAACCCAATTTGTGTGAAACCCACTTTCATGAAACATATGAAAATTATTTTCCCTTTCATGAATGCCCCTCTAATGAATAAAGTAATTGCAAACAAGATAGCGACATTGTGAACAAGAAACCCAATCCATGTGAAACCCTCTTTCCCTCCATATATGATAAAAAATAGTATCCCTTTCGTGAAGGACACTCGAACAGTCAAGGTAATTGCACGCAAGATATTGATGTTGTGAGCAAGAAACCCAATCTATGTTCAACCCTCTTGTGCACCAGATATGAATTCAATTCATACCTTGTGCAATCGATCGCTGCGGCAGAGGAAAAATTTTTGTGGAAGACATATTCTACAACTGAGATATTTCTCATCCTTAGATGAAGAATTAATATATAAGTAGAAGTCCATACCCATTCTTTAGGGGGTCATCTAGAATTCAAACCATCACTCTATGGCATGTAAGACTGATCTTCTATGACATCATGAAATTATGGAACCCTCAAGGTATAAGATCATGCATGAATGGTTCCCCATGGGCCCTCCCTTAAGTGGGCCCACAGTTGTGTAACCCTCACCCCACCTATTTTGACCTAATTCAGAAGACGGCAAGGAAAACTCCTATGAAAAACCTTGACCTTGCGTGAAAAACTAAAATCTTGCACACAACCCATCTTTGAAACTCCATGGTACATCATTTATTATATAACCATGTTCAACCACCTTTTAAATGAAACCCCCATGTCTTGTGTGCACCTCTTACATGTAGCCCTTTAAGCTTGAGCACAACAATTTCATGATCCCTCATGAGACGTCCGCTACGCCCCCAGTGCATGTGTTCCCATACCTTTTTCTTCTCATCATAGGTATGTGAATTCATTTTTATTATCATCATAGTAATGTTAATGTGGACCTCATGATTTAACACTCATCCATGTGACTAAAACATGGAATTGATAAAGCCATTCCCCTTCCAAAGGTGCATGAATTACAGTTATGTAATACCAAGGTCTAAAGAGTGAGTCCACCATGTGTGTGTTGCATGATGTAAAATTTCCTATCACCAACATCATCAGTACACTATTTAAAACTATAGTCTTACACCATGAAATGAACATGAGATTCCCCATGTATGATCATCATGGGATGCCACTTCCTCTCCCATGTGTGATGATGTCCAGCCAAAGGGGGGATTCTATGATCAATGTGTGAGCACCACATATCCTATAACACAAGAATGGGATACTCTATGTATGACTCACAGGGAATGAGATTATCCTCACATGGAATGACATCCTCCTCGGGCATCTTCCATGCATATTCCCCACACCGTCTCTTGTTGGTACTTTTTTATGACAAGAGCATCAGGTCTATTACTTTCTCTTGTTTCTCACACCGAGTATGACTCACATGGACTTAGAGGTTATTAGTGAATATTAAATCAACCAAATAAATTCCCATGGGCCAGTCCCACACGTAATCCCAAATCATTTCCCATATATGGGACTCATTTTTAGGTATAAGCCATAATCAAAATCATTTACATGGTCCAATTTTCTGTATAAGGATCAACCACATACTCCACTTCCATGGGCCTCCTCCTTAGGTATAATCCCCATCCATTTCAAAACTATGTGGGATTTGATTCCCAACCAATTGGGATACATAGGAAGCCTCCCTGAGGTCCAAACCCAACATTTTCATCTATCTTGGTCTTCCCTAGACCACATCCCCTATAAGATCATACCACTCACCTGGGATACCATATCTCTTTTGGGTCCATCGACTAACTCAATGTATAATCTACACACCATCCAAACAAGAGAAATATTATTTATAAGGGTAACTTACATGCATAATCCCCACAAAATCCCTCGACGGTTATCCTTTCGTAGTGCGAGCATCCTTACTGCATGGCACTAAACTACATGGACTAGTCTTGTCACATGACCTTAAAACCCTGACATCGAACTATGTGGGTTTTGATCGTTCCTTCTAGATAAAGTACATGGGATGCCTCCCTAAGGTTAAATACCAACCAATGGTAAACCCAGGTCCCCCTTATAGGGGTGAACCTCTTTAATCCACCTCTAATGGGGTCCATATCAACCTTCATGGTGTAAAATCTTACCTTTATGGGACACAACACCTAGATCCTCTCTCATAGGTAATTTTGATCTATCCATCTTCATGGTGTGAAATATTAAATTTATGGTACACACCTCCTAGAACCGCTCCCACATCTCATTATGATCCATCCATTAGTAAACTTCTAAGTGTAAAATCTTCTCACCCAGGGAAACACTTTCTTGATACGCCTCCTTGGGGTGTCTTGATTAGTCAACTTCATCTCCAAAATCCATTTAACTCATTCCCTAATCCGTCTCTATAGGACATTATGATCCATATTCACAAGTCATTAAACTTTTTACCCCAAATAGACTCCTCATGTTAAACTTGGGATTATTGAGGTGAAAGCCTTGGATGATATGAACCTACGGTGTTAGCTACCTCATGTTAAACATGGAATGACTGAGGTGAAATCCATGAAAGATATGTGCCTTTTTTGTTAGATACCTCATGATTGAAATAGGATGCCTTGAGTTCTTTTCCTAAGATGCCTCCATGACATGCTCTCCTATAAAGAAGAATACAAGTGACCAATGTTCCTAGCATCCAAACATTCCAGTGATGCCCAATGTGACTACTCTATTGACTAAAAGTTACTACCCTATCAATACCCATTGTAATATCTTTATAGAAGTAGAATAATTAACTAACATCCACAAAAATATGGCACTAGGAATGTGTTCCGCGAACATGAATTAACTTTATGAGGGAGAACCAGACTAGGTGACAAGTTCCAAGAAGGAATCCATGTAAGGAGGAACCGACATACCATCATCTTGTTTCAATCAATGAGAAAACATTGTGGATGAAAGTGATTAAATCCACCCTACTTTTGAAGGAGGTAATATAGGCAAATAAATTATGATCCCAACACACATCTACATGTGAGGTAGCACACCCTAGTGGATGCATCGTAAATAGAAATGGTGAAACCAATGTGAAAATATTATCCTCAAAATGGAGATTAATAGAGTTAGAGACATTATAAGATTAACATGTCACCAGATATAGATATCTGATGCCTGTACCCGCTAAGAAAAAGTGGTCGTAACATGGAACTCACTGCAAATTGGGGTAGATAAATGTTTTACTTTTCGGTCTGCAACATTGTTAGTGTGGATCTATCTCTCCAACCATGGAATATTGGATAATGTTGGGGCATTGGGCATTTCTTTACTTATATTTGTACCAATATTTGAATCTTCCTTTTTTATAGGACCCAAGCTGCAGGAAATCAACCACCCAATTCCCACAGATGCAGAGGTATGAGAAATATTAATGCATAATTTTTGTATGATGCCACCTTCTCCATGACCTTCATTTTGGCTATAGCTACCGGAAACCCATACCCCATATCACCATCTAAAATCATCCATATGGGAGTGATAGACACCCATGTATACTGGTACATGAATAATAGATTCATTCCCATGAGGGATATGGATCACTAGGACCTAGATGATTCAGTTTCTCATTGTTACAGCCACCCCAAGGGCCACTCATGGAGCCATTACTCCTTACTCAAACAACAAATCTTTTCAAGAGTCTCTCCCTTGAGGAATACTATGACTAGATCCCCTACACTAAGAAGATAGGGGATGCTCGAGTCACCCTGGATATGACTACCACCTGAGAGCCACCAAGTAGAGATTCCACTAGGCCCCATCAGTGACAGTAATTACTAGTATCTCAAGCCAAAGAATAGGTGGACTATGCACCTGCATTGTCGGCCCTGGTCCAGACTACCTGACATCAACGTCAGGAATATGCTTAAGAGAATTCCCATCAAGGGGAATCATCTTCCTCAACATCAGTGGAACCTTCCACCACATTAAAATTCTTCCAAATTCCTACAACAGATGAGTAGGGGTCCATCCATGCCTAGTTGGGATTGAGACCTCATCCTCCTAACCAGCAGGCCGAGTTGACTCTGTTAATCACTGGCACCACCAACAGCCATTATGGGCCGGTCTGTAATGATGATATTCAATAAAAAGGCCCTCCTTATACTATTACCAACCAATGTAGAGGTCCTATCCACTATCAAAATCAGTGCGAAGGTCCTCCTCATGCCATTCCCAGCTCAAGTGGAGGTCTTCCCAGCTCTAACAATGATCAGTGCATAGGTACTCCCCTCTTCACCAACAATTAGTGAGAAGGTCCTCCTTATACTTATGCCTCCCAGCATGGAGGTCCTACTCATTCCATAAAAATCAAAAGTGGAGGTCCTCCCCACTCCTTCGATAGAAAACATAGAGTCCCTACCCATGTTTCCACCATCTCAAGCGGAGGTCCTCCCCCCTCTAGCATCAATTAGTGCGAAGGTCAACCTCGTGCTTTGACCCTTCATTATAGAGGACCACCTCATTCCATTACCACAGTTCAATATAGAGGTCCTCCCCATTCTCCTTCTGAAAAAATAATAGGTCTTATTTACATTATCATCCACCAAAGTGGAGGCCCTCCCATCCCCTAATGTAGTCAAAGAAGAGGTACTCCCCACTTCGACGACAATTGATATAGAGGTTCTCCCCGTACCTGAAACGATCAAATCAGAGGTCCTCCCCATGATATCACTCTCCAAAATAGAGGTCCTCACCATAATAAATAATTACTCCACACAGAAGAAACATTCTAGGGCATAAGGGAGAACCACTTCCACTGAAGGAAAAATGTCAGGAAGCACCAAGTCATTTTCAATCTTGTTCTCTTCTCAGATTCTATGGATGAATGAGATTCGATGATGGAAAATTTACCCAATTAATCTACATTAAAGTCTAGGGTAGGTACTTGGTGGTTAATTTATTCATACTAGAAGGTGATATCCATAGAATCCCAAAATACCTTTGTAGGTACATGCTAGAGGAGTAAGATTTGGATCCCTTCTAGGGCTCATGTTGTAACCATATCTATCATCGCTTGTTTAACTCAATACATCTACCTAAGATCCTGGAGATCTATTCTGGAATGAGATAGATGATGAGTATATAGTTGAGTCACCGATGAGTGTTGCTTCCCTCACACATGAGGTATTAGTTAACACCCAATCCTATAAGGACATAATGATGTGGTTGGTACTACCCTCAAGAGAAGACTCAGTAAGTAACAAATAGTCAACTCACACAACGAGTCCTCCACATGCCAACTGGATGTCACACCAATCCATATTAGTATCACCTCCAATCTCTTAGAACTCAAAAACCTAATCTTGGTCTAACCAAAATAAGGGCCCCATTTCTAAGTAAGAAATCCTATGGGAGAATATGTATGTTGATAAGTTGTTAGTGGTATTCTGGACGAATCCAACTTCCATCTTCAATATCCTAGTGTCCCTAACTGAGGGAATGGTCATGGGATTCTTTCAAACCCTCTGGGAAACACTTCATCGCCTCTAGGATGATCATTTGGTCTACCTAGGGAGTCGGGAGCACCTTGACAACCTTAATTAGCAGTGATGAATGATTGGGTTGGAAAAAATCCCTATGGTTCAGCACCCTGAATTTACCGACTACTATGGGACTCTCCAATACAGATGAAACAATAGCCTCATAGTGCTCCACATAATCATGGAAGAGTAATCTCTACACATGCAAATCCGAGTATAGGAACAATATGTTTCTCTCTACTTTAGCCTTATCCTGCATCATCCAGACCTACCTGTGGATGTTGATTATTTTCATCCATGTATCATTATAATGAATATATTTTCCCTAGAGATTTATAAGGATGGAGGTGCCGACATAGGGTAAAATAGAGAAAACCCACCCCTGGGGAAACATAGTATCAAACAGACCCTCACATAGGTGTCTGTACCCACCAGTAAAGGAAGACACTCATCCTAGGAGATCCCTTAGCATCATTTCTTTCAAGTCTAAATTCCAAAAAAGGAAAGAGAACTCTTTGGCCCTATGATCCTTCTAAAATGGATTAGAAGATATAGGTTCATATTTATATCACCACCTTTCTCTAGTAAGTCACATATTAGAAGAGGATTATCAACAAGCTCTTTTATGAGTGGTAACTGAATCATGGTGCTCTTCGATAGTACCCTATTCCTCCCCTAATGGGGCAGTAGGGGAGTCCAAAATTCCTCCTCATCCCATTGATCCATATTGAGCTTCGTGATCTTGCACATCCTGAAAGAGAATATGCTTGATTTTATGGAATGAAATCATGATATGAGTCCTAAAACTCATTCAATCAGTGTGAAAATATTCCTCAAGACCCAGATCAAGTTGCTCCATGAGTCACTGAGCCTAATTACAATGTTGATGAGCCTATAAATGAATTAGTGGTTAAGGATCATCTTTAATATATGGACCCTCACGAAGATGATTTGACAGCCTCTATTACTACTCCCCTCAAATACCTTGATACACAACAAGTGGTGATCCCACTTAACGAAAATCTATATCTGACATAGGTGGATGACATGAGGGAACTCAAAGATTTTGGGAACTCAAGTTTATCCCCTTTAAATGGGATGAGAAAACTACTTTAGTATCTGGACCACTTCATCTCATGGTGCGAGCCCATGTTTGGAACCCCAGATCAGCAGGAGGCCTCCAATCTTTGATGGATTGTTCAGACATTGGAAGAGTCTGCGTAATTCTTGTACGGCCAGTTTATTATTGGGTCTATCACTGGTTGGGAATATCTTCACAATAAGTTTACTTACTAGTTCAGTACTACAACATGCAAGACAAGCATCACAGACCTCTTCAAGTGCATGAAACTCCTTAATGATCATGTCGTAGAATTTTTCACCCAGTGAAAAGGCCTCACGTATTAACTTGATATGATGATGAATTAGGAGAAGCTACAAATGATGTGCGTGGGGAATATTAATACCTAGCTAGTCCCTTCCATCATCAATTAGAAATTTCCAGGAGTGTTTGATGATTTTCTATAAAGTATTAGCTCCTAAAGTAAGCATTACAACAATCCAATAAGGAATGACCACTGGATCTTCTAGCTCCTATATGAAGAGCCACTAAGGAAAATACTACCATCATTATATTGGTAGAGACCCCCAAGTTTCTAGAGCTATTTTCAGTAGAGCCTCACTAAGTAAAGACTAATTGAGGGAAGCATCCTCACCAAACATAGCCTTGCCCAGCATAGAATCGACATTCACCGCCTCACCAAGCATAGCTGCCTAGGTAGGAGAATGTGGCCCCGACCCCCTGTCAGGCTCCAGCCCCTCGTTAGAGCCAGGATCCCAGAGTTTTCTTCTCATATAGGATAAGTCAAAAATATTCTTCCAAGGATGCATAGGTTCCCTGTTACTTCCTTAGTGACTTGGAACATGGGATTTTGAAGCTTCCAGAGTGTAAGAATCCCCATAAAGCTGAGTTTAATAATCTCCTTGAACATTTACCTTACCACAAGATCCTTAGAAATACGATCAAACAATGCTATGTTTTTAAGTATTGGATTCATAACCAAGTTAATAATGTCTTTCTCAAGTTGGGAAATGTCCCAACACAAGTGGCACATATCTTATCTGAGCTCGGTAGCGATAATGAGGGTTATGGTGAATGGAAATAAGTTTCCAATCACGAGACTCAGATGTATGATAACTGGAAGTTACACAAAGAATATTCTCATGCCCACGGTGTTATTTGTTCCCACTTAGGCTAGGTTCAACATCCTGAAGTTATCGTACCTTCACTAGTTACTGCTTCTGCATTCACATTGCATCCTTCTTCATCTCACAAGGGTGGGTGCCAAGGGTGAAAGGGGAAGAAAAGTACCTCAACGATTTCAAATATGTCTCACACTCTTGGTGATTTCATGACACTAGAGATGGTAATCATCCCCAGGTTCCACACATCATTGTATTATTCCTCTAATGATGAGAATCAGTTTTCCTCCATGAACACCGTCGAGTTGGTATACCTCTTCATGGTTTCTGAAAATAATAAATACTAGAGGAGCCTTATGAGTGACTCCAAAAGATTTTGTAGAAGGAATGTTCGATGGTATAAAAACCACTTAATTGCTCCGGAAAATTCTTCCAGCTAGGACATGAATTCTACCAATTTACAGATAATAGGTTTTGTGATGATCTTAGTAGGTATAATGTTTCTATCATGCTCTATTAGACACATTTCCACATCTAACCATGATAACTGACTTGGAAAAATAGCCATAGATACACCGTGATCAGCTGCATCCAGCTAAATCCAGGACTCCATAATCTTACATGAAACTGGTAGTAGTTCTAGGAAATTTATATGCTGATAATTAAGACATTTCAAGCACCAAATATAATCCAACGGTTCAGCCAGTAGTTCCCTCCATTCCTCCTTTCAAATAAAAACCCACTACAGACCGAAACATTTGTATAAATAGATATACAATGTGCTAAAGCACCTCAATAGTATACCTATAGATATTTTGATCCTCATTTCCCTCCATCTATCAAAATATATGTGTGAGGCTCTGGTAGAAGCCTTGAAAATACCCCTCCAATTTGAAGTATAGGTAGAGACTATAGAAGGATACTATATAGAGGATGTTGGTTAAGAAGAATGTTAGTCATCATTTCTTTATCTGGAGAAGATGTGGGATCCCTTGTCTAGGGGAATATCCACCCGCTATACATCACAAGATGGAATAATGGTGTGGAGATCCATCATTTTATGGTCAACATAGGCTCAGGGATCGATCTCATCCCAACCCAGAAACTTCACAAGCTGGGACCCACTGAAGAAAACTTGATCCCCTATAATATGAAGATTCAATGTTATGACAAGACTAAGCAGAGACCATGTGGAAGGATTCAATTGAATTCCATGTTTGGAGGCTTAGTAGAAAGATCCAAGTTCGTGGTTTTCACATAGGATACCGCCTAAAACTCATTTATTGGTAAGCCTTCGCTCCATCTTCATGCAGCAGTCCCTTATTCATATCACCAATGCCTCAAGTACTCCTTCAACGGCTGGGTAAGTTTTCTTCAAGTTGATTATCCAAATTTGACTCTTGTGAATCCTTTTATATAGAAGCATTATATTACAAGATAAATGATAAAATGTTTAGACTAATGAGTTTGAGCACAACACCATTGAATCTGATCTATGGGTAAACTTGGATGATGCTTTCATCCTCCCGATTCAGTAGTTGGAATCCACGACACTGGAATTGTAAAATTTCTTTGTTATTTCTAAGAATATATGGAACTGCATCCTTAAGTACAAGGAACATTGTAAGATTACCTTGTACTCCTACACATGAAAAACTCAGGTGATACCAAAAGACCTTACCACCATGTGGTACTAAGATGATAACCCCATAACTACCATTGAACATAATAATCACCTATTTCACTTTGTAAGGTTGAATTTATAGATACCAACCCACTCCCATTACTTTGATATCAATCATGGAACCTATAGTTAAAGGATTTATGGGATTGGAGTGAAACTCTCTGTCACCACGGTATTAGTAGAACAGGAGTTCCCTAGTGATGATTCCATATCAACCCAAGTAGGAACCAAAATTCTCTAGAATCAACCGACCCAGATAAAACATACCCTCCCACTAATCCCCCCATCTCAGAAAATGAAGAGGATTTGGAAGACTCTCCTCCAACATTTGAAGAGGGTGTCTCCACCACTGTTGATGAGTTGGTTTAGGTGAAACTTGATACTGAGGCAGATCCAAGGCCAATACTGATCAATGTAGTTATGCCTCTAGAGAAAAAATAGTAGTTTGTGGATTTTCTAAAGAAACATCACGATATATTCACCTGAAGTTATGATGAGATTCCATTACAAGACCCTCAGGTCGCTGTCCACCATTTAGGAATCTCAATGATTCATAGCATATCTTAGAAGCCTACAAGGAAAATGAAACATTTTCATGGTTCTATGATTGATTCTTAAGTTTATAATATTATAAAATAAAACTTATTAAAGGAATTTCAGTACCCCATGTGTCTTTCCAACATAAACCTAGTTAGGAAGAAGAATAGGTAAATAAGAGTCTGTATCGATTTTTAGAACTCAACCACCATTGTATAAAGGATGATTTTCTACTTAAAGTGGTGAAGTTATTGATTGATGCCACAAATCAGTTCTAGGATCTCTCTTTTATGGATGGATACTCTAGGTACAACCAAATCAGAATGAACCCTGAAGATGAGGAATTTTACTGCCTTTAGAGTGCTGCAAGGAACCTTATACTATTAGGTAATTACTATTAGTCTAAATAATGCAGGGGGACATATATCTGGGATCCATGAACCACACATTCAAATTTATTATCAAGATACTAGTGGAATGCTACATGGATTATTTGGTGGCCAAATCTTGACAATGTTAGGACCATCTCATAGATCTTGAGAAAGTGTTTAGATTCTTTCACTTCTAGCATCTAAAGATGAACCCCTTGAAGTGTGCCTTAGGGGTTACATATGGGATGTTTATTAGATTCATCTTTAAATATAGTGTCATTTCTATTTACCCAAATAATATCAAGGCCATTATCTAGCTTCCTCCTTTGAGAAACCTCTTAGAACTCTGAGGACTTCAGGGCCAAAAGTGTCTTCCTGCTATTGATCATATTATAATTCACAATAAAATTGGAGAAGTTTTTAGGAAGCGAGGATAGAATGAGATTTTTTTGCAGCTCATTTGGAATCTTGAAACCCAAGATGTCTAGGTTCCCAATATAGCCAATCACAAATCAACATGAGTATATTTATTAAAATAGGAAGCATAGCCTCACAACCCGGGACCAGAGAACACAAAGTCATAGGGGGAATATACAGGTGGATACCAATAGAATCATTAATTAAAAAAATAGTTCCATACCAAGGAAAGGATCCCATACCATAAAAAAGAGAGAATGAGTTAAAAGATGGAGCCTGGGAGGAAAGAAAATAATCCTCTTTGTTACCCTCCTACCAAGTGTGGGTGATACTCATTCCTCAGTTAATTAATTTATTTAACCTGTTAAACTGATAAATAATCAACTAGGGAGTGGATATATGACTAAGTAAAGAATTAAAAATAATCAAGTAATTAGTCTCTAATGTGGAAAGACTGGTGTTCTTCTCCTTTCACAGATCAAGGCCATCAAGCATCGAACTGGATTCTGCCTCAAGATAATCACCATGACCAAAGGAGGCCATAAATAAATAACAATGGAGAGATTGATATCACACACTATTCCTCAACCTCGCATCATACCCAAGTTACACGATCGATCCATATTGAGATTAAATCCTGAGTAATGAGGGAACCAACATATCGAGCATCCGATAGATGGAGTAGGGGAAGATCAATATAGCCAATCATATTGAATTCATGTTCCCCAACTAGAACTGAATCTCTTAATATTCATGTGAATAATTCATTGGATATATCATATGCCTTTGATACCTCCTTATATTTATAGAGATCCATAAGGTGAGAAATAATGTTATACGCATATATTTTCTCATATTTCTTTAAAATATCATTGGACATGGATAATAGAATAAAACATTGTACATACATAGCATCATACATATACTTCAAATAGAGATATTATTCTTCATCACTAACCTCTTTGGAAAGTGACTCAAGAATTGGGGTTTCTAGTATTTATAATTTTCTTTCATGGAGTAGTATAACACGCAAGTGCCTATACAATTCTTGGAAATTTTCACCAGTGAGAAGGTTATCCTTCTCTAGTATGGATAATAATGATATAGTCTAAGTAATTTTAATTTAAATTTATATAAATAAATAATAGATAATTAGTAATTGTTTTATTAAATAAATTAGTTTAAAAAATTTTTAAATTTAACTAAATTCCATTAATCTCCCACTATTTTTTGAAACCTAGTAGCCCTAACCATGATTTCTGAAATATCTTGTATCTTAGATATTTTAGTTTCATGGATGAATATAAAAATTCTCATAACTAAAACATGGTTCTATCAATCTATTTAAAATGATTTTAGGTAGGCACAACTTTCTAGATAAATTAACTCAAAGTTCCTAGATCTATTGAGTGGACTCCCCAACCCTGAAATCATATTTTTTAAAATATTTTCTAAACTATTACCTCTAAGTTGTACCAAGTCCTTCTTGTGTATTAAAACATTTCTGTAAAAAATGTCAAGTCAACCCAAAACATTAACCTAAAATTTCCATGATAATTGAAAACACTACAACTTTGGCTGGTAAAGTACTTTGAACTATGAGGTTGATTCTAACTTAAGTAGTAAAAGGATAATATGGCTTAATATTTCAGTTTAATGGATTTTTATTGTTGTGTAAATTCCATTTTATCCTTTTACAAGAATTTTTAATATTAAGTGAACTTTACTTAAGTGTTAACCATGTATGATAAAATATTTATGCATAATATGGTTATATTTTATTCCTTTTTGCATTCTTTTAAATTAATTTATTATGTGATCACAAAACATTTACAAACATAAATATTTAACCATGAAACAAAGTGAAATAAAATATTAGTGCCATAATCATGATATTATCTAATCGGTTAGTTTTTCTAGTGGTTGAAAAATTAACCCTTAACCCTAGGGGAAAATAACCTTGAACCAGAACTTGGCTTATGTTATAGCATTCCACCTTTTATACTATGTATAACCTTGATTATTTTCACCTCAACTTCTTGACTCAGGCCATATCCTCTCAGTTGGGACCTCCCTACTTATATAATATTTTACTCACATGTAGGTAATGGGATCTAATGGATAGGATAAATAGGGTTTTTCATAAAAGAAATTGTGTACACGTGGGTCCTTACATAATAATGACGATGGTATGGCTGGAAGTCCATAAATAATAATTTAACCATAATAAAATGATAAATTAAAAGAAACCAAACATACACAAGGGATGTTATAATCTCATGATCATACCAACATAAATATGCAATGAGCATAAATTTTCAATCCTATTATCAATTACTTTGATTTTTTCTTTTAATTAATATAATGTGTCACAAATTAATCTAATTAATATTATTTATCTTAATTTAATTCAAAATATTTATATATCATTATATATCTCTCCATATATATCTATCTAGATTTATCTCTACATATATCTATAGATATATCTCTATATATATCTTTCTAGATATATGTCAAGATATATTTCTAGATATATCTATCTAGATATATCTCTAGATATATTTTTAGATATATATATATAGATATATATCTAGATTTATCTCTATATATATTTCTATATTTATATCTTGATATATCTATCTAAATGTATCTCCAGATATATCTTTCTATATATATATCTATATAACTCTCTTATTGAATTACTGATTATGTTATAGAGAATAAATAAAATAAGAGATGATGATGTTTAATTGTTGAGGCAAATCAATTGAAGTAAAATAAAATAAAAAATCATGCAATAAATCAATGAATAATAAATAATTATAAATTAAACATTTGATCCCTTTGATACCACTTGTAGGTTCTGAGAGCAGTAGAAGAATACTTTGAGGGTATGACCAACTCATATTTTAGTCTTAAATTGAATATAATCATTGATTTACATACTCATGAGACCATGTATAATTAAAATAATATATTAAATAGGCTACATTAATACATCATAACTATAGTGAGAGGATATTCATATGTAATTCATAATTAATTTATAAGAAGGTATAGAAATACCTCAACTTGTAATTATTCTTTCATTGATGATCTGATGGAATGAAATTCATTACACTATCATTTTTCTGTAGGATTCAAGTTTATAATACCTCTAGATGTGATCCACATGTGCACTACAATATCTAATCATCATCGTAGAACCACCAGGTGCTATAATAGTTGATAATAATCACTTTTATTTTTTGTGGTTGATCGCAGTAGTTCTATTCATGTAGTATGAATAACCCTTGGTGTTCTCTCAAAATATTGAGAGAGAATAATGGGATAGATCTCTCTAGGTCTTGATACAATCTCACCTTATCTATTGTGCACACAAAAAGTGAATAAGGAAAATGATACAATTTAATATTTAATATATCTAGTTTTGGGTTGGAAATTGCACACAATGTATTGACCTCATATTTTTAAAAGATATTTTTTTTCTAGAAAAAATGTGTGTTATATTATATGATATTATACTCATACATAATATAAAGGAACAAAAAAAACTTATCTCATTAATAAAGATAATTACATTAGGTAGCTACGAAACTAATGAAAATTCTAAACTTTATAATTGGACAAAAAAATGAAATATAAGAGATAAAATGGGAAAATATAGATCACCCCTATCTGATAGAATCATCTCTCCCATGACCAATACTATTGAAATGAAAAAAATATTATTAAACCAATCAACATATTAGAAAATGAGAATATATCCTTTGGATGAATTATAGTGAATATTAAGTGAAATAATGAAGTGGTATTTATAGGGAGAGATGTGACTATTGGAATAATAATATGATCATTGGTAAAATATGACCATTGATCAATATAATCATTATCATATTTGACCATTGGTAACTATACCCATTGTTAATAATTTTACCATTATAATTAGTTTTTATATGTATAAATTGAATAGGATAATTGGAACTGAAAAGAGAAATGATGGCCTCAATTAGTAGAGTCATGGAGTTTGAAGAATATTTGATAGAAATTGGAATGAAAGTAGCGTCACCTGAGTTATCCCTTGAACAATCCAAAGCCAATCTTCAATAAGAAAGGCCAAAACAAAATCACCTATGGTATAATTAAATTTTAGTAGAGATTACCCCTTGGTCAATGTTAACTAAGCCACCCCATGAAACTACCACTGTCGCACACCTTACCCTTAAGGCGTAAACATGTGTAATAAGGGTTTACATGTCCAAGACTTAGTTAATTAAAGTGTAATTAACTTTTCATAAATAAAATTTTTATTTCATTAATCTCATTTTGATATTAATTTTATTTAATAAGATATATATTTAAGTAAGACCAATTTCATTAATTGATTATTGGATGTAAATAAAACATAATTATTTTTTAGAAAATATATAAACATTTATAATAAACTTGATTATTTGGAATAATATTTTCTTTAATGAAATATTATTTTAAAACAATCTTATTTAAATATAAATGATAAAATTATTTTATAATGTCTTAGTAAATTTTTATAAGTATCATAAATTTGACCGTGTCTAAAAACCTGGTATTTTTCAATAAATAACAATGAATATATTTAAAAGATAAAATTATCATATTTATAGAATTGTTTTGATAAAATATAAATTATATTCTAAATCAACATGTCAAAATTATGTTAGGGTGGATTTTTTAGAATTTTCTATAAGTATTTATTTTATTATGAGTAGTAAAAAATACAGTTTTGGGTTTTCGGTATGTTTTATGAATTAATATTTATGTAATAATGATGTAATAATAAATTAACCACAATAAATTACCTAAAATATTTTATTTTATTAATATTATTTATTTTAATTGCTTTAATTCAATTTCCAAAACTATAAGTGACTTTCCAAAGTCGATAATGGAAAAATTGATTTTTAAAAAATTATTTTGTGTAAGCTTTACTTTTCCATGTAGAAAAAGGTATTTAAAAATGTTTTTCAGTTGTAATGGATTAAAATATCATAAAAGTTTACACAAATTCCTAAAAAATGATAAAAAACCATGGCTAATCCAATTGTTTTTTCATTTTCCACAACCTGGATTTCCAAGACCTGTATTGGGAAATTATTAAACAATTCCTCCACTTTTTCTATAAATACCAACCCATTTAACCTATCACTCCAGTAAAAAACCATTATCTATGAATTTATAGACATTTTTCCTCCCAATTATTTCCCCCAACGTGTTCTTAATTCTCCATGTTTCCAATCCCCAAGATTTAGCAGCAATTCATTAAGGTAAGGGAATTCTCATCATCTTATTTTCCATTCAATTAATTGTTTATATATAGGTATTATAAATGGTATGTTACTTTTTTTCTTATTATTTTGATTATACCCTTACTTATAAAATATTTTTTATTGATATACCTTATCTCTCTCATTTTACCCATTTCTAAATTCATGTCTTATACCGGTCATGATGCCAAATTTACTTTTCAAATTCCTCTATTTTACATAAGAAATTATTAAATTATTAATACCCAAAACATTTCATTATATCTAAGTATTCAACTAGATTTTAATATAATTTTTTATTTGGGTATTTACATGTACAAAACCCACATTCCCTTTCCTTGAGTTAAAATTGATGTTATTGTAAATATTTTAAGCACTTACCTACCCAATACTTTTATATAAAACCAATACTTTATTATCCTCAAGTGAATGATAAAATTATATATTATAATCAATGCGCCTCACATGAAATTGATAAGGGTTCACCCTGATATCAATCCAATTAATTGGGTAAACAATTTAATCACTATAGATTACATTTTTTATGATACCTTTTGGAATAACCTTGGTAATAAAACAGGGTGATATGCTTATGAATGGATCTTTTTTATATTATATCCACATTTCCATGTTATGAATCATTTTATTTTATTTATTATATGCCTCTTGTCCTCTTGTTGATTCCATATTGTTATTCCTCACGTTCATATTGATATTATTCATATTAACATACTAAATGTATCCCTTGCTTATTCCCCTACTGGGCTTCACGCTCAGCCCTTTCTTTTTATGTATGTCCCTAGGATATGAAATTATGTAAAAGTAAATTAGGGTTAACTCATTAATAAAGCTTTAAGGTGTATTAGAATAATGTTTTATATCTTATTATATTATTTACCTAATATCCGGTAAAACAAACTTTAAATGATCATGTGTTTTGTTCCATGTAATGAAAATTTTATGTAATAAAAAGGCAGGACACCACATTTGGTATCAGAGGAAAGTTTGTTTATTAATGTAAATTAAGGCTTGAAAACTTTTGTAAAAACCCTATGGATAATTCAAAATATAGGAAAACATCCTGGAATTTTGGTGAAGTATTAAGTGGTTTGTTTCCAAGAAATAAAATCACTTTCTGGATACTACATGTAGATGTGTCTCTAGAAAAGATGTGTATAGGGGTAACAAACCAGAAATCAGCATATTGAGATAGACTCAATCAGTAACTGGTGCATGAAAATGGGTCTTTATTCACACCTAGTTTGACACTCTCAATTGATATGTTTATCTAATCTAAATCATTTTATGAACAATTATGAAGGATATATAAACAATATAATTGTTATTAGATGAAATTAATGATTAAAATATTTAATAATTATTTTTAATACATATAATCACTTTTGAATTATAACATTCCTAAAATTAACATGTTTCTAACTAAGGTTTTCTTTGGTTAGATAAATGGCTTGAAGTAGGAGGAACCATGTAAATGATGAATGAAACAGATGAGGCACTAATGGCCTTCCTAACACGATGAAATATGGAATGGAAAAATTCATGAGGATGATGAATAAACTATCTAAATTTATTCATAATAACTTGAATCAAGGTGAGAAACTAGATCCAACTCAAAGGGAACATCTTGTAATTGAGTGCTACATGTGTCAATTCCCACCTTAATTTAGTTGATTTACCAATATATTTATTTATAAAAAATGGATTGCATCTATAGAAATAATATTTTCTATACTCCACTATTTAGAGCTAAACAAATTCACCCTGGTAGTATATTTATTAGAAGTTAAATCTGATTAATGGTGGACAATGATTAAAAATGTGATGCCAAGACGGGGTATTTATGATATTGAGTGGGAAGTGTTTAGGGGAATATTTTTTAATACATATCTCCCTTGTTTGATGCAAGAATTCTTAGAGATGAATCAGAAATAATATGAATCAATGGGAATCTATGAAATAAAATTTAAAAGACTTGTTTGATAGACCTCTAACTTTTTTATGGATCCTAAGGGAAAGTTTTATATAATTTTCAATAGAATAAAACCCCATTTGTGGCGTAATTTATAAAATAAATACTATGAAAGATATGAGGAGATAATGCAGAGTGATATGAAGGTTGAATTGGAGTTTGGAGATACATAGTGGTCACAAAGTTTGAATGAAAATAAGAGAGCAATGGATCCAAACTCATGGAATATTTTTTATCATGGTAGAGGAGGAAAGAAAGTGAAATTACCACATGCATTAAATGTTTGAAGAAGAATTTTTGGAAATTATTTCTTGGGAGTGTAAAGTGATAAAATTATAAAAGACATATCCATATATCTCTAAACTGTCATGGTGAGGTGAGGCCATAACTTCTCAACACTAATGACAAAGGGAAGATAGTTTATGCCTATCCAGAAGTTCAATGGTCCGACTATAGACAACTTAGGAACCTTTCCAATCAATTTACAAATCAGAATATAATGGAGTGAAACCACCATTAACCTTAGAATATGATAAGGAAGAAAAATGGGATTTTTAATAACAACATCTGAAGTAGAGGCTTCAAATAATGTGGTTATAGGTATACTCTTTGGGCCTTCAAAGCTAGAAAATACATCGTTTGATTCTGTTTCTATGCATGTTTTATTTCATCCAAGTTTGCAATCATATAGAATCAATCCCTAAGATTCTAAAAGTAGATTTATTAGTGAAGACTCCTAGAGGTATTATCCTATCTTCAATATTTTATATAAACTATAGAATTAAATTTAGTGAATACATTCTCATCAGAAA
Organism: Viscum album; assembly: GCA_963277665.1. Lineage (NCBI taxonomy): Eukaryota > Viridiplantae > Streptophyta > Magnoliopsida > Santalales > Viscaceae > Viscum > Viscum album. The sequence continues at coordinate 165,404,960 of OY728125.1, read as the reverse complement.
TCTAACAGTCTTTCCAATGGTCGAATTTAACACTATATAAGGGATGGACTAGCTCTCAACATATAATTCTAATATCAACTGCATAAGAAAGGAAATTTTGGTAGTATTGAATGAAAAACATAAAATTATTTTCAAAGGAGAGACATCCTAGCCCAAGATTTGTCTAGAAGCACCTCCCATAGACTTTTTTATAGAAATGATCAGTGGATACAGAGAAGGAAATGAAAATATAAGGATAGAGAATGTCCCTATAATTTAGTAATAAATTGATGTATTTCTAAATAGTTACATAGACCTACACTATAAATAGAGGTAGAGTTCAACATTGAACTCAGACCTAGATCCAATCCGACATTGAAGACCTCGTATAGAATTGAAAATGTGGATTTGGAGGAATTAAAGAAACAAATTCAAGATATTTTGGATAAGGGATTTATTCATCCAAGCGTACCTCCTTGGGGATCACTTTTACTCTTTTCAAAGAAAAGGATGCATAAATGTTTCTATGCATTGATTATAGGGAACATAACGAGATCACAATGAATAACAAGTACCCTCTCCCCAAGGATTGATGATTTATTAGACCATCTTCATGGGTCGCAATTCTTCTCTATGATTGGACCATGATCTAGGTATCATCAATTAAGGATTAATAAAGAAGATATTCTAAATTCTACCTTCTGAACAAGATATAGTCATTATGAGTTTTTCTTGTGTGCTTCAGATTGACTAATTATCTCTCTATATTTATGGTTTGGGTGAATAGAGTATTTAAGGACCACCTTGATAAATTCATGGTTGTTTTTATTGATGATATTCTGATAGTTCAAAAGTTCATTAGGATCATTTGGATCCTCTAAGGGTTATATTTAAAACTCCACAGAAGGATAATATATTTGGAAAATTTTCCAAATTTGAATTCTTGTCCCAAAAAATAGAATTATTGGGGAACATTGTAACTAATATAAGAATATCAGTTGTCCCTACCAAGACAAAGGATATAGAGGAGTGGCCTCATCCTATAATAGTAACCAAGATTCATGGTTTCCTTATTTTAGAAGGATATTATAGGAAGTTTGTGAAAAAATAATTCCTTTCTAATCCACTAACCAATTTAAATTGAAAAGGATATAAGTTCATCTAGATAATGGATTGTAAAGAATGTTTCCAAGAACTAAAGAATATATTTGTTTCTATACCGTTTCTAACTCTACCCTATGTTGGAAAAGGATTTTTTATTTAAAGTGATGCATATCTGAAATGGATTTGGTGAATCCTTATGAAAAATGATAGGGTGATCACTTATACATCATGACAGTTAAATCCCCATTATAATAATTACCCTATGCATGACCTAGAGTTAGCTATAGTTATTTTTTCTATTAAAATATAGAGGCACTATATTTATAGGGAGAAATGTGATATATACAAAACCCACTAGAGTTTGAAGTATATATTCATGAAAAATAAATTAAATATGAGACAAATGAGATGGTTGGATATTATTAAAGACTATAACTATTAAATTCATTGTCACCTCAAAATAGAAAACAAATTCACTAATGTATTAAGTAGGAAAGACCTTGTAGTGTTGGAAATGATGAGGATTCAAGGTGATCCATTGATTGATGACCTGATAAGATTGGACATGGGAATTATAGGGGAAGGGACATCATCATTCCGATCATAAATGATTTCTCAACCATCATTACTATATAATATCAATAAAGATCAATGATAATGTCTTTTGATACAAAAAATATAGAGGTTATGAAGAATGAGACGTTTCATGAGCTCAATATTGATAAATAATATGTACTTAAATTTCATACAAGGATATGTGTCCCATATATCCTAGAGATAATGAAGGATTTGATGGAAGAAGCTCATAAATATATATTCTCTGAATATCTTGTAATCATAAAAATGTATAGGGACCTTAATTATCATTTTTTGTGGGATAATTTGAAAAGTAAGATTGCTGAAAACACTACAAGGTTTTTTTTCTATAAAAAAGTGAAGGTGGATCATTAAATTTCTAAAGAGGTATTGAAGCCAATACCCATACCAATATAGAGTGGTACATTATCAGAATAGACTTCATCACTATACTCCCCAGAACATTCAAACAAAACAATGTGATATGGGTTATAGTGGATCAACTCACCAAGATTTTCCATTTCATCTCTTTTTAGTAAGATTATTCTCTTGAAAAACTCTCTAGGATATATATAAAGGAAGTGGTGAGGCAACATGGGGTTCCAATTTCAATCATTTCTAATCATGATACAAGGTTCACATCTAAATTTTAGAGAAGTTTTCAATATGATCTGAATACTAAATGTAATTTTAGCACGGAATATCACCCCCAAACTAATGGACAATCTTAATGGGATATTTAGACACTTGATGAAATCATGAGAATATTCCCAATGGAATTTAAAGGTGGATGTGATCAACACCTCCCATTAGTTGATTTCTAAAACAAAAATAGCTTCCAATCTAGTATTAAAACATCACCCTATGAATCTATATATGGGAAGTAATGTATAACTCCTACTTGTTGGGATGAAGTTGGTGAGTTACTTGGGATTGATATCATGGAAGAGATGATAGAAAATGTTCTTGTCATCCAACAATATATAAAATATTCTTAGAGTCGGAATAATAACTATGATGAAAACCATCGAATGGATTTTTAGTTTGATGTTGGAGAAAATAATTTCTTTCAGATATAACCATGGAAGAGAGTCATGTGGTTTGGGAAGAAATGGAATATTATCACTATGTACATTATACCTTTAAAAATCCTTGAACAAATAGTATATGTGGTCTATCAGCTAGCACTTCCACAAAATATAGCTCAAGTTTATGATGTATTCCATGTATGTCCCTTGATAAAGTACATACATGATCCCTCAAATTTACTAAATCTAGAGGTGGTACAACTAGAAAATTAACTCTCTTATGAGGAACATCTGATGGAGATCTTGGACCATAGAAAAAAAGTTATACACAATAAGGCAAATCACCCATTAAAATCGTTGTGGAGGAACCATAAGTATGAAGAGGTGAAAGAGGAACCAAAAGAAAGAATAAAACAGAAGTACCATTAGATATTATCAACCAAAAATTTGATTTGAAATTTCAAGAAAAAAATTTCTAGAGGGGGGAAGAACGCAATGACCCAAGATTTTTAAATGATATTTGTTTCATAAAAAAATGTGTGTTATATTATATAATATTATATATGTAAAAAATATAGAGTAACCAAAAAACAGATCTCATTAATAAGGATCATTCCACTAGTCAACTATGAAACCAATGAAAATGCTAAACATTACAATTGAAAAAAAATATATAAAATAGAACAACGAAAATGGGAAATATAGATCACCCCAATTGGATAGAATCATATCCCCCACCGCCAACACTATAGAAATGAAACAAAATATTAGTAAACTAATCAATATCATTGAAAATGAAAATATAACCTTATTAGTAATTATAGTGAGTTGTGAATGAAATAATAAAGAGGTGTTTATAGGGAGAAATGTGACTATTAGAATAGTAAATATCCTTCTTTTATCCAAGCTATTTTTATTTCTCATCAACATGATATTTTCAACCTCATTGATATCTCATTTGAAGATGAAAACATTTTCATCACCGATTCTCATACTAGGTTATTCTTATCCAAGGATTACTAAAACATTTTATGGAAAATTAGTGACGATAACGTATAAGATGGTTGTATCTAGCGCAGTGACATTCCGGGGAAGTCAAAATTTCTTATTTGGAGTATTTGTAACCATTGTATCCCAATAGATGAGGAGATTAAAAATAAGGGTATCCAATTAGACTCCAAATACTAGTGGTACTACGTCCCCAAGGAAGAAACTATCAAGAATTTATTTTTTCAAAGTAATTGGGAATCAACTATTTGGAGGATTTCAATTCTCTACTAGGGTTTTAGTTAATGGACAATAGTAGTAACAATTTCCTTTAGTTTTAGATACATGGGCCTAGTATCAACATCCATGAATGCAAGGTCAGGATCGTCTTGTTGGACTTGGGATACTGGATTATTTGGAGTGCTTGAAATTTGTAACATCTGGGAAATGCAGGGAGCTCAAGGCTAGCCATCCATATTCAGTCTCACTCCCATGTTGTGGACCTAGTATTTCCTATAAAATATTGGGATACCTATTCATCCCTTTGGGTGATAATGACCATTAAGTGGGGTTTTATTCACCAAAGAACATTAACCAGGGTCATTGGGTATATTGGAGGCCTCTTGATGAGGGTCTCAAACTCAATATTAACACTTCCAATTTTAATGATATAATGAGAGGAGGTGGGATTGTGCGGGACTCCAAGGTTTTGATAGTCATAACATTCAGCCTATTTCTAAGGATACAATGGTGATTCTCTCTTGGTTGAGTCCTTGGCCATGCATAGTGGACCAGACATGTGTTGTTCCTTCGATATTACTCTATATGAGGTTTAAACAGATTTAAATATCGTCCTCAATTTTCTTTAATGAAAATTAGTTATTACCTGGAATATTATCTATCAGAACCAAAATTGAAAAAAGCTAATGACAAGGAGTCTATAAAATTCTCATACATAGCATGATGGAAAAAAGTACTGGACTTACTTTAATCTAGGGGTAACCAGTATTATCTATGTAATATATTTTCTACTTTGGGATATCTTCCTTTTGAATGTGTTAATTTTGTTCAAGTTGATACCCTCAGCTTTCACTACTTTAGACAACCCTGACGCTAATATGTTTCTATTTATTTAATATAATTTCTTAAATTAGGCTGTATGGTCAATATAACTATTTGAATATTTGAACATTGGGACCTATAACCATTGGTAATAATTTTACCATTATAATTATGTTTTATAAGTAGAAATGATAAAGGATAATTGGTGGAGAAATGAGAAACTATGGACTCAACCATTAGAGTTATGTTGTTTGAAGCCCATTTATGATAACATGGGAGGGAGGTAGAATCACTGGGGTTATCCCTTCACCAAGGTCAAGTTGAGTATCAAAAAGTGAGGCTTGAACGAAATCTGTTATAGGATAATTTTAAGTTAGCAGATATTACCACTCGGTTAATGTTATCCAAGACATCCCATGAAAGTGCCACATCACACACCTTACCCTTGGGGAATATGTGAGTGTAATAAGGTGTTATGTGTCTAGAACATAGTTAGTTATAGTGTAATTCCCTTTTTATATATAAAATTTATATTCAGTCAATACCATTTTGAGATTATTTGTATTTAATAAGATATATGTTTAAGTAAGGCCAATTTTATTAATTTATTATTGGACTCAAACAAAACATAATATTTTTTATAAAATATATACACTTTTATAATAAAAATAGGTTTTATGAATAATATTTTTTAGTTAAATAGTATTTTGAAATACTCTTATTTAAATTAAAATTATAAAATAATTTTATAATGTCTCGGGAAATCGTTATAAGTTTCAGAAATTTGATAGTCTAAAAAAGGTTTTATTTTTCATTAAATAAGGATGTTTATATTAAAAAGTTAAAATTATAATATTTATAGAAGTATTTTTATAAAATAAATATTATATTTGAAATTGGAACATCAAAATTAGTTTAGGGTGAATTTTTGACAATTTTATAAAATACATTATTTTTCAGTGAAAAGTAAAAATATTGTTTTGGGATTTTGTTATGTTTTATGACTTCATATTTATGTCATAATGATTTAATAATTAATTAAACATAATATAAAACTTATAATATTTTATTTTATTAATATTATGATTTTTAATAACTTTAAATCAATTTATAAACCTATAAGTGACTTTCTAAATTCTGAAATGAAAAAATTGTTTTTAAAATTATTATTTTGTGTAAACATTAATTTTTCATGTCCAGAGAAGTATTAAAAAAATATTTTTTGTTCTAATGGATTAAAATATTATAAAATGTGGCTCAAATGTGAGAAACCATGAGAAAAAACCATTGGTAAGACAATTGGTTTTCATTTTCCAAAATCCAAATTTCCAATACCTATATTTAGAAATTATTAAACAATTCCTCCACTTTAGCTATAAATACCAACCCATTTCACCTTTCCACTTCACTTCCAAACCATTATCTATGAATTTATGGAAATTTTCCTCATAAGGATTCCCCTTAAGGTTACTTTAATCCCCCAATGTTCCAATCCATAATATTTAAGAGAAACTCTTCAAGGTAAGGGAATTCTCACCATCTTCTTTTCCATTCAAGTAATTATTTTTGTGTATATCTCCTGAAGGGTATGTTACTTTCTTTTCTTATGATTTTTATCATACCCTTACTACTAGAATATGTTTTTATCAATGGGAGACCTTTTCTCTCTCTCTAATTTTAGCCTTTTCTAAATCCACATTTTATACCGATCATGCTACGAAATTTACCTCTCAAATTTATCCATTTTACATAATAAATTCATAAAATGTGAATACTCAAACCATTTATTTATCCATGGTTATTCACCTAGATTTTAATATTATTTATTTGGGTATTTACATATACTAACCCAAAATTACCTTTCCATGGGCTAAAAATGATGTTATGGTCAAGCCGTTAAGCACTTACATACTCAATGCTTATATATGAAACTCATACTCTATTCTCCTTAGGTTATTGACAAAATTATTTATTATGTTCAATGTGTATCAAATTAAATTATTAAATATTAAGGGTCTGACCTAATAGCATACCAATACATTGGGTAAAGAATTAATATCTAGAAATGGCATGTTTTATGATACCTTCATGAATAAACTTTTTAATTTTAATTTATTATACCTTGGTGATAAACCATAGTGATATGATTATGAATGACTCATTTTTATGTTGTAGACAAATTTACATGTTATGAGTAATTTTATTTTATTTATGATACACATCATTTCTTCTTTTTCATTCCATATTGTTATGCCACATGGTCTTATTGATATTCCTCATGCTTACATGATAAATGTATCCCTTTCTTATTCCCTCATTGGGATTAATGCTCACAACTTTCCTTTGATGTATGTCCCCAGGATATGAGATGATGTAAAAGTAACTTAGGTTAAACACATGAATAATCCTTCAACGTTTATTGGAATAATGTTTTATGTTTTCTGTATTATATTCCTAATTTCTTGAAAACTAAACTTTAAAAGATCCTCTGTTTTGTTCTATGTAATGAAAATTTTATATAATAAAAAGGTAGGATTCCTTTCAAAAACACCCTAATATATTTAATATTCTTAAATGAGAACATTTACATTTATAATAATAATAATATTATTAATCTATTTACATTCACAATTCTTTAAGAATATAAATAAATACTATTTATATTATTCACATAATTAAACTTGGTTTGCTTTCCCTTATCAACATTTACTGATCATTGAATAATGGAAACTTAATTAACTAAATATCATTGAATTATTCTATAATAGATATAATAGATATCATATTTTACAAACTTTAAAACTATTATTTATTATTATCATATATCTCACTTTTTTTGAATAAATTGTGATTAAATTATGGATATAAAACAAATTTGAATATATATTATTTATTTTAACCTATTAAATTGATTACTCGAATATAAATGAGATTGCGGATACACTTAGTGTGTGAACCTTTAGGACTATTTCTAAGTGACATTAAGAAAAAACACCTAAATTCGAAGGTTACTGTCTAGAAACACACCAAGAAATCCTTATTGAAAGAAGCTAACATCACAATAATGTCCAACCTCTTACGAACATTTACCATGTAATATAATCCTTTTATCACAATATCTATGATCAAACAGGTTTCATGTATATGTCATCAACATATATGCTCGATATCTATTTCTTCAAATTTCTACAATTGAACTCATGTACTGAATGCCAAGGCCATTGATTTATGTAAGAAGTTTTATTCCATCAAAGGGCATGAGATATCTAGTTTTGTTAGAAGACAGAAGGGATAAATCATTTCTCACATTATCTGTTAATGTGATATCACTTGTGACACACCCAATGTACCCTACATAGCTACGAACATATTTCATAAATGTCTTCTTCAATTCATCAAAGTGCACAATTCATTATATCCATTAATGATAATCATAAAGTCCAAGGATCAATATAATCATCTGTATATTGGAATATTAAATGACATGTAGAAATATGTATTTCTTATTTGAAGGGTTTATTATCATAACCTACGACATTGGAGATTAAAAAATTTGAACACCATAAGAAGTTATCTCAATTTATTGTGATCTTACTACCTTTGATATCCAATATTTTTTGTTTCCTATTAGACAATATCATCCACCCATAGAAAAAGGTTTAAAAATAATGTCATGGAACCTCTAGGATCTCATCATAGTGGGGAGGTGTTATGACCTATCATCACAACATATATTATAAGGAAATTATCACCTAAAAATATCATGTAGAATAAAAATCAAGATTTGGTAATAAAACTTCTTTAATTAATAAAATTTAATCATGTACTAAATAATTTGGTTCTAGGTCACCAACTCTAACATGCATTTTATAAATGATATATAGAGAACCTTCAGAGAAAACTAAGTGAATAAAAATTTTAGGATTTAATGAGTGTATGAGGTAGTGAAAGTAATTATATTCATTATAAGGCATAAGGAAAGTAATATACAGAATTATAATAGATCTGAATAGACACACCTGAGATGGGAATGAATTAGGTGTTGTCATAGTTTTATAAAATTAGAAATATTATTTTACACTTTACCAGTTCAGTATTAAAAAAATGATATCTTTAAGAAAATGGATTTCCTATAGTTTAACCTATAATATATCTATATGTAGTGCATATAAAGTAGTAAATACGGAACAAGTGTTTTTAAAAGATTTAGTCCCAATGTGAGCTTACTCCTTGTTGCAGTTGGCTTTTATTATGTTTTTTAGATTTTGGACTGTAAATATTTTTAACAATACAAGTGGATTGGATTGGTATTATCCTAAAACCATTTTTTAAGTAACATAGGAAAGAGACCACTATATTACATAGGTGATAAAACATTCACAATATTACATATGTGAATGAGTAAAACATCTCGTTGCACTTATTTATGCTGGAATCTCACTAGTTCTTCTCAATTTTCTACTTATCATAAAGTATATAAATAGTTTTTATTGGATGACACAAAATCATAGTAAATGATCTCAATCCTAAATTTAGAGTGTTTTATAATTCCTTTGAGACTTCAAGAACTGCTAATGCAACTCGGTCACTACTTCTCACTAACTTGCTTAAAAATTCATTTAAATTGGTTGTTGAAAATTTTCAATTCATAATCTCAAGTACTCAATCCCAAAAATAAAATTATTGGGAAAATATACACTGAATAGAGTAATCATAATTTTTCTTGTATATTAACACATTGATTCAGAGGATTTCCCTTTCTCACTACATTAAGAACTTAATAGGACTATAGTTTTTCTTTATTCTCCTCAAATAAATATATTTACTAGATTAAGTTATCCATATAATTATTATATTATTCTTCAATACACAAGATGTTCATATTTTTCATAGTAGTATCAAGTTGCATCTTCTTCCTAGAAAGTTTCATCTGTCATAGATGACTTTCTTCGAAATGTGTAAGCTTTTAGATTTTTACACATATGAAACCAACTTGGCTTCAGGGAAATCTTCCTCTTATCTTAAATTCAAACTCATGAATACATGTGTATAACCACTATTTTTCTATTCTACCCCTGTCTCAAAATATTTAAAACCTCTATTTTTTCCAATGACAATATTCTCTCACATCTATAAATCACTTTTCCTGTATATCCTAATCATTAATTTTTCATGACATTTTCATATACCCAAATTATAGTTACCAAGGTTTATCATACATAAATTTTACATTATTTTTTATTAATATTCCTTAAATTACACAAACAAACACCTGAGGAATTAATATTTTAGTGTCTTTGGAAACTTGGAAACACAAAAAACTGGTCCTTAGGTAAACTATATCATATCCCACCATGATATTCATAACTATCACCCTTCTTAGAAATTTTATACGTAATAAATTTCTTTATAACCTATGGAATGGAAACATAATAATGGGTCAAATAATATACCGAGTAAGAGTAAACAAGTGAGATATGTAAGAATAACATTAATATAAGGGTATGAGGACATTAACATAACATTTAAAAACCATACTCTTCATATCAAAGATCATATTCTTGATTCATAGAATAATTATTGGCAGTATATAATACATAAATCACAAGGGAATCAAAGAACATGATCCATGAGAGTATGGAATTGGCATAATAGAAAGATTTTTGGCATACACATAAGCAAAAAAATTATTTCTATATTAGTTAAGGCTCATTTCCAAGGCTATCATAGTGGAATGAGTTCACTCCCAAAACCATCATAGTAGTTAACATTCACTCCTAAGACCATAATAGTATAAAAATACCCTTAATGAAGTAGGATTACTATCCACTCTAGTCTTATCTATCTCATAAGATATAAATAATTACCCAATGCATTGGAGGGAGATATAGTCCCCACCAATATCATAATTTAAACCATATTTATGTGTTCCAAAAGATTATAAAACATTAATCATATAATAAACCATAAAATGAAATGGGTTTAATAAACATTTAATCACATCAGGAATTGTGAAAAAGCCATAGGTTTCATAATAATTTCAAACTTTTCATCATTTCATAACCCCTTAAAATAAATGGGTTTCATAATAATTTTATAATGGTATTAACCATGGAAGAGAAATGGGTTTCAGAAACAACCTTCCATCATAAAAATAGTACCATCCAAAGAAAGAATAATAATGGTATCCTTGGATTATATCCTTAGTATGGCATATGTAAGATAAATGGATGTCATCTAATATGTTAAAATATTTTCATCATTTAGACAAATTATTAATGAATATATCCTTTCAACTTTTAAAATCACTTTTTCAAACTACAACATTTGGAAAATATTTTTCATTTAAATAAAACTTGAAAACCTATAAAGTAAGATTTAAAAATAATTTAAAACATTTATTAAGGAAAATATCTTTTATAATTTGAAAAAAACTTCTTAAAACTTAAACATTTTAAAAATACATTTCTTTGAAAATAACCTTGAAAATTTATAAAAGAATCTTTAAAAAACATTTAAAACATTTCTTGAGGAATTTAATCTTTCCACTTTGAAAAAATAAATTTTAAAACTAAATCATGTTTTATATCTCTTTCTTTGAAGATAACCTTAAAACTTATAAATAAATCTTTAAAAACCATTTAAAAAAATTCTGGAGAAAAATATTCTTTATGATTTGATAAATTATTTTTAAAACTAAAACATTTTGAAAATAGTTTTCTTGGAAAATAACCTTGAAAACATATAATGTAATCTTCAAAACAATTAATGTTCATGTCTATGGTAATTTTTATTTATTACATACACATTAAAATAAACATTCCTTTTAAATTTTTAGAAAACAAAAATATTAATATTTTAGAAAAAATGAAGATTAATTTTAAGTAATTTTGTAAAAAATTAAAACATGGGTAAAAATTCATTGTAAAAACTATATAATAATATTAAAAAATTTTGGAAAATATTTTTTCTGAAAACATGGCTTTAGAAGAAAATGAATTTTTTCAACTGAATAGAGAAATAAAGTTAGGTTTTCATAAAAACATTTTCTCAACTATTTTAAGTACCAAAGAGTAAAAACATGAAACTATTAATTGAAAATATAATTGATAACCATTGTATAAAAAAATTTATGAGTTTTTTGATATTTGTATCATAATATTTTATCATCAAAAAAATAATCATAAATAATCCTAATAAACGATGAGATTGTAACATAAAATCTTTTCCATTTTGGTAAATTTAAATCGTAATAACCATGAAGTAATAACATTAAATGAAACTTAAAATATCATAAAGATAAATAAATTCATGATATTACATGTAAAATTTTCTATATTTAGAACTTGTGAAAGAATATAGGATCATAACATAACATACATCTCAAAGAAAGAAAATTGAGACAAAAATCACTTATTGATTTAGTAATATTTTGAATCATAATCCATAATAAATAATAACACAAAATGAAAATATAATTTTTTTAAAAGGAATAAATTCATTATAAAACATTTTAAATGGGTATTATATACACCACACAATAAACAGGTGGTTAATTTTCATATGTCTCCCAGAAATAAAAGAGATACAAGAAATCCCTTACCTTAAGTCTTGAATTCCATTTTTCTTATGAAAACCTCATGTATAATTGAGATAATTTTATTATAAATATATTAAAGAACCATATTCATATATATAATACCATATATTATTTTCTTATGGACTTTTATTACATTTTTATTAACAATTTTAATAGTTACAATTTGGGTAATAATTGCTTCATTTTTCATCTAAGTTTTTATTTATTGTTTTTTTGTTCTATTACTTTGATCCTAGTTTCATGATCCCCATAATTTTAAACATTATTTATATATCACATATATATATTCACTATATATTTATTTACATTAACCCATAATATTTAGAGATAGAAAATGAAATACACTTTTCCTGGAGATAATAGGTTGTACGTACACATGAAAGTTGTTTTCATTTTCTTGTCGGATTGAAATAAGGAAAATTAAATGATATTTTATCATTAAAGGATTATTTTTATGTTATATATATAAAATAGTTTTATTAAATACATATTTAATACATGCTATATAAATCATGAATGAATCACATCACTTCATAAGGCGGTAGTCTACCGTACACACGAGCGATGTTATTGTATTCCCAAAAAAATGTAGAGTATGAAGGTATGTATTATATAATATTTCTAGAATAATAATAAAATAATAAATATCATATATAAATTACATATCCATCATTATTTACATCCTTTAAAGGTGGTAATTGAAAAACTAATGACATCGGTTCATGAGGTGGTAGTCTGCCATACACACGAACAATGATTTCATAACCCATTTGATGTAAGTGTAGATAGTTATAGGTCATGAGAATAACATAAAAAATATAAGTATATGAAATATACATATTATTTTATATCATAATTTTATAATAATAATATAATGGTTGGATTATGAAATAAAACAAAAATGCTCATTGATGAACACTACCTCTTCTTCGGGTATCCTCCTAAGGTTTTCACCAAAAACCCTTATAGGTTGGATTTATGTTCAAAATAAGGCCTGTAAGATTATAAGATGGAATTTATAATATTATTTTTTCATTTATTGGAAAAAATTAATGTTTTTTAATTCATGAATATGATAGGAGAGTGGGTGGCCTTTAATAAGTTAGGTGAGTGGAACACTTGTACTTTTTTTTGGAAATAAAACATCTACCCATATTTTTCAGATGCCAAAAAGTGTCAAAATGGATTAAACTTTAACCATAGACATGGTATCATTGAATTATTAGTATAAAATATATTTCATAAATGTTTATAGGAAAATTTAACCTTTATCATTTTACATTAACCCTCGATAAACCCATCTTTACCTTAACTGCAGTAAATAAATTTTACTCTTTTCACTATTCATTTTGGTCAAAAATGAAGTTGAACTTATTATATAATATAAATTATTATTATAAAAAATATGGAATCCATTTTAACAAATTTAATTCAAATTATTATAAAAAATTAAGTTAAATTAAACCCACAGACGCGATGATAAAATGAGTTTTTAAAGAAAAAATGTTCAAAAGTTTACAAAGTTTTTATATCAAAATTCAATATTAAATTGATTACAATGACATAAATTATATTAATTTATTTATAATTTAACTAATTTTAATTTAATACCAATTTAACATATAATTTAACTTTATAAATAAATTAAAAAAAGGATGTTTTCAATTAAAATTCAGTGTTTTTCACTATTTATCAAAAGAATGAATCTTCTCATAAAAAACCCAAAAAATAACCCAAATATGATTTTTAAATTATTAATTCAAAATTTTTTTTATTTTATCCAATAAATTTTACAAAATTTTTAAAAATATAAATTTAACATAAAATCCACCGATGCAATGAAAAAAGATAGTTTTTAGGAAATGTATTTTTTCAAGTACAAGATGATTTTATATTAAATATATGTATAATAATAAAAATTTTATTAATATTAATTAAAATTTATTGATATATAATATATAAATTTAATTTAAAACATTACTCATTATGGGGTATTTTAATTAATTAAAATTTAGTAATATTTTGAACTTTAAAACTATTCTCAGAAGAAAAAAACCTTTCTTAAACCCAAAAATAAACTAATACCCAAATCCAATATAATTTTGATTAAAAGGAATCAATTATATTAAATATAAATAAATAATACCTATTTTTATTTAAAAATAGTGGGTCATATAAATTTATTAATTTATTAAAAATAAAAGATAGTTTTACAAAAATCAGTATCTTTTGCTATTCACTAAGAATTCAATATTTTCCCAAAAAACCATAAATTCCATCATAAGTTAATTTTGATATGATGATTTAAAAAATTAAATTCTTTTTATAAGATATATTTTATAAAATTTCTTTAAATTAATTATAGTATTTTTTCCTAAAAACAATACAAATCATTTTCAAAGAAAACATATTTTTAAAGAATATAAATAATTTTCTAAAATATGATTATTTATTTACTAGGAATTTATAAATAAATTTACATTATATAAAAAATTTATATGTATATTTCATAAATTAGTTAATTATATTTTTATCTTTCTACTTAATGACTAGGGTATAATAATATTATCTCATAGTTTGTCAAAGCTTTGTGTCATGTGTTATGCATGTTATCGAAGAAACTCATTGTTGTGTTTAACACAAGCTAAACTCAGTGTTTCTTATAATACAAGTTATACATAGTGTTATGTGTAATGAAAAATATTGAAAAATTAAATTATTTTTAAAAAAAGTCACATACCTTGGTGTGTTATATTCTACGGCCCTTAAATTAAATTTCTCCCTCAAAATTCCTCTCAGTCATCAAAGGTTTAACATTTGAAAATTCGTTCATAGAAACCAACATCATAAAAATAAATTATATAAAATACCTTAAAAATGGAAAGTTTGAAACATAAAGGTTACCTAAATTAACTCATGACTAGTTTTCCACATAGTAGAAAATATGTGAGATGTGAATATTTGTACATGGAAGAAAATAATAAATAATTTTAGAGATTGATAGAGACCATTGAACATAAAAAAGTGGATGATATAGAGATGGTAAATTACCCAAAAACCATAAACTAAAGAGGCTTGAAAAAGGTCATTGATATCATAAATAAATTATGATAATAGGATAAAATTTTATTTTAATATGCTTTTTCTATTGTTTGGAAATTTTCATGAGAATATATTATAGAGACTCTAACTTTTTCATTCACAACTATTACATCATTTTAAGATAAATGACATAATATACATACAAATCTAAGATCAAAATGTTTAGTGTCTGGGGAAAATTAGTCTCATACATAACTTTTACATAATAAAACTAAAAAATTATTTAATTTTTTCTTTTATATCTTCTTAGTGACCCTCACATTCTCCTTAGTATAATTGATCTCTTGAGGATATACATCAATGAAAGGGGTGAGCTAAAATCTCAATAAAAGGATGAATAAGGTACTTGAATAAAAATAGTATGGGTGATAATAATCATCTTCATCAAATAATAGACATGGGATCATCATAAAAAAATTAAGGAAACATGCGATAAATGCACAGAATGTGGAAATTGATAAAAATAAAACATCATGTCATATTGGTCAAATACCACAAATAGTTGTGAACAAAGCTAGCATCATGTTCACAAATAACATATGTATATAATTATAACATCATAATTGTGGAAAAATATATAATTATGTTCTGAAAAATACACATAATCTCAGGAGATAAATCACATTACCCAATGAATTTGAGGGATTTATAATTTTGGTCCCACCCATCACATCATAATATTTACATAATCATGCATGCCACATAGAACGTATTACAATCATAGTCATGAATTAACCCATAGAAGGGAATAAGATTTATAAGGATTTTATCAATAATGATATCATGAATAAAAATGTGATTTCTAAATAAAAAAAATAAAAAAATATTTATTATAAGAATAATCATTTTTTAGTGATGAAGAAATAACTTAAGAGGAGTCATAGATGTGTTTTGGAAAGAAGAGTTATTTTGGAAAATATCTATATTTATTATAAAATCAACTAGGAAACATGTATATCCCAAAAAATAAAAGGTAAAAATAATGAAATTATTTTTAAGGATCATTATAGGATTATTCATACCAATGATTTCATAAAATAGGGATAACCTAAAGAAAATGAGTGGGGTTCGAGAATCCCTTTACCTTAATTCCCGATTTATTTTTCCACTTTTGCACCTCATGAATAATACACATATATTTATTTAAAAATTTATATATAATTTAAATATAGTCATTTATACAAAAATTTATCAATTATAATCATTTTATTATATTTCTTAATTTCTGTTGATGAAATCGATGCGTTTTGATATCTTGCTTTTCTTAAAAATTGCTTGTTTCGCTTTGATTTCTCTATTTTCATTCAAAGTAATTAATAGGAAAGTATTATTAACTCTATAATATTATAAAACATGTAATTAATTATTTATATATTATATATAATTAATACTATCCATCCATTATGGTGGTTATAATAATTTTCTTAGCAATGTCTTGGTTGGTGGTTAACCGACCGTTAACTGGATGTTGTCAAAATAGCGGGAAAGGGAAGTATGACATTTATATTTTTAATAGATATGATCATTACAGAAGGTTAAAATCATTAATTTAATTTTAAATTATAGTATAATTAATTTTATAGTCTATGTTTTTGAAAGGATTTGTGAAAAATAAGAAATAGAAGAAGAAAAGAGGGAAGAATTAATAGAGACTTACTCTCTCCTTGATGTATCTTCTCTTGTATAACACTATAAATCCCCTGGTGACTGGATTTTTATTTCAAAATAATTTCACTAAGTATTATAAAGGAATTTATAGGGAGGGTTTGGGAATATATTGTGATTTTTAATGGGTGGTAGGAGTGGTTTTCCAAAGGAAGGGAGAGAGAGTATTTATACTTTATGAGAGGGGAATTTTTAGAATAAAATATTGAATAAAATATTGTATCAAAGGTAAAACTTGTAATAGTTCATTTTTTACAATATAAATAATATATCAATATACTATAATGGGTTTAAGACATTAAATCCCATTTATAATTCAAATTCAATAGTTTTTTAAAATGGAAAGTGGAAAAAAGAGAAATTGTTATTTTAAGGATTCACTTTTGACTTTAGGTTTGGAATTTAAGTTTATTCTATTCAAATGGCTAATTCATGAAATTAAATATATCATGTCCAAACCAAAAGTTCTAGAAAGTATTAGGTCATTATTTCATCATGAATTATGTAATTTAATATACACCGGTTATGGGAAAAAATTATATTTTTACTATTCAACCAAAAATTAAAGTATTTCATAAAATTACCAAAACATCACCCTTGGAAAATTTCAAAATATTTATTTCAAAAATGATATTAATTTTGTAAAACTAAATTCTTAACTTAGGTAATTTTAGTTTTTAATATAAAAATTATGATTTTTATGAAATACTATAAAATACATTTTATTAAAAACGTGCTTATAATTTCTTTGAGTTTTTTAATCATGGTATTTATTTTTTGGTATTATAATATTTATATTACTTTAAATTTATAATGATAAATATAATCTCTCTCAAAATTTATTATTTTTTGGTAAAATTACTATTCCAATGGTCAAATTACTATTCCCAATGGTCAGGTTATTATTCTCAATGGTTAGGTAACCATTCCAATAACCACATTAATATTCCAATGGTCACATTACCTAATTTATATACTAATAAAGTATATCACTTAATATTCAAATCAATTACTCTCAAGGTTATATATTACCAATTTTTATAATTTTTATTTTTGTTTACTAACATTTTGTTTCTTTTCTACAGTATTGGAAGTGAGAGAAATGATTCTAGTAGATTAGGGTGATATATATTTTCCCATTTTATATTTTCTACTTTATATTTATTGTCTATTTGTAATTTTTGGAATTTTTAATTGGGTTCATTATTGATTAATGTAACTATTTCTATAAATGAAATAAATATTTTGTCAATTTATTTATGTGTATAATACTATATAGTATATTATAAATATCAGTTATTTCTAGAGAAAAATACCATTTATAAACTATAGGTTTTAACATTCTTCACTCCTTAATAAATTTCACCCCTGAAATTTCAACTTGTATTCTTAGTTTAGAATAGATGAAGGTACATCTATTTCATTTTTTACTCTTGTTCTTATTTCACCTCTTTATACTTATGGTTCCTCCACAACACTTTGATAAGGTGAGTTGTCTTATTTCATATAAAATTGTCTCTACTGTCCAAGATATTCACTAGATACTCTTCATATGAGAGGTCATTTTCTAGTTGTACCACCTCTGGATTCAGTACATGTGAGGTATCAAGTATTTACTTCCCCAGGAGTGATACAAGGAACATGTCATGAACTTGAGCCATACTTGGTGGAAGTGAAATCTGATATTCCACATGTCCTATGAAATCAAGGATATCAAAGGGTCCAATGTACCTTGGGCTAAGCTTCCCTTTCTTTACAAACTACATGACTCTCTTCCATGTGATATTCGAAGGAAAACTTTGTATCCAACATCGAACTCTAATTCCATTAGATGGTTTTTAGAATGGATATTTTTCAAATGCTAAGAGTATTATATATGTTGTTGGATGGATTGAATCTCCTACATCATTTCTTTCACAAGATCATGTACATGTAGTTTTCATTCCCCAACATCATCTCAACAACTTGGAGTTTTTCATCACTTCCCATACATTGATTCATATGGATACATTTGAATACTCGAGTGAAGGATATTTTTATACGATAACTCAACCAATGGGAGATGATGATCCTATCCACCTTTTAATTTCATTTATAATTCTATTAGAATGTAATCAAGTTTATGAATTGTCCTTTTAGATTGGACCTTGGTTTGAGGATGATTGGCCATACTGAAATTCAATTCATTTCTCAAATCATGTTAAATAATTCTCTGAAATTTTGGTATGGACCCTGAATTACAGTTAGAAACGATCAAAAGTGGTATCCCATATATCCTTGAATCTTAATTCATATATATCTTTTCAAAAATTTCAAGAGATAAATCTTCCTAAATATAAATAAAGTGGAAAGTCTTGGTTATTTGATCCACCAAAACCCATATCACATTGTTTCCTTTGGATGTTTCTAGGAGACCAATGATAAAGTCCATAGTGACATTATCCCATTTTCACATTGGTATAGGCAATGGTTTTATCATCACATTATAGATATGTTACACTAAGTTAATTTTCTAAAATACCAAACATAATGATATATACTTTTAAATCTTCTTCTTCAATTTATACCACTAAAAGTGATCTCAAATATCACGATACATATTGGTACTTATAGGATGGATAGAGAAAGATGATATATAAGAATTATCTAGTAGATCTTTTATTTAATCAGGTGATTAAGGCACACAAATCCTCATTCCAAACTGAATCACACCATCATCATTGATGGGAACTCATGCAGGTTCCCTTACTTTATTGATTTCACCTTCTTTTATAGCTATAGATCATCCCTTTGCGCCTCCTTGATCTTTTAATTGATGGATGGTTGGGTAATCATTTTGGAAAGGTATGAGGTATTCTATGCCATTATGCTTTCAAAATATATCCTTTTCATATCCAATAATATAGGTCTTTCTCAATCAACATCATGAATATAGTAGGAGATTATTTTCTACTAATATCACCAGCTACCTTTTTTCCTTTCCCAGATAGTAGTGAATAGAGTAATTGTAGTCCATTATTGGATCAAATCATCTTCTTTAAAAAAAATTTAGATCCCTCTTCATTAATATATACTTTAGAATCTTATTATTGGTATATATTTCATACTTATCACCATAGAGACAGTGCCACCAAATATTTTGAGTGAAGATCACAACTTTGAACTCCATATCATGTTTCATGTAGTTTTTCTCATGGATCTTCAACTATCATGAGGTAAATTCAATCACTTTTTCATTTCTCAGGAGTAAAAAACCCAAAAATATCTTTTGAGTATCACTATATATCCAAAAACCTTCTCTGCTTATTTGCATTGTGGGTACATGCACAATGATTAGCCTCTTCTTGAGCTCCTTAAATATTTCATCACAATCATCCATCCATACATACTTTACCCCTTTCTATGTTAAATTAGGTATCAGTCTATACAATCATGGGAAATTCCTCAAAAAAAATTAGTTGTACCCATCAAATCCAAGAAAACTATGTATTTTCATGACACTAATGAGTCAGGGATATTTATCAATTGCCTTTATTTTTGAATGGTCCATAGAAATTCCATCACTTGTGATCACATGCCTAAAGAATGTGACTTGATGCAACCAAAAGTCACAGTTTCTAATATTATCATACATTTTATCCTTCCTTAATTTCACCTCCACAATCCTTATATGCTCTTCATGTTCCTCCTTTATCTTGGAGTAAATGATAATATCATCGATAAAAACCACAAAAAAATTTCAAGGTAGTATATAAAGATTGTATTCATAAAATCTATGAATATTATAGGGAAAATATTAAGTTATAATGGAATAAATATAGACTCATAGTGCTTATACCTTGTACAGAACTCTGTTTTCTAAATATCCAAATTTATTTGATTATATTCATAATGAAAATACAGCTTTGTGAAGTACTGAGCTCCTCATAGTTGACCGAACAAGTTATAAATACTTGGAATATGATGATTTTTATTTATGTTTATCTTGTTTAGATCTCAATAATTGATACAAATCCGCATGGATCTATCCTTTTTCTTTAAAAAGAGCACTGGCACACCCCAAGGCATTGCACTAGGGAGTATAAACACTTTGTCCAAATGACCTTGTAGCTACTTATCTAACTCCTCTAGTTCGATTTGGTCCATTCTTTAGGGTAATTTTGAGATATGATTGGCTCTGTAAATGATCTCTATTGATAACTCTACCTTATAATTTGGGGGTAGTCTGGGTATCTCTTCAATAAATACATCGTTGTATTCTCTAATAATGGGCATTTCCTCTAAGCTGATACCTTCCTTTGACTCAACCATTTAGGAAAGGTATGATTATCCATAGGGTATCAACACCCACACCATTGATGGATTTTATAAAGGATATTCATAACCTACCTTTCATTTGTGTAGAATCATTGGATAGTTTGGAATATGAATATTAATTTAATTTTCTAGAAATTTGATGTGTGCTCTTTTTATTGAGAGAAAATCCATGCTCAGTATAACATCAAATTCCACCAAGGGGACTATTATGAGATTCACTAGAATAATATTCTCACATACACTTATAGGATAAGTGTCAAAAACTTGGGTCACAATGATTTCACAATTATTTTTTTCTACATATATCTCTACTTCAAGGTATTAGAGCTTCGATTCAACAATTCTAGAAAACTTTTAGGATATAAAATAATGAATAGAACTCAATTTTAATTAAACTTTCTATAGGGATGAGTAAATATTAAGTATACCTTTAACTATTTCTATTTATTTATTGTAGTTCCACCATTATCTTAGGAATAAAATTGTTGAACAAAATAAAAGTTAACAATGTGTGAATAAATAATTTTTTCTTTTACACAATTAACACTAAAGACATATCTTACAGAATCCCTATGTTTATCATTTTTCAAAAGAAAATATTCATGGATATTTATATATAATTAGACTTATCCTAAGGGTTGTCACTAAATTTATCTAATCCTAATTCCCAAATTAACTAAATCATGCTTTGATACCTACTATAGCGACATTACCTTTTTCTTTCATAACTATTACATCATTTTAAGATAAACGACATAACATACATACAAATCCAGGATCAAAAAGTTTAGTGTCTTGGGAAAATTAGTCTCATAAATAAGTTTTAAATAATAAAACTTAAACATTATTTAATTCCTTTTTCTCTATCTTCTTAGTGGCCCTTATATTCTCCTTAGTACAATTAATCAACTAAGGATATACACCAATGAAAGCGGTGAGCTAATATCCCCGTAATAAGATGAATAAGGGATATGAATTAGCATAACATGGTTGAGCATAATAATCATCATAAAATCATATGCATGAGATCATAATAAAAAACATGAGGGAACCATGTTATAAATTCATGGAATGTGGTAATGCATAAAAATTAAATATCATATCATAGTAGTCAAATACTACACATTGTTGTAAAAAAATCTAGCATCATGATCACACATAACAAATTTGAATAATAATAACATAATAATTATGAACAAATATATTATCATTCTCCCTCATAAAACACATAGTCACATGATATACATCACATTACCCAATTCATTGGAGGGGTATATAATTCTTGTCCCAACTATCACTTCATAATATTTACATAATCACGCAATCCACATAGAATGTAGTACAATCATAATAATGAATTAAACCATAGACATATGTGGGTTTTATAAAAATTTAATGAATTATGATTTCATTAATAAACTTAGTGTTACTAAATGGAAAAAGGAAAAACATATCTGATATAATAAAAATTATTTTTGAGTGAATAAGAAACAACTCAAAAGGATTCAAAGATGTATTTTGGAAAGAAGAGTTCTTTTGGAAAATCTTTGTATATGTCATAAAATAAAGTAAGAATCATGTATAACCAGAAAATAAAATGGAAGAGTAATGAATCTAAAAAATACTAATATACTCTTCACACCCCAACCGATGGTGTCTATAAACCACTAAAATAGAGATATATTTTTACAATAGGTATAATACCAAATTGAGGATTTTTTTACAGAGGTTCATCCCCAAACATAAACATCAATCCTTTATAAGAACAGAACAAACCCTGTTTTTAATATAAGGAGATGCCCCAACCTATTTGAATTTTAGACAGGATCACTCATAACACATGTTCCTAATTTTTGGTCAGGTTAGAATAACCAAGAAATACTTTTCATAACTGAAATAAAGTAAGTGTGAAAATTGAGATATAGTTAATTTATATCACAGAATAAATAAATAAAACAATGAAAATACCGCTAGAGAGTTATAGACACACATGCTAGCATAAAATAGTTCTTATCAGCCCTTTAAATGTTTTGAATGATATAGTCTTAGAAATCTTGAAATATTCTTATGAAAATAGTTTTTTATTGATAAATCTTCTTTTTTCAATGTTTCTTACAAGACTTCTCTTGAAATTATAGTTCATGATAGATTATCTCCTTTTATTTAATATCTCAAAATTTATAGCTCTTAGTCGCGGTAGATTTAACATTATCATATCTGCATATCCTCAATGCCTTTAAATATGAGTTTCTATATTCTTAACACACTGTAAAATTGTTAGAATAATTAAAAATATTAATATCTATAATTATCATGGATAATATCTTCATTTGAATCTCAAAACAAACCATTCAAAATCATTGGAATTAAAAAAAATTCCATATTAATAGGTCAAAGAACATCCAAAAAATCTTGCACATAGTTTCCAAAAATATCATATGAATTCAAATTATTTTTAATCCATCACTTAAAGGTTTCAAAATATATAATAATAGGTCAAAAAAATTAAAACTCTTTTGGATAATTTGAAATATCTCTATAAATATATGTCAAAGAAAATCTCATAATTCTCACATGCTAAAATCTCAGAATTGAATTTTCATGAACACATTCCATATTCATGGGGATACATAAATATTCAAAAATCAATATCATTTTATTTAATAGTACATAAAATGTTTTAACATAATCATTATAATTAAATAATAATTTAGAAACAACTAAAACTAGAAATAAAATTATATATTTTTATTTTCAAATATCCCATTACAAGTTTATATAAACATGAAGAACAAGTTAAATAATCATTTAAATATATTTAAAACACTCTAAAATACCTTAAAATTGTTTCTATATCATTAATATAAAATTTTAAATTATTAAAATTGTTTAAAAATTTGATACTAATATTCACCGAAAGTAAATACCATGAAAATTATAAAATATAGAATACTCAAATATTATGGATTTTTTACAAAATAAGTAAAGTATTAAACTAGGAATGAGTGAAGAGTGACCTTGAGGAATATACCATGTGTTCTATGTACTTACCGTAAAGGTACCTTCATCTATATACATAGAAAGGGAGATTATGTAGCATCTTTGATCTACCTCAAGAAGGAATATACGACGTATGACTAATGCACCTATCGTATGAAAAATCTTGACCTATCGTGTGGTCATAAATTCTCTTAATTTACAATGGGTAAGTTTAATTGTTTTCAATATATTCTAGTTATATGTCATCTCACACATATTTTCATGTATGAGAGTTCCACTACATAATATGATAGAATATGATTTTGAGTTCCACATGTAGAAATTGAAAATACATCATGTGTGTAGGTCATACAACTGATGTTATCTCATTCTAAAGTCATGGTAACTCGAAAACTCATATTTTATTTTTCCAAATTATGGAACTATATACTATAATATTATTTACCATTTGTTCGACCTTGTAAAGATTACAACTATTCATTTTAGCATGAAAGGCGAAGGTGAGGAACATGTAATACTATAAAGTATCTTCAATGAATTTGAAATAATATATGAGTTTCACTATATGAGTCCATATGAATTTAATACATGTGGTATTGAATGAGTTTTAAAAATATATCTTACTTATCTATAATTCTACACATCAAGCAAGGGTTCAACATGTCATCGTGTTGTGGATTTCAGATTTATCATGCAGTCAGATCATTGCTCATGCATTAAGTTGAAAAACAAAGACACAATTATTAAAAAATAGGTTCATGGTAGGTTAAGGGTTCATCATGAAGTTAGTTCATGTCTTCATGGTAGATTGAGTTCAATTCATGTGGTCAGTAGACACATTTTCTTATAGTAGTTTAAACATTTACACAAGTGTTAAGTGAAGTTATCATATAAAAAAATAAAAAAATAAAATTATAAACAATGCACTAATTTATGTAGAAAAATTAATTTATCATAAAATAATACCAAAAAAACTATAAAGAATAAATTAAATAAATGATAAATAATTAAATTAAGAACATTTTTTAAATGATTAAATAAAATAAATTACATTTTAATTATAAAAAAAAGAAGAAAAGATCCACTCTAACATTTTCCTCTTCCCCTTAATGATATCAAAATTTATAAGATACAGTCTCTTTATCTCAAACTATCTCTTCTAAATTTTTAAGAAATTCAACTTATCCCCATTTGGTTTTAATCTAATTTCTAAGATATTTAACAATTTTATGAGATAATGATATTTAAGGAGAAATTTGTTTCCCAAATATCTTACTATTTTAAATGATAATTGATCCCCTAATCTAGATAAAACCCATGTAAATAACTGATTTTTATTACATTTAGAAATATTGAACTAAATTGATCAATGTATTTAATCATAGTTTTTAGTTGTTTTATTCATTTATTGGATTTATTTTAAAATTCATTAATTTATTTAGGTAATTAGAATTTAATTATTTAAAGGATGTTAATTTTTATTTTCATTATTTTAATTCATTATAATTTTAAACTGGAATAATCCTATATTGAATTTTTGATTTTCATTTTTTAGATCAAAGGATAAAGTTGAAAAATACTACTTTGAATGAATTTTTCCCAGCCACCGATCTTTTGAATTTCCCATAGTATGACTTTGTGATTGTACAACTTTAATAATTTTTTAGATTTTGAGACGCGAGGATTTAATATGAATTTTCAATGTTCTTATGATATTTCAACACTTTTATTACTTTTTCATTATGTGTAGGAGAACTGAAGGCCCATAGGATATTTCAAGGTAATATAACTTTTTATTTCATCATATGAATTAAGAGGTATTGCATGAATTTCAACAATCATAATACTTAAAATTTATACAATTTGAGCTATGATAGTGTAACAAAAAACACTCACCTAAGTGTATCCATGCCATTATGTAAGGGTAAAGTGTGACTCCCAACCATTGTGTAATGGTAGCAGGACCTATCCTCTACTGGGTAGCGGTTATTGGAATTATAAAAAGGCTATTCAAAGGTAACAATAATGGGATAGTGAATTGTAAGGGTACCTTCACATCTCATTTTATATGTAAAGGTCGCCCAAATTTAGTAGAAGGGTAATCATCATTTTTCTTTATTATTAAAGATAATATCTTCCTAAGTTTACCCATAAAAATATAAAAACACTAAGATTTATATATTCAAAAAGTTTGACCTAAAATCAAATCTTATTTTTCTATTCTGGAAAAATTACATGGAACTCCAATAGATGATCTATGTAGAAATAATCTAAATAAATAATTAAGTATGGATTCCAGGAGAATATTGAGTAGAGCTATATGATTAGAGATGCTCAAATTTGGTAATCATGACCCTCAAGCTGAACACGTGTCGGTAATCCGAGGAAGGAGAGAAGCTCCTAGCTCACTGCTTGTAATACTAAACTCGAAGAGGAAGAAGAAAATAACAACAAATATTTTCCTTCCGCCATTTTTTAAAGTATTTATATCCTTTTGACTATACATAGAATTTTTGATTGTTTTATATATTTTAATTTTAATTCATTTTTTTTATTTTTCATGTTTTACTCTTCATTCCCCTTTCTTCGTGTTTCTGCCACTATAAATTATTGGTTATTCTCAAGATCTCATTAATAATGAAAAGATGACTGAAGAATCACCTACTGTATGAAAATCAATAAACAATAGACCCCTCACCAGTTCTTTTTTTTATTTTATTCTGTTGATCTCAAAGGTGTGAAGGGATGAGGAAACAAGTGTACCCCATGCTTCAATATTTCACATTTATTTTTTTACTACTAAAAATCATTCCCTCTCTATATTCATATAACTAATTAATTATTGGTATTGGTGGATGGATTCATGATTGTGACCCATTTTATAGAGTGGTGGGATGATCATTTAGATTTACCTCCTTGAGTGCTATGTTGATCCACACAATTTGGGCAATGAGACTATGTATAGCTGACTAAAACATGTATATAATAAGATAAAAGGTCAAGGTTGTAAGACAATGAGAGATCGTTATGTTAAATCTAGGGGTTACCACTTTCTCACATTCATCGTGTTCTATAATTAATTAAATTTCATGATCAATTATTCAACCCCACACCCACAAAATTTATTCTTTTAGAATAATAAAAAAAATCATTAATAAATTGTTAGGATAGTGAAGCTCTAAGTCCAACACCTTGATATATGACGCTGGTTAGCCACTAGGATACATTTTAGGTTTTTATAAATTATGTATGCAAGACCCATGACAACATTCACATCATTGGTGTCTTTTATAGGGATTTGGTATGAGTTTTGACTATTTTAGAAAAATTTTAATTAGTGTTTTTCAATTCATCTATTTTCTCTATTTTTTATTCTTTATTTCATTTGCACATTTTTTACTAGGTTGAGTAAAAGTGAGTAGTCCATTAAGATTATAATGGATTACTATTCTGATTCCCAATTATAATAGGATGGTGATCTTAAGGATATGGTTATGAAATTACTTGAAATGTTTTCAACTAACACTTCCACCCAAAAGTGCATAAATAAAAGGACAAATAATTACTCATCATTGAAGAAATATGAAATCTATGTAATAAATTCATATACACTTTTTAGTATCCTGTGGAATAAGAAAAAGTACGAATGTTTGTAGAAGAAGATGAGTCAAATCCAAAAACTCTCAACATCTCAATGTTGAATATTGAGGAAGAGATAGAAGTGTAAACACCACCAAATTGTACTCTTAAATATTTTTTTTTTCAGCAGCCTTACATTTTAAATAAGATTTTTAAGATGATATCATTGAGGGGGGATCCTGTTTATTGAAATTATATTATTATAATCTTGTTGAAACTGAATTAAAAATATATCCCCTTTATTTTTGTAACTCTTATTAAGAACTTATGTTTTATTCCATGATGATGAAATAGAAGAGGAATTTAGGAGCTTAATTTTAAAGAGAAGATGGAATTTTCACTTCTTACCCCACTCACGTATGGAGACTTTAAAGAGGCATTTTACTCAGAGAATAAAGCATTTTCTGAAACTAAATAGGGGTATGATCTAAGCTAATATCATTTTATTCACATATTATTCATACTATATTAAAATATGACCTCCCTTGTGTGATAATTGTAAATTCAACCCAAACTATTCCTAGCTTGGATGATGATGACGATTCAATGGAAGGATTTTGTCTAGAGGAAATACTTGAGGACCCCCAAACTCTAAGAATTTTAAAATACTTTTTAAAGGTGTTTTATAAGAAACCAGAATTTCATACTAGAGTATATGAGGGAATTAATAAAACCTTTAGAAAATTCTATTCCAACTTTACAATATCTACTTTAAATATCAAAATCTATTTTTTAAATTACAGAACAAGTGCCATTTTTTATTACCCTTTCTAAAGAAACTGATTCATCCACATTTTAAGATAAAAAATGTTAGTGAATTGAATTTGTGATTTCCCATAAAGTTTAATAAGAGTTAGTTGAATATTATTTTGATAATTCATTGAGGTTTTCTCTAGATAAATTGAAATGATACATTCTAAAATTAAAGAGGGGTATGATCTAAGATAAACTCATTTTACTCACATATTATTCATACTATATTAAAATATGACCTCCCTTATGTTACAATTGTAAATTCAACCCAAATTATTCCAAGTTTGGATGATGATGAAGATTCAATGGAAGGATTCTGTTTATAGGATAGACTTGAGGACACCCAACCTCAATGAATTTTAAAAGATTTTGTAAAGGTGTTTCATAAGAAACCAATATTTCAAACTAGAGTATATGAGCTACTTGATAAAACCTTTAGAAAATTTGATTGAAATTTCAAAAAATCTATTTTAAATATCGAACTCCTTTTTTTAATTATAGAACAAGTGCCATTTTTTTCACCCTTTCTAAAGAACCTATTACATCCACCTTTGAAGGGAAACTAGAGTGGGAAATTGAATAAGCGGTTTCCCCTAAAGTTAAAGAGGATTTAGGTGAAGTTTATTTTTATAATTCATTGAGGTTTTCTCTCGAGGAATTTAAATGATAATCCAATCATATAATGTGGAAAAGTAGAATCACTTAATAACTTTACCTATAAATAACCCCCTAAAACTACCAAGAATATTTTAAATAATAAGCGAGTAGAGAAATAATCATCAATGACCTCTCTTTAAGAAATAGAAGACAAAGATACAACATATGAGCTGGATAATTTTAATCTAAACTCAACTTGTTTTAATTTTATTCAATTTCAATTATTCACTGAATCTCCCTTGATTAGACATACCCATAAAACATTAGTATACTATACAAAAGAATATGGAGGAATAAGATATATGTGTAAGGAGTACTCATACATTATATTTCCTCCCCCACTTTATAGAACACACCACACTGACTAGGGGTAGACATAAAGCACTCTATAAAAGGGGACCTCCAAAAAGAAGTGGAGTTTAGAAGATATGAAAGGAAGACAATGTGGATGTTTGAATCAGACAAACTATATCCTTTAATAGATTTGGGATGGTTATAAGGTTTTCTAAATATTGATATTCAAAATAGTAGGCCCTATTAAGAGGGGTTAACCAAATATTATTTTCCATTTCTCTTTTTTTTTCATTTTCATAGTTTTTTTTTAAAAATATCATATTTAAATTCTATTTTTTAGTACGATTCCTAATGTGTATTGATCCTGGGATATTAGCTCAAATGTGTCTATAAATTCATAAGGGGGTAAATTATTTCAAACATATTGGAAATTACTAGGTTGTGTAACTATTTTTACACCTATTTGAATCAATAATAATATATTTTAATTTATTTTTATATGATTAATTGGACAATGTTAAATAATTTTTTTGTAAGGGGTTAAAACCAATTTTAAAGCATTTTATTATATTTTTTGATTTTTTTATAATCTTAAAATAAGAATTGGTATGTTTTTTTATTTTCTAATATTTAATTAAGTATCTTTTAGGTTGGGGAACTTATGTTTATTTTTTATCCTAATAGATAAATTCATGGTAGTTTTATGATTTCATTGGTTATGAAATTACTAGATTTTTATTATTTCAATTTTTATTTTATCATTATATTCATGGAAATTATCGTTAGAAACTAGGAAAAATACTGGGATAGAAAATATCATTGAAAAATTTGAATTATAGTATTATGCAAAAATATTTTTAAACTTGAACCTAGGTATGTTGGTCTTTGTCAAAAATAAAACCTTAGGGATCCAACTCAAAATATAGTCATATAAGTCCATTGAAAATGGAGTAAAATTGGTAATCAGGATAAAAAAAAAACAAATTCTAAGATAGTTAGGAACCATGTGCGTGAGTAATAAAATCTATATATAAATCCAATAAGTGTTATTAACAACACATGGATGGTAAAAATTAATTAAAGTGGTTAATTATAAAAAATGAATGGATTTTGGTGACAAGAATATTAAACCTAAATAAAAAAAGGGTAATTGTTTATAATAATATCATTTAAGTTATATCAAGGAATTGGAAAATGGACTTGGGTTAAACAAACTTAGGAAAAGTGATAAATTAAATTTCCCACTGTTAAAATTTTAGTTCCACTAAAATCAGATCTATTTCACTCTTAAAACCAGAACTGTGACTTGGATTGAAGTGAAAAAATTCTCTAAATCCAAACAAGAGGCATGATAGTTAAAAAAATAGATAAATATTTTCTTTAATTCACTATTTTTGTGTCTTTAAATCTAGGTAAGGAAAATAGTTTTTAATAAATTTAATTATTTGTACTTCATATTTGATTAATAGTGTATGTATGGGAGAGTGATAAGATCCAATATTTAAAAAAACTATATATCAATGATAATTAATCCCTTAATTTAGATAAAACATTATAAAATCATTAACATTCATTACATTTGGAAATCTAAAATATTTTTTTCAATGGATTTAATCATGGGTTTTTAAAGTGTTTCATTATTTTATTAATTGTTTTTATTTAAATAAAAATCAATGAATTAATTTGGATAATTGGAATTTAATTTTTTAAATTAATTTAATTATAGGTTTTATTGTTTCAATTAGTTTTGGTTTTTATATATAATAAGCCTAAAATGGATGTTTTATTTTCATTTTTGTAGATCTAAGGCCAAAAATAAAAAAGGGATGCTTTAAATGACTGCTTTATGACCATTGATCACATGACTTTCCCATCATATGAATTTATGAGTGTATGATTTAGGGATTGTCATATTCTGAGGCATGGGGATTTCTTATGATTTTTAAAGTCTAGTTTGATATTTCACCCCTTTTATGACTTTTTTCACCACAAATAAGTGAATTTATGATCTATAGGATATTTCTAACTTGTATGACTTTGTAGGCCATCATATTACTTTAAGAGGGATCATAAGAGTTTCATAAATCATAAGACTTCAAATTCATATGATCTATTATATGTTAAGGTAACCAACAACACTCATTTAAGGGTATACAATCTACTACTTAAAGGTACAACATAACTCCTAACCACTACATAAAGTTAGTTGTTTCTCACAAATATTTTGTAAAGGTTAAGTCATGACCCAAATTCTATATAAAGGTAATGTGTGCACAAAAGTGATACATAAGGATACCTGCATTTATCCTATACTATATAAAGGACACACATCCACTATAGAAGGTTAATTATCTTGTTTTATGATGGAAAAATTCAAGATCTACATATGTGTACCCATAGGGATATTTAAATATTGATATTACTAAATTAGAAAAGTTCAACCTAAAATAAAATTTTGTTATTCTATTCTGGAAAAATCATGAAAAATATTAACATATAATCTATGCAGAAATCATCCAAGTAAATAAATAAGTTAGGATCATGGGATAATGCTTAGTATAGATGAATTATTTGAGATGATCAGCTTTATCAAACATGACCCTCAAGCTATACTCATGCTAAAAATATGAGGAAGGAAGGAAGCTCTTTTCTAACCATTTGTTACACTAAACTCAATTATAATTAGGAATAAGAAAACTAATATAAATATTTCCCCTCTCCTAGTTTTTCAATTATTCTTATCCTATCTATTGTAGTTGGAAAGTTTCAATGTTTTATGTATTTAAATTTAAATTTATTCTTTTTTTTTCGTGTTGTTATCTTATTCCTCGTTTCTTCTTATTTATCCCAATTTGAAGTTGCAATGATTATCAAGATCTAATAAATGATTACAAGATAACTATAGGATTAACCATTGGATGAAAAATTATGACAAAATTTCCACATACCTGGTATTATTCTTTTTATTTCATTCTGAAGATCTTAGGATAATGGGGGTTAAGAAGACAATTGTACCTTGTGGTTCTATATTTATGTTTTTCTTTTTCACTATAAAAATCCACTTCATATCCCCCTATTAAGATAATTTATTAATGGTTAAGATAAGTAGTTTTAATAGTGGATGTATTAATAGTTGTTACCTATTTGATAAAGTAGTGGGATAATCATTTATGGGGATCTCCTTGAGTTTTTTGTTCATCCACACAATTTAGGTAGTGTGGTTGTGTGTAGACGATTGGAATATACAGAGAATAGGATAATGGTTTATGGTTGTGAGATAATAAAATATCACTAAGTTAAATTTTGGGGCATCTCCTTTCTCTCATTCATCTTGTTTATAAATGCATTCAATTTCATGTCGCATGATTTAAAACCTATAGTTCATACATTCAAAACAATATAAAACAAATAAAAACATTAATAAAGTAGTAAGATAATGAATCTCTAGGACCAAATCCTTAATATATGACCCTATTCAATTATTATGCTACATTATAGGTTTTTCATAAATTCTATATAAATGGCCCTCAATAGCCTTCACATCAGGGTGGAACAACATTTTCTCTTATCAATGAGGTAAAGAGTAATCATATCCAAGTCTATGTGGGATATTCCTTTTTAAAAAAAAGATTGCCAAATTTTGACAAAACAATATCTATTTAATCACTTAAATGTGATAAAAATCTAATTTTCAACTCTTGGGGTTTGTTTACATAGAATTTTAGGAAATATTTAATCCCATACTTCACTTGAATAAATGCATAAAAACAATTTAAGTGAAACATATTTATTCTCTCATTTTTATAGATAAACACTCCCTCATGATAAACATATTCAATATGAATCAAAAAAAAATTGGGAGAATGAAAATCCTTCCTCATACTGAAATTTTTACAGTGTTTATCCAAATTTCCATAATAGTCATGAAATGAACGAAATATGGAAGACTTACTTTATTTGATAGCTCCCCCTCAAAGGATGCTCTCCTTTATTCACAATGGTTATTTCGAATCATGTATGGTACCGGTTGAGATGTTTGGTTTCAATTGATAGTTGTATTAAAATTGATATACCCCATTTTTATTTCTTCTTTAAAGTAATCTAGAACTTATATCTTTCAGCATTATATCCTTTTTTAGGATTCACTTTTAATTTGGTTTTTCCCCATTAAAGAATTTTCTTTGTCACCTACAATTATCCATCCAAAAATGCATAGGTGATAAAATTTGGAAAATTGGTGGATCATTTAACAACATGATTTTTTATGAATTATTTTTTTTAATAAATTAAATTTCTTCAGTTATTTTTTACATGCAACACTGAATTTAGTTTCATTACACATGACACTGAGTTTTAACAAATCATGATATATTATTAATATAATTATTTAAACACAACCATTATAACCTAGATGTAATACATAGAAGTATGAATAGTAATAAATACTTTTTAAATATTAATCTTAATTTTTTTATATACATAAAACATTTTTATAAAAATTACTTAATTTTTAGAAAATTCATTATTTGTTTTGAAAATATTATTTTCTTAAAAAATGTTTTTGTTACATTTTACGAAAAAATATTAAAATTACTTTTAACCACTTTTATAATATTTATTCTAAAAAATAAACTTCATTTTTGAAAATTACATGTCAAAATTATCTTGGAGTGAATTTTTGAGAATTTTTTTGAAAAATAAGTTTTTTAGGGAATAGTGAAAATATTGGTTTTTATTAAGAAATGTCTTTTTTATTTAAAGATTTTAAAAAAATTTAAAATTGATTTAATATGATTTTAAAAGTAAAATTAGTTCAAATATATATATATATATACATTAATACAATTTATATCATTGTAATAAATTCAATATTGAGTTGGGAAATTAGAACTTTCAATACTTTTGAGAATTTTCTCTTTGGAATTTTTTTTCTCATCATGTCTCCAAGATTAATTTTAAATTAAATTATTCCACTTATATGAATGGAATTTAAAAAAATTGATCCCATATTTGGAATTAGTTTAATTTATATTTTCTAATAATTTCAATTTAACATTTTACCATTATAAATATTAAAATTAGAAAAAATTAATTACCACGGTTAAGGTGAAAATGATTTTACATGGGGGTTAAACTAAAAAGATATGGGGTAAAATAACCTAAAAAATTTTCGAACACCCATTGAATGGAATTATTTAGACATTATATTCTATAGTATCGATAATTATCTATTCTGGATCCCTTTTTCAAGATAAAATCTTGGGTACACCTTTTCTCTTTAGAAATTCCATGTGTGTCCTCTCCCACAATTATAAAAGGCCACCCTCCCCTCTCTTATTCACACTTAAAAAACCAATTGGTTCAGCTAATAAATAACCAAATCCCTTACAATACCACAAAACTGGGCAAGGCCAGCACCACCCCTTTATCAGTGCTAACAAAAAAGCGCTGATAAAGGGGGGGGGGCTTTATCAGCACTCAAAAAATCACTGATAAAAGTACCCCTTTATCAGCGCTTTTTTAGCGCTCATAAAGGGAACCGCTTTATCAGCGCTTGTTTAGTAGCGCTGATAAAGGGTCAACTTCAAAAAAAAATTAAAAATAATTTAATATATAAATATAGTTATATAGTTATATTGATATAAATATAATATATAATTTTTAAATATATTTTAGATAAGTATAAATGTACATTTACACTTATTATACTTAATATATAAGATATTTAGTGAAAATGACTTCTTAAAAAATTAAAAAAAAAATTTAATTAATAATTTGCAAATTATTATGGAGTAATAGTCATTTAATAACAATTTGAAGACTAAAAAAATTAAAAAAATTAAAAAAAGATCCAAAATATGTTGAAAACGCAACTCGAACTTCAGAAAGCCATAACTTTTGATCCGGGTGTCCGTTTGAGCTATACCACATGTCAAATCGAAGCCTGCAACGAGCTCTACGTTTCTGTGACCTGGGAAGACCTTGGTCAGGCATTTTTCGAGTCCAAAAGAGGCCCAGAAGGCATCCAAAACTTAGTTTTTAGTCGGGGTACCCAGATTTTTTAACATTTTGTGGATTTTCAGCCTTATTTAAGGGGGGTATTATTGGATTTTTTTTTGTGGAGACTGAATTTATTCCAAGGTATTACATTCATATTGATATTATTTATTTGAAATTTCATCCTTTTTTATAATTCACTGCTATTTATAATCAAATATATAACTATATGTACATATTTTTTATATATTCACACCTAAAAATTAAATTTTTTAAATAAATAATTAAACATATTTACATATAAAATATATTAACTTTATCTAAATAATAACTAATATCCATTTTATTCAAAATACCAATATATGAATATTTATATAACTACTATATGTTAATATAACTATACATATATTAATATAACTATATATATATATTAATATAACTATATGTATATATTAATATAACTATATATATATATATATTAATATAACTATATATATATTAATATAACTATATATATTAATATAAATATATATTACTATACGAATAAATATAACTAAATATATATATAAATAAATAGGTATATCATGAATAAGAGAACAAATCAATATAGGGCAGTGGAAAAGGCTTTAGGTGCGTAGGGCGGAGGTCTTGAGATAAAATCAGGGTGGAGGCACGGGTGTGCACGCAAGGGTGATTTAAAGGGCTAGCGCTGATAAAGGGTGTAGGTGGTGCGGTTGGGTGCTGGAGGTGCAGGAAAGCGCTGATAAAAGGGGAGATCAAGCGCTGTAAAATCCCCCCCCCCCCGAGATCGGCATTATTTTATTAATTTTTTTTATTTTTATCAGTGCTTTTTAGAGTGCTGATAAAGGGGACCCCCCCCATTATCTTCACCGGCATTAAGAGCGCCTTTTCTAGCGCTGTTAATGGACATTTTTAGTGCTGATAAAAGACATATTTTTAGTAGTGTTACTTAATTCCCTCCTATGATCACAGAAGCCTTATTTTGATCATAAATCCATCCAAGGAAGGATATTTTTACAAACCTAAGGTGGTTACCCGAAGAAGAGGTAACGTTCATCAACGATAGTTTTTATTTTATTTTTTATCCACCTCTATAAAATTTTATTTAACCATGATAATATAATAAACTCATTATAATACATTTATTTAGATTTTTTCATTCTATTTAAATTACCTACATTAATATCCTCTTCCCTCAAATGGGAAACAATAACGTCACTCATGTATATGGCAGACTACCGCATTGCGAACCGATGTAAAATATTTTCCATAAACACCTCTCATGGTTGGGTATGATAATAGATATAATGTATATATATGAAAATTTTAATATAAATATACTTTATTAATTATTATATCACATATTCTTTTTTTTTTATTTTCCATTCTTTGGGGGATACGAGAACATCGTTCGAGAGTACATTGGACTACCGACTCTCCAAGCGATGTGATTCATTTTTCACTTACATTTTACATGGAATGTAATAATGGATAAATTTAATGAATATATGTGATATATAATCAATAATAATTATTATGGGGAAATATTTTTTATTTATCTCTCTTCCATTCCATCCATCTAGAAAATGGAAATAGCGTTCATACGTATGTATGATCAACTGTCACAATGCCCGGTGTATTTTATTTTCTACTACTTGATTTTAAGGATTAATATTAATAAATATATATTATATTTATATCATGGTTAAAAATATTTATAATATGGAACCAATATCAAAATAAAGGGACCAAAAATAAAAAATCAAAACATACGTGAAAAACAAAGTAGTTATTGCCTAAAACATGATTTTAACATGGAATTTTTAATAAACGAGTAATAAAATATCATAAGAAAAACATATATGGAATTATCAATATAATTAAGGTCCTATAATAGTTTTATAATAAAATTATATTTATTATATAAGTGTTTTAAATCTTTATGAAGTAATTTGAGACTTAAGGTACTAAATTTCTTTCTCAATTTTCTATCATTGAGACATATGTTGTATTATGGACCTATATTATTTTATGAGGTGTATATAGATACCCTTTTATATTTAATATATTTAATTTAATTATTATGATATTTTAAATTTCATTTAATGTTATTATTTCATGGCGCTTACGATTCAATGATACCAAAGTGGTAATGATTTTTTGATACAATCTCATAATTTATCAAGATTGTTTATGTATAGATTCCAAGGATGAAATATTATAATACATCTCTCAATAAACACATGAATTTTATTATACTATATTTATGTCATGATAATTCATGTTTCCCTTCATTTTCCTCTCTTTATGTACTCAAGAGTTCAAAACAATATTCTTAAGAAGAATCGTCTTTATTTATCTCTTTAGTCAAAAACCCTTTTTTTCTTCCATATCAATGTTAATGATTTCAAAAATGTTTTAACATTATCCAAAGGATATATAAAATATATTGTTACCCATGTATTACTTCTTACAAAATTATTTGAAAGGAATCTTCATTTCATTTTCCAAACAAGTCTCTTTTGGATTTTACAAAAAATATGAAAGGAATATTTTATTTAACAAGTACAACATGAATGAAATTTTATGCTAGAATGACCACTCATTGTTTTAAAGATTACTTTATATGTATCAAAGCTTATTTTCAAATAAAATGATTTCCAAAATATTTTATTAATTTTTACTTATTTTCAAAGTGGAATGGATATTTTCCTCAAAAAAATTTTAAATGCTTTTTAAGGATTCCTTTTTATGATACAAGGTTATTTTCAAAGAAAAGAATTTTGAAAATGTTTTATGTTTTAAAAAGTATTATTCAAAGTGGAAAGGATACTTCCCTCAATAAATTTTCAAAGTGATATTTCTAAATTATTTTTCATCTAAGAAAACATATTTTTATGTTACTTATGCTTTACCAGGTATAAGATTGAATAATACCGTCCTTATTATTTATCTGAATGGAAATTTTTTATATTGATTAAATGTTTATGAAACCCATTTTATTTTCACCAATTATTATGTAATGATATGATGAATATTTTATAATATTTAGGAATACTTAAATACAGATATCATTAGGATATATGTGGGACGTATATCTCTTTACAATTCATCAGGTAAAGATTTATATCTCAAGAGATAATGATGGAAACCAAGTCAATAGGCTTTCTCCACTATGGGAAACAAGTGATTCTTGATCCATTATGAAATATAGGTGCACCCTATTCCATAATGTGAAACAATTGATGAGTTCTGATCCGCTATGTTAATATAATTTGTAAATAACCTTTACATATGAATTTTTTTTCTATATTTATGATTATCAAACACATTTATGTCATAAATTTTGGGTTCATGATTGATTTATAATGATTTATCAATCCTATGGGACATGTCTTCTGAAATGATATTTTTTATTCCATGACTCATGTTTATTGTCTATGAAAGGTTGGATATGAACTTCTTAAGTTGTATTCATGATCCCATACCCTTAGGTTTATCGTATACTTTCATATGATCATATATTGATATATCCTATGTTTATCTTTACTGAGAACATGAGGTCACCCTTTATTATG
The DNA here is from genome assembly GCA_963277665.1 of Viscum album. Taxonomy (NCBI): domain Eukaryota; kingdom Viridiplantae; phylum Streptophyta; class Magnoliopsida; order Santalales; family Viscaceae; genus Viscum; species Viscum album. Next base: position 165,365,601 of record OY728125.1, on the reverse strand, counting down.
TTTCCTTATATAGGTTAGGAAGATAGGTTTATGTAGGGTATGCCTAAGAGGAGTACATTGTGGTAAGATCATTGAAGTATATGTTGAAGACCCTTCATGAAATAATAAGATTGTGTTTCTAGTCTCAAAAAGCATTAAACTATTACCATCCTTAGGCGTGTGTTTATGAAATGTATTAAATATTATTATAAAATGATATGATATTTATGTATAAAAATTTTGGGTCCTTATAGCTAGTATCAGAGGAAATTTTTAGTAAATATTTGGAGATTAAGATTAGATAAAAATTAGTTAAAACCCCGGGGATAAGTTTAATTATAGGATAACATCCTAACGTTTTGGTAAGAAACATATTATGTGGGTTTACTTAAAAGAAATCAATTTATGGAAACTATAAGTGGACATGATTATGAAACAGATATACCTAGGGGTAATAAATTCAAAAAAGGTGCATTGGTATTGACTCAAGCATTACATGGTACACAATAATAAGCCTTACTACATGCCTATTTTGACACTCTAGGGGGATATTATTTAGTTAATCCATGTTTTCCTTACACACCATTATAAATTATTTGAATTTATTATAATCATGGGAGGACTTGGTAAAACATAAGGTGTATTATATTGAAAATAATTTTTCATGATTTAAAAATCATATAAATAATTTTTAATGATGATGTGGTTTTCCGCTATTATTAGTCATTCTCACATTATATATTTTTTGATTCAGTCAATGGATAGAACCCAAAGGAATCATATTAATGATTAATGTGGTGGAAGATTCAATGATTTTCTACCTGAGAAACCAAATGATATGGTATATGGGATAAAAAACTATTTTTCTTTACTCACACAACTTTCTGAAGACATGGACCATGCTAATATTACAAAAAATAAAAGGAGGGAACAAATTTATATTGAATACTTCAAGAGATAGCATCCACCCTCTTTTAGTGGTTCTTCTGATCCACTAATAGTTTAGTGGTGGACCATCACCATTGAAAAAAAAATTATGTTCTCTAGTGCTTGGAACATGAAAAGGTTGTCTTAGTTTTTTAGTGTTTGGAAGGTGAAGTGGATCAATGGTGGAACCTTATTAATAATATGAGTCAAGAGGAATAAATTGACCCCATGGAATGGGATAAGTTTAGGAGGATATTGTTTAGTAATTAATTCCCTTGTATTCTATTTATAAGGATAGAGAATGAATTCTTTATTCTTAAGTAGAAGGATGGTTAATTTATTGGTACCTATAAAACTAATTTTACAAGTCTCGCAAGGTATGATTATAGTTTAATCATCACTCCAGAATGAAAATGTAATTGATTCTTGGGTGGATTAAAACCATGTATCCACAAGGCTTTGTCTATAAAATACATTAGTAACTATGAAGAAATAATGTTTTGTGAACTCAATTTATAAATTTATATTAGATATTCCCATTATTAATATGTCTTCGAAAAGAAAAGGAAGTTTGAGTCTCATGAAAACTTGAATAAACCACATGGTGGAAAGAAATTCCAACAATTTGAATGCTAGGAATTCGAGGAGAAGCATCAAGGGAATTTATTGAATGAAACTAGAAGGTTATTTAAATGGGAAAGGGAAAGTTATAAATCCTATGAATGTTAAAATGAAATTAATGGTCTGGTTAATGCAATGGAGGAGAAGAGGATTCCAAATAATGCACCACCCACACTCTAATGTTTCAAATTCAAGGAGTATGGGAATAATGTTAACCAGTGCCTAAATCTGAAGGTATTTTATAATCAGCATCAATAGCCTCCTAATCCAAAATACAAAAGGAGATATCATGTTATCATGACTGCTTAATTGGGTTATGATAATGATGTGGTGAAAATTACTTGTTCTACCCACTCTTTTATAACTAATGTGTTTGAAAATGGTATTAAATTACCATCTAAAAAATTATAAATTGAGTTAACAATTAAATATCCTAATGGTACGATGGTTGCATCACACGTATATAGTTCCTCTATGATTAAAGTTTATGGGAAAGTACTTCCTGTAAATCTTTTAATTATTTATTTAGTTGAAATTTTTATGATTCTATCCATGGATTTTATTTCTTTATATGGATCCTATATTAATTTCTAAGGAAGATATATTACATTTCATATTCCGAATAAAACCAAGATCATTTATCATTACGAGGAAGAGTAAAAACATCCAATGGAAATTACTTTAACCTTGCGGGTTTTAATTCCAATCCATGAAGGAAATTTGTCTCAAATGGTTTGGGAGAAAATCAATATCAAAAAATTCTTATTATTTATAAGTTCTTTATGTATTTATAGAGGAATTTTCAAGCCTTCCTCTGAGTCATGAAGTTGAGTTCACAATATAACTCATACCTTGTACTGCACCAATTTTAAAGAATCCATATAGAAAGACCCCGATTTCATTACAAGAATTGAAGAAGAAACTCTACGATAATCCTGATAAGGGATTTATATACCCTACTATTTCACCATAACGTGAACCTATTCTCTTTGTTAAAAATAATATGGGTTATTGCATCTTTTCATTTATTATCAATAACTTAACAATATTACTATCAAGAAAAAGTATCATCGACCCTATATTGATTATTTGTTTGATCAATTATGAGGATATTAATACTTTTCAAATATTTATCTTCAATTTGGGTACTATCAGTTGAAGGTAAATAGTGAATACATTCCAAAGACATCCTTCTATACAAGGTATGGATACTATGAATTTATAGTGATTCCATTTGGTCTTAGAAATTCTCCAAATATCTTTATATATTTAAGTAATAAATTATTTATAGATTAAATTTATTATTTTTTGGTAGTCACTATAGATGATATTATTATATACTCAAATATAAATAAAGAGAATGAAGATTATTTGGGGATTATTCTAAGGGAAATGAGGAAGTAAAAGTTGTATGAAAAGTTTACCAATTGTAAATTTTGGATTTTGAAGGTTTCATTCTTGGGACCTATAATCTCACGTGAAGGTATTTTAGAAGATCCTTCAAAGATATATATTATCGAAAGCTGGTAAATACCAACCACGGTGTTTGAGATCCATATATTTCTTAGTTTGGTGGTATATTATAGATTCTTTGTTGATAATAATTTAGGGCTATCTAATTTACTAACAATGTTAACTTGGAAAGGTTTCAAATTCCATCATATGAATGAATGTGGGGAGAATTTCAAAAAGTTAAAGAAAAGGATGTTTATAATTTAATTTAGTATATAAGTTTTTGATAATAAAATTAATTGATTCTAATTATTTAATTCATAGTATATGCATTTTCCCTGATGTTTTTCACATTTTTTTCAGGATGCAGCAGACTATAAAAGCCAAGTAAAAGGACATAAAATGAAAAATAATTCAAACAAAGGAAGGTCTTCCAAAAAATATGATGACCATAAAGCACTTACGAGGCACATAACTTAATAACTAAGGTAAATGAGGCTTTCATAGCTGAAAAATGAAATTAAATGTCATGAACTTGTGAAAGTCCTGAAATTACTACAGGTCATGAAGTGAAGTAAGGAAGAAAAAAGTGAAGATGATATGTGCCACACTATGAAACAAGTGATGATGCCCATAACTGATACATTTCATGAATACAGTACATGTGGTGTAATATTTACATGTGGTGTAATCACTACATGACGTGTAAAAAGTCAGGATGAGATAAAATGCGCTATATTCAATATATCTTCAATTTTGACCAATTTTATGACCCGGGACCCACCCATGAAAACCTTTTGAAAAATAATTAATGAAATTAAATGTTTTTAGATCCTATATAGATCCTATAAATTGAGGTCCAACCTAATACTATGAAAAATATGCCATAGACTAAAGCTTGGAGTGAGTAGTTGTGTTGTGCAGGGTCCTCGCCAGCTTCATCTTTGTTTTCATTATGCATTCTTTTTATTTGTTCATTCACTCTTATTATCTCATCACTAGGATGAGGGGGTAAAAATTACTTGTTCTAGGGTTATTTAATAAAATGGATAAGGTGTTATTAGATTTATTTTATTTTCTTTATTCGTGTATTTTTTCATGATTTCTTTAATCAATTTTCAATACCTTTATTTTACTTTTTTCATGACCATTGGTATTTGAATCTGAAAGGAACCTTAAAATTGCAAAACTAATAATCCTAAAGTAGGAATAGACATTAAAAAATTTAGGAAAATTAGTTTTAAATATGGTATTGATACAAAATTTATTCGGTGAAACCGTAAATTAGCAAACCAAAAGAATTAGGGGATTTTCGCATCAAGGAGGGGATACCATGACAATTGGATCTACCTCATCTTTACTTCAACACCAATCATTGATTATAAAACAATTTTATAAAATCTAGTTTCACCTAAAACCTAATTTTAAAAAACCCTGGAATATCTTTAAAATATAATTTGAAACCAAATAATCAATTCTCTTTCTCTTCATTCTGATTTATTCAAATTATTCAACCTGAGATATTCTTCACCATCTTTCTTAAAATAAATCAAATAATTCAAAAATTTGAAAACATAATCAAAATAATTCACTATATATATAGTTTTAACCTAAAAACTTCCTAATACTACATTTTAATTAATTTATTAGCATAGTTTGAGATTTTATAAATTTTTATTTTGATTAGACCTATAGGGAAATTACAATTCCCTACATGTGTTTTAAAACTGGTTCCATTTTTGGGGATGGTTGCATATTAGTTTTTAGGTTTCTTTTAATTTTAAATTTAATTTTATTGATTTATTTTAATTTACTTTTTTTACACTGGGTGTTCTATGCTTCTGTTTTCAAGATTTTAAATCCTAATGCATGATCAAAATATGCATGTAAAAGGAAAATAAATTTTATACTTCAATTATGAAATTAGGGAAATCCTAATAAAGAATAGAAATATGACTTATTTAAAGGCACATTAGCCTTAGCCTGATTGGTGAGGACTCCTTAAGTGTATACATGCGACCCGAGATCAAATCCAGGCAGAGGCATATTTCTAGGGGTACTGTAGAAGGTACTATAGCAGTACTATAGCAGCACTATAACATTACTATAGTGGGACTGTAGAAGGGTTGTAGTAGTATTGTAGCAGTATTGTAGTAGTACTGTAGCATTATTGTAGTAGGTAATATAGTAGGAACTATAACAGTACTGTAGTAGGTACTATAGCGGGAACTGTAGTAGGTACTGTTCGGTACTGTAGCAACCAGGACTATTCCCCCATTTGGTCCTTTGGGCCACCAATTTGGTCCCTGAGTCCTTTACGGCCTTCGGGCCACCCGGGCCTTCAAGTCAGTAAGGACTTCGGGCTACCTTAAGTGCAGATGCAAACCATCCAACGTACAAGGAACAAGCTCTAGAAGGAGTATGAGCAAGGAGATTTCACTATAGCAAAAGCTAAACGGATTGCAAGAATGAGTGGGTATGGCACCTATCATCTGTACAAGACTGTGCATGCATGAAAAAGCCGAGCTGAACAGCTATGCGAAGGTGGAGATATGATTTCACGATGAAGATACTGGGGAGGATAAGTTCCAAGTAGTGAGTTTGGGTTGTATGTAATATTTAAAGCCTACGGAAAATTAATTCCTCTAAGGCCTACGGGCCATGTAATTCTTATGCCTAAGAGCCTTGTAAAGGTTCCACCTCACCCCTTGAAAGGTGGATTATCAAAATCAATAAAAAATGAAGTCCTTCAGGCCATTGGAGGAAATAGAACTATAACCACGGTGGATGCGGATAAAAAACTACTTGAGCTATTCAAAGAGATCTAGAGATTCAGACACCCATAGAATACAAGCGTCTATAGAACACATGATTGAAACTAAGAATCCTATCACCCCCTTATTGTTGCAAACCTTTTATAGATCATGCTTGAAATAATCTAAATGATCTAAAACATTGTTCAATTCACCAAAGTGTTGCATGAAGAACCAAACACACATCTGGTAAACTTCCTCAAGCTCTGTGACACATTCCAATTCCATAATGTTTCAATAAATGTGGTAAGACTTCGTCTTTTCTAATTTTCATTACATGAGAAATCTCAAGATTGGATCTAAAACCTACCTACACATTCCATCACTACATGGGATGAGATGACCAGGAAATTCCTCACCCACTTACTTCAACCTTCTAAATCAATGGATATAAGTGTAAACACTCTAAACGTTTTTCAATTTGAAGATAAATATATATGTTCTTCTTAGGAATGGTATAGATATATGACTTTAAAATTTCCCAATCATGTTATAGAGTTACGGATTCTAATAGAAAATTTCTATATGCGTTCCTTACAGGGAAATAGGTTGATTATAGATGCTAAAACTAGAGGATCATTGATAAAGAAATCATATGAATCATGCTATAACTTGTTGGATAAAATAGAAAGAAATAGTTTCCAGTAAAAATGATAAGGGACACAATGAAAAATAATTCACACAGTCAATAGAAATGACTAGATGGCGTCACAACTAGATTCATTAACTAATAAGATTAATTTCATGATGGGCCAATATAAAAACCCCCGAGGTACATTTATAAAAGATACAAATTAAATTGATTACAATTGTGGTAATCAATTTCAGGATTTGAATCCTTAATAAGAACAAGGAAAAGGATATTAAAAATTTCCACAAGGGTACCAATCACAAGCACCCCAAGGGACCAAATTGATAATAAAGGTCCATACGTTGGAAGAGATGCTAGCTACATTAATTTCCACAATAAAGGTCATACTAAAGAGAATAAAAGAAAAATCAAAGAACCAAAATTCCACATTGTGTAATCTGGAGCATCAAGTTGGATAAATTGATGATCATTACACAGAGACACCCAAAGGATCACTACAAAGATTCACTGAAGTACTCCCACATGAATATTTAACACTTTTAATGCTTAAAAGTGGGAAGAAACACAAGTGGTATAGAATATATTGTATGTAATGGATCAAAGCCTGTGGAATCATGTGTAAAAGATTTTGAAAATGGAAAAGAATAAGTAACTGAAGAATCTGAATAAGAACCCACTCAGTACAAGCTTAGACTTAATTTTCTAGAATGAATGGTAAAAATAAATAACAACACATAGAAAGATAAATTTTTCGAACCCTTTAAAAAATTTCATATTAATATACCTTTTTCATAGGATCTTGAAAAAATATCATCATATGTGAAACTCATAAAAGATATGGTAACCAACAAGAAGAATACATAAGATATTAGAACCATTCCACATACAGAAGTGTGTTTGGAAGTGGTATCAAGGGACCTTCCTAATAAGCAACGTGATCCAGGTATCTTTTCAATTCCCATCTTTATAGGAGATATCAAATGTGGAAAATATTTGTGTGAATTAGGTGTGAGTTTAAATATCACGTCGTACAAAAAAATCAAGAGTTTGGGACTAGAATTCCTGAATCCCATCAGAGTTTTAATTCAATTAGAAGATTCAATGATGATGTACCCCCAAGGAGTCATCTAGGATACCCTAATAAAAGTAGTAAAATTATACTTCCCCATTGAATTCTTAGTGATGGATATGAAATATGAGTGAAATCCACTCATTCAAGGGAGATAACTTTTAGCCATTGGGCTTGTGATAATTGATGTACAATGTGGAGAAATATATTTGAGATTTGGTTAGGATCAAGTAAGTTTCAATATCTATTGATCAATAAAGATATATGATTTTAGGGAGGACAATGATTTCAGAGATGAAATTGAGGAGGTATGTGATTTAACTTCTTTTTTAAAAGAGGATTATCAACTAAAGATGAAAGAGAAGATCAAGAACAAGATTATAAACACTAAAGGAGCAATTGAATCCACAACATTTGAGAATTAAAAATAGTTATGGATGTTACATGACCTTCCATTTAGTTCATTAGGATTTATGAAGAAATGGTGGATCCGTCCAATAGAGATTAAGCATGTACTACCATAAAAAAGAATTAAGTTGTTTAAATGGGAAGAATAAAAATCGATCTATGTTAAGAGGATATAAATGAAACCATTTATGGACTCCTAATAGGTAAAAAAATTTCAAACATCTTTCATGTATGTTGAATCTAAATGAGTTAAGGTCGAGCTAACGATGGTAAACAAAAGCGCTTTCAGGAAGCAACCAGTGTTTTTCATATTTTTCTTTATTTGGATTTTTGGAACACATGCTATCTCTTAAAATATTTAAAAATTCATTGATAATGGCCTATTTTTCACATTTTTTTATTTAAATTGCAGGACCATCAAGACCCATACATGAAGAAAACATCAAAAAACACAAGAATAAGCAGTAGGAAAATTACACATCATGAGAGAAGTACACAACATAAACCAATACAGGCAGAACTTGTAAAACCAACTTCAAATAATAAATTGAAAATGGGAGTAAGTGTTTCAAATTCAAATTTTTTCTTAGTAATTCCCAAAAAATTATTTATTTAGATATTTTAAAGTTCAATTGCATGTTGGCACTTGACTCATTCTTTAATCAACCGAACTTAAATACATAAACTACTTAGTATAAATACCATACCATGAATTTAAATTTCTTTTTCAATAGATTTTAATGAGAAAAATGGGGAAATATATTAATAGAGATGATCATGTGGATTAGGATTTGAAAAATCATTATATAAGGATCATATTAATTGTGGAAAATGAAATTTTTCTAAGGATTGGCCTCTATTTAATTTTTATTATTTCCATTAATTAATTTAATTATTCATATAAATTTTCTTTAGTGATTTTCCCCGCCATTCATCTCATTCCCAAGACATCCTCTGAGCTAAATATTTCCCATTATTTGTTTTGTATATTTCTTTTAAAACTTGGGAATGTTCGCTTCTAGAAATTTCTTTATATCTTATCAAAGCTATGACTGAATAAAATCACTTTTAATATGATTAAGGCATATTTTTTAGCTCTTGTCCTGAGACACACCATATATTAATCCATTTTAAATCCCAATAGAATTCATGAAAAACCTTTCCAGGGAAAGGTCATGTTACAATCCCATCTTATCCTTTCTTAACTTCCTCTAAATATTTTTCATGGTTATCAAAAATAAGAGTGGGGGAGATGGTGATTGGTGTAAGGGATGAATGTTTTGAATAAATTGTGTTGTAAATTTAATGATATCTGGGAAAGGAACATTCATTTTATTTATTGAAAACCATCTTGAAAAAAGGGTTGTGTCTAAGGGAATTAAAAAATCACAATTTCTTAACTAGTGATCTTGTTATAACTATTATAAATAGTGTCATGAGGATATCATTTGGGTTTGGGTGGTGTCTGTGAGAATTTTCCCCAGAACAACTTTAAAAAAAAGAAAATAAATATACATATAATAATAAAAGGGGATGTTTCATTTATTACATTTTTCTCTTTATAATCATACTTTTAAGATACTGGGGTAAGAGGAAACTTTCATTGGGCTATTTTTTATTACCATGAAAATTAATTTGGATACAAACCTCCTTTTTGATCCATACTTTATTTAAATCACATACCTACCATCCTTAAGCATCAGTGTTAATTGATCCTAAATGATCAAGCCCTCATGATTATTTTTGATTTTTTATTTATGAGGTGTATATATTAAATGTCTTGCAAGACTATGGTAAGTGACATGTTCTTGAGGTATGTGCATCACTCTATTCATTCGTACCTTGATGATGACCAGAAAAACTCATGTGAAATAATTGATAAAGGGTATGCATATTAATAATTAATTGAAAAATGAAAATGAATGATTTAAAAATATTAGAAATTTCAAGAGGAAAAGTAAAATACAAGGTTGATTTGTATTCTTTGAAAAATAATCCATTGATAAAATTTTTATGTGTGCTGAATGAATATTTAATTTTTCATTTGATCGATTTTTTTTTACATTGGTGTGGGGGGATTTGACAAGATCATTTATTATATATATTTTTTTATGATAAAATTAATTTATTATAATGAAATAATTTTTAATACACGCCTTTATCCCCGATGTTGTTCATATTTTTTTAGGATACAATATATTATGAAAGTTGAGTAAAAGAAGATAAAATGAAAAATAATTCTATCAAATGAAGGTATTCCAAAAACATATGATGATTATAGAGAAATTCAAAGAAACAAAAATGAATAAATGAGATGAAACAAGGATTTTAGAGTAGAAAACTGACTTTACACACTGTGTAATCATTACACATCGTGAACTGGTGCAAGTCATGAATGTACTATGGGTCATGGTGTAGAGGAAATAATCCAGAAGTGAAGATGTTATGTGTCACAGAGTGAAACATATATTTCACACCATGACACAAGTGATGATCCCTAAAAATGTTTCATGTCATGAATATGGTATACATGGTGTAAGATTTATGTATGGTGTAATAACTAAATGATGTGTAAAAATGCAAGAAGTGATAAAAAGTCCAAATTCGACATTTCATCATTTTTTGACTTGTTTTAATACATAATACCCACCCATAACCACTTTTTTACCAATCCTTAATGGAATTAAATTATTAATGATCCCATATAGAGCTTATAAATTAAGGCCCATCCTGCTGATATGAAGAATATCCTGAAGACCAATGCTTGGAGATATAAGTTTTGTTATGTATGGTCCTCCCTAGTTTCGTCTCTATTTTCATTATGCTTTATTTTTCTTTATTACTTCCCTCTTATTATCTAATAACTATGATTGTGGGTTAAACTATCCTTTTTATAGGGTTATTTAATAGAATGGGGAAGGTGATTTTGGATTAATTTATTTTTCTTTATCCATGTATTTGTTTTTCCTTTGTTTATTCAATCAATTTTTAGTCCATTACTTTTACTTTAATCATGACCATTGGTATTTGAATATGAAAGGAACCTCTAAAATTGTATAATGGATTACACTAAAGGAGTCAGGACCATTGTCAAGTTTAGGGGATTTGGGTTTAAATACGGTATCAAGACAATATTGATTTGGTGAAACCCTAAATTATCAGACAAAGGAAAATATGAGATTTCTATATCAAGGAGGGGTTACCATAACCATTAGATCCCCCTCATCTTGAATCCATAACCAATCATAGATTAATCAAACTATTTTCAAAAATTCAATTTTAATTGAACCCTAAAATTATAATACTATATCACGCTATTCAAATTTTATTTCAAACCAAAAAATCAATCTTCCTTATCTTCATTCTGCTTTCTTCAAATTAATCAAACTCATCTGTTCTTCCCCCTCTTTCAGAAAAACAATCAAATAAATAAAATATTTTGAAAACCTAATAAAAATAATTAACCATATATGTGAGTTCGACCTCAAACTTTCTAGATACTAATTTTAATTAATTTAATATCATAGTTTTAGTTTTTATAAATTAATATTTTTATTAGACCCATCAGGAAAAAACAACACCCTACAGGCATGTCAGTTGGTATGCGCACCTGCCCTCACACTTCTTTATAGTGGAGAAGGGTTTGTAATATATATTGATACATACAAAAATTTATTAATATGTGTTCTCGTGTATAATGATATTGTTATATCTTATGCCTTTTTAAAATTGAAGGTTCATAAGCCAAATTACCCATCTTGTGATTTGGAGTTAGTTATGGTAATTTTTTCATTAAAGATATAGTGGATTTATCTTTATAGAGAAAGGCGTGAGATATATACTGATCAAAATAGTTTAAATATATAATCACACAAAATTAATTCAATATTTAGTATAGGATATGGTTATATCTTTATAAATATTATGAGTTCTTGATACATTACCACCATGGGAAAGTGAACAAGGTGGTCAATTTTTTGAGTTGAAAGGATCATGCTAGCTTATCCATTATGCTGATCAACAAATATAAGGCCCCGGCCTTAAACCTTACTTAATATTGAATTAAATGAATAATTCACATTGAAGATCTTTTCAGGTTTAGAGTTTTAGAGAATTAGGACATAACTATTACATCTCAAAAGATTACAAAGTAGAAACTTTTACTTAGTTTCCATAAAATAAAAACTCTTAAAAAAAACATGTCCAGTTCCATGTTTTAGGTTGCATGACTTTCCCTTGATCCCATCCTTGACCCTATTCCACGTTAAGTCTTGTGAAAAACATTTCAAAAACTTAGGATGAGCATAAAAAGCTCAGTAAGGGATACACAAAGAATGAAAACTGTTAGTTTTTCAAAACAACAAGTAAACCATGTATACTTTATCAAAGTAATACTTTTCACCTTTTCGAAGTAGTAAAAACTCTTCACTGAATAAAAGTTCATTACTTACCCTTCTGTAACCAAAATATTACCATAAAACCCATATAAAGATCACATAACATATAAAGGTAACTTGGGACATAAACATACTTAAGTGGAATAACCATAAGGTCGACTTCCACACATATCACTTAATGGAATAGCCATTCGGCTAACTTCCATACATACTTAATGGAATAGCCATACGGCCGACTTCCATACCCAATTCATTGGAGGCTATAACATAACCACCCGTCCTAGTATTCACGGCACCACCCGTCTTATGGTCTATCACGTAACCACCCGTAAAATGTCCAAGTACCATTATAAAATTATAACACATAAAACCAATATAAAGGAATGATAACATTTCCACATCTCAATCACAATATATAATTTAAATATATTGACATAATAGAATCATTTATCAAAACCATTTTCAATGCCAAAATACATAAAAGAGTATATGGTATTTATTTTATTTTAAAAACATTACGGCTTGTTGAGGAAGCCAAAGATCAAATAATACTTGCGGCGGCGGAAAAGGTCGTTGTCACTGCGTACGTTAAAAGAAACATTCCTTTTTGTCATTTAGTAAAACGCTTCATCAAAAAAGATTCCTTTTGTATAAAAGTAAAAGTCAAAGGGGTTTATACACCTTATAAAATAAAGTTGTGTATAAAATGAAATATACCTCAATGAAAGGAGATTGAGACGAAGTCCATTACAAAGACGGTATCCTTGGTTTAAGGATAAATCAATTACATAATTATGTGTGATAAACGAATACACCAAATATAAGTGGATATTAAGTGTAAAAAAAATCAGAGGTTATTCACACATATTCATAGAATGAAATATTCAAGGATTATAAGTTTATCCCAAAGAATCAAATTTGGGTTAAGAAGTTCCCTTGCAAAAATTTGACAGCCTAATGGCGTCACTACAAAATTCAGAAAATGAGTTGATGAGAGATAAAAAGGGTATCTCATCACATGGAAATAAAATTTAAATCAATAAGGATATAGAAGAACATATCCCAACGTAATAGTATGTGAATTAAAAGACATAACAAAATAAGTCTTTTAAAAAGAGGAGGGTGAAAGGTTCTCTTACCGACATGGGTATCTTTCGAAACATACACCCCGTGAAAGAAGGACAATACAACATTGATGTAAATACTCATAAATGAAATTATATTACACAATGAGTAAAATAATGGGCAGTACATACACCACTCAAAGGAAATTGTGGCAAATGTAGCATAAATCTCACGGGAATAAAAGTGAGATGAAAAATCCCTTACGAAAACTCGGCAGCCTAACGGCGCCACTTAAAATTTTCAAAATGGATTGATGAGATCAAATAGGGTCTCTCGTCATATGAACATAAAATTTTTAGTAAGAGTAATATAAAAGAACATCCCAATAACAAGAAAGATTAGCTTTAAAAGGAATGACATAAAAGAGTGTACTTAAAAAGAAAGAGAGGAGTAGGATCCCTTACCTCAGGTCCGACTTGACTCGATCGTTCTTTAACGTCCTGAATAATAAACTTGAGTTAATTTATACTTGCTTAAGAACCTTTTTCAAGTTCATTATTGCTTTTATATCAATTATTGACATGTTATAAACATTATGTAATCATTTAAGTTAATAATGTTTGCTTTGTCGATATTTGGTTCTTAAGTCAAAAGTGGACTTCTTACAATTACATGTTGTTCGTGTAGTCAAAGGTTCATTATATCCAGAATGACATTCATGATTTGGATACCATATATATCATATATATCTAGCATATACATGTATTTATAATATCACATAATAATTTAGAGGTAAGAAATGAAATGCACCGTTCATGGAGACGGTAAGCCGTACGTACGCATGAACGATACTTTCATTTCTATGTCATATTAATGGAATTAAAACTAAATGAGAGGTATGTATATTTTAATTCCAGAATTATATTAATCATTTATATGTAACATACATAATATATATTCATTATATATATGTACTTATAATAGTACATTACATTTGGGGATAAGAAATGAAATGCACCATTCATGGAGACGGTAAGTCGTACGTACGCATGAACGCTACTTTCATTTCTATCTCATAAATTAATGGAAAGAAATAATAATGATATAGAGGTATATTATAATTCTAGTATAACCACATTTATAATAAATTTAAATCCATCCTTTATACATCCCACATATGGCATTAACGAATCAAATCACTTTGAGGGGGCGGTAGTCCGCATTTCCTAAAATGAAGATATCGCGTATACCCATAATGGGAGCCATAAAGGTATGCCACAAATAAAAAATACAGAAGCTTAAGTAAAACATAAAAATATTATATATCATATATAAACATAGTGACATATTAATTACCACCTTTGAAGGTGTTATATGAGTGTTGAACAATCATCGTTTTGTGAGGTAGAAATTCGCCATCCACAGAAACAGTATGTTCTTTAACCATTAGATGAAGGTGTGTGTAAGTGTAGCTCGAATACTTATTATAGAAAAATACTAGTATATTTAGGATACTGGAGTTGTTACAAAAGAAATGAATAAAAAGATTTTAGGGGGTTGGAGAAGCAAAATAAAACAAAAGAGCACAAGTGAAGACGTTACCTTAAAATCGGGTAACTCCCTTTGGTTTGAGCTCAAAGGGTTTCTTGAAGAGCTTCCTTCCTAAGTTAAGGATTCTAGGTTGAGGAGAGGGATGTTTAGAGACAAAATGATCAGAGATTGGCCGAACCAAAGGCTTGAGAGGTGTGGGTAAGTTGGTAGAGGTGGGGGCCTTTTATAAGAGGAGAGGAGGGGCACTCTAGGAAAGTAAAGAAATGTTCCATTATTTTAAAATGGGTTTCGGATTTAAAAGGTCCCACATTGATATAATTCAAGTATAAGGTGATAAGGGTTATAAATATACCCATTAAATAGGTTTTGGACATTTTTAGGTCTTAGATATTACATTATCTTTCCATTTTATTTAAATCGTTAAATAATGAGGTAATCGCTGCATCATCATGGTGTCATAAATAATTTAATTTATTTAATGTCTAAAATTATAAAAAAAATACTATGATGTATGAAATCTTTTTAGCTTTCCAATGAGTATTTATAGTCAAAAATATGAATTGTATAACCCCAATTAAAAATTGGTTTAGTAAAACATCTCATGTTTGTGTCATTTTTACTTTAACTTTAAATAAAAGGCATAAATGTCATTATCATACCCAAGTGGCTCCATGGGGTACCAAAAATCGACCCATGGGTTGTCTTGGTCGGCCATAACTCATCCAATAGGTTTAGGACATGTGTCAAGATATTTTAATTTTATTATAATATCATTTTTACCTTAAATCACACTAATTACCTTTAATCGCGATTAATAAAACATAAAAGTTACTATTCACCAAAAAATTATTTTAATCCCATTGAACCAAATTTTACTTAATAATGAAAATCATTTAAATTGTATTTTTTAGATTCAAAACACAGAAGTGGTAAAGTCCCATTTAAACGAAAAATCAAATTTTGTAACCACCACTTTGCGGTTTCACTATTCATAAAAAATTGAAGTTTTTCAGAAAAAAACCAAAACTTCACCCTAAGATATATTTGATATTACAAATTCAAAAATGATGTCTATTTTACAAAATTCAAATCATATAAGTCACATTAATTAATTTAATAATTAATTCCCACTGTCATGACAAATAGCGTGTTTTTATGAAACAATAAGTATCAAAAGATTGACACTAGTTTAAGTCCAATTTCAAAGTGAAATTGATTCCAATGACAACCATTGGATTAAATGGTAAAAATATATTCTAATTTCACTTTAAAACCAATTCAAAAGACAATCTAATCAAAAAAATAAATTATATTAAAAAGAGGTTTTGAATTAAAATACAACATTGTTTTCACTATTCATTAAAAAATGAACTTTATCGGAAAAATACCAAAAATTCACAAAAAGTAAATTTTGATGTCCCAATCATAAAGAATAAGTTTATTTTGACAAACATAGCTTATAAAATTGTCAAAATATATATTTAAAAATGGTTTTCCATAAAAAGGAAGTAAAACAATCTTTTAAAAATATTAGTGTATTTCATGCTTAAGATTGGATTTATTTTCATTTTAAGCCTCTAAAACACTATCTAATTCATTAATAGGCATAGATAAAAATATCTATTATTCATTACTTACTTGGGATGTTACATCCTTCCCCCCTTTAGAAAACTGCGTCCTCGCAATTTATTTACTTATCGAATAAGTGGGGGTATTTATCCCTCATTGCATTTTCAGATTCCCATGTTGCCTCTTCAATCATATGGTTTTTCAACAAAACCTTTACCTGATGAATCACCTTATTCCATAACACCTGCTCCCTGTGGTCAAGAATCTGGACCGGTTGTTCCTCATAAGATAGGTTCTCTTCCAGCTGAACTACCTCTGGACTCAAAACAAGAGATGGATCTGGCATATACTTTCTCAGCATCAAAACATGAAAAAAATTGTGTACCTGAGATAAACTCGAGGGTAATGCCACTCTGTATGAAACTGATCCAACTCTCTCCGGAATTTCATATGGTCCAATGAACCTTGTACTCAGCTTTCCTTTCTTACCAAATCGCTTCACACTTTTCCAGGGTGAGACGTTGAGAAAAACATGATCACCTACCTCGAAAGATAGATCCTTCCTCCGATTATCCGCATAACTCTTCTGTCTTCTCTGAGCTATTTTCATGTGTTTTTGAATCAACTGAACTTTTTATGCCATCTCTTCTACCAATTCTGGTCCCATCAGCTTCCTTTCACCCACTTCATCCCAAAATGCTAGAGTTCGACACCGCTTCCCATATAATGCCTCAAATGGTGCCATCTGTATACTGGAATGAAAACTGTTATTATAAGAAAACTCAACCAAAGAAATATGTTGGTCCCAACTTCCCTGATAATCCATCGAACAAGCTCGTAGCATATCCTCCAAGGTCTGAATTGTTCGTTCTGACTGCCCATCTGATTGCGGATGAAAAGCTGTACTAAAATTTAATTCAGTACCCAACGACTTCTGAAGGCCTTTCCAAAAGTTAGAAGTAAACCTAGGATCACGGTAAAATACAATAAAGAGAGTAAATCCATGTAACCTGACTATCTCTTTAAGATACAAATGGGAAAGTTGATCTAGGGAAAAATTATCTAGTATAGGAAGGAAATGAGTAGATTTAGTCAAGTGATCAACAATAACCCAGATTGAATTATTACCTCGAGATGTCTTCGGTAATCCCACAACAAAGTCCATGGATATATTCTCCCATTTCCACTCTGGCACTGGTAGAGGCTGAAGCACCCCTTTCGGTAACTGTTGCTCTGCTTTAACCTGCTGACAAGTCAAACACTTCACAGTAAAATCAGCAATATCTCTTTTCATTCCATCCCACCAGTAATACTCCTGCAGATCTCTGTACATCTTAGTACTGCTAGGATGAACTGAAAACGGAGAACTATGAGCTTCACATAACAACTCTCTCTTCAAATGTGAATCACAAGGCACACACAATATCTTCCCAATTCTCAAAACACAATCACTATCAATGTTGAATTTATGCAACTTACCTTTCTAAAATAGCTCTACCTTTTTCTGCAACTCACTGTCTTGCTTCTATGCTTGCTTAATTCTGTCTGATAGAGAAGATCTCACTGATAACTGAAACAAAACAGAAGGACATCCTACAACAACAACTTCTATGCCAAAGTTCATCAAATCCTTATCCAAAGGATGAAGTTCCAAATACAACATCATTAATGAAGCATTACTTTTTCGACTCAAAGCATCAACAACTTTATTGGATTTTCCCGGATGGTAGTGAATTGTACAATCATAATCCTTGATTAATTCCAGCCATCTCCTCTGTCTCATGTTCAATTCTTTTTGAGTGAAAATATACTTTAAAATTTTGTGATCAGTATATATTTCACACTTTACTCCATACAAATGATGCATCCAAATTTTTAAAACAAAAACAACATCAGCTAATTCCAAATCATGTGTAGGGTAATTTACCTCATGAGTTTTCAACTGAAGTGAAGCATATGCAATAACTTGATAATTCTGCATAAGGACACAGCCAAGTCCCTTCAACGAAGCATCACTGTATATAACAAACTCACCACTCCTGTAAGGAAGTGCCAAAACTGGAGCATTCACCAATCTTCTTTTCAACTCCTGAAAACAAACATCACATTATTTTGTCCAGATAAACTTAACACCCTTCCGAGTTAGCTTAGTCATTGGACTAGATAACCATGAAAATTTTTCAACAAACCTTCGGTAGTAACCTGCCAAACCAAGGAAACTATGGATCTCAGTTACATTTGTGGGTCTTGTCCATTCTTCAAAAACTATTGTTTTAGTAGGATCAACAGTTATGCCATCTTTTGAAACAATGTGACCTAGGAAAGAAATTTGTTTTAACCAAAACTCACACTTGCTAAATTTTCCATATATTTTCTTTTCTTTTAAGGTTTTCAAGATAACCCTTAAATGACTTTCATGATCCTCTTTACTTTTAGAAAACACCAAAATATCATCAATGAAAACAACCACAAACTTATCCAAGAACTCATGGAAAATTCTATTAATAAGGTCCATGAATACAGCAGGTGCATTGGTTAACCCAAAAGGCATAACTACAAATTCATAATGGCCATATCTAGTACGGAACACAGTCTTCAGAACGTCTGCTTCTTTTACTTTCAACTGATGGTACCCCGACCTCAAGTCAATCTTCAAAAAATACTGAGCTCCCTAGAGCTGATCAAACAAATCATCGATATGAGGCAAAGGATAATTTTTCTTAACAGTAATATTATTCAAGGCTCTATAATCAATGCAAAGTCTCATTGATCCATCTTTCTTTTTAACAAACAAGACAGGAGAACCCCATGGTGATGTGCTAGGTCGAATGAAACCATTGTCTAATAACTCTTGAAATTGCTTCTTTAACTCTAAAAGTTCAACTTGATCCATTCGATAAGGGGGTTTTGAAATTGTCTTAGAATCAGGAACTAAGTCAACAGTAAATTCAACTTCCCGATCATGAATAATACCAGGAAACTCATCAGGAAAAACATCAAGATACTCATTTACCACTGGCACATCATTAATATGAACAATTTCTTTATTTTCAAAAATATGTGCAAGGTAACATTCATTTCCTTCTTTTACTAGTTTCTCAACTTCTTGATATGTTATCAAAATAAAGGGTTCATTCTTGTACACAAACTGAAAATCTTTCTGAAAAGAAACCATTTTAGCTCTGTAGTCAATCTTAGCATGGTAAACAGAAATCCAATCCATGCCCAAAATAACATCAAACTCTACTAGAGGCAAAACAATAAGGTTTTCTGGTAGATTCTTTCCACACACAAGGATAGTAAGGTTCTTATAATTCCTTTTTGTATCAACGTTCCCTCCGGGTGTTTTTACCATAAGTTCAGGGTTCATATCTTGAGATGGAATTTCCAATTTACTAGAAAACTTCTCAGAAATGAAAGAATGTGTAGACCCTGAATCAAACAACACATTGGCATAATCTGAACAAACAGACAGTGTACCTGATACCACTTCATTCGATGGCCCAACATCTGCTGAAGTTGTTGCAAAGGATTTCACCACCCCTTTCTGCGTGTAGTCTGACTACTTTCCCCCAGTCGAGTTCTTCGTTAGACACTCATTTGCATAATGAACCATTTTGTTACACTTAAAACATCTTACCGCTGGCTTTTCATTGCCTTCTTGATCATCTTCCTTACAGTTACGAGCAATATGACCAGACTTATCACACCGAAATCACTTACCAGACTTGGATAAACATTCTCCATGATGCATTTTACCAAACTTCTCACAGGATGGATATTTGGTTTTCTTACCTCCTTGCTTCTTAGATGAATTCTTCCCCTTTGCCTGCCAACTAGACCTCTTATTCTGGTGTTTGTCATAGAACATCTGATCATCGGCAAACTCCATTTCCACCTTCTTCGCACATCGAACAAGTTTTTCATAACTTTTGAACTCACGAGAAGCTAAATCCATTCGATACTTTGTCTTTAACCCTGAGTAAAAACGGTTTATTTTACTATCAATATCTAGTATGAAGTTTGGAGCATACCTTGCCAATCGAGTGAACTTTGCTTCATAAGCAGTCACTGAATCATCCTCCTGCCTCCATTCTAGTAACTGTTTTTCCATCCTAAGACGATCCACCTTAGGAAAATATTTCTCAAGAAACATACCTTTGAATTCGTCCCAGTGAAGATCCTCAATCTCATCACTATCCCTGATATTTTTTACCATCAACCACCACTGATCAGCTTCACCTTCAAAATGGTAAATAGCAAGACTAACCTTTTGATGTTCTGAACACCCCATGACATCAAAAATCTTCTCCAATGCTTTAATCCACCCTTCAACTTGTACGGGGTTAGATGATCCTCTGAATGATGGGGGATGTTGCCTCATGAAATGTTCCACCACTGACATGTTCCTCTGCGGTTGATCTGGCTGATCTCGTGCATGGATACCACCGCCATTTATAGCCTGAGTCAACTGTGCCATCACTGCAACAAACTGTTCAGTTCCAATTCCGACCATCTCAGGTTGCTGATTTGGAAGGTTGTCTTCCTCCTGATGTCGTCCCAACATAGCTTCTTTGTTTCCTCTGCGGAAAACCATTCTGAACACAGAAATATCTTAGGCGAAGCAACATAGTAATCTTTAAATGCTATATCATTTCAGTCATACCATAAATTAACTTATAATTTAAAAAATTTCTAACTCCTAAAGTTGTCTAAACTGACATCTGATACCAACTATAAGGCCCTGACCTTAAACCTTACTTAATATTGAATTAAATGAATTATTCACATTGAGGATCTTTTCAGGTTTAGAGTTTTAGAGAATTAGGACATAACTATTACATCTCAAAAGATTACAAAGTAGAACCTTTTACTAAGTCTCCATAAAATAAAAACTCTTAAAAAAAGAAACATGTCCAGTTCCATGTTTTAGGTTGCATGACTTTCCCTTGATCCCATCCTTTACCCTATTCCATGTTAAGTCCTGTGAAAAACATTTCAAAAACTTGGGATGAGCATAAAAATCTCAGTAAGGGATACACAAAGAATGAAAACTGTTAGTTTTTCAAAACAACAAGTAAACCATGTATACTTTATCAAAGTAATACTTTTCACCTTTTCAAAGTAGTAAAAACTCTTCACTGAATAAAAGTTCATTACTTACCCTTCTGTAACCAAAAGATTACCATAAAACCCATATAAAGATCACAAAACATATAAAGGTAACTGGGTACATAAACATACTTAAGTGGAATAACCATAAGGTCGACTTCCACACATATCACTTAATGGAATAGCCATTCGGCCAACTTCCATACATACTTAATGGAATAGCAATACGGCCGACTTCCATACCCAATGAATTGGAGGTTATAACGTAACCACCCGTCCTGGTATTCACGGAACCACCCGGCATATGGTTTATCACGTAACCACCTGTAAAATGTCCAAGTACCATTATAAAATTATAACACATAAAACCAATATAAAGGAATGATAACATTTCCACATCTCAATCACAATATATCATTTAAATATATTGACATAATAGAATCATTTATCAAAACCATTTTCAATACCAAAATACATAAAAGAGTATATGGTATTTATTTTATTTTAAAACCATTACAGCTTGTTGAGGAATCCAAAGATCAAATAATACTTGCGGTGGTGGAAAAGGTCATTGTCACCGCGTACGTTAAAAGAAACATTCCTTTTTGTCGTTTAGTAAAACGCTTCGTCGAAAAATATTCCTTTTGTATAAAAGTAAAAGTCAAAGGGGTTTATACACCATATAAAAGAAAGTTGTGTATAAAACGAAATATGCCTCAATGAAAGGAGATTGAGACGAAGTCCCTTACAAAGATGATATCCTTGGTTTAAGGATAAATCAATTACATAATTATGTGTGACAAATGAATACACCAAATATAAGTGGATGTTAAGTGTAAAACAATCAGAGGTTATTCACACATATTCATAGAACGACATATTCAAGGAGTATAAGTTTATCCCAAAGAATCAAATTTGGGTTAAGAAGTTCCCTTGCAAAAATTTGAAAGCCTAATGGCGTCACTACAAAATTCAGAAAATGAGTTGATGAGAGATAAAAAGGGTATCTCATCACATGGAAATAAAATTTAAATCAATAAGGATATAGAAGAACATATCCCAATGTAATATTATGTGAATTAAAAGACATAACAAAAGAAGTCTTTTAAAAAGAGGAGGGTGAAAGGTTCCCTTACCGATATGGATATCTTTCGAAACATACACCCCGTGAAAGAAGGACAATAAAAAATTGATGTAAATACTCATAAATGAAAGTATATTACACAATGAGTAAAATAATGGGCAGTACATACACCACTCAAAGGAAATTGTGGCAAATGTAGCATAAATCTCATGGGAATAAAAGTGAGATGAAAAATCCCTTATGAAAACTCGGCAGCCTAACGACGCCACTTAAAACTTCCAAAATGGATTGATGAGATCAAATAGGGTCTCTCATCATATGAACATAAAAATTGCAGTAAGATTAATATAAAAGAACATCCCAATAACAAGAAAGATTATCTTTAAAAGGAATGACATAAAAGAGTGTACTTAAAAAGAAAGAGAGGAGTAGGATCCCTTACCTCAGGTCTGACTTAACTCGATCGTTCTTTAACGTCCTGAATAATAAACTTGAGTTAATTTATACTTGCTTAAGAACATTTTTCAAGTTCATTATTCCTTTTATATCAATTATTGACATGTTATAAACATTATGTAATCATTTAAGTTAATAATGTTTGTTTTGTCGATATTTGGTTCTTAAGTCAAAAGTGGACTACTTACAATTACATGATGTTCGTGTAGGTAAAGGTTCATTATATCCAGAATGAAATTCCTGATTTGGATATAATATATATCATATATATCTAGCATATACATGTATTTATAATATCACATAATAATTTAGAGGTAAGAAATGAAATGCACCGTTCATGGAGACGGTAAGCCATACGTACGCATGAATGCTACTTTCATTTCTATGTCATATTAATGGAATTAAAACTAAATGAGAGGTATGTATATTTTAATTACAGAATTATATTAATAATTTAGATGTAACATACATCATATATATAGATTATATGTATGTACTTATAATAGTACATTACATTTGGGGATAAGAAATGAAATGCACCGTTCATGGAGACGGTAAGCCGTACGTACGCATGAACGCTACTTTCATTTCTATCTCATACATTAATGGAAAGAAATAATAATGATATAGAGGTATATTATAATTCCAGTATAACATCATATATAATAACTTTAAATCCATCCTTTATACATCCCACAGATGGCATTAACGAATCAAATCACTTTGAGGGGGCAGTAGTCCACACTTCCTAAAATGATGATATCGCGTATACCCATAATGAGAGCCATAAATGTATGCCAAAAATGAAAAATACAGAAGCTTAAGTAAAACATAAAAATATTATATATCATATATAAACATAGTGACATCTTAATGGAAACCTTTGAAGGTGTTATATGAGTGTTGAACAATCATCGTTTCGTGAGGCAGAAATTCGCCATCCACAGAAACAGTATGTTATTTAACCATTAGATGAAGGTGTGTGTAAGTGTAGCTCGAATAATTATTATAAAAACATCCTAGTATATTGAAGATACTGTATTTGTTACAAAATAAATTAATAAAAAGAGTTTAGGGGGTTGGAGAAGCAAAATAAAACAAAAGAGCACAAGTGAAGACGTTACATTAAAATCGGGTAACTCCCTTTGGTTTGAGCTAAAAGGGTTTCTTGTAGAGCTTCCTGCCTAAGTTAAGGATTCTAGGATTAGGAGAGGGATTTTTAGAGACAAAATTATCAGAGCTTGGCCGAACCAAAGTCTTGAGAGGTGTGGGTAAGGTGGTAGAGGTGGGGGCCTTTTATAAGAGGAGAGGAGGGACACTCTTGGAAAGTAAAGAAATGTTCCATTATTTTAAAATGAGTTTCGGATTTAAAAGGTCCCACATTGATATAATTAGATTATAAGGTTATAAGGGTTATAAATATATCCATCCATTAGGTTTTGGACATGTGTAGGTCTTAAATTTTACATTATCGTTCCATTTTATTTAAATCGTTAAATAATGAGGTAATCACTGCATCATCATGGTGTCATAAATAATTTAATTTATTTAATGTCTAAAAATTATAAAAAAAATACTATGATGTAGGAAATATTTTTATCTTTCCAATGAATATTTATAGACAAAAATATTACTTGTATAACCCCATGTAAAAATTGGTTTAGTAAAACCTCTCATGTTTGTGTCATTTTTTACTTTAACTTTAAATAAAAGGCATAAATGTCATTATCATACCCAAGTGGCTCCATGGGGTACCAAAAATCGACCCATGGGTTGTCTTGGTCAGCCATAACTCATCCAATAGGGTTAGGACATGTGTCAAGATATTTTCATTTTATTATAATATCATTTTTACCTTAAATCACACTAATTACCTTTAATCGCGATTAATAAAACATAAAAGTTACTATTCACCAAAAAATTATTTTAATCCCATTGAACCAAATTTTACTTAATAATGAAAATAATTTAAATTGGATTTTTTAGATTCAAAACACAGAAGTGGTAAAGTCTCATTTAAACGAAAAATCAAATTTTGTAACCACCACTTTGCGGTTTCACTATTCATAAAAAATTGAAGTTTTTCAGAAAAAAACCAAAACTTCACCCTAAGATATATTTGATATTAAAAATTCAAAAATGATGTCTATTTTACAAAATTCAAATCATATAAGTCACATTAATTAATTTAATAATTAATTCCCGATGTCATGACAAATAGCGTGTTTTTATGAAACAATAAGTATCAAAAGATTGACACTAGTTTAAGTCCAATTTCAAAGTGAAATTGATTCCAATGACAACCATTGGATTAAATTGTAAAAATATATTCTAATTTCACTTTAAAACCAATTCAAAAGACAATCTAATCAAAAAAATAAATTAGATTAAAAAGAGGTTTTGAATTAAAATACAACATTGTTTTCACTATTCATTAAAAAATGAACTTTATCGGAAAAATACCAAAAATTCACACAAAGTAAATTTTGATGTCCCAATCATAAAGAATAAGTTTATTTTGACAAACATAGCTTATAAAATTGTCAAAATATAGATTTAAAAATGGTTTTCCATAAAAAGGAAGTGAAACAATCTTTTAAAAATATTAGTGTATTTCATGCTTAAGATTGGATTTATTTTCATTTTAAGCCTCTAAAACACTATCTAATTCATTAATAGACATAGATAAAAATATATATTATTCATTACTTACTTGGGATGTTACATCAAAGATCCAATATTTATAGATTTGGAAAGGATGGATGTGGAAATCTTGATGGAATGAAAAATATATTCTCTTTATAAAATGAATTTTCAACCATCTATTCGTGTGAGGATTAAAGAATTATAGAAGTAAGATGTGGAGCTGTAGAAGAAGTTGAGAAATGTTATTGATTTTAACCTTGATTTTTATAAAATAATAAGGCTTAAGAGCCATTTATTTGTTTCATCCATATTTGATTTGAAGAAAGTTCTATTATTAGAAGCTCATAGTTCTTCATTCTCTATTATACTTGGGAGTACAAATATATATAGATATTTGAAAGTGTATTTCTGGTGGGATGACATGAAGATAGATATTGTGAAGTATTTATCTTGGTGTTTGTTATGTCATAATGTTAAGAATGAGAGAAAAAAGTGAACAAGATGTTATAACCATTACCCATACTATAATGGAAATGGGAAAAATGGCCATAGATTTTATTATCAGACTCCCCAAAACATATAAAGGGAATAATGTTATTTTGGTTGTAGTCGATATCCTTATAGAGTTAGAACATTTCATCACAATTGGAGAATAATTATATGTTGATCAAATTTCTAGGATATAATTTAAGTAAGTGGTTAGATTACATGGGGTGCAATATTCTATAGTATCTGGTCAAGATATGAGGCTTACCTAAATGTTATGGAAAAGAATTCAACAGGATCATGGTAGATAGTTAAGTTTCATCATTTTTTATCATTATCACAGGGATAGTTAGTCTGAGATAACAATTAAAACCCTATATTATATGTTGATATCATGTTCTATGTATTTAAATTGTGGTTTGGATCATCACCTTCCTCTATTTTAGTTTTCTTATAACAATATATTTCACTCAAGAATTTAGATTAGAACTTTTTAATCCATATATAGAAATAATCCTAGAAATCCAATTTACTTGAATGAAGTTAGAGAAAGAAATATATTAGGTCCTAATTAATATGAAGAAATGGTAGATAATATTAGATTCATTCAGCAACACATCAATGCAATTCAGATTTAAAAGAAAAGTGCTGAAAATTATCAATGTGATCTAGAATTTGAAGTTGATGATAAGGTATTCCTATGAATATCTTTATGGAAGAAGATAATGAGGTTTGGAAAAAAGGAAAATTTAATAGCTAGATACATCAGTCCTATTGAGATTCATGATCATATTAGGATATTAGCTTATTATTTGGTACTGCCAAAAAATCTCTCTCATATTCATTATGTGTTCCATACATCTCTCCTGATTATGTACATATATGATTCTTCACATGTAGTGAACTCATATATCCTACCAATGGAGTAGGATATTTCTTATGGGAAAAAATAGTGGATATTCTAGATCATAGATAGAAAGTGATGTGAAATAAGACCACTCCCCTTGTCAAAGTTTTGTTAAAAAACCACCAGATTAAAGAAGTTATGTAGAAACCTGAGGAAATGATGAGGTAGAAGTATCCTCATTTATTTGTATTAGAGTGATGAATTTCAAGGGTGAAATTCATTTTAAGGGGGGTAGAAATTATCACACAAATTTTTTATAAATTTTTTAAGAATAAATTGCATTTCTTATATAGATTTTTACTTGAAAAACCAAGTTTCTATTGTGGTACATGTGACACCGAGTTTTAAAAAACCAATATATATTATTAATATTATTATTTAAACATGATCATTTTAAACTAGTTTTAAAAATTAATAGTATTAATAGTATTAAAAAAATTTATATATTAGATATAATGTTTTTATGTGAAAAAACATATTTATAAAAAGTACATAATTTTTATAAAAGTATCAATATGTTTCGAACATAATATTTTCTCAAAAATGTGTTTATTTCATTTTGTGAAAAAACAATAAAATTACTTTTTTTCCAATTTTAGAAAATTTATTTAGGAAAATAATATTAATATTTTAAATCTACATGTCAAAATTATCTTTGATTGGATTTTTGATAATTTTCTGAAAAATATATTTTTCAGCAAATAGTGAAAAATACTAATTTTTATTAAGAAATATATTTTCATTTATAGATTTTAAAAACATAAAACTGGATTTAATCTTGTTTAAAAATTAAAATTAGTTTAATTACATATTTATTAATCTAATTTTTTTCATTTTAATCAATTCTATGTTGAATTGGGATATTAAAAAGTTTCTATAGTGATGGAGACTTTCTCTTTAGAAATCCGCTTTCTCATCGCGTTTATGGGTTTAATTTTAAATTAAATTATTCCACTTATGTGAATTGGATTTGGAATAGTGGATAAAATATTAGTAATTATAGTAATTCATATTTTATAATAATTTAAACTTAATTTTGTAACATTATCAATAGTAAAATAAGTAAAAATTAATTACTATAGTTAATGTGAGAATGGGTTTATCGGAGTTTAAAATAAAAACACAAGGTGTAAAATGACCTATAAATTTTTAAAACACCCATTATCTATACATATTTCAAAATTATATCTTCTATGATCTATAATTTTTCATTTTAATCCTTTTTTCATAATAAAAATTTGGTTACATTTTTGTCTTTTCAAAAATTTCAAGTGTGTCCTCTCCCCCACTTATCCAAGGCAACACCCTCTCCTCTCCTCTTCTCATTTGAAAAATCATTTGTTTCATCCAATAACTAAAAAAATCCATTACTTAATTTCCTACTATAATCCTAGAGTCCTTCTTTTTTTCATAAATCCAACCTAGTAACGATTTTGGTGCAAACATTAAGAGGTAACGTTCTTTAACCAGTGTTTTTATTTTTTTGTTCCTCCACCTCCTTAAAATATTATTTAAATGTGATGATATAATAACCTCAATATATTAAATATACTAATATTTTATTATAAAATGGTAATTATCTATATCTATATCCTCTTCCCTAAAATGTGAAATGACAACTTCGCTCGTTTGTACTCTAGACTACCACCACACGAAACGATGGAACACATTTTCCATCAACACCTATCATGGTAGGGTATGATGATGGATATAATGTGTGTATATATATATATAATATTTTTAACATAAATATACTTCGGTAATTATTATATCAAATATACCTTCACTTTCCATTCAATGGAGGATACTATAACATTATTTGTATGTAAGGAGGACTACCACCTCACGAAGCGATGTGATTCATTTTTCACTTTCATTTTACATGGAAAGTAATAACGGATAGAAATAGTGAATATATGTGATATATATTACATCTAAATTATTCTATAGAAAAAATTATTATTCACCCCACTTTCATTCCATCAGTTGAGAAAATGGAAACAACATTCATGCGTACGTACGACCAGCTGTCTCTATACATGGTGCATTTTATTTTCAATATCTAAAATTTATGGATTACTATAAATAAATATATAATGAATATGTATGATATTTATATCATGGATAAACAAAATATATGATGGAACCATGACCAATGTAATAGGACCAACAATAAAAAATCAAAACATCCATGAAAAATAAAGCAGTTATTGCCCAAAATGTGATTTTAACATGGAATTGTCAATAAAAAGGCAATAAATGGTCATAAAAATCATATATGATATGATATATATAATTATAATTCTATAATATATTTATAATAATGTTATATTTATTATATATTAGGTCTTAATGTGAATGAAGGAATTCTTGATTTATGGTAAGATATTTTTTTCTTAATTTTCCTTCTTTGAGACGTATGTTGTTCTATGTACATATCTTCTTTAACAAGGTGTATATATAGTCCCTTTTAAATATAATATATGAAGATTATTTTTTTCTTGTGATATTTTAATTTTCATTTAATTTTATTATTTCATGGGTATTACGATTCAAAGTTACCAAAGTGGTAAGAGTTTTATGATACAATGTAATCATTTACTAGGATTGTTTATATTTATGCTTATAATGATGAAATATTATAATAAATATCTAAAAAAACATGAATTTTATTATCCTATGGTTATTTCAGTATAATACATGTTTTTCCATCATTTTCCAATCTTTATTTAGTCAAGAGTTTAAAATACTTTTTTGAAGAAAAAACGTCGTTATTACTCACTTCAGTCGAAAACCCTTTTTTTATTCCAGATCCATGTTTTATAAAAATGTTTTAAATAATGTTTTAACATTATCTAAATTATATATTAAATATATTCATACCCATTTTTTAATTTTTATAAAGTTTTTAAAAAAGTAATCTTCATGTAATTTTCTAAAAAATGCTTGTTTCAATTTTACCAAAAATGTAAAAGGAATATTTATTTTAATATGTATGACATGAAAATAATTTTACACCATTATGACCACTCAATGTTTTAAATGTTAATTTATATGTTTCAAATTTTGTTTTCAAAGAAAATTATTTCCAAAATATTTTATGAATTTTTAGTGATTTTCAATTTGTAAATGATATTTTCTTCAAGAAATATATTAGACAATTTATAAATCTTCCTTTATAAATTTAGAAAGTTATTTTCATATAAGTTTTTTTGAAAATGATTTATTTTTCAAAAATTAGTTTTAAAGTGGAAAGGCATAATCCTCAAGAAATGTTCCAAGTGACATTTCAATATTATTTTCCATATAATGTGATATCCTTTGATTTTCTTATTCTTTAATAGGGATAAGTTTAAATGATCACATCCTTCTCTTTCTCTGTATGGTTAATGTTTATCTTTATGAAATGTTTATGAAACCCATTTTTATTTCACAGGTTATGTTTGGATGATATGATTAAATTTTTATGATATTTTTTCACACATAAATATGTATTTCATTATGAGATGGGTGGAACCTATATATCCCTCTAATTCATTGGGTAAAGATTTGTATATCATGATATGACAATGATAAATAAGTAAATGGGCTTGACCCACTCTGGGAAATAGGTAAGTCCTAATATTCTATGGGAAAAATTTACACCCTGATCCAAAATGTCAAATAGGTAATGAGTCTTGATCCCCTATGTTAATTATCTTTGTAGTTAACCATTATATATGAAATGGGTTTCTATATTTGTGATGGTTACAAACTTTTATGAATGAGATTATGGTTCATTATTGATTTAGTAGTATTTATCACTCTTATGGGCCATGTTTTATGAAATGATAAATTTTTATGCTATGACTCGTGTTAATGATTTATGACTGGTTGGGTCTGAAATTCATAAGTTTAATTCATGATCACATACCCTTATACTTATATTATTATTCATATTACCATATATTGATATCTATTATGTTTACCCATACTGGTTTTCTAAGTTCACCCATTCTTGTGTTTCCTTCTCTATGCTATGAAGAAAGTTTTTGGTAGGTTATGCCTAATAGAAGTAAAATGTGGGAAGATATTTGGGGGATATTTTGAAGATCTTTCATGAAATTAGAATATTTTGTTTATATTCTCTAAATACACTAAACTATTACAATCCTCAAGAATAGTTTTATGAAATATCTTGAATATTTATTGAAAAAGATATGATATTTATGTATGAAAAGCCTAGGTCTTTACAGCTCATCATAAAATTATCAATAGGATCAGTGGGATTAATAATTTTTTCTCAAATCATTCACATTAATCTTAGATACTCCAATACTTTGAGAACTCTTCAAGCTACATACTCCACTTATATTGCAATCTAAATTTTTAGGGAAGTATTTTTTTTCTTTTTTAGATTTCCACTTAGGTGTATTGGCCTTATGAAATATTTCAACAACATCACTTTCCTTAATTTCTTATTGTTACATCTCTTACTAATTTTCCATCTCATGTGGCCATATGATTAGTGAAAATTTTATTACATACGTACCCTTCTTCTTAGGTATGGATTCCTTCTTTATAAAAACTATTTTAGAAAAAAAAGATCATTGGTGATTTCACGTTATCCTTAAATAATTATTCTTATTTTGGTATCCATTTAAAACACCTATTAGAATTTTTGAAATCCTTTAAAAATATTCCACACAAATTTTCATAGGATTTTCAACAACCAAACCAATTTAGTTTTGTCTCTCCTGGATTGATTCCCTTTGAGATTCCAAATTGATCCCATATTTCTCGAATTTCATAAAAATATTACCATGTTACATTATGTGGCCCATATTATAATATTATAAGTATATTATTCTAGTATTGATGTCCTCTTTATCTTTTTCTTCCAAATTTCTGGGAGTGGTACACTCAACAGATTTGTACTTGGATTTACATCCCATGGAAGACTTATTTAATTTTTAACCTTATTTTATGGTCTTACCCTCTTTAATTATAATAGTTGTATTGAAATGGTATATAATAAAACTATTCATAAATATGTATAATTTTATTTTAAATATCATAGAATTTATCTAACTTTAAAAAAATTCTTATAAACAGATTCATTCAATTTTGTGAGCTCTTCATCAGTATAATAGGATTTATCTTTATTTTTGTTGTACTCTACCTAACATCAGGTCTCCATGAACTTGTTTATACAAACATATTATGATAGAAATCATATTCATCATTCCAAGACATCCAATATCACCAACACCTATTAATAAATCTTTTTCTTTTATCTTTATTAGCGTGTGGTCTAGATTTTCAAGATTGAATATATTTTTATTTTTTGGATAGAACCCCAAATATTTAGGATCCATTTATAAGGAATGATTCTCATATATTTATATATTTACCTTAGATTATGTTTCTAATTTCTTATCATTTTTCTCCTTTCACATTTATACAGTTTCTTAGTTGGAATATGCACTTTTAGAAGAAACATATTTAAAACACACTTGATTTTCAAATTTATGGGATAAATTTTTGAATACTTTGGTTATAAGATGTTATTAATATGATTATAAGATCTTATTATAAATTTTGAGTTTTCTTTTTATGTAATTTTTTTTATATTTATCAATGGTGGTACTATTTTTCTCAAATTTGTTGGATGTTCCATGTTTGGATTCTTCTAGATTTCTCAATTTAATTTCTATCTCAAGACACCTTAGGATATGAATAGTTTTCTTAACTTCCAATAATCGCAATATATATTCCAGTTATATTTTTAGATTTTTTACTTTATCCACATGAAGTGTGTTTCATAAAACTATATTATTTTTAAGATCATTGATTCATTCATCTTTGACTTCTATTTTGACTTTAATGACAGAAATAATAAATTTATATAAAATCTAAAATTCTTGATCTTTTATTTACTAATTTTACTGACTTTGATTTCTTATCAATACATAATTTAAAATTGTCTTCAATCATTGAGAAAAATTATATGTGAATTTTTATATACTATTCATTAGTCTATATTTCTTTGATGAGAGAGTTTATTTTTTACAATTACTTTGCTATTTCATTTTTCATTTATTCAACATCATCTACTATTTATGGTTTATCATCATAAAGATCCTATATTAACATAAATAAATATGTGAAAACTTCACCAATGATTTTATAAATATATTCTCTAACCTAAAATTATATTTCTTCAATAGATTTTACAAGATCATTCACATCACATATCATACTACTAGTACCCCTCTAACCATATTCAGATAGTGGTTGGTTATATTTCTTTATTGTGCTCTTCCTCATATTTTTAGCATCTTTATTTTCCCATTTTCAAGATTAATTTTAGAGACTTTGATGTGTATTCTAATAACTGTGGAAAATGATTCTTCTATATGAGGATCTTCCATTTCAAATTTTTTTACTTCATATATTCTGGTAGAAATAATTGGGTCTTAAAAATAGATAAAATCATAGGGAACCAGTCTCTAACACCAATTGAGAATGCCAGTAGATATATGCAGATGCACCTAAGAGGTGAGGTTGAATTGTTTGTGGTTAAATTTTTTCCAAATTTCAAATATTCATTTAACCTTTTACCAATCTGGTCTTTAAACCACAAATTTTAGTTAAAAATTGATCTCTAATAGTTTAACCTAGAATTCACCTAGATTAAAAACAGATAAATTTGTATATATGGAACATTTTTTATACGATTCAATATCAATGTGAGAATACTTTATGTTGTAATTAGTTGTTATCCCCAGTGGAATATTTTATACTCTAAATATTATTATCAATATACGTTTATTGGTCAAGTATTATCATAAAATAATTATTTATATGTTATATAGGTAATAGATCACTATATTACATATGTGATAAAATATTAACAACATTACACATATGATTGAGTACAATATATCACTACACTTATCTGTATTGGCATCATAACAACTCTTATTAGATTTTCTCCTCCACCTAAAATTGATAAACAGTTCTCCCCTAGCTAACCTGGCATCACAATAACTAATATCCTTCCTCAATTTAAATTTTATTTGAATTCCTTAGTGTCTTCAATAACTATTGATGAAAATAATCCTTTTCTTCTCACTACCTTGCTTCCGAGTTCATTCAAAATCAGTTGATGGAAATAATAAAATCAGAATCTCAAGCATTCAGTCCCAAAAGAAACATTACCTAACAATTATATAGTGAATAAAACACTAATATTTTTTTTCTATCAATTAACACACTGGACCATAACACTATTCTTGATCACTACCTGTATCACCTAGTAGGACTAAAGCTTGTTATTATTATCTCTGACTAAGTATATTGTGTAGGTTCTATTAGTCATGTTCTTCTTACATTCTTCTTTAATATAAAACTTTTTTGTCTTTATCATGAAAATATCTATTATTTTATTTTTCCTCAATATTTTGTGTTCTATTGAATAAATCACCTATGAAATCTAGGGTTTTTTTATTTTTACATTTCACACAACCCCTAACTTTAGGAAATTCTTATTCACATCTTATACTCAGTCTCACACACACACATAGGAATAATAATTATTTTCCTTTTTTTTACCCTCACTAAAAAATCTCAAAAGCCTTGATTTTTTAAGAAGAAATAATCTCTATCTTCGATAAAGAACTTTTCATGTGCAGTTGGATCATTAATTATATCATGAACTTTACATATACCAAAACTAATATAATATATGATATCATGATCCTACAAAAAATAAATGTATCATGTGATTAAATCCATTTTTCTCAATCATGATACTCATCCAAAACTCACCAACTTGATAGGAGAATCAGTGTCTCATTATCTCATGTACTATTCTAAAAATACCTTTATATTATTATCATCACATAAACAAAAACAGATACTCAACAATTGGATATCTAATTCTATCGACCGAATAATTCACAGCATAAATTTATCCCAAACCTACTCATCATCTTTATAAACATGTATCTTAAATAGTCTATAGAATATTCAAAATCCTCAAAACTCAATATAGATCACTTATCATTTCTATATGCACAAAAATACCCAATATCACTTTCACAGATCAAAACCTTTTGCAAACTCAACTCCAAATTACTCAGACTTTCAAAATTAACTCATATTTAATCACTAAAGTGTTTTCAAGTGATTATTTCTTTAAAGATCAATAATGCATCGCTACACTTAACATCTTTATTATTATTGAATATTTAGTAAATGAATAACTACTTTTTTGAGATCTCCCTCATCCAGTTGTCTCAGTTGAAAATTTTGATCTTTGTTATTTTAGGTCAAAAAATTCTATAAGTTTTCAAAATCACATTTTATATGTGATTTTTTTATCTTTTAAAAACATCTCTTGTATTTCCTAGTTTTTTCCCTTTTAAATGTTCAATATGGAAACTCTATATTTCAATTTGAAGAACTCTTGTATTTGTATGATAATTGATGCTTAATAAGTACAATGATGTTTACATAGATCAAAAAATGCTTATAAAGTCTCACAAATGATGCTTTTGGTTCTCATTCCTATACAGACAGAATCATGCTTACCCAACCTATAATGATATTTACACAAATGAATATTGATTGTTTTGTAAGGTTGAATGATAGTGATGTAGAAACAACATGATTTTTATACAGAAAGGTTTTACATATAAATAAAATGGTTTCTTGGTTACACAAGATAGAATAATTGTTATAGAGGACAAGAAATAATACTTTTATAGCCATCAGAATCATGCTTACAGAAATAGGAATTTTCCCTCATTTAGTTTCAACTTGTAAATTTAGAATATTTCACTTAAGTTTAAAATAAATTAAAAACACTTCATCAACATCTCAAACACTATAAGTCACCCCTAAAGAGTTATAAATAATTTAAGTAATTATTAGAATAATTCCAAACCTTTTTAGATTCCTTCCTTGTTCCTTTTACAGTATTTATAAATACCCAAGTTAGAGTATTCCATCTAATTCAGTTCATTTATTTTACATCCTTAATCTCATATTTTCAAATCTTTCATCTAAGAGATGTTAAACACTATTATGTTTCATCCATCATGTAAGATAACTTAGGTATATATTCTGGAATTTCAACTATCTCTTATGTAACACCCCAATATTTCATAGTACGTTATCACTTCAAAGTAATTCAATAACTTACGCTGCACACATCACTGAGTTCGAGCACAACATGACTTACCAAACTAGCTGTACAAAAAGCAGTTAGGAATAGTATTAACATAATTTTGAGATTTATATACTCCATATAATTTTAGAATCCATATTATGTATTTCTTAGAAATAATATAAGAACAAATTCATTTTTTCAGATAAAAGAAGTATTTTACAAAAAATGCAATTTTACCACCTTTTAATGGAGAATACTTTTTAAATCCAATATTTGACACTTTTATATATTCAATTTGACAAAATAAACTTCTTCTTTATAATCAGGACATAAAAAATTAGTTTCAATATTTTTTGGCATTTTTCTGATAACTTTCATATTTTGGTGAATAGTGAAAAATACATAATTTTAATTGAAAAGAACTTTTCTAATAAAAATAATTTACAGTGTTAAATTATAAATTTGAATGGTTTGGAAGTATAATTAGATTATATTTTTATAATTTAATACAATTTAGTTCATTACAAGTAATTTTAAATTTAAACTTGACATAAACACAAGTCAATCTTTTAATAGTTTTTACTTTTTAAAAACCTGCTTTTTTTGTTTGGACAGCGGAAATTAATTTTAAATTAATTAATACAACTTCTCGGTTTTTAATTTGGTAAAATATAATTCATTTTTTAATTCTGAAAATCAAAAATTAGATTAGGGTGGTTTTTTTTGTATTTTTCTGAAAACATTCAATTTTTGATGAATAGTGAAAAACACTGCGTTATTGTTTAAAACCAACTTTTTATTTAAATAATTATTTATTTTATTTTAATTTATTTTAAGCCAAAATAGATATATAATACCTATATAAGTTCAATTTAATTCATTGGAGTCATTTTATAATAAAATTAGATGTATAAAAATTTATTGAACTTTTTAACGTCTTTTACCCACCTTCTAGACACATTTGCAAATTTTCATAAAAAATAATTTTACCACTTCTGTGAATTGAATTTAAAAAATACAAGAGACATAGTTGACATTAGTAAGTAAAAATGTTTTCAATAAGATAAAATAATTTTTGTTGAATAGTAACTTTTGACTTTTATTTACCACGATTAAAAGTAAATAGGGTAATTAAAGGTAAAAATGATATTATAATTACCCTAAAACATGTATTAATTAAATTGGATAAGTTTATTTCGACCAAAACCAACCTTAGAAATAAAAAATGATCCTTTTGGTCTACTTTTATTATATTAGGACATTAATTATTATTTTCTTTAAAGAAGAGTAAAAAGTGTTAAATTCAAAGTTTAATAACTATACCATTTTTAATATAGGGTTATAAATAATATAAATTAGAATATAAATATTCATTAGAAATATAAAGACATTTTATACATAATAGTATTTTATTTATAATTTTTAGATATTAAATAATTAAATTTATTTATGACATAATGATGATGCAGTAATTAATTTATCAATGAAATATTAAAATAATCGATATTATAAATATAAAAATAAAAATAAATTGAGGATTTTTATGCCATCCACGAATTTTATAGACTAATATGACTTGTTAGGGTTGATTAAATGATTTTTTTTTGAAGTAATCATGTTGTTATTACTTTCACAAAAACTAAATACTAAATAATGTCAAATTTGACATAAATGGGTTTTTAAAAAAAATACTATATTATTAAATGATATAATATTCTTAAAAATATGAGGCTTAGAAAAAGGACTAATATAATGATATATATGTAATTAATGAACCACTTGGGGTCCTCTTGGTTTTTTATGGTAAGGTTATTAACTATTTATTATAATAATACAAGAGGACATGGTAAAAGTTAAACTATTTAACTAAGAGTTAAATCAAAAAGAGAGGGTTAATATGGTGACCTAAACTTTTCTAAAACCTACTGGTTGAGAGGATTTAGACACATAACCCCTTTATATTTGAAATAAATTAATTTTGAGCCATTATAAACCGAAAGTGATTTTATAATAAAATAATATTTTAAACTTTTCCTTCAGTGACCCTCACCTCACTTATAAAAGGGTACTTCCCCTTCTCTTAAAATCACACCTCCAATGCAATTTGTCTTGGCCAAACCCTAACCAAATCTCCTCCTAACTTCCCTCACATTAACCTAGTGGCATTCCCTTGATCCAAAATCCAACCTAATGATCCCTTTTGTTCAAATAAAAAAACACCTAAAGAAGAGGCGATTAAACGTACCCTCGACCAAAGGAAAGTGCAAGGTAAGGGTTAATTCCTCAATCTCATTATTATATGAGATTGTTTACATGTAAGTATTTTCAGGGAAATATTTATTATCCATGTCCATGTTTCATAAAATACATTTCAACATGATTTTTTAAGGTACTCTTAAACTAAAACATAATTTTAAATGTTTTAAATATTTATTCTTCAAATATTTCACATAAATGTTTATGTTTTCAAAATTGTTTTAAGGATTTATTTATATGGACATTATTATTTTCAAATTTTAATTCATTTCAAAAGTTTCAAAGTGTTATGAGAAAATTTGATTCAAAAATCTATTTTAAATGACTTCCTTTTTAAATGTGTGACTTTTAAATGATTTCACAAAAGGGGTATTTCTCTCAAAAAAAATTTACTGATCATTTTCAACTATGTCAACATTATTTACTGGCAGATCCACCTCTACCTACTTGTATCCAGACATGGATGTATTACATGGAAAATACACAAAATCTCTACATTACCAAACTAGTCATTCAAAAAGCGGTTATGAATAGTATTAAATTAATTTTGAATTTTATATACTCCATATAATTTTAGAATCCATATTATATGTTTCTTAGACATAATATAAGATCAAATTCATTTTTTCAGATAAAAGAAGTATTTTTCAAAAAAAATGCATTTTTACCACCTTTTAATGGCGAACCCTTTTTAAATCCAATATTTGACTTCTTATATATTCAATTTGAAAAAATAAACTTCTTCTTTAGAATTGGGACATAAAAAATTTAGTTTCAATAAAATTTTGGTGTTTTTTTGATAACATTCATATTTTCGTGAATAGTGAAAAATACTAAATTTTAATTGAAAACAAATTTTTTAATCAAAATAATTTATAGTGTTAAATTATAAATTTTAATGGTTTGGAAGTATAATTAGATTATATTTTTATCATTTAATAAAATATAGGTCATTATAAGTAATTTCACATTTAAATTTGACATAAACACATGTCAATATTTTGATAGTTTTTAGTTTTTTAAAGCCCTTATTTTTTGTTTTGACAACGAGAATTATTTTTAAATTAATTAATGAAACTTCTATATTTTATATTTGGTAAAATAGAATTCATTTTTTAATTCATAATATCAAAATTATCTTAGGGTAAATTTTTGGTATTTTCTAAAAACTTTCAAATTTTGATGAATAGTGAAAAACACTGTGTTATTATTTAAAATTGACTTTTTATTTAAATAGTTATTTATTTTATTTTAATTTATTTTAAGAAAAAATATATATATAATACCTATATAAGTTCAACGTAATTCATTAGAGTAATTTTATAATAAAATTAGATTTATAAAATTTTATTGAACTTTTTAACGTCTTTTACCCACCTTCTATACACATTTGCAAATTTGCATAAAACATAATTTAACCACTTATGTGAATTTAATTTAAAAAATACAAGAGACAAAGTTGAAATTATTAATTAAAATTTGGTTTAATAAGATTAAAATAATTTTTGGTGAGTATTAAGTTTTATCTTTTATTTACCACGATTAAAAGTAAATAGAGTAATTTAAGGTAAAAAGGATATTATAATTACCCTAACCCTAATTCTATTGGATAAGTATATTTCGACCAAAACCAAACTCATGAATAAAATATGACCATTTTCATCCACTTTTATTAGATTATGACATTTATTATTTTTTTATTTAAAGAAGAGTTAAAAGTGTTAAATTCAAAGTTTAATAACTATACCATTTTTAATATAAGGTTACACATAAGATAAATTGGACTATAAATATTTATTAGAAATATAAAAAGATTTTATACATAATTGTTTTTTATTTATAATTTTTATATATTAAATAATTAAATTTATTTATGACACAATGATGATGCATTAATTACTTTATCAATGAATGATTAAAATAATTGATAATATAAATATACAAATAAAATCTAAATTGTGGATTTTGTTGCCATCCACGAATTTTATAGATTAATATGACCTTTTAGGGTTGATTAAATGAATATTTTTTGAAGTAATCATGATGTTATGACTTTTAAAAAACCAAATACTAAATAGTGTCAAAATTGATATAAATAAGTTTGTAAAACAAATACTATATTATTAAACGATATGATATTACTAAAAATCAAAGGTTCATCCAAAGGACTTATATAATGATAAATATGTCTTTAATGAACCACTTAGGGTTTTATTTAATTTTTATAGTAAGTTTATTAACTATTAATTATAATAATACAGGAGGACATGGTAAAAGTTAAACTATTTAACTAAGAGTTAAATCTAAAAGATAGGTTTAATATGGTGACCTAAACTTGTCTAAACCCTATTGGTTAAGAGTATTTAGACTCATTACCCACATTAGATTCGAAATAAATTATTTTTGATCCATTAGAAATCGAAAATTATTTTATAATAAATTAATATTTCAAACTTTTCCTAAAGTGACCCTCACCTCTCTTATAAAAGGGTACTTCCCATTCTCTTAAAATCACACCTCCAAAGCAATTTGGCTTTGCCAACCCTACCCAAATATCCTCCCAACTTCCCTCAATTAAACCTAGAGGCCTTCCCTTGAACAGAAATTCAACCTAAGGAGCCCTTTTGTTCAAATAAAAATGAAACACCCAAAGAAGAGGTGGTTAAATGTACCCTCAACCAAAGGAAAGTTCAATGTAAGGGTTAATTCCTCAATCTAATTATTATCTAAGATTATTTATGTGTAAGTATTTTATGGGAAATATTTATTATCCATGTCCATGTTTTATAAAATAAATTTCAAAATGATTCTTTTAAGGTACTCTTTTACTGGATATTATTCTTGATTAAGGTTGATTTATTATAATACAATCTTCTATATTTTATCGAATGAGTTATGATATGTTTGACTATGGATGTGTTATTTTTAAACCCTTTATTGTTTATGGTTAAAGTATTGACATTTATAATGATAGTTTTAATATGGATTTTTATGTTATGTTTCAGCATTTTCATATGAGGAATGCAGTAGACTCAGTAAGTGACAGGTGGGGACCGCTATAGCCCCTTGATGCATCGGTAGGCGTCATAAGACAAACTAGTGTCTTGGAACAAGGCCTTGATAAAAAATTTATTTGTATTCTTGGCATGAGGCCTTTACTATGTTGTAATGATATTCGACATTAGGCATTCCCTCATTATGAAATTAATTATTACATGTGATTATTTGACTAGTAGAATATCCATGTGATTTTTTATTTGGTAATTTTTGATTTATTTTCTTCATATTATGTTCAAGTTTATGTTTAAATAGAATTTTTTTATTACACATATTTCATTAAAAGTTTATATATTCTACTAAATTATTTACCCTTACTGAGCATCTGAGCTCACCCCTTTCTTATGTTTTGTTTTCCTAGGATTCCAAGAAGTGTATTATGTTTGATATTCAGGGTTAAGCTAGGGTAATAATGGAGTTATCAATGGATTATTTATGTTGTGTTTTATGTTTGAATGTGTAATGTAACATTCATATATGTAATCTATTTTCCAATAATGCTAAACTGATATGTCCTTCGGGACTTGATTCCTTGTAATCATGTCAATGTATTAAAATAATGCATTGACTCTGGGTAACTGGGGTCAGGGTGTTACATCTTACATCAAACATTGAACCTATTTTATAAATTTTAAAAGCAACTTTACAAGATGTCTAGTACATGTGCAGCATCTAGTATTTCCTTAACTCTTTAATTCACTAGTAACTTATTATATATAGTGCATTAAATCTCATCAATTTCCTTTTCTATATCAACTAGA
Organism: Viscum album; assembly: GCA_963277665.1. Lineage (NCBI taxonomy): Eukaryota > Viridiplantae > Streptophyta > Magnoliopsida > Santalales > Viscaceae > Viscum > Viscum album. The sequence continues at coordinate 165,323,236 of OY728125.1, read as the reverse complement.
TTACCAATTGACACATGTATGGACCTCCCGTTTAATTTTTCCATCTAATTTATTCAAGGGAAGCAACACTTCTATTAATCTCCTTCATCCTTATATGTATGTTCAACCTCTACTTCATCATTTAACGGATACTTACTCCATAACCCAATACATCACCTCTTAATGATTACATTAATGATGAAAACAAGTCTAATTGGAAATAAATATAACTTTAAACCAAGGGCACTTTAATTAAAAATATGGTTGTTAGAATGGTAACCCGACAATTGGAATAGTAAAGAAACTATTTTAGTAAACTATTTAAATAAATATATAATTAAATAAATACCAAAATATGAATATAAAAATTCCTTATAATTAATATGTAAAATAATAAATATAATGATTTATTTTATATAACTAAAATAAAGTATTCATTTTTGAAATTGTGTTTTACTATGATTCACTGAACCTATTATTTTATATTCGATATAATTATTAAATTTATGTTACTTATAAATTTATTTTCTTAATATAGCTTATAAATTTGGATTCATCACATTAAAATTACTTAATATTGAATTCTCAATAATTTTTTAAATATTTAAACTTTTTTATGAATAATAAAATATAATATGAAATATATGAAATAATATTTTCTAAAATAAAAATGTGATTTATTAATTAAATAAATTGTTTTAAAATTTAAAATTTTATTTTTAAAACCAATAAAATAATTTCTTAATCCGAAAATAATATTTTAAAAATGTTATAAAATGTTTTACATATTAAAAACTTGATTTTTTAATATATTATAGGATTTTAAAAAAATGATTTTCTCATAATTAGATTGTTATTTTCATAAAATAAATTTTGGATTTGAAATAAAGATATATTAGTTAATTTTTTGTAACATTTTGATATTTTTCATAAATAATTAATAAATCGAATAAATATATATATATAAAGAGGATGTAATAATGATGTAACAATGACGTTATCATGAACAAAAAAATCATCTCATATGTAAAAATGGATTAGATTTAGATAAAAGGGTTTTTAGTATTATTATTTATAATATATAAGGTTATTATTTCAATTCATTTCCATTAATTAATTTTATATTCATTATTTTATCTCAAAATACCCCTCCCCTCCAACTATAAATTCCCCCTCTCACCCATATTAATAAATAACTTCCAAAACTATCTTATAACTGAAATTATACCCATATTCCCTCTAAAATCTTCTATTATATGTTAAGTATTTTTTCTCTCCATTCCCCAAGTGCCTAGGGTGTTGGGCACATAGAAGATGAGACTTCTTTAAATAATTGGTAAATTTTTTCATTTTTTTCTTTTTCATTTTTCCCTTTCTTTCTCATTTCTATATCTAAAACTAATATATACAAATATTATTAGTCATTATATAATCATAATATAAATTTTATTATATTATTTTAAATTTTATATAAACTATTTATATCATATGTATATATTATCTATCTCCCTTTTTTGACGTGTCCTTATAGTGTTGGTTCTAACTCCTACAAGGGAGCTATATTTTCTTTACTTCCCTCTACCTTAATGGCTGGTTAGTGTATTATATATACTGTATATATATTAAACTTAATTTATTTTTAAATATATATAGATAATTGAACTCATGGATAAATAATAATGATCAATACTGCAATATTAAAATAAATATGGAATGATTCGAACAAATACATATTCATGAATGTTTTCTATGAAGAAAGGTTAATTAATATTTTATAATGGAAATAAATTATCAAAAATAAGTTAAATAAATGATAAATAGTTTTATAGTAATGTTTTAATAAATGTAAGTTTGTTATAAAAGAGGTTTAAGCATGATAAAGAAACCTAAGAACTAAGGTAAGGGGTTTCTTTATCAATTGTCTCTCATTTGGTTTCAAATTCTTTCTTTTTAGCCCTAATTATTTTATCCACTAATTTTTGGATATTATTTATTTATAATATTTACTTATATCTTGATTATTATAATGTACAATAACTTCTTTGTTTATCTATTTAAAACTCATTTTATTTTTATAGCTTCTTTTAAAAAATATTATATATAATTTATATTCCAATTCAAATGTATTTTTTTATTTTTTTTATTTCCATGTAATTCCATTATTTTCAGCATGATTCACTCTAATTATTTTTATTACATTAATTCCAATAGGATAATTTTCTAACTCTCCCCTTGGTTTCCACTCATTTTATATTTTGAATCACACACTTTTATTTATGATCAAATTACTATTTTTTAATAAAATTAAATACTCTTAATCAGCTCCCTTTTATTTTATAAAAAAAATTTCCTACATAATTGATGATATGATGTGACACATGGGATTTATATATAACCAATTTTATTTTAATAATGGGTTATCTATGTTAAAATTATTAACTGATGTCTAATCACTATATTCTTTATTTTCTATATAGAACAAAAGATTTTAAATATATTATGATATGAAAAGTGTAGGAGAAATTATGCATATATTCAATAAATTTGGTAAATATTTAATCCCTTCAGATACCATATATGGGGAATTTATATAAATTTTATCCTAATTATGTTATGTTTTCTTAGTAGTAATCCTTGACTTATGTTTAAAATGTTTTATTATTATGCATATTCCATATTCCATGTATTATTCTATAGATTTTTATATTATCTTGATCATGTTTATGTACTTATGATGCGATAAAAACTATTATTCTCACTCATGTACTTTTGTTGATAACTACCTCCATGTTCTATATTATTCCTTCTCTTACTATATTTTTTAACTCACCCTTTCATTGATGTATCTCCCCATGTGATCATATGTGTTGAGAAGGTTATAAATAGATTATAAGAAAACTATGATGAAGGATTTAAATAATTATATTTTATTTTATGTGAAATAAAGTTGTAAATTAATATTAATTTTCTAAGACACTAAACCTATCAATTTTGAGATGTATAATAGTGTGTATATCTATTTGAAAATGATGGAATTATCATATATGTAATGTATGGGCCACTATGGTTGGTATAAGAGAAAATTTTAGTTAATTTGGGAATTATGTTAGATAATAAAGACAACTTAGGTTAAAGTAAGGTACTTTCATAAGTTAATTATCTTATAACTAGTAATTAATACATTAGTTAATTATTCCATGTTTTGTTAACAATTTTTTTTTCATCATATAAAATTTCTATTTTTCCAAATGGTGAAACAATTAAATAAATATGTGAAAGGTTCATTTTCTATTCACTAAAAATGGATAAAGTATTATTTTATTATAGTTAAATGTGTTACCTTATATCATTATGTTTGATAGAAATATTGATTAATTGCCTCAATACCTTGAAATAGAAATATCTATGAAAATACCTCATAGTGAAATTATTGTATCATAATTATTTGACTCCTACCAATTAATTTTGGTTAGAATATTATTCTAGTAAATATTTTAATTATTCCTTTAAAATAATTTTATGCTTATTGGTCATGGATTTACAATCATTTTATAGTGCTCATGTCCCAAACCATCCAATTATTCTATATAAATAAATGAAGTTTTATGAATCCTTTTTAGAAAATCCACTACAAGAAGAGGCTTTTAACCAATAAAAAATAAGATCTATCTAAAATGGTTGATAATAAAAAAATTCAACTTTGAGTAATTTTATATTATAAGGGAATATATTAAGCTACTACTAAAAAATTTATCTGGTCATACCCTATATTACAAGGTATTGTTCTTAATAAAACTTATCCCTAGTGTGAAACCTATATCAAATCACCCCAATAAAATAGACCCAAAATTTTAAGAAATTAAATAAGAAAATACAATATAATTTAACATATGATTTTATATTTCCTTATTCATAACTATGTAGAAAATTTTTTCTCTATATTAAGGATGGGTCAATATGAATGTTTATACATTACCGGGATCTCCAGATGATCTCCATAAAGAAAAAGTAACACTTACCTCAGATTGATGTTTTTTTGATTAATTGTTTGGAGCACAATAAAACATAAAAATTTATTTTCATTATGTATATCATCAATTAAAGTTGAAAAGAGAAAATATTCAAAATACACTCTTTAACACGTGATATGGACACTATGAGTTTATAGACATGTCTTTTGGAATCATAAACACCCTAAAAATATTTATGGACATGATGAATAGAGTATTTATAGATTACCTCAATAAATGTGTGGTGTATTTATTGATAATATTATCATATAATCCAACAGAAAAGAATAACATTTTAGGATTATGATGAAAAAATATTAAAATGATAGTTTATTTCTCAATATCTAATAAGATTTTATTTTGGGTGAATCAAGTTGCATTTTTAATGAATTTGATTACTAAAAAAAGTGTTTTTGAAAATCCTTTAAAGATAAAGGTGATTAAAAATGTCATAGACTAATAAGTATGAAAATTGTATATATTTTGCTTATATTATTTTGGTATTATCAATGATTTTTGAGAAATTTAAAATGATTTTATATCCTACTAACTAAGTTAGCACTGAAGGTGGTATATTATGTTGGGATAGAAGAATGTGAATAAATATTTATGGAGCTCATGAATTTTTTTCACTACACCTATATTCATACTACTTTTAAGTAGATAAGGATTTGAGATATAAAGTTATGATTCAAATAATTTCTACTATTTAATCCTCAAAAATAATAATTAATTAATGATCTACTCCTTATTAAAAATGAAAATTCATGAAAAAAACTACCACATATTCAATCTATGGTTATCAATAATGATCATTTAATTGGATATTTACAGTCATTACATCTATAATGATAACTATAACATAGATACTAATTACATGAGTCTAAATTATATATTCATGTAGAAGGAGTTAAAGATGCATTAATAAATATTGTTGAAATTGATCAAAGACTATTATTTTTAGTACACTACCACCCTGTGAAGGAAAATAAGGTTGAATATGCTCTTAAAAAAATTAACTTTCCACCCCATCCATGATGATGATTGAGAAAGATAAAATATTCATGGATAAAAAATTATGGATTTTTAAATCATAATGGTAGGGTTTAAATCCTACCATTCCCAAATGATTTCTCAATCATTCATCTGAGTTAAAATCTAATAGTTAAAGAATAATCATTTGAACCTAAAAAATAAGTTAAAAAACTAAGAAAGGAAAGATATATTAATTCAATATCAATAACTATCGAGTCATTTGGTTTGGAACACAATTTTACGTGGAATAAATACCAAGTTTAGAGAAGGATATGTTAGATGATGTGTATAGATCACATTTCTCCATCCATCAAGGATTTATAAAGATTTATTGATATCTTAGAGAAAACTTCTGTTGTGATAACATAAAGAAGGTGATAAAATATTACAACTAAAGATTCTTGGAATTACAAAACTTTATGGTAGAAATTTTTATTTCCAAGTGATATATAGATTTTCCAGAGGTCATCAAAGTCATAAAATTGTCATTTTTATCTCATTCTCTTGCAAGATAGTGGCGATAAGGGAAAGTTCATAGAGAAGGGAGTGATATGTACTTTGTGATTTATTGATGTCTAATCTACTAAAAATATGACATAAAATTATTAAATATGGATCAATAGTGTGTGAAATAATGTGGAGTCTGGATAAGGAGTTAAAGGAGTTAGTCTTAAACTAAGTTAGGAGAAGAGAATGCCTAAAATATCAAGGGAATTATAGTTGAATAGTTTTATAAATAAATGGTTTGTTATTATAAATGGTTCAACTAGGAATGAAAACCAAATCACTAGAAATTTATACAATCACTCTCGAGAATTATATCAACTGCAGAACTCAGACTCAGTCTTTTTCAGAATAATTCAATCTTTCAGCAACAAGAAATGAGTAATCAAAGTCATTTAAAATATTCACTATCAAAGAAATCATAAATGTTTATATTCTCTTATTTCTTATTCTAAATACATTGATATATTATAGATATAAATTTTTTTAAAAATATCCTTGAGAGAGATATTAAACTATTGTAACAATTGTAATGAAATAAAAATTCCATAAGAAAAGAATTACAGAGAATAAAGAAAATAATTTAGCATATGAAATGATGAAAAAAATTAAAAAGGAGATAACCAAATACTAAATTAAAGTTCATTATTCAATACAAGGAAAGAACAAGAATACATAATTGAGATATAGATGTAGAAAAAGGAAAGGAGAAGAAGAAAATCTTCTATGTCAAGATGAAATATGTTATTCCCTACTTTATCTTCATCCATCTCTCCCTCATAGAATTAAAAATCATGAAACTCCCAAAAAGTATCATGATTTAATCTGGAGGTGTTAGTCTCCAATACCATAGTGTGTTTTTGAATTTTCACCCCCTCCACTATTACCCTTTCCAAAGTATTTACTTTTTTCATTTTCTAGGGATCTAAAATATCTTATAGCCCTTCTTTCAAGGTGGAAATGACTTGAATACTTTCATATTTGTTTCTTATCATAGTCATGTGTCATTAATTTTCCATTGTAACTATTAATTAATGTTTCATGTGGCTTTAAAGTATCATTAACCTAGTATACCTTATCATACAAATTCAACTCCAATAACACCTTCATGAATCTTATGGAATACCATAGGTTATCTTTGTCAAAACCTTGAACAAACTCACTAAATAAACTATGGTATTCCATTATCATTTCATTTTCAGGCCTCAAGAAGCTTGTTATCTAACTGAATATCAGTATTCATAGACAGAATATAGTTTATACCCAATTCATTTGATAATAAAAACATGATGGTACTCGACCTCAATCACATATACTCATAAAAAACCCGATTCTTCATAATCCTCGATATTTTTAACCATAAAAAACTAAATTAACTTTTTTTAATTCCTAAAATCATCAATTACACTGTCAAATTTCTTATATTATAAATCCCCTTTGTTTCAATCACTTAAACCTAAGTTATCTTCTTAATACAACCTTAATTTGGAATCCAATTCAATTGAATTCTCAAATAAATACTTGGTGTTTCCCAACACCCACCCTTTCATGATTGAAATTTAGTTAAACTAAAACAATATTATCATTAGAATCTCCCCATAGAAGATCTAAAAAACCCATGACTTCATTCTACTAACTAGATCACCACTCTTGTAAATGGATTCATAGGGAAAAATATTTTAACACCACATAGACATATATCTTTGGTGTTGCAATCATAACATTCAAAACTATGGAGGACACCACTTTATTTATTTTCTTCATCGAGAAACTTCTAAAAATATAAGCATAATAGAACACAAAAAACCATTTATATAAGCTTTGGATTTATAAATTCATCACAAAAAATGATTTATTATTTGACAATGCTAGTAGTTCCAATTCATTGACTACCCATATCCCAAGATTTACTCTCAATTAGTTGGCTTAGTATTGATCATTATCACTTGAATCAATAGACACTCATAAAATTCTTTGATATGTCATCCTAAATTATCTATAGTTTATAGAAAATATTTAACTCTTATCTCCATACCAATTTGAATCGTTGGAAAACTTGAACTCTAATTCCATAGTAGGTTGAGGTGTTGTGAGGTTGGTGAGAATTTCATCTTATAGTCAGTTTCTATCCACTCAACCAAAATATCCATATACAATAGAATCATCTTATAGATTCATGTTGTAATTAATGGGATGTTCTTGCACGTGCCTAAGCTTCCTGGAACAGTAGGTTAATGGAAATTTCATGGTCTATCCTCTTCTTATGTTGTGTCAATTAATGGTAGGGCATAAAAGATTGATAAAACTCATGGTAGGTTAGCACCTCTAGAAAATTCCCATGCACATAATGTTTAGTTTTCTTGATTTTGTGTTAGCTTGGAAATAAGGCACGGTGGCTTCATTTACTCTGACTCCCCCACAAGAGGTCCTTCAACTATAAATGAAAAAAATTATAAATTATAAATTATCATTTAAAAATTTAAAAACATTAAAACAAAAAATTAATATTAAATTAAAAATTTTATAATTTAGTTATTAACAAAAGAAAATAAAGAAAATAATAAATTTCCAGAGAAAATAAAAAGCATATAAATGTAATATTTTAAATGAAAATTTAAAATAAAATAAAATAAATATAAAACAAAATAATGAAAAAATTTAAAATTTAAACATAAAATCACACATTTAAATATAATATTAAAATATTTATTTTTTCAATAAAAATTAACCACTACACTATAATTAAAAAATAAAATAAATATTTTTTTTCATAAAATGCATGATTAACATAATAAAATGATGTGAAAAAATGCATGAAATAAATACCACATAAAATTACACCACACTTAGTATATTTATTATCCTCAAGAAAAAACTTACAAATTTTTATTGGAATAAAATAAAACTTTGGACTAAAAAACAAAAAATCCATTAAGAATTGACTTTCATAGTTATTTTATCTATGGAACCTCTCAAAATGTCTAGTGACTTACCTCAATAAATCAAATCGTATTAGTAAAAAAATGGTTACCTATTTTACAAAAATTATTAAAATAGAAATTTTTGAAGAGTATTAAATACTTTTCATCCAATTAAAAGTCTAAAATTCTCTTTAACTCTAGGATAAGAGACTCGAATAATTTAGGAACTAAGAATTAATAGACACAAAATTGGAAGAGAAAATTTTAATAATTAGACTACACAGCATAAATATCCTATACAATTGTGAGAGATGGAATAATAAATAATAAAATAATTATGATCTTAACATGGAATAAGATTCATTTTCTAGTCCATTTGGATGCATATCTTAGGATTTTAATCCAAATTTAAAATTTAAAAATCATACCAAATGAAAAAAAATCAAGGAGGAAATAAAATGATGTTCTCAAATAAATTGAAGGGGTAATAAATATTAACCTCGTCAAAGTGGAATCACAACTATCAAATTTGAAAAAAATAATTACCACTGAAAAAATTTTAAGTGATACTTAAAAAACTCACATATTTGAAAAGTGGTTTTGATGGGTTCAACAATGAATAATAGTTAATCACATTAATGTATCCACCACATACTTAAAACTCAACATTATACCAAAAGTTAAACCATAAGGTAGGTGAAAAAATTAACCCTTTAAGGTAAAAAAAAATTAGAAATGTCGTTTAGGGAGAAATAAAATTGAGGGGTGTTATAAAATATCAAAAAATAATTTTTTCACATAAAAACAATATCACCATTCATACCATGCACAAAGTTCCTATAAGACACTAACTAAAAGGTTTAGAATAAGAAATAACTTACATTCATTTTCATGGTATAATTGAATTCAAGAATAATCTTCCAATGATAGAAAAAAATATTATGTATTTGAAATTTTTTAATTAATGAGAGTAGTTAAAAAGTAATAGTATGCATTACATCACTTAAAATTATTAAATAACTAGAAACCACTAAACCATTAATATCTTAAAATATAAAGGGTATAATAATTAAAATTTTGTATGTTAAAATAAAACTCCCCAAAATAAAGAATATTAATCCTTTTAAGTACAAAAAGTTAATCCTCCCTTATAATCATTTATAAAGTTCTCTGGTTAGAATTTAAAGATCATACAAAATAAACAGATCACAATGAGATCCTTGTATTTAGAAAGTTAAACAACTAAAATACCAAATAAAAGGAATATGAAATTTTAATCCAAAAATTTCCAACTAGAAGCTTCTTTTTAGCCATGAAAAACAATATGGATCTACTACTAGAAAGTTTATTTCATGATCAATTGTGTCTTCTTTTTAGGGTCGATCATCTTGTTTCACCACTAACAACATATTATAAATCCACTTATTGCCTTTTCACTTCAAGTCATAGTTATTTGAAAATATTTATGGTTATTATAATAATATCAATCTCTCTAGACACTGAAATCTCAACTTGACCTCTCCCATAATGATCATTCAAGAGTAAAAAATCATACTTAAGGACAATCATTTTCAATCAAAATAATGAGAGCAGTAAAGGTGATATTGTGGGGTATATTGATGATATCCCTTAGTAACTCATATGAACTAGAAAAAGATTAATTAAGGACATGAGTGTGATAGTTAAAAAACATATTGAAGAGATATTTATTTATTAAAATTTAAAGAAACAAACAAAATAAAACAGATTTATTGAATCATGAGTTGCATCCCATGTAGCGCTATATTTATAGTCCCTAGATAGACTCCCCTAGGAATTAACCATGTTCACTTAGTTGGTTATGTTTCCTAAGTAATAACCACCATATATGTTTGGCCCATTTATGTTTAAATGAGAATTGAGAAATGTGGACTCTAACTCTTCTAAAGAAACAAATAATTCCCTTAAAACCAGAATAACACCCCTCGAAACACCCCTTATAATCAAATATCTACTCAAAGAATTATCCTTATGGAGAATAATAATAATCACCCAATCCCACTTTATTATTAATTTTAATACACTCATACTAAGGTATAAAATAGGGGAATCCATCAATAACTACCAATAAACTTTTAAGTTTTTCAATAGAAAATAGATCTTCCAAATTACTCTTGAAAGGAGTGTTGTCCAATTTTATATTTAACTTAGATTTTACAAAAATAGAATTTTTTGAAGGAAAATATATGAACTAAGAGATACTAGAGGGTTTTCAATATATTAAAATTTATCTAACTCATTCACATTATAAAAATTTTCAAAATTGTGGGTGATAAGTGCTAATTTCTAGAAAAAAGTTCTAAAAAGCGGCTTTTTATGGGTATCATGTTCAGTTTTTGAATTAGCAACAAACAAGGTGCCTCTTCGAAATTATTCTCAACTTCAAAATGACATTTTCACCCAATTCTATTTAGGAAGCCATTAAAAATATAAAAGGATAAATTTATGTTCTTATTTAAAATTATTCTTAACTAAGATAATATTTTCTTCTAAAAATTTATCATTTGAAAACAATAACTGATAAATCACTACTTTCCCAGATTTAATTATATTATATGAATAAATCCTTAAAGGAGTCATTGTTAAAATAAAATTTAAGTGAAAAATCATCAATCAATTTTCAATCAAATAACATTCCATCATCCTTGAGTTCATGGTTTTAATAAAGGAAATATCACCATTACTAATAGATTTTAAATTATCAAAATCAATTATTTCAAGTATATTTTTCTCTTCCAAAATATCACCAATTTAATGTTCAAGTTCATTACTCAATATTTCCTAAAAATAGGGTGGATGGTTTTTAACATTTAAATTCTCATTTTATAATTTCTTCACAACTTGATAAATCACACTCTAAAAGCTCATATAACTATCAATATTTTCAATCCTAGTAATTATGAGAATAATGGGGAATTACTTTTCTAGTTACCCTATATTTTCAAAATCCTTGAACACGTTTTTTATTATGATATCCATAAATATAAAAGAATTATTTACAACATTATGTGAGTTGATTATTTAAAATTTATTTATATTTAACTTAGAATTTATCATATGAGTGGATTTTTATTTCTACCCCACTTTTTAAAACCTATTATTCCACAAAATATTATAATCCATTAACTTCACTACTTAATTAAATTTGTATTTTTTTCTATTGTTTCTGTAAATTTTTTGTACCATTTTATAGAATTTGTATTCTAGATTCAGGATATTGTTATATTCATAAAATTTATAAATAAATATCTAAAACATTTCATTTAATAAAGATTTTAATTTAGGTTTATGTTCATAAAAATATTAGGATTATTCAAATTTATAAGGTTGTCTTTTTTTGGTTATAAACACATTGATATGCAGTGTGGCTATAATAAATATTTCTCACCTGTTTTGGGGGATTATTTTCCAATAGGGTTGATTCATAGAACATGAAACACCCAACAATTTATGTATCCATGATATGGGCCTTCTATCTAAAGGAATGTGATCGCCAAACATTTTTCTAACGATTATTAGGGACTCACATTGGTCAAGAGGATGGAAGGTTAGGCTCATCACACCCTTTTGGGGGGAATTATTTCCTACTTTAGGACTCACTTATAAATTTAATTCATATTCATGAATCATTTATAAAACTGAATATAAGTCTAGTCACCCTTTACATCTAAAATCAATCACATATACATGCGGGAGTAACCGTCTGTATATATCAAAGGTTCTCCATCAATGGAACCATTTATATGTATCTGAAGATCTCTATTGATATATATATCTATATGTAGTAGATATTCTCCATATCATCTTTTTATTTACCTTCTAATGATCTATTTTAAAGGATTATGATTTAAAGCCTCATAATTAGTTTGAATAGATATTATTTTCATCCAAGGAGGTGGTGGATATTTGATATCGAGAGTGTGCCTATGAGAAGGGATTTTTATGCATCCTTGTGAATGTAATTGGAACCCACATAGTTTGGTTCCACTTAACAGGACATGCCGTACCTTTTAAGATCATGTGATTAAGGACAACCCATATAGTTTAACATCATATGATAAGGAATTCTTGGTGAATGGTACCTAGCCAAGGTTGGTGTGGGACTTTCACATGAGTATCCCTTATCAGTTGACCTAATGGGGAATATGGATTTATGGTAATGGATTAGTCATACAATGAATATAAACCTATAAATATAACTCTTAGTAAAATTATAGGTAGGTTTATATGAGATAAAAAGGGACCTGGAAGTAATATGACCTCTTAGGTGAAGGATGATCATACTGGGAATATGACCCAATAAAAGTTTTATCTGATTTGGTATGTTGACTTTGAAACTCATGGAGAATTCTTACATATACCATTGAGATTGGAATAAAATCCCCCATTGTTCCAAAGGTTATGGGGTTTATAACTGATTTATAGTACCATTTGTTATGTTATTGAGAATATGGACCTCTTAAGGTAAATACCTTGTTAAATATGTCCCTTTGAGATGATAGAAACATGATTTTTGGATCACACCTACTGTGAGGCCTAAAAAATATTTATCATGCTAGTTTCATTATCACAACTAATATCTAATCCCATGTCAGTCATAATTGGTGTGAGAAACAAGGTATAGAAGAATATATCCATGTTGTATAATCATGTATGGGAAGGGATTACACCTGAATTTGAAGTCCAATTGAACTTTCTTCCTCATCCTATGGTGGACGAGGATGAAGATATGGAAGGTATAAGAAATATAGAATCATGTAAGAAAGTCCAAGGTCTTACTCTAGGAGGCATTCCTATTAGGGACACTCACTCCTCACCTTCTAGTGGATGAGGGAAAATCTATGGTAGGGAAGTCAATGAGGAACGAAGGGCTTACCATTAACATCTTCTTAACTATTTCTAAAACACAAGTTGGGTGTTACATATTTATACAGATATGTATTGGTTAACGTCTCACTTCCTAAAGCACATGATAAATTAATTTCACTACTTGAAATGCTTCCATAACTCCTTAGGTTATGATCCAAATTACCATGTGAATGAATTGTTTTGAGCATTTCGAGAATTATAGATATTGGTGAGGTTAAATCTGAGACTTAATTTACAAAAAAAATATATGATCATGAGATGTACATATCAATTCTTATCATCCCTGGGTCTGATGGATTTTTTGTCTATAGTGGAAGTCTCACTGATCAAATTCTTAGGTTTTTGTGTTAGTCAAAGGGAACCACATTTACAATTCATGGAGGAGACAAGATGAAGTAGAACACTATATGGAAGGAGGGAAAGGATAATGATTGGGTAAAATACCTTAAGGATACCCCATTAAACATATTGTTCTTGCTATTGAAGTTGGGGAATCACGAATGGGTTCTTCTAAAAAGGGGATTTCTTCGGAAGATGTTTCCTTCATGGATGAAAGGGGGTCAACTTTATAGATGATCAAGTGGATACTTTTGTCCTCGAATGATGTTCCTTTACAAGTTGTGGATCTTAGTTGATGATCCCTTTGCAAGGTATCCCTTTTCATTATAGTATCTTTACAGTATGTGATAACTAAACTAATAGCCAAACTAGAAATTTCTCACTTGGCCTTATCTTGCATTCTCCTACTTTCTAAATGTCATTTCCCCACTTTCTGTGTCTCTGTTTCTAGTGGGAACATTAGGTGTTTATAGAGCACTAGAATAATAGTTTTCAAAAAATGGACAACTGATTTCATATTATGCCCAACACTGTGTGGCAGGAAATAAAAAAGACTCTCCATCCATAAAGGATTTTAATTTGTGGGGTTTGTCGAGTCACTACATCACACAATAAATTATTTTCTTTTTAGGGGGTGGTAGGGTGAACTGATCATGCCACAAACAAAAAAATTTATAGGTGTCCTGATATTACTGGCTCATGTAGAAAATAAAAATCATTTGTTGGGTTTTCTAGATTACTACCTCAAATTACAAATGAAAATAATTTGTGGGGGCGTGTGATTATCACCTCTCACCATAAATGACTTATGTTTGTAGGTAATCCATGAAAATAAGTGGTCTTGTATAGTGTGAGGTGGTACATGGGAAGGGTGTGGTATATGGGAATGGGTTAGTTCTTTTCCGTTCCATATACTTTTCCAATTCTCAACTCCATATATCATCTTCTCAGTTTGATTCTGGATTTCCCAAATTCATAATAGTTTAATGTGATTCTTCATAAACTTTTCACACACAAAAAATGCCGCTTGTCGGAATGGGGTCCAATAAACATGTATTGTAGTCCATTATGAGGAAGAATTTGGCCTGGTTCAATACTTTGCGGTGTGCATGTAGAACCGAAGGAGGGCCCACGCCAAGATAAATGTATCAGGAAGAACTCATTTCTCATGTATCGATGATTTCTTTATGGTGAGATTTGGATTATGCTTTCTGTGTACTGTGATCTCTTTTCAACCAATCATGTACTATGATCTATTTAAAAATGAACACATACTGTAATCCCTTTACAACTGACTATTTTTATATTCTGAAGCAGACATACCCATGAACAAATATATTTTTGAAATCAATACATCCCTTTATGGTGGAACCATTTCTCATATAGAGATGGGATAATCCACATAATAACCTAAATTTTATGTCCACCATGTATTTCACCTTGTGATCTCCATATAATTTAATACAACAATATAAATTCAATACATTGATAACATTTCATGACCTTTCTTGGAATCCAACACTTAGTTTTTCTTGTATGCATAGAGAATGGATACTTCTCATGTTTCCACCATTCATGAGAGCAGGAATGCCATGATTGAAAGTGTTGATAATGGGGAAAAGCAAAGAGTACTCTCACATCATCCATTTTTGGTATAGCTCATGGGAACCAACCTTCAAGGTTAACCTGTTTCATATACTCTACCCCATTATGAATTTAGATTACTATTAGATGTACCCATCCCTACACTCTACCATACAAATCAACCTTTGGATTAAATAAATAGATGTGAACACACACCTCAAGAAAACATCATAGAAAGGTTAATGTGTTTCAAAGAAGGCCAACATCATAGAAAGGTTAATGAAAAACTAGGATGGTCATTAAAATGAGATATTTTTATTAAAGGATCCTTTGGTTTGGATTGGGGATAGTCCTTCTGAGATCATCATAGCAGAGAGAAATTTTCATGTGTTGAATGTAGTGGGACTTTATGACGCAATTTAGGTGTCTCAAACTTTTTCTCATGGGAATAGTTTTACTATTCAAAATTTACTTAGCATGTGGATCCCAAACACTAACTTTAACACCCAAAAATTGTAAAATAATAACACAATATTTGATGGCATATATGTCACACAATAAAAAGTTTATCTTCTGTTATATGAAAAACTAAGTTTATATTTCTTTACACAAAACACTAATTTTATCTTATGTTACACACAACACTGTGTTTATCCTGTGTTACACGCAAAACTGAGTTTAAAAAAATGCGAAATATTATTAAAAGTTTATTATTTAATAAAATAGTTATCACTGAGCTGCTAGAATGGAGAGTATGAATATTACTAACTAAATTATGAAAATTATGGTTATCTATTGATTATAAATATATTAATAATTATTTAAAATCAAAATAAATATTCTCTGAGAATCTATATTTCTCTAAAAGATGGTTAACATGCACTTTGTGCACATAATTTGAAATTAAATTTTACTATTTATTAAAACTTATATAAAAAAATAAACTTCATATTTTAAATAATAATATAAAATTAGAATATGTTGAATTTTTTTGATTTTTCTGAAAAGTCTAATTTTTTATGAATAGTAAAAAAATATTGAATTTTATTCAAAAACTGCATTTTCAATTAAATAATTTATCAAGTTAAATTGTATTTTGAATTGGTTTTAGTAAAAAAATAGATAAATTGTATCATTTATTCTAATTTAGTTTTAAAAAATCATTTTCATATTTAATTTTTATAGAAAAACATTATAAAATTTTGAACATTTTATCTTTAAAAACCCCTTTTCTCATCATGTCTGCAAGATTAATTTTGAATTAATTTTTTTTATTTATGTGAAATGAATTCAGAAAAATATATTCCATATTTTTAATTAAAATAATTTCTAATTTCTAATCAAGAAAACTTATTTTTTGAAAGAAATGAATAGTGAATGCTGTAAAAATTAATTATTACGATTATGGTAAAAATGAGTTTACTATGGGGTTAAATTAGAATGATAAAAGTGAAAATGACTTAAAATATTATCTTAATTTTATTTAATGAGTATATATTGATCTTGGACATAAAATTATATAAAATATGGAAATGCATTGCCACTTTCCTTTGAATATGACCCATATAATAAGTTAAATAAAGAAAAAAACAAAAAAGATACTTTTCTTACTTTTAATATCTATAAATCCTTGGGATATGAAAAAAATTGGTTTAGTTAAATATATTATTTTTAAATATATATTAGTTTTTTATCATTATAATTTATCTTAAATTTTTAGAGATGAATTAGTTACTTAAAAAACATAAGAAATGTCAATCAAATAATTATTTAGTTAATAAAGATTAAAATAAATGATTCAAAAAATAATAAAAGTGAATTAAATTGAATGAATTATTATGTTACATTTTTTTGTAAATGAATATATAATTTTAAATAAGTTTGAACGTATTATATTTAATTTCCATCATTGTGTTGATGTTTTTATATTCAATTTTAATAAATATTGTCAAAATTGACATTAATGATATTTTATAATAAATTATGTTTTACTAAATGATTTAAAATTACTAAAAATACTATATTATGTAAATTTATTTTAAAATGATAATAAATATAAAATATTTTCCATTCATGGATCAACTTTTCTTTTATAATGACTATATTGACCCATAAATAGTAAAAACTATGTTAGTGCGGTTAAGGTTCAAGCGATGTTTTTACATGTTACATGCCCTTATATTAAAGTTAATTTCCAAAACACATAGGATTTATATTTTAGAAATTGGATATAATTTATATAATTAGTGAATCCAAATTATGTAATAATTATAACTTTATTTTATTCTTAATTGATAAATTACCTAGGTTAGAAAAATAATTTTCGTAGTGAAAAACCAAAATGGTAAAAGTTTGGAAATGTAGAAGTAAGGAACAAAATGTTAAAAACATTATGTTTAAATGTATTTTAGAGGTGAGGAAAGACCATATAATCCATAAAATCATTTATTTATAAATTTTTAGCTACTTTAGGTAATATTTACCTCCCAATAGTGAATAATTTTGAGTATTTACAAGAATTTTGCTCCTCCCCACTTATAAAAGTCCACCCCTCTCCTCACTTCTTCGTACCATAAAAACAATTCTTTTTTTGGATAACAACAACCCAAATCACTTCCAAAATTCCCTATACTAATAATATAAGCCTTATAGTGTAAATAAATCTAACCTATAAAGGATTTAGTGCAAACCTAATAAGGATACCTGAAGAAGATGTAATGTTTTTCAATGAGCGTCTTTATTTTATTTCTTTATCCACATCCTTAAATTTTTATTAAACCATGAAGATATAATAATCATAGTATATCCCATATACTGGAATGTTTTTATAATAAAATTTTGACATAAATCCATCTACATTTCCTTCAAATGGGTTCTGAAATCATTATTCCCATATACGGAAGACTACCACCTCGCGAACCTATGTTGTTTATTTGTTTCATTTCCACCAATCAAGGTTGGTTATGATGATGGATATAAAGTATATAAATAATATTTATAATATAATTATATCTATTTTTCAATATATCATATATATCTTTTTACCATCCAGTCCTTAGGAAATATGACAACATCGCTCGTGGGTACGACAGACTACCACCTCCTGAAGCTATGTGATTTGTATTTCACTAACACTCCACATGGAAGTTGATAAAGAAAAAGTTATTTATTATATATGTTATAAATAAATTAATTATGATATTAATGACATATTTATAATTATATAAAGATTATATATATATATATCATTTTATTTATTACCTTTTCATTGACATAAAGATGATAACATCACTCGTGTACGTGTGGACTATTGCCTTCACAAAGAGATGCGACTCTCTTTTCATCACTAAACCACATGGATGATATATATATAAATATATAATATGGTATATATTATATTATTATAATTGTGTAAATATTATATATCACATACTTTATTTCAACAATGATCATTGTAAAATGGAAGCGCTACTCATGTGTTCATACAACTTACCATCTATATGATCATAACGTACCTCATTTTTCATAATCATAATTCATGATTGGTTTTAAAAGTAAAATTGATGAAAAAATGTAATAATTATTTCATTAATATTATTCTTTATATGATATAAATATATAATATACACATCAACTAAATCATTCATGATGAAACACACATGAGAAAACAAGACAATTAACACCACAAACAATGAAAATGATTAATGATTATTAATGAATGGGTAATAAGATGGTAAAAAAGGATCGTATTTGATATTATAAATATTAATATGGTTCCATTATAAGTTAACAACTTGTTTAAACCCCTATAAATTAGTTTAATTCAAGTTCAACCAAAAGGAAGCATGAGGTAAGGTATTTCTTAACTCAATTTATGTTCATTGGGTTATTCTAATACTTCATTGATTATGTCAAAATAAGATTATGTGTATAATGAATTATTATTACCTTATATTGTATTTCCACTTGTTTTATGTATATTTATAGTTTAAAAACATAAACAATTCATTGATTAATTCTCACTTTAATTTTATGACCATTGTAATGGTTTATTTCACAATCTCATTCTAATCAAGATTATTTACTCTTGAATTTCAGTTAAATGAAATTATTTTTCCATTTACTAATAAAACCATTTAGTTTTATTCTACATGGGTTATTCATAAAATTATCAATTAATAGTACCATTTTTACACTTTTTTTAATTAAAATATTTTAAAAAAATGTTTTTTGGAAAATCCGACTTCATTTCCCCCTTCGGTCTGAGATTTGTTTTCTCTGAAAACCATGTTTTCTAAAAAAATCACAAAAAAAATTATCCTTTTAAAAATGATTTATAAAATGAAATTTACCCATTTTTAAACTTTAAAAATTATATCAAAGTAAACTTATGTCGTTTTGAAAACAACGCACATTTGGATTTTACCGAAATGTGGAAGGAATATTTTTATCATTTTCTGAATAAGGAACATCCCTAACCAATTTATAATGAAAAAGGAATGATCTTTAAAAAAATTATAGAATTTATATAATTACCCACCTTCATGAACATAAATTCTTTGAAGCTTCATTTGAATGTTTATAAGGATCTTTTTAATGAAATTTTTTTCAAAGAAAAAGAATTTTTAAATAGTTTTTCAAAATGAAAAGGTTATTTTCTTCGAAAATGTTTTTAAAAATATTTTTATTCTATTTATATTCATCCGTGAAAAAAACCTTTATTATTACTCCAATAGTTATATATTGTATTTATACCATCCTTAATCTTCTTTTAGATGGTTTATGATCATTTTTCCAAGGAAACTATTGATGTTCACTTCCTTGATTCATTTTTGTAGTCATTAACTTTTCCTTGAATAATTAAATTTTATATGGACATTACATTTCCCATAAATTTAAATATTATTTATCATGAATA
Source organism: Viscum album (assembly GCA_963277665.1). Lineage (NCBI taxonomy): Eukaryota > Viridiplantae > Streptophyta > Magnoliopsida > Santalales > Viscaceae > Viscum > Viscum album. The sequence continues at coordinate 165,303,038 of OY728125.1, read as the reverse complement.
TATTTATTTCCTTAAACATATACCATTTTTACATACAGTGTTTACATTGAAATGTTTTTGATTAACTAGGTAAATATTGATAAATTTGTATCCTTTACTCAATATAGATATTTAATGATAAGGCACATTGTTTATAAATTAAGTCAATTATTGGATATATAATTAATTATTTGGACATGAAATACATGGGTTGGGTATATTTTAATGAAATACCCTTAATTCATCCGTATTCTCATGAGACAATATCAATTGGACGAACCCTATGAATTTTTAACCAGTAGTTTAAAATTGTATTGTGAAAGTTCTTGAAAATAGTATGTTATAAACCGTCTTATGAAAGATCTTGCTGGTAAAGGTATAATGTTCCTGGGAAACATGAATTTGGATAATTTATCATTTCCTTTATTTCATTTTGTATTGTTATTCATGAGATTTTTTATGACGATATTATCTCTGGATCCATTTCATTCTAACATTACTGGTTATATGGAATTTGTGATTAGTTATTTACCTTTTCATATTGATTATTACTTATATATTAGTGTAGTAAAGTTATTTAAATGGAACTTGTGTTTATTTATTTAACTTTACATATTGATTGTGTTTATTGATCCATGATAGATTTTTTTGTACTTAACCCTTACTAAGCATTCGAGATCATCCTTATTTTTTTCTTTACCCTATATTACATGAAGAGTACTATGATTGATTTTAAAGGATAATATATAGGTAATAATTATATTATGTAATTAAAGAAAATTATATATCAATTTGTGTTTTTAAATGTAATATGGGAATCATGTATGTATCTATTTTACTAAGTCTACTAAACTATTCAGTCATTCTGGATGTGATTCCTTATATCTTATTCCAATGTAATATAATAAGAAACTTGATCTGGGTTTCTGGGGTTGGGGTCATTATATTTGGTATAAAGGAATTTTATTGGAAACCTTGGGAACTATATTTAGGAAAACATAGATTAGGGAACGTAAATCTAAGATAGAATTTGAGGATAAGTGTAGAAGAACATCCTAAAGATTTGGTAAGGAAGATATTATGTGGGTTTTCATAGTAATACATCCTTATATAGAAACTACAAGTGGATGTGGTTCTGGAATAGAGGTATATAGGGGTAATAACTCTAAAAATGAGTATTTAAATAGACCCAATCATCACATGGTGCATGAAAATGGGCCTTTTTGCACACCCGGTTTGACACTACTGGGGGATATTCTTAGGATAATTCACATTTTATTTACAAACCATTAGGAATTATTTTAATAGATAATGGAAATTCATAACCTTGTATAAACCATAGAGAAAGGATAGACCTATGTTTGAATAAAATGGAAGAAGTATTTATGTTTTGGGATTCAAAAAATTTAATTTGAGAAGTATTTTTACCAAAGGAATTTTGGTTATAAGAATCCTAAAACATCATTGGATTGTGTTAGAATCATATATGTATTCATTAACTTAAGAGTTATGGATACCATCATGGGTTAATTAGTTTAATATTTATAATATGTTCAATGTCTTAAAAACCTCTTCTTTGGCTTTATATGATGGGAGTCTACCAATATTAGTGAAATTATGGAGAAAATTATGGAAAGTATATGTTTTAGTGGAAAATTAATTTAAGTAATAGTGAATTTACATTTTATAGACATAATTTTAAAGGTATTTATATCCTTTAGGGTTAATACAATCATTAATGAAATTTTAATAATAGTCAAAAAAGATTATTAGGCTTTAAAAAATAAGTTGTATTGAAAACACTAGTAAAAATGTTATTTAATGATTAATTTTATGTTAAGTATTTCCATGATATTTTTGGGAATGATATAGGAATTATACTAATACAGTTTAGAAAAAGTAAAACTCTTATATTGGTTGACAACCCATCGCATTCGGAAAGTAATTGAGACTCAAACCCATGACCGAAGGACAATAAGGGTTTACCACCTACTACTAGCCTATGTGATTTCTTGGTTAATATGCCATTTTTATAGTTAAATGATTTTAAAAAGAAATAAATAATAATGATAAAATAGTGTTGTTACTTTGGAGGCTTAGATTATAATCCACTATAACTTCTTCTAAACATATTGGTTTAGGAAAATAGTTAGAGATGGACAAAAAGACTTTTAACTATTTTATGGATATAACTATCCATTAAAAGTAAATTTTAATGCTTTTGGAATAAAAAAATACTTTTTTGATATTCATTTATTGGATTATCCAAAGAAGTGTAAATTTATCGAAGCACAACCAAAGGATAAATTGTTTCTTATAAATTATTAACGTATCAAGTAATTATAGCTGGTAAAATAATTCCTCAACATTATAAAATGGATATTGAAATAAAATTTTATCCTACTACAATCATTTAGGATGATATCAATGACCTTTTAAAAGCTATTATAATTAAGGTTTTGAGGGCCTTAACTTTCCATTGATCATTCAGTTTCTTATGATCAATGTCCTCAATCACTCTCTATAATTATTTAATATTTTCATTCAAGCCCATATCTTCACTTTCCACCAATATTCTCATACTTGGAAACCTAGTTATGTGTTATTCCATATGATTTTTATCTTTCATGTTCTCACTAATTAAGAAGATTTATTACCAACCCTTCTCATGATGTGGGGTTTCAATAATGTTATTTCCAAATATCAAACTTTTAACTACTGAGATCAAGTATAAATTGAAAGGATGCAAATTATTTAAGTTGGGGAGAATGTAACACCCTAAAATTATAAAATAAGAACACTGTATTTGATGGAGTACAAGACACACAACACTAATTTTGGCTTGTGTTATATGCAACACTAAGTTTATCTTTCTTTAAATTTAATTATGAGTTCATCTTGCATTACATGCAACACCGATTTTAAATGGAATTTGAAATATTTTTAAAATGTTATTATTTAATATAATACTTATCACCTAGTCATTATAATTGAAGGTATGAATAGTACTGACTAAATTTTAAAAATTATGGTTTTAAATTAATTAGAAAGAAAATAATAATTATTTATAAGAATGTTGGAACCTGCTAAATGAGAATCATCAAATTAATAAGGTAAGAAGTGCCTGAATGTGGGTATTATTTTCCCCATAAAGAAAATGATGAAAAATGTGGTAAAAATCATGTGGATCACATGAAACCCCAGAAGTAATGAGATTTAAATACCTTAAGAAGGTCATGCTAATGATCCATGCATAGAACATAACCTACATAAGATCTTATGGATCCCCTTTGAAAAGTTATTATTTTATTGAGAAGGCATCCCGAACAATCATTGATCACACAATGACTTCCAAATGAGCACCCCTAGGTCACATGACTTGTCAATTGGCTGACACATGAAAATACATTCAAAAAAATACTTATAAAATATGAGAAAAATATCCAAAATAAGGGAGCCTCTTTCTGTCATAAATATCATGTGATGCGGCTAGCCAGTTCACAAGACACTATAATCCCCCTACGACATATACTCCTTATATTTTGAAATCCCACAAGCATGTCACCCTTTACACATGAAGGGTCTTATACATTTTCAAGAGGACTTGTGCTCCCCCTCCATCTCCAAAGACAAAAACAAGGGTTTGTCCATAATAATGATTGTTCATCACTATAAGAACCTTTGTTAGTCACGTGACGCATCCCCGATGTGGAGAATGAATGTGCTCGACAACACTCAAGAAAACTCATGAGATCTCAAGCCCTTATAAAATAAACAAGGAAATATAAAGTGAAAAAGTATGGAGCCTCTTGTGGTCATAAATATCACATGATGTTCCTTATAGGTTTATAAGACATTGCAAAACCCCAACAACATGTTCACCTCACCATGCAACATCCCACTATCATGTCACCCTCACCATGAAAAGGAATTCATACATTTCCATGTGGTCTCACAATCCCCTTTGGATCCAAAAAAATAGGGTGTTTTGACCATGATAATTCTCACATATCACTAGAGGACTCATTGTTGGTCACATGACGCATCGCCACTAGGAAGAGTAATTGTCTTCAACAAAACTCATTCAAGATCTCAACATCACCAATCCTTTAACAAATAAAATTTTGAAATAAAATGGGAAAATGTGGGAACCTATTACAGTCATAAACTTCATGTGACATGCTTGTACAGTTTGCAATACCTTGAAAATTTCCTTCATCATGACAATCTAATCCCACAAAATCCCCCTAGAAATAAATCCATGTCTCATGAAAGGTCCTAGAAAATTCATATAATATATTTTGAAGGCCTTTTATTAGGAATCTGATCTCATTAAAGTACTTAGACATGTCGTCCTGACAACATGAAAGTCCCTCAGCATGTCTGTGTGATTCAATAAAACCCCTTTAATTGTCTATAATCCAATAAATAGGGAATTTTTGAGATGATATTGTAGTTACTAAAAATCATGTGACACCCTAGAATGACCTACAAAATGATCTCACAAAACCAATGACATAAAATCTCTCCACCAACTCCATCCTAGATTTGCGCAATACATGATGTGCAAATTTGTGAATAACTGGTCTAGTGAGACATATAAATCCCCCACCCAAACATAAAAAAAATCGAATCCTTGGATCCTCACACTGGTTCACTTAATAATCAAATTATATTTCTCGTAGTATCTCATCCTGTGATCATAAAGGTTAAATATATGGTAAAATCTGGGGAACCACCTAAGCAGGTCATGTGACATGCATAGGCACTTCACCTGATAACTCATAAATCAAGAAAAGGACTTCAGGTAGCTTATGTGAAGGACATACCACATACCTAATGAGTCACACAAGACTTAAAAAATTAACACTAAAAAAATATAAGGAATATTAAATGAAATGATGAAAAAAAGACTTAAAAGATGGGTGACTTATAGAAGACCATTTACACTAATCCTTATGCACTATGCATAAACCACCCAAGTCTTGTGATAGCACCAATACATGTCATTCAGATCACATGATGATCCTTTGGTATACTATTTGGATCATGATAAGTCCCTTGTATGTGTCATATCATGTCATATGGAACCTATAGGGCATGCCACCTAAGTCTTGTGAAATCCTTTGGGCTTGCCATCCAGACATAAATATAACCTCTAGACATGTCGGCCAAATCATACAACAGCACCACTGTATGCCAAATAAGTCTCACAATGGAATTTAGAAATGTTAATTATCTCTCAAGATATCCTCTATACAAGCCAACCAAATCTCATGACACACTCTGGGCATATCAATTGGCTCTTGCAACGTCACCCAAACATGTCAGCCGACTTTCGTGGTGACACCCCAGACAAGTTATCCAGTATATGCATCACCCTCCAGACATGTCACATTGACTCTTGATACACCCTCCAAGCATTTCATCCATCTTTCATGATGACATTGGGGAAATTAAGCTAGATCTTGCAACACCCTCAGAGCATGTCAGCCGAGATCATGTGATGGCTTCCAGGATCAACCATCCTGGTCTCATGATGTCCTCTGGACATGTCAACCATGGTCACATGACAACCTACAAACATGAAATATATATTATGAGATTTCCCTTAGAAAATTTAGCTAGTTCATGCGATTTTATTTAGATATTTCATGTATATATTATGTGAAATTTCAAGCAAAAAAAACAAGGCATGTTAGGTACACAATCAACGTATGTTAGGAAAACAAGTAGACTAGGAAAAGCAGGCATTGTAGGACATGATAACCTTGTCCAACTTGAAAATAAGTGAAAGTTCAGTGTGTAATCCCTGATCAGTAACATAATATGATATGTCTTGTATATAATGGAATCCTCATTGTGTCATCCCTAGCTTAATTAACTACAAGAACTCTTATTCCTACCATAACCTGAATAATTATGACACATTCCTAAGGCTCAAGCTCCATATCAAACCTCCAAAGGGTTGTCTTAGTGCATAAGTCATGTATCTATATGTAATGAGATTGATTATTTTCTATACCTTGTTTCTCACAGTGATTATATATCATGTGGCCTTAGGGAGTCATAATGATCATATAATTCATGTCATAATACTTTAACAAGATACGAGAAACCTTAGTGTGAAAGCTCTAATCAAAGGAATAATATGATCTGTCTCACATATAAGGGTATCCTCAGTGCGTAATCTCTGACTTAACGAACTATGAGAACTCTGATTCATTCCACAACCAAGATATGTAGGACACCTTCCTAAGGCCCAAGTTCAAATGGGCATCCACTTAGGTGTAAGTCTCTCCATGTATCTGGAATTCCAACCATCAGGACCCAATCTATCCCATGGGATGATCATCCTTCCTCATCTACCAATGGATTGAGAAATCACTAAACTATGATGAATTTGATTCTTTTCATAACCAGCAAATATAGGATGTCTTCCAAAGGTTCAAGTTCTATATTAAGCATCCAATGGGTTGTCACAACACATAATCTATGCATCCATATGAAATGAGGTAATTGATTTCTATCCCTTGTTTATCACACTGAGCATAGATCACATGAGCTTAGGGATTCGCAATGAGCACATCATTGGAATCAAGAATCTCCACCATCCAGGGACACCTTAGTGTGTAATCCCCAACTAATGGCATAATATAACTACCCAACATATAAGGGTTTCAACTTTGTAGAAAGTCTAAAGGGTATAAATGAATTATGATAACTCTGATTATTTTCATAATCAAGATACACAGGATGGCTCCTCAAGACTCTAGCTCAAATACCAAGTTCCCAAGTACCTATATATATTTTCTTTATAAGAGACATTAAACTGCATGAGTTTAATGAACTATGTGGGTTTTGATTCCTATTATAAAACAAGATACATAGGTTTCCTCATAATGTCTCAATCCCATCCTCAAAATATTAACTTCCTCCCAAGATAAAAATAAACTCTAGAGTTTTGAGTTATAAAACTTCAACATATAAGAAGCTATACATCAAAGGGAAATGGATGAATAACCTCATATACATATAGATGGATTTGCCAATAATACCCTTATCTCTTTACATATAAATAAACTTAGCCTATGATCATCTTTTTTAGGGAAACTGGTCTTGTGTCGGGATTAGGAAGAGATTCTTAACATACCTTAAATCTATAAGAGAGTCCCAAAGTAGGATATAATTCCCTCCAAAAGGGTTTTATGAGACTGACCTCCCATCCTCTCAACAAATATGAGTTCCTGAGCATCATTAGGTCTGAAACCCCAATTGACTGACTACATTTTAAAAGCAGGTCCATACTCGGTTATAGATGTGGGGTCCATTAGGAGTTTCTATGAAAGATTAAAAAATGGTGAGACCGACCTGACTGATTGCGAAGAAAATTGAATCACCTCTAAATCAAAAAACTAGACAAAATCCACCCACATATTTTCAAGGAAACAAAAATAGTGAACCCAATGTGAATCTATCAAAAAAAATATTGGGTTATTTTCTATTGGGCCATTTTGTATTCATATCCTATGAAAAAAATTGTGGAACCAACATGAAAATATCAAATAGAAAGATGATTAGTTGGAAATTAAATGGATCTTATGGGTGATGCTCTATATTTGGGGTTCTCATGAAATATTTCCATCCTCACTTGGACATGTCCACATGAGTAGAATGGCCAGATCGGGAATAAAAGAAAAATTGTGTTAACCATGCATATCTAATTGAGAACATATCATGCCTACAATGGTTCACTGATCAGTGACCTTGTTCCTTTTTTTCTGCATGACTTTATATAATTATCTCATCGACAAAACCCTGATCTGAGATAATGTCTTTATCCAGTGACTATTTTGGAAAATCAACTTCATATATAACCCCTATGAGCCTCAAAATGACATCACCAACCCGAAATCTTCAATGTAGGGTAGTGAATGAAATGGTCTATGAATACCATTGACATGGTATGATCGCATCCAACAAAGCTTCCTAAAAGGGTCTTTATGTATAGAAAAAATGAGTATACATCATCCAAAGAAAGCTGCAATAAATCTAGCGGCCCTCATTACCACGACCAACCACTTCAGAAGTTTATCCCCGTAGTGTGATAGTCCCTACATTTAGTATCTGATGAAGGTGGATCAAGGGGATAACTATAGTACCCTTACAGTTTAGGGGCCAAAGAGGAGGTCTCATATCAACCTTCGTTTCTAGTGCCATCCCACTAGTACCCATGAGTCGCCTGCTGAAGGTACCACACGACACACTATCACTTATGACACTATGCACAGGTAACAAGGAAGAAACATAGATCATAGAATTATCTACATGATTTAGAGTAGGCTCATATCCCTACTCCCACTAATGATATCTACCATTACATTTTAGCAGTAACCAGTTAGTAGGTTCATATCCCTCCTCACTCGGAATAATTTTGTGGCCATATTCCTATAACAGTAATGGGGGAGGAGCGTATTTCTACCCCCAGGCATGAAGTCCATCAGCATATTCTAGTGGCACAAGGAGGAAAAAATTAGGCTCATATCTCCACTTCAATCGAATATATATACCAGTATATAGTTGAGATAGAAATTATGCAGGCTTATATCCCTGCACATAATTTTCAAAAATTCCATCACATATTAGAAACAACTGAAGAACTTCTCTATCATATTCTAGCACTGGTACAAATATAGGGATGGGTGAATATTCCAATCCCTATAGTTAAGGCATCTCAACACTCTAATCATTATAAACAAGTGGTATATATAGATCTAGAGCACATTATTTCTCCCATCCATGAGGATTATCGGCGTACTTCAATAAATAAAAACAAATCAGATCGGGATTATATTCTCATTCCAATATAGGATCACTAGGTGAGGGGAACACGCCTCAAGAAAGTGGAACATGATTTTTAAAAAGTCTGGTGGTATATTACAAAGGCTCGGGATCAGGCTCATTTCCCCGTTCTGGCTGGGGATCACCAAGTGAGAGGGGCAGATTCCTCAACAAAGGCTCATATTCCTATCGAAAAATACCTTCATCATACTACAAAGGCCCAGGATCGAGCTCATATCCCTGTTATACCCAAGGATCACCAAGTGAGAATGGAAAATTCCTCAGGATAGGTTCATATTCCTTTCAGTGAATCTTCTTGACATATTTCAGTAGATCATTGTATCAAGGTGCATATTCCTACTTCTGCCAATGAACAACTACACCAGCATCCTTTCAAGGAAATAAATGAGGAGGCTCATATCCCTTTTCCCATTCTATAGGTCCAAAAATATATTATATAGATATTTGCACCAGGCTTATATTCCTTTTCCAACTGGGGCACTCCAAGTGAGAGTGGCATGTGCCTCGGGCCAAGCTTATATCCCTACCAAAAAATACCAGCGGTATATTCCAAAGGCTTAATATTGAGCTCATACTCTCATTATGACTGAGGATCACCAAGTGAGAATGGAACATGCCTCAAGATAGGCTCATATTACTTTAAATAATTAATAATATCATTGGCATATTATAGATGCTTCTTAACAATGAGCACATACTTCCATGGAATGATATTGTTATAAACAAGGTCCAAAAAACATCATATAGAAGGCTCATATCCCTATATAATTCTAGATGGTAGGTCTTAATATTCTATACATGATGCAGAATGAGCCTCATATCCCTAAATTTCCCAATGTTAGTGTACTTTATGTTATTAGAGACACTTTCTTAAAACATCATGTGTTTGTCAACTCTTCAACCAAAGTATAATACAATCATTACCATGATATTCCACCTCATGGTATTGTATAGATTGATCATGGGGACTATATTGCTGACATATGTCATGGTAAACCTCCCCACAGTGATATATCCCATGGATAAGGAAATCCCCCCCCCCTTTCTGAGACACCTCTGTATCGAGTGGTGTTCAAAACTATAACATCTTAGTATAGATAGGTTCTCAAAACATCAGGGTTATATGTATATAGTTCCCCATATACTTCCAACAGAACTCCACTCCGGTCATTAGGTGACCCCAAGAAGCATCTTGTGTGGTTTGATCAAATGGAGTCATGTAAATCTGATGAAGAAGAATCATACATTGATTTGTTGATAGAGTTTGATGGAAAAAAACCTCCCCATCATGTTCTAGCCTCTTTCCACTTCTGACTATGTAATCTCAGAAGATATAGAAAAGTAGTTCATGCCTTATCTATGAAGAAATATATGGAAAAATTATTTGAGACTCAATAATAGAAACCTCATTTATCCAATATATGAGGGTCACCTTTAGAACATTAAGATACTCTATTTTTATCTAGACTTGGCTGTTATGTCCATGTCCAAAGATACAAAATCATAAAAGCACAGTGAAAATATGAAACATGCTTTCCTTCATTTTATCATAGTTATTCGGGAGTTAATAGTGAAATCCATGTCATGTATCTATATTCAAGGATTGGTAAATTATGGATTGTTACACTTCTCCTCACCCCTAGAATAGAATAACCCCTCAGATATAGTGTCATGTAATGTCATTTCCTCTGGATAAATCAAGTGACCAGGTAATGTACATGCTAGTTGGTAACTACAATAGAATTCCCCTACTTCAACGGTTACTAGACATCATGAAAGGAGGAATAGGACTGCCAACAAGTCTTTTAAACGGGTCCCTTGAAGCAAAATGAATTCATTTTAGACACAAGATCCAAGGTTTCAATCTACCTAACGACATCATGTATAAATTCACTCCCATCGTGGGATTTCATTATGACAAACTCCTATGCGATTACAACTATTCGACATCAAACAAGCCATAGTAGCAACTTTTGTAGCTGCTGTCTAGAAGAGGACCCAGATCAACGGGCTAGAGGAATATATATCACTTCCTCCACCTCTCAAGTCATCTATTCCTAATAGGATTCAGTACATGTTGGTAGCAACTACAAGCGAACCCCAACCCACAAGGCTGGGGGTATTTATATCTCAATCGTCATCCCCATGTTTATCATCCTCTAATAGGGTGCTGGTAAAATCAAAGGATATTCCAAATCAACCCCAACCCACTGGGATGGGGGAATTTATATCTCAAAGACTACCTGAGGAATCATTAAATCCTTGGCTGGAAGCATCAGATCCTCAACAACCAAATCAATCAATACTAATTGTGGCCTCAGATAACCCCCCTCTAACATAGCCAGAAGAATTTTCATTATTCTCATCACCACATAGAAACCCATTCTTCTACAGGTTGGGAGGTAAATATTGATGGCTTACATCCCATTTGTTCTTCTCGCTTCATAACAAACCTCTGCTATTCAGGAACTATTCATAAATTAAAAATAGAACTCACTCAAGGTCATTTCAAATAGGCCAATATAGGAAGAGCATATGGAGAAGGAAATCTTAGACCAATAGGTTCACAAGCCAAAATAGCCAGATATGGACAAGGGTATGAATAACGACCCTAATACAGGCAGTGCATAATCATCATGTTGCGTTGAAAGTAATGGGACAACCACCATTGCTTGATATACCTCTGTAAAATTTGTCACTATCAATATAAAAAATATAGTGGATCAATATGTATATATATAGGACCACGACATGGAAAACATACCCCTGAGAGGAGGATGAATTGGATGTATCAATTGAGGCTACATGCACTAATAACTCAATAAGTATCCAAAATCTAGCACCTATGAATATTGATTTTCCACCACCCCGATATAACACTACCAAATATAAGTGGAAAGGTGTGGATACATCCCAATAACCACCCCCAAAGATTAAAGGTTAATTCCATGGAGTAACAATTTTCACAATATGAGAATGAGATACAAACTCTGAAACAAATCAATGAGAATCTACTCAGGGGAAATATTCCCATTGGGTATTGTCTTCAAGTTGAGGTGGATATTCCTCCTCCTATAAGAGTTGATCCTCCTATAAAATCATCATTTGAGCATCAAATAGTCTCTTTATCTAGGCAATTGGTCTATATGAATGAGGAAGTCAAAAATGATTGTGACATCCATCCATTGCAGGGACAACCTCCCTCTCACTAGGGTAATCACTCGGCCTACAAATGGGTTGAGAATCAGTAGGAGACAAAAAATAGACCACCTCCATAAGCCTTTACTACTCCCTATAGATGAGAGGTGGAACAAATAGAAGTGCCTTTGGAACTACTCAATGCCATCAGGTCCCTAGTTACTCGAATGGAGTCCATAGAGGGGTGACATGCACCTATGAATCTTGAGAAAAATCCATATCCTGAATGGGTAGATGTCACTTTTCCTCCACCCAATTTTATAAATCCTACCTTATCCACCTTTGATGATATGGGAGACCCTAAACACCATCTCACACACTTCATATCTTGATTTGGGCTGATGATGGAACCTCAATATCAATAAGAGGAAACAAACTTGAGTTTTTTTACATACTTTGCCAGGGCCAACCTTTGTTTGGTACAGCGGCCTCCTAGTAGGATATTTTGTAGGATGGGAAGTCCTTCATTGTCAATTACTTTATCAGTTTAGATTCACACTGAGTAAAATGAAAATTTTTAACCTAAAAATTGTAAGCAATACAAAAATGAGAGGGTGTATTAATTCATATCTAGATGGAAAGGTTTAATCTATTTCCTCAGCATCCCACTCTTTCATGAGAAATTTCTGGAGATTTGTGCTGAAAATATCTAGGTTGAGTTTCAGACACCTCTGATCCCAATGAAAAATCCTAGTGGGTTTTGTGAGTTCACATATATTTTCCTATGTTTATAAAACTTCATTCAGTGAACCCAATACAAAAATTATCATATGCCTTAATTATAGGGTAAAAGGCTCATCAAGGCAGAAGTTGTCATTGTTACCCTCAAACTAGTAGTAATCCCAATTCAAGCACCTATCTTGGTTACAAACTTCACAAAACCTCCTACTAAGCAGAAACAACAAAAAAATCAATATTTTCCAGAATCACGGAGAAATCAGGGTCACTCAGGATTTGAGGAGTGGATGAATAAATCATACTCCTTCCAAAATGAACAAGTCCCCATTTTTTCTTTATAGCCATGGACAATAACATGCTCAGGATACCATAACCTAGGAATCCTAATGAGTTAAACCTCACTGATTATCCCCAGTACCATCATTTCTATAGAAGGTTGGGTCATAATATCCAAGATTGATTCTTCATCAAATATATCCTTCAAGGAATGGTAAATTTCAGATATGTGGTGTTATATAACTCCTAAGAGAAAGTGGCCTGCATAGCCATTTCCTAATTAGAAAAAGAGGGTGATTGGTATAAAGTTCTATCCAGGTGTGGATAGAAGTTCAACAACTAGATGACTTAGAAAATAGTTGACATAACTCATGCCACCCCTGAGATCACATCTGCATAGAACCACAATATATCCAACACCCATGGTGGATGAGTTCCTTTATATCAATGTTTCTCAATAAGAGTTAGATAATATGATGGGCATATCACTTCGTCTGGAAGTTAATAGTGAGAAAGTGTCATGGATCGACAAGTAGGATCTTATTTTGATAAAGTGTTTTAATAAAGGGAAGCTAAGTAAGGAAGAGTAATCTCAAATTTGGGACAATTTGGCAAACTACTTTGAATACTTCATCCTTAACAAGCATGGTTCACCAGTGCACTCTATATCCTGGAAGCTCTTTAGGGAGGAAAAATCTAACAGGCTTAAGTTTTGTTTCAATAATATTGTGACATATTTTGAGGGATTTCCTCTTGGTTGAAACTATGTGGTTTCTCACTTTTTCTTTAAAAGTCCTTGATAATAAAAATTAATTTTTTAGTCATATTCTTCTCCAACAGATGCTATAACACTTGAAAATTTGTTCCCTACAACATCTGAAACATGGAAACCACCCCACCAAATTGAAACCTCGTCAGATAAAGAGATCATATTTGGTTTTTTAAACATGATAAACTTTTAATAATCCTTCTATTATGATGAATATTCCTCTGAGTATGAGTTCCCCAATCCAAACTAGGGAACATGTGGTCGTATACACAGGAACTAGGCATATAAGGGACAACAGTGGCATGGTTGGACCTAATATTTTAGTCATGTCCCCATAGAGTAAATATATGCAGCTGCGACCCATAGTAAAGCACTATAAAAAGGCCAAAAAATACATGGAGGTGACTTATAACCCTCTACTAGTTATCTGCACCAAGTTTTCTTGCATGAAGGACTGGTGGGGGCTCGATTACCTGATTAGCCCAGGAAACATGGAAGTTTAGAATAACCCATGCTATTGGGAGTAGATTATCCCAAAACCTCTACACAAGAACCTACCTGTTACACCTTAAATTCATCATATCTTGATCCACATGTCAATGAGAAACCCCACTATGGGAAGCACCAACCTCTGGGACAAAAGTATGACATTCTAAAATAGTTGGTGGTTTTCCAATCTAAGTTCTCAATCCTTAATGTACTCTATATTTATAAATAACTCATATATTCATTAATTAAATCCCTCCAAATTTCACAAGAACTCAAGATAGAAGTCATTGAAGCTAAGTTATATCGAATGGAGACCATGTTTTTAGAATCCCATGTCGTCATCTTGTTCACACAGCATGATTAGGAAGCGGTAATCCCGGGGCACATCAAACCCATATATGTTTTGGGTAGACTCGATGATGTCAATATCTGAAGGTCTCTCTCATCTCGATTTTAACCCTTTGATGTTTGGGATATAGAAAAGTGGATTTTTCTCCCAAAAAGATGACCATTTAAGGGTATGATAAGAGTGAGAAAAGACCTCTTGGGAAGATCAAACTCAAAGCTCAGTTTGAGGATCTCACATCTAACAATGAGTTTATAGTTATCTATAAAGACACTTTATATAATATCCTTCTCAGAAGGCCCTGACTCCATAGTCACATAGAGATACCTCTAATATTCCATCAATGTTTGAAATACCCCATCGATGGAAAATTCAGCATACTACATGGTGACAGTTCCCCCTTTGAGACTTAAGAAGCCACATATACTGAAGTAGGTTTCTATAAAAGGGGAGGAAAAAACCAATATAGGATTATGATATATAGGTAGTATACCACATATGCTTATGGACTTTCCCTTTAAATCCATGGAGTATTCCTGACAGTGACTATGTACTCCCAATAAATCTGGTCGAGGTAATAGACCTTTTCCAAGAGGTCTAAGCCCCTTATGTCGATAGTGATAGTTTAAAAGAAAATTAACTCCAGAATCTGTCTCTGGTAAATATGGTATTAGGGGGATAATTTCTTTTATCATGGCCTCTCTCACCTTAATAGTGATAGTGATGACCCCAGATTATCATCTATGTCTGAGAATGCATCCATATACTCAAAAGTGGATGACCTTAAGAATTCCCCTCCCGCATTCAAGGAAGGTATCTCCATTACCATTGATGATATCAGATAGGTAAATCTGGGAAAAAAGTAGACCCATTAACAACACTGATTAGTGCCACCATGCCCCTCAAAGAGAAAGATATGTACACCAAATTTCTAAAGCAACACTAATATGTGTTTATTTCTAACTATACAGAAATGAACAGACTAAATCCTGATGTGTCTACGCACCATATTTTTCACAAGATGAAAATTAAGGCTTCAAGAAGGTATCCAAGAGGATAATACCCTATCATGATACCAAAGTAGAGGTGGAAATAGATAAATTGATCAAAGTCGAAATTTTCCATGAAATTCAATAGTTAAGATGGCTTGCCAATATTGTCCCCACAAACAAAAAGAATTGGCATATTAGGGTTTGCATTAATTTCAAAGACATTAATTGAAATTGTCCAAAGGATGAATTACCATTGTCGATCATAGAACTATTAATCTATGAAAATTATAGATTCTAAGATCTTTTATTCATGGATGGGTATTCAGGTTATAATCAGATAAAGATATCCCCTGAAGATAAATAATACACTACCTTCAGATCGCCCGAGGGGATCTTTTTCTATCAGGTCATGCCCTTTGTCTTAAAGAATTCTAAATCCACTTACCCACATTCCATGCATCATATCTTTAAGACATAATTGTATATTATAGCTGAATGTTGTGTTGATAAACTATTTTTTAAATCTGGATAGTGATGAGATCACTTCATGTATCTTCAAATAGTCTTCAAAAGGCTAGGACAACACAGTCTGAAGATGAATCTTCTGAAATTAACATTTGGGGTAACATCAGAAAAGTTCCTTGGACTTTTGGTATGACACTACGACATCAAGGTCGACCCAGAGAAGACTTGTGATATTTTAGAATTTTCATAACCAAAAAATCTCAAAGAAATGAGGGATCTCTAAGGGAACCTCGCCTAAATTTAGTGTTTCATTGCCAAACTCATCGAAAAATATTCTCCCTTGACCAACCTAATGAAGAAGGGGATAGCCTATCAATGGGATGATGACTTCCAAGAATCCTTCAAAAGTATCAACCAATATCTACTACACTCATAGGTCCTGATTTTTCAAGTTGAGGGAAAGCCCCTCATATTATTTATGGAAACCATAAAATGCTCACTTAGCACCCTCCTCACATATAAGAATGATGCGGGGAGTGATATCAGTCTCTATTTCCTCAACCGAAAAATGCTAGGTATTGATACCCAGTACTTGGATGTCGAGAAGAACTTTCCCACACTCATATTTATAGTGAAAAATATGTTGCATTACTTGTAGCACCACAAACTCTATCAGGTCTCTCATATTGATCTGATCATGTACATCCTTGTCTGTCCCATGTAATTATGAGTCTCTCTTGATAGGTGATCATTAGAACATAATATTATATCCAGTTCATTTCACATAAGGTGTTGAAATTTAAATCCTTGGCTGATTTGATCATGGAATATCCCACCATGAAAAGTACACCATTAGACACTAAAATTCCATATGATAAGGTTTTATACACCCAAGACACTCCGTAGACATGGGAGATGTATTTTTAGAGTTCCTACTAATGTTCTATCAGAAAAACTATGGAAAATATGAATCTTAATTAGGTTGTCTTAGGGATTTTATTTTCTTCCCCAGATAAATAATTTGTTCCCTACTCTTTCTCATTATCCAAAGGTTATACAAATAATTTAGTAGAATACCAAGACCTCATCTCCATCTTAGAACTGGACCTATAGTTATAGATAGTCTAACTAAATATAAAAGGGGATTTAAAACTGGTGATAAAGAAGATCAATAGAGAATATGCCATCAAAAAAGAATAATTGACCACTCTCACTAGCTATATAAGGGGACTAATGGAAGAATTCCATTTTGATACCATATTACATCAGGTTCTTGGATCATATAATGATAACATTGATGCATTATCTAATAGAGCCATAGTTTTAGCCGACCCTAATCTAGAGGACACAATATTCCATATCACACACCATATAATGGCCTCATCAATATTCATCTGTGATATAGAAGAAATAAGTCAAGTCAACACTACCCCAGAGCATAAAAAACTAATATCCACCCCTAGATGGATGGATACCATAATCGATTATCTCTAAAATGGGATACTCCAAATAGATCGAGCTAGAAGGGAATAGATTTGGCATCATGCAGTGAACTTTACCCTTTAAGATAACCCAAATAAGAAAACATTCATCTATAAGTGAGGATTTAATGAGATCCTCCTCATATACATAGTAGAAAGAGATATTCATGCTGTTATGGAAGAATTCCATGTAGGATCCTATGATGCTCATTAGTTTGAAACCAAGCTATCCCACCAAATTAGGAGGCTAGGTTATTACTGTTAAACTATGATATAGGACTATGTGGAATTTACTTGGAAATTTCATGCATACTAGATCCATTAAAACATCATCCATAAGCCCCCATAATTTCTACATATAGCTAAATATTCTTAGACATTTTCTATTTGGGGAATTGATGTTGTCGAGCCATATCCCCCAACCATGGCTAAGTAGTTCAAGTATATCCTTAATGAGACCAACGTATTCTTAAAATGAGATTTGGAAATACCCCTCAAGAAATTCATGACAAATAATATCATCAACTTTGTAAAATCCCATATCATTACTAGTTTTGGGGTCCCTCACATAATATTGATGAACAATAGAGTCAACTTCAGTTCTATAGAATTAAAGAAATTATACCAAGAGTACAACATCAAGTCCAATCCATAATCCTGATATCAGGAAAGAGAAAATGAAAAAATGTAGTCCGTTAACAAGACATTTTCAAACATAATCTAGAATATTTAAAATAAGGACAAGAATCCACGGTCGGATAAACTCCTTTATGCTTTATGGCCCTACTACACCACCACACGTACTGCTACACAAGAAACTATGTACTCATTGGTTTATGGGACCAAGGTAATGTTACCCATAGAAATATAGTTTCCCTAATTTAAAATAGCCATTTGTGGACAACTCTCAAATGATGAGTAGTCACAACAGTGGTTAGATGATCTGGAACGACTCGATGAGAACAATTTATTTCCAACGTGCAACCATTAAGTCTATAATAATCGGATCGCATGAGCCTTCAATAAAAATTTCTTCCTCTATTCATTCCTCCAAGGAGTACTAGTGTTAGCTCTCATAACCCCAAAGATACTAGGGAAGAAGCTTCTAAATCTGGGACCCAAATGGGAAGGGTATTTTATCATACATAAGATCTATTATAATGGAGACTTCTCATTGCCCATAATGGATGGGGAGCATGTCACACCCCCACCAATGTGATATTTCTCAAGAAATGATTTTCATATCCATCATCAAGCATCAAGTCCTAGAAACAAGACTTTAAACTGCATAACATCTCACATTCTGACCACATGATGTTAAACTGTATGGAGTTGTCATCGTTGTATGACTTTAAACTTCACAATGGCATACAAATCGTATGACATTAAACTGTAAAAGACTATATTGAACACGGGAAACTAAATTGTATGAAGCACTTTCTCACTGTATGAAGTTAGAATGCACAAATACCCTATTGTTTCATCTTTATCCATATTGATAAACCCAAGTTCTAGAAGTAAGACTTTAAATTGAACATCATATCACATCCTAACCACAAGACATTAAATTTTATAGAACATGTCCTTACCATATGATGTTAAATTTCATGGAATATGTCCTCACCACATGATGTTTAACTACATAGGTAGAACCATATCACTAGAAACTCACCGCACATGAGAAAGATCTATATGAAAGAGGGATGAAATGCCCTTATCCCCATGTGATAGTCATCTCAACATAGCATATGTAGTGATACCCAAACCTCTATCTTTGGACCCAGACACAATGTTGCTTTTCTTTCTATGTTGGGTGACCCTCATCCTCCTCGAAAGACATTAAATTGCACAAGTGATGTCTTTGTCGCATGAAATTAAACTGCCCAGGTTTCTAGAACTATATATGGATTGGTTATCATTTCAATGAGATACATAGGGACAAATTGATCCTATATATTGTTCCAACTGCTAAATGAAAAAAAATTCCCTATCCTATCCTTAATCGACTCTATATGGCGAGAGGAATCCTTATCATTCCTTATTTCTCACACTGATCATATCTCATGTGAGCTTAGGAATTTCAGTAAGGTATTCCCCATATGGAAAATTCATATCAACTCATGATGGGGTTGTCATGGTTCTAAATAGACCTTAAAATTCATACCATGGGTCCTCACAACATGATGTTAAACTACATAGTTGATTTCATTTTCACAACATAAAACTACAGACTCCTGTGGAACTCTCCTAAGAGGACCATTATTCTCAATGTTGGTCTCCTACCATAAATCCATTCAAGAATGATGTGTGACTTGATTCCAAAAATAATGGGATACATAGTGACACCTGAATCTCCAACCCTGGGTACGGTCACAACAAATAAGCAAAAAAAAATCCCCCTCCATTCTTATAGGTTAGATTTGCACAAGAATCTCCTATTTCAATAACTACACATGGATTGATTCCTATTACCATAGTATACATAGTTATTCCTAGGTTATTATCCTTGGGTCCAATAAAAATACCCCTTTTATGTCAGGAATCCTTCATCCTTGACATATAACATTAAACTACATGGTTTCTCAAGAAATGCATGTGGTGTGATTCCTGTAATCACAGGATGCATAGTGAAACCCGAATCTCTAGTCCTAGGCTTATCTACAACAATCAATATAAACAATTTCCACCTATGTGTACAAGTCAGACCTACATAAAGAGTTTCACATTCAAGAACTATGTGTGGATTGATTTATATCATCACAGGATATGTAGTGACACCTGTATATCCAATCCTAAGAACATATATAACAACTGATAAAATAAAATTCTCCCAAACTACATAGGTGTTGAGCCATAAAAGATAATTTTTCCTATATACGAGTTATATCTATGTATATCCTGCTTGTGCATGTAATATATCTTTTACAAATTTTTACATCGGTTCCCACATACTTATTGCATGACAATTAAACTGCAAGGCAAACATCTTGATCGCATGAAACTAAAACTGTAAAACAAATATTTCCTTACAACATGACATTAAATTGTATAGAAAATGTACTTAATGCATGAAATTAAACTCCACATAAGCAAGTAAGACCCTTTTATATGATTTTAAACTATGCATACCCTCATCCATTATCATCCCTCATCAATAGACCATAATAGACTTACCCCATTCATCCAGAGTCTGGGGTTCTTCCACCATATTTTAATCACCTCAATTCATAAAATCACACGTCATGTATTGAGCAACTCATGTTTCTAAAAACCTTTCATATCCCTTGGAAAATAAAAGGGATCTCTCTAATTGACCATGTGATCAATGCATAAGGGCTCAACCCTACCAACCAGATAAATCATGACTCTATAAGGAGGGATTTATAATCCTCATGAGCCTGATGCCACCATGGCGGAACTCAACACCTGAGGATGTTCTAGGATATCCCTGGTATGATTGTCCCATATCATTTATCATGACCTGATAACCTCGATCTGTGACTTACAATATTTCCATCTCCCACTTAGAAGGATGTTGGAGTGCTCTTGAACCTATATATCCTAATTGGGGTCTTATGTATCATCTCCCATATTATGTTCATGTATGTCATGACCTTAAACTGACTGCAATTTGGTCAAAGATATATGACCTTAAACTCTATCCTATAATGGTCTAAATCACATAAAATTAAACTACTAGTGAAAGGGGAACAAAACTTATTAGGTTTAAAACCCAAAAAGGGTGGCCTTAGAAAAATTCAAGTCTTCACTTGATAAACTCATCATCTCCAGAATTTTGGAAAAAAAATAGGGTGAAAATAAATAAGGCATAAATAGCATTCGACCTTCTTTCTAGACCTATTGAAATCCAAGCTCTTCTTTTTGGACCCCCAGGTTCAAGAAAGAGTTAGAGTAATGAGTTTTCACATCATCCCACCACGAGAATATGTTTTCGAGGCGGCGACACAATTTTTAGGTTATTTTAACCCTTCTTGTTTATTACACTTTCCAAAAATCACACTACATTATTTGACAACCTCAAATCACCATGAACCTTCTATGGCCCTTGGAAAAGGAAAACTAGGTTCAAGGGACTCTTTTTTTGACTATTCATGTATGCATATGGATCCTGCATATGCACCTATGGTCCTCAACCAAATGTGTCCCTCTATAAAAAGAGATTTATGATCCTTGTGAGCCTTGATTCCACCATGGAAGAACTCAGAACCTTAGTGTGTTCTAGTCTATTCCTAATATGATTGTCTCATATCATCCTCCTAACTCGAGAAATTTGGATCATGATTTACAATCCCCATACCAGACTATTCAATAGGATTCGACAACCTTGATGTTACGTTCTCATGTTTTGTAACCTCTATCAAATGAAAAATGTGACACTCCATTCCTGAACCTTTGATGTCCCACACCTTGTGATTTGATCCCATAGGGCATAGGTTTGGGGCTTCACAATTAATAGATGAATAACCCTAGGGTTCTATAACCATTCTTGTATAGCTTTCCTCCATACCCAACCTCATCATATGGAAGTATGAGTCTTCAAAAATATTTCATGGACCTTAGAAATGAGTGGAGATCATATTTAATTTACCATTCTATCAACGCATAAGGGCTTTGACCTACCAATTAAAGACATCTCCTCCTTGAAAGAAAGGAACTGCAAACCTTGTGAACCCTAGAAACATTGTGGCAGAACCTGGAACCTCAGAGTGTTATGGGTCATCCCTAGTATGTTTTACCCTTCCCATATTCATCAACTCAAACATTTGGTTTATGAATTACATCAACCATATTCCAAATATCCAGGTGGGCCTATCTTCCCTAGAATTTCCACCACAACCAATATTACCCCCATATATCTCATATATACATTGGATAAGGGTGAAGATACCTCTATTGACCATGATATTGATGCATAAGGGTTTTGAATTACCAAACATAGTCATATCCTCTTTGTAGGAAAGGATTTATAATCCCCATGAGCCTTAGCAACACCACGGAAGAACTAAACACCCTAGGGTGTTTTGGGTCATTCCCGGAATGTCTGCACCATATTATAGGATTATCGATCATGTCCTAGTTGTGAGACTTTAAAATACATGGCATCATAAGGTCTGAACTAAAATACCCTAAACTACAATGATATAAGGTCTGAGCTAAAATACCCTAAATTACAATGATTGAATGTTTGAGAAAAAATTCCCTAAACTACAGCAATATAAGAAACAAGATAAAATACCCTAGACTAAAAAGATAGAGGTTCCAAGCTAAAATACCCTAAAATAAAATGATATATGGTTCAACATAAAAGACCCTAAACTATAATGATGTTAGGTATGAGCTAAAAGACCCTAAAGTACATCAAAACAATGATTTAGTCTGAAATAATGGAATTTACTTGTAAGAAATCAAGCTACACTCACCAAGCCTATTAGATTTTGATAAATATAGAGAGATATCCCTTAGGAATATATATTCTACCCAATTTTCCTCTAGAAGAATAGGCAATATCAATATAACTGGAACAAATACATCCATGAGGAACATCACAATTAGTGGTAATTCATGATCACATCTTGAGAAGAATTTGTTATGATTTAAATATTCAGATCCATACATTCAAGTTTAGTTGATATTATTCAAAGTATGGTAATCATTTTTGATTCATATAACATCATATTAGAAAAGTTTCATTCACATAATATATGAAAGAAAACTAGATAACAACATGAAAGGTTTAAAAAATTCATTCATTGATAGTGTGAAATAGGAGGAATCCACACATTTTAAAGTATCTCCAAAAATCTCATAAAAAATAGAATTCATGTCAATGATCGAACTACAATAAGATTCAATCAGCTGAGCTGGACAAGTTTTCAAGAGTTTTGAGAGAATCGTCAATTGAAGGGTGAAGTGATGTCTACCCCGAATCTTCTTCTTCTTCTTCCCCAAGATGGAGAGTCTCAACTAAAATAGTCAACTCCTAAACTATTTTTTTGAGAAGTTTATAATGAGGATGAGGACACTGAAAGTTAAAAACTCATGAGAGATATAATTTCCTTATATCTTCATATCTTCATGGTTTAAGCATTAATCTGGGATAGCAAATTAGATATAAACTGGAGGCTTTTCTCCAAAATATCCAAGGCCTCCTTCATCTGTTTGGAAAGGGTAGCCTCATCTTCAAGATCGTACAAGCCCATCTCATGGGTGACCAAATCTACCAAGTTAGAATAATTTTCCTCATGATTTCATATAGTTGTTAGTGATAAAATCCATCTTCCCCCAAGTCATCAAATAATAGATGAAGTTATTCCTATTTTTAATGAATCATTTCCAAAGGAGTCTCAATAATCAAGGAATGAATCTGCTACCATATCATCATGCGTTGTTTTTGAGCTTCTTTGACTAATGATATGGGCATGAAAAAAGGAGGAATAACCATCTAAATTTTTAAGGAAATAGGTGAGGAGTCTCCATATATCCTCCCATCAATAGAAGAATCACCCATTTCTTGTTTCGTAGGGATGATTTCCTTGAAATATTCTATCCCACTATCAGGATGGTCAACAACCAAGATGAGGACACTTCCTTGAAGTCTCTCCCAAGTATTGAATCAACTCCATCATTGCAATGGATATAGGGGGTGGTGAGGAAAATGTCTTGTCCACATGAAAAACCAGTCAACTTATCACATCACCCATGTAGGCTACTACCCAAGCCTGGTCATAATCCTGAGTGAGAAAGTCTTGAGCATTAGCAGACAGAAGAATGATCTTAGTATCAATGTAATTAAATGCCAAAATCATTAAAAACTAGAGGATGATCCCAAGGTTTTACTCTCCTTGCACACCTACTAAAGAAAGAGGGGAGACCCTTTGGGTTCAGCGGAACTGATGAAAAAACCGTTATGGTGTATATGGCTCGTAGATGATCATCTCATCCATCCTAGTTGCAAGAACCACGTTCCAAAGTGAGATCTTGTATTACCATTCATCAAGAGATTCATTGGAATTATCAATGAATGGCTAAGTCAGTGCAAGATAAGGGGTTAAATCAAAGTTATCAGATCAACTCAACACATCGGTAACCTCATTAGATCCTAGTCACATGGCCCCAAACCCAAATATGTTTAGTAACCTATGACAAGATAAATAATTAGGTATACTAATGGAATTGTAGTATTTTTAGTAAAGGAAATACTCCCATATTTAGCCAAATAAAAACCAGAAAGGACCATTGATCCTATATGGGATGTTTCCTTGTTGAATGTAGCCCATGATTTGGTAAAGGCGTGCAAGGGTTGACATTGGCATATTAAGGTAGCATCCCTCCGTTAGTTGTTCTACTATCACCAGCATACTGACTCGGATTCCGGAATGTCCATTCCCAACTGGGAAAAGACACTCATTCATGAACATGGCCATGAATCCTTCCATAATAAGTTTGGATAGATCTCTGCATTCGCTTGGTATCCCTATTAATTATGATCCCTAGCTTCCAAAATGGACCAATAGAAACCGACACTATCATAAACTTACTGATAAGGGCATGGATGGGGGTGTATAAGAGTTATCCTAGCTCTGCTGTGACAAAGGAAAATGTTGATCCAATATTTAAAGTAGATAAGTGATCACATAGTCATTTCATTAATTAACCTTTTCTTCGCAATAATGAGGATATCCCTCACCAATACTTGAGTTTTCAAATATTGATCTGAGACATCTATAGTAGGAAGGAACTCATCGTACATATCTCTGAGAGGGGGTATCCCATCTAGTTGGTAGATATACCATAGGTTGATTCTCACCTCACCATGGGATGTATGAAATGAGTTGGTTCTAGGAAACCAATAGCTAACCAATTCTCAAAGAAGATCAAACTGACAATAAAAAATAAATTGGGAAATACATATTGCTTATAAAGATGGATAGCCTAAAATTGGTCAGTGAAGTATAATAATATTTTTCTAACCAAGAATGGTCATGCCCATTTATTAAAAAAGTTACCACCAGGACAGAGATCCCATATTGTGCTCTATCTGCTGCTTGGGTTGTTCAAATATGAGACTAATATACTCTAATATCTCTAAGTGATGGACTAGTGATAAAAATTATAGTTGTCTAAAACCAAGGCAGAGTTTTCTAACATATAAGAAAACCCATGGGATCAAGTTGTGACCAGTGAGTCATCCTTGTAAATTTTCATCTAAATACATTAAATAGGAGCTGACACCAAACATAGTGAAAGATTTTAGTTCAATGAAGGAATGAAAACTTTATCCAACAATCTAATTCGGTATAGAGGAAGCTGGTGTGATAAAGGATAATTCTAGATCTTTAATGGAAGAATCAATTTCATAACATCATTATAAGAATTTATGTGATATTTAGGTTTATCATTGTAGTTTCTAGAAATCATGGCCCTGTGATTAGCTGCAGAAGAGGAACTATAAAAAGAGTTGGAATCCATATGAGAAAAAGTAAGTGGCATATGTCAAGTAGATAAAAATAAAATATTTCAAAAAGAAATAAATAGAATATGTGCATCACATGAATCAACAGAGAATTCAAAAATCATATAAAGGATTCATGAATAAACTGGTTCATGAAGATCTCGCCAACAACAAAAACCCACAGAATATCACAAAACCACATGACCCCTCATAAAACTCATGATCATGTGACCTTGAAATGATCATGAGAGCTGTAAAATGTTCACAAAGGATCATGAAATCAAGACATATATCCCATGAAATATTCAAAGGTATCCACACATACCTATGGTTGAAATTCAAGAAATTATTGAAATTTTGTTCACAGTGGATTCAAACAAGTGCTTAGGAAAAAAAGATCTTGTGAATTATTTCTCATAAGAAGGTATCTTGAATGGATCTAATGATCATTTCTTGTGGAAGGGTCTTGTGAAAGGATTATTTGATGGATTTAGGGCACAAGAGATATGATGAGTAATGTAGTTTTGAATTAACCGGTCTTTTGGAACTCCAAACGTCACATGGAAGGCCAAGAATCACCCAAGATACCAATTGGTGATGGAAATAAGGCCTCAAGTGGGCATTTACCTTCCTCATATAAAAGTCCTTGTCCTCAAAGATGTTTCTCCTGAGGAGGGGAATTCATTGAAGATATCCAAATGAGAGTTAGAAAATTCATAAGGGAATAAGTACCTAAATATGAGAATTATTTTCCCCATAAAGAAAATAAAGAAGAACATTGTAAAAATCATGCAGATCATGTGAACCCCTAGATGGAAGGTGATTGCGAGACCTTCAGAAGGTCACAAAAAGGAGACATGCACAGTGCATAACCTATGGAAGATCCTATGGATCCCCTTTTACAAGTCATTCTTCTCTTACAAAGGCTTACCAAACAATCAATGATCACACAACGACTGCCAAATGAGCACCCCCATATTATGAAACGTGTCAGTTGTTGGACACCTAATAATCCATCCCAAAAAATACTTGGATAATAAGAGGAAAATATGAAAATTTTAGGAGACTCTTTTATTTCATAAATATCATGTGATGTTCCCATCCAATTCACAAGACATATCAATCCCCTAGTGACATATCCGCATTATCTCACAAAATACTGCGAGAGTGTCACCCACGCCATGTGAAGGGTCTTGGACATACCCAAGAGGACATACCCCTCCCCCCAACTCCTAAGAAAAATAGAAGGGCTTTCCATGATAATGCATGTGGATCACCATAAGAAATTTTGTTGGTCACATGATACATCACCGATAGGGAGAATAATTTCCCACGACAACACTCAATCAAATTCGTGAGACCCCAAGCCCTTGTAAAATAATTAAGGAAATAAAAGGGGAAAAGAAAGGAGCCTCTTATTGTTATAAATATCACACGATATTCCCTAGAGGTTCATAAGACACCGAAAACCCCAAAAAACATATTCACCTCTCTGCATGAGAGCTCATTGGCATGTCACCCTTTCCATGAGAAAGGCTTTAGACATGTACAAGTAGCCTCACACTCCCCCTTTGGCTCCAAAAACAAATAAGAGGTTTTTTCCATGATAATGCTCTCACATCACCATAGAACCCTTTATTGGTAACATGATACATAATTAGTGGGAAGAATGATTGTCTTCGACAACACTCATGAAAGATTACAAGATCCCCAAGCCTTTGAAAAATAAAAGAAGGAAATAAAAGGGGAGAATGAGGGAACCTCTTGTAGTCATAAACTTCATGTGACACACTTGTGCTCTCTGAAAGACCTCACAAAATCCCTTCGACATGATAGCCTTATATCATGAAATCCCCCTAGAAATCCATCCTTGTCTTACAAAAGGTCCCAGAAAATCTTCCTAGGATCACATTATGTACTTTTAGTAGGTATCCTAATCTTTTGAAAGTCCTTAGACATGTCGGCTTGATAATATGGAAGTCACTCGACATGTCCTTATGATTTGAAAAGACCCCTTTAATTGTACATAATCCAATAAATTGGACCTTGATATGATGAGATCATGGTCACTGAAAATCATGTGATGCCCCCAAGATGACCTACAATAGGATATCAAAAAATGTATGACATGAATTCTCTCCACTTAATCCATCTTGTATTTACACGATACGTGCCACACAAAGCGGTGAATAATCAGGGTTGAGAGGCCTATAAATCCCCCACCCAAAATCAAAAAAATGCATCCTTGGATCCTCACACCGGTGCACTCAGGCATCATACCATATTTCTCAGAGTAGTTGATCTTGCAATCAGAATGGTTTTCCAGTAGGTAAAATCTGGGGAACCACCTAAGCGGATCATGCGATATGAATATGCACTTTTTGTGGTCACTCATAGATCACACGAAGGACTTAGGTTAGATTATGTGAAGAAAATCTCGCATACCTGATTAGTTATGAAAGAATTAAATATATTAACAATGAAAAAATATAAGGCATATGAAATAAAGGCCTAGAATAAATACTAAACATATGGGAGACTTATGTTAAGAACATATACGTTGATCCTCATGCGCTTTATATGAACCACACAGTTCATGCAACCGCACTAGGACATATCTCCCAGATCACGCGACACTCCTTTGGCATACTACTTGGATCATGTGAAATCCCCTAGACATGTCAGAGCAAGTCAAATAGACCCCCTAGGCATGCCACCCAAGTCTTGTGAAACTCTTCTGGATCACTATCCATACCTCGTAATGACCTAGAAATGTCGACCAAATCATATGGTTGAACCAATGTATATCAGATAAGTCTCACAATGGCATCAGGACATGTAAATTGGATCTCATGACGTCCTCCATAAAATCCATCTAGATCTCACAACCCCCTATGGGCATGCCAATTGGCTCTTATGATGTCCCCTGGACATGTTGGATGGATTTCATGATGACACCTGGATACGTCAGTCAGGATATGCAACACCCTCAAAACATGTCATGTTGACTCTCATGGCATGCTCCAATCATGTCATCAAACTTTCATGATGGTGTTGGGGAAATATAGTTGGATCATGTGACGCCCTTTGAGCATGTCATCTGATATCATGTGATGGATTCTAGGATCAACTGACAAGATCTTGTGATTTCCTCTGGACAATTCAGTTTCGGTCATGAAGTGACCTATGGACATGCCATAGAGATAATGAAATATCCCTTGGAAACGTCAATTGGGTCATTCAATTGTCTTTAGACCTGTCGTGTATATATTATATGACATCTCAGGCAGACAATCAAGAAATGTTAGGCAGAAATAAATTCATGACAGGAAGACAAACAGTCTAGATCATGCAAGAATTCCATGACATAATAACCTTGTCCATCCTATATATAAGGGTATCCTTAGTGTGTAGGCCCTAATCAGCGGCATAATATGATATGTCTTGTATATAAGGGAGGCCTCAATGTGTATTACCTAACCTAATAAACTACAAGAAGTCTTATTCCAACCATAACCAAGATACGTAGGATGCCTTCATGAGGCTCGAGATCCATATCAAACCTCCAAAGGGATGTCCTAGTGTATATGTCTCTCATCTATAAGCAATGAGACTGATAATTTTTTATCCCTTATTTGTCACACCGAGCATATATCACGTGGGCTTAGGGAGTCACAATGATCATATCATTAACATCATAATTCTCTATCAAGACAAGGGAAACCTCAGTGTGTAAGCCCAGATCAGCGGAATAATATGATATGTTTCACAAATAAGGAAATCCTTAGTGTGTAATCCCTAAATTAACGAACTATGAGAACTCTAATTCCATTTATAACCAGAATATGTAGGAAGCCTTCCTAAGGCCTAAACTCAAATCGAAATCTACTTGGGTGTAATTCATTTCATGTCTCCGACATTTCAACTATCGGGACCCAATCTCTCCCATGGGATGATCATCCTTCCTCATCCTCCTATTGATTGAGAAATTATTGAACTAATATGACTATAATTCTTATCATAACTAGGATATGTAGGATTCTTTCCAAAGGTTTGAGCTCTATATTAGGCATCCAATGGTCTTTACCAGCACATAAGCCCCACATCTATATGCAATGAAGATAATTACTTTTTATCCCTTGTTTCTCACACCGAGCATATCTCATGTGATATTAGGGAGTTGTAATTAGAACATAATTGTCATCATGAATCTCCACCATCCAGGGAAACCTCGGTTTATAAGTCCTGACTAGTGGCATGATATAACTACCCAACATACAAGGGTATTTACCTAGTCGAAAGTAATAAGGTCATAAATGAACGATGATAACTCTAATTCTTTACAAAATCAAGATATATAGGATATCTCTTTAATACCTGAGATCAAATACAAGCTTCCCAAGTACCCAAATATATTTCCTTTCCATATGAAATTAAACATTATGGGTTTAACAAACTTTGTGGGTGTTGATTCATGTTATAAAACAGGATACATAGGACACATCATCATGGCTCAATCCCATCCTCAAAATATTAACTACCTCTCTGGATAACAACAAACTAAAGAGTTACTTATTATATGGATTCAATATATAAGTAACTACCCAGTAAAGGTTAATGGATGAATAACCTAAGTTACATAAATATAGATTCACCAACAAGACCCCTCTCTCTGCATATAACGAGACCTAACCTATGATTATTTTGTTAGGGAAACATGTCATGTATTGGGATTAGGAAGATATTCTAGAATATATCTTAAATCTATAAGAGTGACCCTAAGTAGGATACAATTCCCCCAAAAATTTTGTGATGATCTGAACCTCCCTTTCTCTCAGCCAATGTGAGTTCCTAAGTGTCATTGGGTATAAAACCCCAACTGATCATCTTTCATTGGAAAGAAAGACCGTACCCAGTTATAGATGTGAGGGCCATTGGGAGTTCTAATGAAAGATTAACAAATGGTGAGTCTGATTTGAATGATTTTAAATAACACAAAAACCCATCTCAATCAAATAATATGACAAAATCTACCCACATATTTCTGAGGAAACAAAGAAAAAGAAATAGTTTTCAAAAAAAACAATATTTTTCTAAAAGGTAGTGTAATCACTATTTTAGAACATAATTTAAAATTATTGTTTACCAATTTTATAAAATTTATATGAAATAATAAACTTAATATTTGAAATAATAATATCAAAATTAAAATAGGGTTAATTTTTTGTATTTTTCTAAAAAGTCTCATTTTTTGATGAATAGTAAAATATAATGAATTTTAATTGAAAACTAAATTTTCTTTTAAATAATTTATAATGTTAAATTGTATATTTAATTGGTTTTAATATAAAATTATTTCAATTTTATATCATTTAATCTAATATATTCCATCAGAATTATTTTCATATTGAATTTTGATATAAATCATTACAAACTTATGAACATTTTCACTTTAAAATCTATTTTCTCGTCACGTTAGTGAGATTAATTTCAAATTAAATTTTGAAACTTATATAAATTTAATTTTAAAAAATTGATTACATATTTTTAATCATCGTAATTTATGATTTTAAATAATTTAAACTTAACTTTTGACCAAAATGAATAGTGAATGCTGTAAAAATTAATTAACGCGGTTGAGGTAAGAATGAGTTTATTCTGGGGTTAAAATAGAATGATAATAGTGGAAATGAATTAAGATATTATTTAAATTTTATTGAATGAGTTTATTCAGATCTTTAAAATAAAATTATATGAAATTTGTAAATTAATTTCCACTTTCCTTTGAAAATGACCCATATAATAAGTTAAGTAAAGAAAGAGACCAAAAAAATATTTTTCTTGCTTTTAATATCTATAAAGAATCAGGATAGGGAAAAACAACATTGGTTATATTATAAATATTATTTTAAAATAAATATAATTTTTTTATCATAATAATTTATCTTTAATTTTTAAAGATGAATTAGTTTCTTAAAATGCTTAAGAAATTCCAACATAGTAATTATTCAGTTAATAAAAAAATAATGGATACTAAAAATAATAAAAGTGAAGTAAATTGAATTAATTATTATGTTAAATTATTTTTTTAAATGAATATATCATATTACAAAGGTTTTAACATATTATATTCAAATTCCATCATTTTCTTGGTATTTATAAATTCAATTTAAATGAATAATGTCAAAAAACGACATTAATGTTATTTTATGATAAATTATATTTTATTAAATTGTTTAAAATTACAAAAATCCTATATTATGAAAAGTGATTTTTAAAGGATAATAAATATAAAATATTTTAAATTAATCGACCAATTTTTCTTTTCTAAAGACTATATTGATCCATAAATAGTAAAAACTCGACTTATACGGTTAAGGTTAAAGCAGTGTTTTTTCACATTACATGCTCTTGTGTTAAAGTTAATTTCCAAAACACATAGGATTTATATTTAAAAAATTATAAATTATATTTATTTTTATTTTTTCCAATTTATATAATAATTATCACTTTAATTTAGTCTTAATGGGTAAATTACTTTGGTTAGGAAACTAGTTAACGTAGTGAAAACCCAGAATAGTAACAGTAAGGAAACATAGGAGTTAAGGAAAAAATGTTTAAAAATGTGTTTCAATGTGTGGTGGTGGTTTTTCTTGGCCGTATTATCCCTAAAACACTTTAATTATAAATTTTTAAGCCACTTGAGGTAAAATTGACCTCCCAATATTGAATAATGATTAACTATTTACAAGAATGTCACTTTTCCCCACTTATAAAACGTCACCCCTCTCCCCACTTCTTCACACCTTCACCACTTTGGTTCAAAAAATACCTACCCAAATAACTTCTCAAGTTACATACCCTTATTCTAGAAGCCTTATTTTGGGATTAAATACAACCTATTATGTATTTAATTCAAACCTAATAAGAATACCCAAATAATAGGTAATGTTCTTCAATGAGCATCTTTATTTTATTTATTTATTACCATCTATAAATTGTTATTAAACCATGATGATATAATAACCTCAATATCTAAACTATAATGGGATGTTTTTATAATAAGTTTTTGACCTAAAAATTTCTCCACTTCCATAAAATGGGTTACGAAATCATTGTTCGTGTGTATAATGGACTACTGCCTCACGAACTGATGTCGATTATTTTTTCATTTACACGTCTAAAGGTTGGGTACGATGATAGATATAAAGTAAATATATGTTATTTATAACATAGTTATACATATTGAGTCACTATATCATATATATATATATATATATATAACTTCCATTCTGTAGGATATATGATCACATCACTCATATGTATGACAGACTATCACCTCGTGAAGCGATGTGATTTTTATTTCGCTAACGCTTTACTTAGAAGGTGATAAAGATAAATTTAATGATTATATGTGATATACATGAACTAATTATGATATTAATGACATATTTATAATTCATTAAATATAATAAATATATCATTTTATTTCATTCCTTTTATTCATGTAAAGATGATAACATCATTCGTGTACGTGTAGACTACCACCTTCATGAAGTGATGTGACTCTATTTTCATAACTACACCACATGGATGATATATATAAGTATATAATATGTTATATATGATATTATTATTATTATTTGAATATTATATATTACTTTATTTCTTTCCATAATGATCATTGGAAAATGGAAAAGTTACCCATGCGTACATATGCACTATCATCTCCATGATTATAAACAGACTTCATTTTTAATAATTGTCCTTCATGATTGGTTTTAAAATTAAAATTGATGTAATAATATAATAATTATTCTATGAATATTATTCTAGATATTATATAACTATATAATATACACATTAACAGGATCATTCATGATGAAACGCGCATGAGAAACAAGATAATGAACACCCGAAACAATTAAAATAATGAATGATTATTAATGAATGGGTAATAATATGTCATTAAAGGATCATATATGATATTATAAATATTAATATGGTTCTGTTATAACTTAATAACATGTTTAAAACCATTATACCTTAGTTTAAGTCTATTCTGAACAAAAGAAAGTGTGAGGTAAGGGATTTCTTAACTCAATTTTTGTTCACTAGGTTAATCTTTTAATTCATTGATTATGTAATTCTAAGATTATGTGTATAATGAATTTTTATTACCTTATTTTTTATTTATACTTTTTTATGTTTATTTATAGTTTAAATACATAATTTATTCATTTATTAATTCTCACTATAACATTATGACCATTGTAAATGCTTGTTTTACAATCTCATTCTAATCAAGATTGTTTACTCTTGAACTTATGTTGATGGAAATTATTTTCCCATTTACTAATAAACCCATTTAGTTTTCTTATAATATAGTTACTCATAATAGTCTAAATTAATTGAACCATTTTCTTACTATTTATTACTTAAAATGTTTTAGGAAAATTTGACTTCATTTCCTTATTTGGTTCGAAATTTATTTTATTCCAAAACCATGTTTTTTCAAAATGTTTTCAAAAACATTTTTAACCATTTAAAAATTATTTATAAAATGAATTTACACCCATTTTTACTCTTTATAAAATGTTTCAAAAGAATCGTATTTCATTTTCAAAACAATTCATGTTTGGCTTTTACTGAACACATAAAAGGAAAATTCTTGTAATTTTATGAAAATGGTGTTTTATTAACCTTTTTCAAGTGAAAAAGGAATGTTCTTTTTAACTTTTAAAAAATGTATGGAATTATTCACCATCATGAACATCATTTATTTTAATCCTCTATTGTATGTTTTCAAGTATATTTTTAAAGAAAAAATTTTCAATAGTGATTTTCAATGAAAAATGATTTTCAAAATGTTATTAAAAATGAAAAGGATATTTTCTTCAAGAATAATTTTAAATATATTTTTAAGTTAATTTTATTCATCAATGAAAATAACCCTTTATTATTACTCTAATGAGGATATATTGTATTAAAAACATCCTTAATATTCCTCTATATGGTTTACAATCATTTTGACCTAGGAAAGTATTGATGTTCACTTGATTAATTTTTGTAGTCATTAAATTTTCATTGAATAGTTCACTTTCCTATGCAAATTAAATTTTCCTTAAATATCAATATTATTTATCATGTATATGTTTATTTCTAATACCATACTCCAATTTTACATATGGTTTTTACTTTTATAGTTATTTGATTAACTAGGGAAATATTTATGAATCTATATCATTTACACAATACAAATATTTAATAATAATCCTCATTGTTTATAAATTAAATTTATTATTCAATATATGAGGAATTATTTGGACATGAAATACATAGGTTGGGGACCAATTAATGCAATTCCCTCAATGCATTGGTAGTCTCATGAGACAAAATAAGTTGGAAAACCCCTATGAATTTGTAGCCATTAGTTTTAAATTGTCTTGTGAAAGGTATTGACAGTAGTATGTTCTAAAAAATCTTGTGAAAGGTCTTGATGGTAAATGTGACATGTTCCTAGGAAAAAATAAATAAAATAATTAATAATTTTATTCATTTTATTTATTATTATTATCCATGATTTTTTTCACAATTATATTATCTCTAGATTCATTTCATTCTCAAAATATCGATTATATGGAATGTTTGTTCAGTTATTTACCTTTATATATTGATTATGTCTTATCTATTCATGTAATAATGTAATTTAAATAGAATGAGTTTTCTATATTTACCTTTTAATATTGATTATGATTATTTATTCATGATAGCTTCCACTATATTTAACCCTTACTAATCATTTTATATCATCATTATTTTGTTTCCTTTACCTTGGATTCCATGAAGAGTAATATGTTTGATATGTAAGGATATACTAGAGGGAATAATGATGTTATCGAAAAACAAATTGTTATAATTTATGTTTTAAAATGAAATATGGGAATATTTTATGTATCTAGTTTACCAAGACTACTAAACTATTCAATCCTTTGGGTTGTGATTCATTGTATTTAATTCCAATGTAATATATTAAGACACTGGATTCATGTTTTTAGGTTCTAGGATGTTACACCAAAATGTTCCATCTAGTGGATGGGGAGGTTGGAATAAGTCTTTGGGATATTCAGATGACCACTAGGTCCACAATCATGGTGGATATGTATGATGAGTTCCTTCATCCATCCTTAGTATGGGATGATATATAGAGGACCCCCCCCCCCACTCATTAGAGAGTTTCTTACCATTGAACAAAATCTTCTAGAAGTGGAGGCTCATCCCTAATTATATGTTCCTTTCTCCGATTGGATCCAAGAATGTGTAATACCAAATGGTCATGTACCATTCTTGATAAATCAAAAGAATATTTTAACCTATGGGACTCATAGGAATATTGGAATTTATTATCTAAACTTGGAAGAGGCCCACTTCAATCAGTGGGGATAGTAAGATTCTTCCAGGATTGATCATCTGGTATGACTAGCAACATTCTTGGCCATGTTTCTTATTAGATTCTTACTTCTTATAAGTGATTTGAGTGTTGGGGTTAGGGTTAAAACGTTTTCTATGTTATCCCAATTAGAAACCATAATATGGATAAATTTACGGGTTTTGATATGGTGAAGCTATATTATTTGTTGGGAAGGATTAGAAGAGTAAAACCCCCTTTCAAACTTGTTGGCTCATTCTAAGTTCTATGGGTTTGGATGGTGAATTATATAAGATGCTATGAGTTCATCTATGATAAACCCATTCTAGAGGCTTGATTTAGTCTGTAGGTGAAATGTATAAGTTGGGTTAATCCAATAACATTGTAATTGAATGAGGTAATGTACTGGCTTAACTACTATGATCATTTCATTATCCCTCCTTACACACTTCTGACTGGTACCTTGGTAAATGAGGTGTTTTATAGTCATGTAATTCAGGGGTACCTCATTTCTTTAAAGAATTTTTCTTAGTCAAAATAATTTATAGAAAACTATTTTGGTAAGGGTATTCTTCTTGTTGATTCAGACAATAATTTCTCTGTGTCTAGAAAAGATGCCTCATGTCTTTGAACAGTTCTAAAAATAAGAATCATATGTTATCCACACATCAACTATGACTAATGTTTAATTAGTAGTAAACAGGTCTCCAAGTTGAACTTTTACCCTTTATTTTTCATCCTGAGCTTACAAATTCTTATGTTGAGGCCTAGATCCATTCATATCTCAATGGTCAACTAGAAAAACTAGTACTCATTATTAAAGGTCATCCTATAACTGAGGGGGTTGAGGATAAATCTCTTGAGGTGATTATGAATTAAAAGGGGTTTCCTCCAAGGAAATGTCATATTTATAATATATTTTTGATGAGTTTGAGAATTCGTGATTTGATTCCCAAAATTATTGGCCTTGTTCCCCAGGCCTGAACATCTGAATCATCTCTTCATCCACTTATCCTTACAGAAGCTGCATATTCAATAGTAGGGAGGGAATGGGATACTTATAATAGTTTTATGGACATTAAATGGGTATGGTTCTTTCTTAAAGGTAAGGAGGTTGTGTTTATCAGGTATGGGTTCATATTTTCTCCATGAAACATTTTTTATACAAACCATCCTAAGATAGTTAAAGATTATATCCAAGAGATCAAGGCCTATATTCACTTACTTCATGGTCAACACATATATTCATTATTAGTTCTTAAAATGATGAAACCTTATGTGAGTGAAAGTGAAGTGGGTGAAAGTAGTAGCAATTCTTCTTAGATAGAAGATGAAGCAGGTTCACCCATTACTGGTGAACCTAGGGGTGTTCCTTCATTATCACATTTTGGGGCTCACAATAATCCTACTCTAAGGAGAGTGGTATATGAGATTATAAGGAAGAAGGTGTGGTAACTAGATCCCACCCCACCCAGAGCGGTGAACTCTTAAATGTTATTTATTCCCATTATGGACTTGATTCCTAAGTCTTATAGAGAATGTAATATCTGGAGGAAGAATGTATATATCAAGGAAATATGTGGAGTGCTTCAAGAATATTTTATAGACTTTCCTGGATTAAGGAATATCACTAATCTTGAGTATATATCCTTTAAAGAGAAACCCAATGAGGTTAGTGTTTTTTTAAGAGATGTATGCTTTGATACACTTCCTTAAATATATAATTGATCACTCTGACCGAATGTGAGAGATTTTAGTGAAAAGGGAAGAGGATATTGATTCTGTAAAAGATGTGGTATGGTGGTTTATACATATATTCCAATTTTCTCTTTTACTCTATTTTTACCTCTCAATATTCAATGGGATTTTTATAGGGCTTGGAAGCGATAAATCACTCATCCTTCCATGAAATGCACCATAAAGGAAACTATCATTGGAGAAGATGATTTTATTAATTAAATGGGGTGGATTAAGGTGCCCCTATGATTATTGATCACATCTAGGCAATGATGGAATATCTAGAAAGGGAATTCCCACCCCCACCACTTCTCCCTATGAGACTATCCTTAGGGGAATCCATGATGCGCAGATAGGAAAAGAAGCCAGTGATACACATTTGGTTAAGGACAACAGGTGAGTATTATGTTTCTAACCAAATTTTCAAGATATGTATTTCTTTATTTTGATGAATTAACTTTGAAATAGGTTGTAACGGGTTCTACATGTTTAGGAGTACCAACTATCCAAGAGAATATATCTCCTTTTCCTTTAGGTTCAGATGCTGTAAAAATAATAATTTTAGGTAACTCTAGATAAAATTAGGATTTGAGTCCAAAGGGTGACATTAATAGAGTTCTTAGTCATGAGAAGTTAGGTACTTAACATAAAATGAATTCTACATCTATGAAAGAGGGTCTTGAGAGGGTTGGAATATCCTCAGGGCTAAGTAACATCATACTCCTAGATATTACAACTACTGGGGAAGTAATTACTCAAGTATGGGGAGGTTCAAGACCAGTTATCACTATGAATTCATTTATTGTCATTACTATGGGTTTGATGTCTATGAGTGACCTTCTAGATGTTACTGATTTAGCTGAATATGAAAATTTCTTGTGCTCATCCTTGGAATTAGGTCAGTTATTCTAGAATTTTCCAATATATCCCCTTAATTTTCAATTTCCTTCAAATTTTTTGTTCATTTACTGAAAAAGAAAAACTTGGTAAATTTAAATCAATAATTTCATATCGTGGTTTAGTTCTAGTGTGAGGTATATCATATGATGTGGCTTCCAACAAGGTGATGATGGTTGTGGTGGAAATTGATTTATTGGTTGAAGGTGATTACCCCACCACATTCACTATCTCATCCCTATCTTTAAAAGATATCAATTTATCTAAACATTTGTTTTAGGAATATCAGCATGAAAATTTAAAATTTGTGACACTTCAAACTCACTATCTACTGAGGATACCTAGACTTAGACCACTATAGAGCCTGTTCATTCTGAAAATGTTGCGTGTAGATATTATCTATTTTGTCTGGTCTTAAAAAATGTACACCCTTACGAGATAAACTAAAAATAGATCAATAAACTATTAAAAACACCTCATTGATTATAAAACTATAATAAAATATATATTGAAACTAATTTATTATAACTACTATCAGGTTTTCCCATAACATTGACCAAGTTTCATCACATGTTATTCTTTCTTTTGTATGGGGTGTTTTACTACCACGCCATTCATAGAAAAGTGTAGAAGGTGGTCTCTAATAAAGAGAGGGTGGATTTGATTCAATCCCAAATTGTAACTATGGAGTCCATGTCAAATTTTGTTAGAGCCGGGAATTTCCCACTCAGTGAAGCACCTGAATAAGCTATAGTGGACAAAAGGTGATAGGGTCGAGTCACAAAACAAATATCCTTAGCAGAATAGTTTCACCAGGAATTGGATTGGGTTCTTCAAGAGTTGGATCATCTTGATCATGAATTGTAAAATGTAGAAGTATTGGTTGGAGAGGAATAGAGGATAATGAAAGAGTTAGAAAAGGCATGGAAAGATTTTTTTGAGAGGGAAGAAGTGATATATATCGATGCAGAAATACATATTGTGACATTATCTGACCTATGTTGATCTATGTAATATTTTTATTAAAACTTTATTCAAATCTACGAATCTATTAAGAAATAATTGTAACAATAGTGTTTATTCACATGGAAAGACTCGAGGTTTTGGTCTTTCCTCATTTTTCCATATTTTGATGAATAAATAAATAACATAGTAACTATCAGTTATTTTCCTTTTATATATTTTGGATCGTCATCTCATAATAACATTAATTTATTTGAAAGGTTACTTCAAGATATTCCAGATCATCTGACCACAGAATATAAATATTGGTCATAATCATGAAATATTAAGTCAACATGTTTTTTGTTTCTTCAAAAAGTGTGTCTCAGTGATGAGTATAGGTATAACAGCCATCACCATAACACCAAAATTATACTATATTAATAAGTAATATTTTGTCATGATTTTTCAAGTACTATTTTAATATCTAAAAAAAATTCCAGAAAATATATATGTATTGCTTTGACATTTTCTTAGGTTGAGGGACCTAACGAGTATAAATTAACATTTTAGGTCCTTTGGGTGGAAATCATAAACTTTTTATCTTTTTTATTTCTACCCAAACTCTTTACTAAGGTTGATACAAGGAGAACTTAGTGGTTGAGGATTCTTCTAATATCTTTTTAGTGTGGAGAAAAAGCTTTGTGAATCACTCTCTCGAGGTTCTTGGATATGAAAAAAATGACATGGTACAAATACATAAGTAATAACTAAGGACCCTATTTGAAATGAATATTACATTATGATTCATTTAAAATGTATAAAGACAATATGTATTTCCCTTGATTATGAAGATTCTTTTGTTTGATAAACCATTTTAGAGGAACACAATATGTAGATCCATATTAGGTGTAGTATGCATAATCAAAACAAAGGTGTCCCTAATAGTTAGATAGTCTTATCTCTTATAACTAAGGAAAGTTTGGAAGAATCTAATTTTCAAAAAATAATTAAGTGTGATTTTTGGAAAGTGGATTTTTTTATATAATGATGGTAGCATTTGACTCAAGTCTATCATGACAGGTTTTCTTTACTACCATTGGGATATTGAGACCAAATTTCATGTGGTTCACATAAGGATTTCCTTAAATGTATATAGCTTATACATATGGGAAAAGTGGAATTTTTATTACATAATGGTTTTCCTAATATGTGGGATTTTGGAGTTACCGAATATCTTTTTGGAGAGAGATTCTAGCAACATATAGTTTTAAGAAACATCCTTGCATAGATATAGATCACATGTAATAAAGAACCATTGATGTGAGAAAGGCCACTCTGACTAGTTTGAGGTCATACAATATTGACCAATCACCCCCTATCTTATGTAAAGGTTTAATTATATATATTGTAATAATATCCCAAAATATATAAGCTCACATCAGTCATTCTCGATGTGAGAAACAAGAGTAAATTGTAGGATTACCCAAACTGTAATATGAATTCCAATCAAGGGTTGTTTGCAGCATGCACTGGATAATTATTTGTCCCATGTTGGTTGAGAAAATAATGCTACATCATCTTATATATGTGAGGAGGGGAGATTATAATCCATTATCTCAGGGATCTTGGATTTTAGAAAGCAATATGGGAAAAATGTGTAAGGTGTGGCAGTAGACCATTTTTGAAAGGTGGATTCCATTATGATATTTTTAGGGTATAAAAAGACAAGATAAGATTATCCTAAAGATGAATATGACTCTAGTTGAAAGGCCACATTGGGGATGCACATTATGTACATACATATTGTTCATAGTATGCATAGTCAGAATAAAGGTATCCTTCGGATTTGGATAGTTTTTTCATTGGTAGCTAGGGGAAGCTTATAGAGATCTGAATATCCCAAAACATGAAGTGTGATTTTTGAAAAGGGGGAGTCCATATATTATGAAAGAAGCATTTAGGATAGAGTTTTCTAGGGAATAATAATTCCATACATAAATCTAATTCATATGTAAGGAAGGGAGATTTTTCTTAATCATGAGTTTATAAATGAGGGAACTCATGTTTGAATCGCTTTCACTTATTGAGTATGTGTGTATGAGAGGGTTTTTTTATTTTTCGATTAGGCTTAGAATGAGAGATCCAAGCATAAATATGGTCACAAAACAACCCATTTCAACCCTAAATAGGGATTCTGATCTGATCCACAACAAGGCCCAAAGAGTGTTCTTGATATTTTGAGGATGTAAACTAGTCTCTAGAATAAAGTATAAATCAATTAGGAACAATTTATCCCAATAAATAGTAGATAAATAAAACAAAATAATCAAAACAAATACTATTAGTGGAAATGAAATGGGATCTATAAAAGATAAAAGTAAACACTAGACATACCTCCATGTGACCTTGTGAGTCACCACCAACCATGGAACCACAGTCACTCCATGAGAAAATAAAAGCCAGTAGAACCTGGAATAGAAAAATAATAAAGAATATAAGCATGATAATTTAAATTAATGGTTGGGATTCCAAGAATAAACAACACCATATTCCTTAACTTTAAAGATAAATCCAAATCATTCTAGTTTAAAATACAATATTAAAAAAAGGTGTTCATTCCTTTTTAAACAAGTAATAAACTTCCATTCTAAGAAAACCATTTTTCAGTGCATATTAAAAATAGTTTTCTTTTTAATATAATATATCTTTCAATAAATTCTTTTTAAAAGAAAAATAGTACTTCAACAAGTGTATTAATATAAAATAAAAATAGATGAGTTACATCATAATGAAATTAGTAAATAGTAGAAGGTATCATATATGTAAAATAGGTTTCATGATAAGAAGCACCATGGGAAATACCTAAGTTTCTAGCTTAGTGGGGACTTAGGATCCTTGTACTCTCAATGATCAACCATGGATGTGATGTTCTGTCTTCTAATAAATCTAAAAAATCCCTATAATCATAGTTTAGTTAGTGTTGTATCATAATCCTACTAGGTAAGGTGGGACATGCCTGGATTACATTTCCTAATCATCCCACCTAGATACCCATAATTTATATGTGCCATGCCTAAATGGAGGATAGTTTTATTAAACTATCATGTATATACATATCATAAAATTTCCCAAAACAACAACCTAATTTCACACCTATGATATCCCTCTATAAGTGCATACCCTTTATGAGTCCCACAAAACAAGAACAAGTCTATTCACTAAGTACATCTCAAAAATCACACATTTATCACACAAAGCACATTTCTAAATC
Source organism: Viscum album (assembly GCA_963277665.1). Classification (NCBI taxonomy): domain Eukaryota; kingdom Viridiplantae; phylum Streptophyta; class Magnoliopsida; order Santalales; family Viscaceae; genus Viscum; species Viscum album. The sequence goes on along the minus strand of OY728125.1, from coordinate 165,259,751 downwards.
AAGGTTCCTTCCTTAAGAGTGGTTTTCCATTTTTATAAAACACATCAAAGTTATAATTGTGCCTCATAATTTTATGAAAATACATTACATTTCAAAATAATATTGAAATATATTTTAACATAAAGAACCATTATTGGAAGATTAGTAAAATTATGTAAAAAAATGAAAAACCATTTCCAAGAGCGAAAACTGATTTTTCATATCCTATACCTACTACATAATATTTATTCAAATTTTTTAAACACTCAACGTTCATAAAATTAAAATTAAAGTCTTTGATATAGGTAACCTATGTCAAAACACACTACTTTTCATGATAAAAATCTAAATCTACCCCAAAAAGGTCCATGGAAGAAAAACAAAACATCATTTTACACTTACACACATATATACCAAGAAATAAATAAATAAATATATAGAAATACACCTAGATTAAATTTATATATTCCCCATTTCATGAGGAAATATGTACAAAGAGGGTGTGTGTGTATATATATTCCTTACCCATGCATGTTTGTGTAAGTTTCCTTTACGAACGGTAGTCCAAAGTTACCCCAAGGAAGTCCAAGGTATACTAGAAAAATAGAAAAAACTCAAAAATCACAAAAATCCTAAATAAAAACTAACCAAAGTTGAAAAGTGTAAGAAACCTTACCCAAAACCAATGGAAAAAAAATACCTACAACTGTCATGGCTATAAACAACCTTAATCAGGGATCAAAAAGCCTAGAAACTAACAAATAACCAAAAGAAGACCCAAAAAAAATTAGGGTTCATCCATATTGCATGAAATTTAATAAGAGATCAGAAAAATAAATAATAAAATGAAATAGATAATACTAGAATATGATAAATCCTTACTTGTATGGATCCCACCCGAAATTGGAGGGAAGAACAACGACTAGAGGGAGAGGGGGAGGCATGATCATGAATGGGAGCCCCTCTGACCATCAAGTGAAATGGAGAGGGAGAGGGGGCCTGGATGCATTAAGGTAAAAGGGGTTAGGTGTTAAAAAAGTAATTATAAAATAATGATGATGACTATGATGATGATGATGATGATGATGATGATGATGATGATGATGATGATGATGGTGATGGTGATGATGATGGTGATGATGATGATGATGATGATGATGATGATGATAAAACAATTTTTTAGTTTGCATGGTTTGGACACATGGCTGGCCAAATGATGTTCTGGTCATTCGGACCACTCTAGGCCTCTAGGCAGCCCGCAAGGGAAGGGCACATTATTAAGGAAACTATGTTTCAATCCTACAGTTGGTTTTATTAAAAACTACAAATGAACCCACAAAATTTTCACATGGTTTCTACTAATCATTCTCCAACAGTGTACCCATCATAAAAACTTAAAAGAAAAACTTTGTCCAGATCAAAACTTCAAAATGAGGATAAATATAATTAATATATCAAGGTTAGCATGTGATAATTCTCCCCATCATGGAACTTTATTCCCTAAAAAATTCCCAAGAGACTTAACTAACTAATACAAAAAGTAAATATGAACTCCATTTAAATGAAACCTCCACCACTAGAAGACCGATGAACAAAGATGCACTTCCCATATAAAACTTAAAACTTAAAAATCTATAGAATCTGGTAAATCCATTCTCAGGGAACTAGCTTGTAATCCAATGAAACAACTAACAAGTCCCAATGACCCAAACTAGACAATTAATGGATGAAGATCAAGAGACACACATCTCCAAACATAACCACAAAACAAGGAACACCCCAACCCCAAACATAGAAATCAAAAAAGAAACCCATCATGGTCTATTTGATATCTCCATAAGAATTTATCACATGACCCATTACCCAATCTATATGAATCACTATGATTGGGGTTTAGTGGGGGAGGAAACAAGAATGTTCCCCATCAATAATACTTGGAAACCAAATTCACCAAAAGGTTCTTCTATAGTGGCCTCCCCACTATATTAGAACTTTTGTTGAACCAATCTAGGTTGACCTTGAGCTCTTTTTATGGTGGTCTCCCTTCCATTTTTGAATTTTGTTCACACCTTTATTTACCAAGATGACACAAAACATAAATAAATGAATGGAAAATCCCATAATAGGTGATTCACGAAAAAAATAGAATAATCCAAAATGAAAAGATTCATAACCTCCCAATATGGAACTACAATTTCAATGGAGTTCCCCAAATATTGAAAGGAAAAATAATTCCACAAAATTATAACTCAAAGTTATGAGGAGAACAGGTTTAGATAGTGGTCTTTAGAAAACTCCCAAAGAAAAATAACACATAACCAAGAACCTCAAACACTTACCAATCCACAAAACCAAGAAATGATACTTTCATATTAAAGATAATTGAGACCAACCACTTAGATCAGAATGATATGACATGGATGAGAATTCCCCAAAAAAACCATGTCTCGACAAGAAAAATGATCACTAAAACAATTGGCCCTCTCTAAGGATTCATCAAAGAATAAAACCTAGAGAAACACCTATTTATATTTTCCTAAAATATTTTAACTGCCTCAAACTTGATAATCTAATATTTCTAAACAGTAACTGCATATATATCTAAAATGGAAGGAATAAAAAAACAAAAATCCAAAATAAAGGAAAAATACAAATATTTCTATTCTAACATCAAGAAAAAAATAAAGTTTGGATGACATTCACCTCACCCAATAGCTCTTTCAATACATGAATATCTTAACTCTAAGGCCTATGGATAGAGTCCTAATGACTTGAAGTATCTGTTACCCCATAGTTAGGAGATGACAAATCTCAACCCAGACCAACTCTTTTGGTAACTCAAATTATGATACCTCTTCAGGTGACCAAAGAGACCACACTGAACAGAACAAAAAAACATTTTAGAGAATGACGAAAACTCTTTACTGAGACTTTTATGGAGAATATTCTAAAAATAAGAATCATGGAACTGAATCAAATCACATCATAAACCTAAACTCCACATATCAATCAAAAATCAAAACCCAAACTCAAAACACCATTCCAACCTCATTTAAAAAATTTAAACCCCATTATCCTATGAAATTAGACCTCAAACATGAAAATAAACCCCCAAAAAACTACTCACACACTTTTAAAAGTAATTAAATCCCCCTTTTGATAACTATTTTCCCGAAAACATAGAAAGCCTTAAACATTGAACACAATCCATTGATATTTCATGAATCCTCACATATATATGCATCCCTACTAGATTAATTACACCTCCACACATATCACCAATTATCTACTTTCTATATGTGTACATCCATATATATGTGATCATTCATAGGAATACCTAGTGTCAATTCAAAACATTATCTATTTTCAAAAAGAACATTCAACCAAAAATCAAATTCCCAACCAATTTGAAGACAATCTATATCATACCAAAAAATATCCAAAATCCAAATTTTAAAGATACTTCCATTTCACATTTCAAAAATCATTTCCAAAAAACCCAAAATATTTTCCAAAATGATTCCATTTTTCAAAACAATTTCTATTTCCAAAAAATCCAATTTTATTTTCAAACAACTGAAGGATTTCATTTTGGAAAAAAACTTTGATAAACCAGATTAAATTTTAAAATACAAAATAAAAATTCCAAAATAACTCAAAATAATATGAAAAATAATAAAGTAAACCCAAAACTTGATTAAAAATCCCAAAATCTTAGAGTAATAACCACTACACACAGCTTGGCTGCATGTTTTGGTAGGTAATGCACCAACCATGTGAGAAAAATGAAGGCCATCATAGGTAGTTTCATGGTCTGTGAATGGTTTTCTAGATCATTCACAGTAACCATGTACCCTCTGAATCCCTCTCAAATAACCACCAAATCTCAAAACCAACCAAAAAATCTCAAAAAAAACCAAGGACCTCAAAAAAAACTGAGATCCAATCTCAGATTTTGAGGCACAAGCATCAAGGGACAACCAAGTAATTAAAGTGACCTTCTGAATATTTCATGGTAAATCACCTACTTGGGACTAACCACTTGATTTTAGAAAATCCTAGCTCCAAACTATGGGGTGATAACAGATAGAAAGGGATAATCGCTGATACCATTTTTTATGAACCAACCTTGGTTGACACTAAACCGAACACCTAATACAATATGAAACAAGGCCTAAGAGGCACTCCCAATCCTCTTAGGTTGGAAAATAGTTATAGGCATCTGGAATAACTCAATTTTTTAATATTTATCCCACGAAATAGAATATAAATAAAAAAGAATAAGAAAAACTAATTCTAGAAACATAAAAGAAATAATGAATTGAATAGTAAAAGGTAAACACTAGACATACCTCTATGTGATCTCATGGGTCACCACCAACCACGAAACCATAGTCGTTCTATGAGAAAATTAGATCTATGAGAATCTAAAAGAGAAAAATAATAAATAATAAAGGAATGAGCAATTAAATTCCTGGTTGGGATTCAAAGAATAAAAAACTCCCTATTAATTACCTATACATATAAATCCAAATCATGCTAGTTTGAAATACAATATTAAAAATAGGTTTTAATTTAATTTTTAAAAAATAAAAATCATCCATTTTAATAAAACCATTTTTCAACACATTTTCAAAATATATTTTTTGATTTAAATTACCTTTCCATAAATTATTTTTAAAGGAACAATTGGTCTAAAACTGGTTTCTCTGTATGAAAGAAAAATAAAGAAGTTATTTTATGAATAAATTATGAAATATTAGAAGGTATCATACATGTGAAAAAGGTTTCATGAGATCAAGCACCTTGGGTAATCCCTAAGTAGCTAGGTTAGTGGGGTATTAGGATCCTTGTACTCTTAGCAATCGACCATGGAGTAAAGGTTTTTCTCCTGCTCAAGACAACCAACCCCATCATCATAGTTTAGTTATTTTTTATTATAATTCTACTAGGTAGGATGGTTCATGCCTAGAATACTTATCCTAGTCTATCCACCTAGATAACCAAGATTTACATGTGACATTCCTAAATGGAGGTGAGTTTTATTAAACTATCGTGTTTGTACATATCATACAGTTTCACAAAATAATAATACACTTTCACACCTATGTGCTCTCTCCTAAATCACAACACCTTTCTGAGTCAAAAAAATAAATCACAAGTCTATTTATCGATAACATCTCCCAAATAAAAAAAATTAACACGCACTACATTTTTAAATCTAGTAAAATATATTAAGAGGGGTTTTTCATTTTATAAAACAAATCAAAGTGACAAATGGGCCTTATCATTTTATGAAAATACATTACATTTAAAAACAAGGTTAAAATACATTTTAATATAAATAACCCATGTTGGAAGCTTAGGTAAATTATGTAATCAAATGAAAAACCATTTAATAAATCCACAACCAATTTTTTATAGCAAATACATACTACATAATAATGAATCATATTTTTAAAATGCTTAAGCAATCAAGAAATTTAAATTAAAGGCTCAGACATTGGGAACCCACCTCAAAACACACTGCTTGTGATGATGAAAATCTGAATCCACCTCAAAAAGGTCCACAAAAGAAAAAGAGACCCTCATTTTAAACTTACACACATATACACCTATATTTACACACACACACATAGATATACATATATAAATACCCCTAGATACAATGTATATATTCCCCTTTCCATGATGAAATATGTAAAAAGAGGGTATATATATTCTTTACCCATGTATATGAGTGTAAGTCACCTTCATGAATGGAATTCCAAAGCTACCCCAAGGAAGTCCAAGGTATAATAAAAAAATACTAAAAACAAAAAAAAATCACAAAAAGAGAAAATCAAAAAAAACCCTAGATAGAACTTGAAAAAAGTTAAAAAAAAAAGAAACCATACCCAAAACTAATGGTGAACGCACTTCCTACAACTATTGTGGCTAGATCTAACCTTAATTTGGGTTCACAAACCCTAGAAACCAAAAAATGACAAAAAGAAGGCCCCAAAACAAGTTAGGGTTCATCCATGGCATGTGAACCACAAGAGGGGAGAATTAAAATAAATAATAAAAGTAAATATAGTAGGATGTAAGAGGATAAATCCTTACTAGTGAGGATCACACCCATAATCGGAGGGAAGAATAGCAACCAAATCGAAAGGGGAGGAGGCACTCACATGGCCAGGGATACCCCCTAGTGGTCAAGAAAAAGGGACAGGGGGGGCCTCAACACGTGACCGGTATGATGATGATGATGATGATGATTATTATTAATATTATTATGATGGTGGTGGTGGTGGTGGTGGTGGTGGTGGTGATAATGATGATGATGAGGAGGAGGAGGAGGAGGAGGAGGATTATTATTATTATTATTATTATTATTATTATTATTATTATTATTATTATTATTATTATGTTGATGTTGTTGTTGTTGTTGATGATTAATAATTTAGGTTCAAGATGTGAAAATTGTGTATCTTTTTGAAGAAATAATCAATCCATGTGTAAACCAGAGATGAAGTTCCACATGCTGATCAACTTCTGATATGAGGAGAGGGATTTTTCAGTATATAGTGGGTGGTCCAAAATATAAGATCCATGTGTCACTATGTATTCTATAGAGATAGGAATTAGGCCACACTTAGTTCTTGAAGAGAAAACTAGTGAAGTAAGAGACTGGAACCGAGAGGAGAATATCCTTTCAGGTGAGGAATGGAGGATCACATAGTTTAACATCTTTCCTATAGGGATTTGAACCATACAGTTTAATTTATTACGGTGAGAAAATTGTTCATCATATTGTTTAATGTCTTATGACATGGATTTTTTCCTATAGTTTAACATTATATTTCAAGGACATAAGATTTATACAATTTAACATCCTATAGCTTTTACACAAATTGGTTAGTTAGGCAGTCTATACAACAATGGAAATGAGAAGACCTGATGTGAATAGAGATCCGAAATTCTAGTATTTAAGATCACATGTATATTTATATTTAGTTTAATATCATGGTGCTTGAATATATGGTTGGATAGAGTTTAAGGACATATATCATTGACCAGCAGTGTGCCTTGTAAAGTCTTACATCAAGGACAAGTCATGACCTTTAATGTCATGTGACAATGATTGGTAGTCAATTCTATTTTTATCATGACTTAACCATGAAAAAAATGGAATAATCTATTTACATATCTAAACCCACGTGGTTCATGATTTATGTGAGAAATAATAAGACTCAGGTAGTAATCCAAATTGTATTACAATATCTAATCATGGGGTATTTTAAATGCACTCCACTTGATTTTTCAATCCATGGTGATCTAGATAAGAATGATCTAGAATTTTCTTAGCGTGAACAGGGGAAGTTGTAACCCTTGATATTAGGGCTCTTAGATCTTATAAAATCATATAGAGAAAGTCTGTAAGGAATGGCCATGGACCATGTTTAAAAATCAGTTTCTATTATGATGTTCTTAGACCATATGGAGATATGAAGAATTTCTCTTGAAGATGAAGTTGCCTCTAGTTGATAGAAAAAATTAGGGGTTCACATTATCTAGAGTCATATTGGGTGTAGTATGCATAGTCAAAACAAAGGGGTCCTTCAGAGTTAGATAATTTTTTCATTGATATCCAAGGAAAGTTTATGGGGACCTGAATATCCTAATTTTTGGATTATGATTTGTCAAAGGAATATATTTAAGCATGAAGGGATCATTTATAATGGAATAGAGCATGAATGGTTGGAATGATCCATTCAAAAATCTAAATTTTATGTAATTAAGGTAAAATTTCATCTCAAACACAAGTTTGTGAATAATGGAACCCATTTTGGAATCTCGTGCATGGATCAAGGTTATATGAAAATAGGGTGTACATTTTTAATATTTTTTGGTTAGTCTCATATGTAGGATTCAAGTGTAACTACATATTTCATTTGAGTGAGAATCAATCCACTCATAGTTTTGAGATAAAAATGTTTGTGTGGTGAGAGATTAGCATTAGGAGCATGGGTCCTCTCAAGATATGGGTCATAATAATGCGTAGTTTTATGTCATGTGAAATTAAAATGAACCATACAATTTAATATCTTACATAGAGGATGTCAAAATGTAGTTTAACATCATATGGTGAGGACAAGGTGTCATATTATTTAACATGTTATAACTTGTAAATTTTTCTGAATTTTAACATCATGGAAATAGAAAATTTTCTTGCAGTTTAATGTCATGTGACTAGGATGTTGTTCTATAATTTAATGTCATGCAACTAGGATGTTTTCCTACAGTTTAATGTCATGAAACTGGGATGTTTTCTTGTATTTTAACTTCTTTTTACTAGAACATTTTTTCCTTTTTAAGAGATGGTATGAGGACCTGTAGTGAGTAACTTGGTAACATGAAATATTTATTGAGAAACCTTACATTGGTAAGGGGCATGATATGCTCACCATCCATGGTAATCAGTGAACATGCACCACAAGAGTATAACTTATGGACGAAAAAGGTCCCTCCCATTTTGGTTTGAGCTTCAGAGGTTTTTTCCAAGGTATCATTGGTATCCTTAGATCCAAAACCAGGTCTCCTCTAAATAATTAACATAGGTCAACTTTCTTGTTAAAATCTCATGTTATTCGATTTTTATAGAACTCTAAATGATGAAAGTTACAAAAAATTTATCATTTAACCATATAAATTCATTTAGTCTCTTTTGATATTTCTCATATATAGATAGATGATCACAAATGGAAATAAAAAGTGAATTCAATTGGACCATGATGGGTAGGATTTCTTTTTTCCTGTATACTAGTGAATTTTGGATTACTGATGTGGTTGTATGAGTTGTAGTATGGTAATCCCACTAGGTGTGTATAATTTTATTGGGCTATGATTTCTTATCTTTTTCAACTATTTTATGGAGTATTTTTTATAAAGTTTTATTGAAATACTCTATATGTTTTTTATCACTGTATGATAGTGGGATGTATCAGTTGGAATCAATATTGTACTCCTGGTATATCCTTTTCAGTTTGGAATAAAAGAAATTGGTGTTTTTGTCTGTCAGTATTGTGTGAAGGACACCAAATCTAGTAATAATGTTCGACTTTGTGAAATTAACAATGTTCTTTTTACCAACTTCCTTGAGGGTTATTTCCATAGCCCATTTGGAAAATAAGTTAGTAGAAGTAAATATGTACTTGAACTGCTTGGCTATAGCGAGTTGATATGGCCCCACCAGATTCATCCCCCATACAGTGAGTGTATAAGATTATTTGGTAGTTTTCAATAACAACAAGTATTGATAGATGAATATGGCATGTATTTGGTAGTAATGACATATCTTGCTGATTTTTTTGTAATCCTTCATCATTAATGCCTATAAATACCTAATCCTTTTGATTTTATGAGAAATCTTAATCCCTAACTGGTGGGAACCACATGAACCAATATGTACTTATTACATAATACATCTGAGAAGTTCTCTATCAAAGACACATTTTTTGAGGATCTTATGATTATTTAGGCTATCAAAAAGAGTAAATTTAACTACCCATCTTCATATTTTTCTCGTTTCTAGCTCATTATGAGAAAAGAAAACCATTTTGTAGATAGTTAAATATATGAATCATCCAACCATTTAGAGGCATATCTAATTTAGGGATGAAATTGACCTCATTTATATCTTACATGTTTTCATGAACAAATATAAATATCCTTCTATAGTGCGCAATGCTGATGACTATTTCATTCTAGTCTATATTTGAAAAAGTTGTAGCTGCATTTTTAATTCATATTATTATTCATTCCATGAGATCGATATATGGGTTAATGTTGCCTCCAATGGGAATTACACCATCAACCCTTGAACATAGTCATGTAGGGGTACTATATCTTCCATTTTGATATCATAACCACCATTGATATGTGTGATCACTAACTCTGAAATACCTTTGACCCTTAAGTTGGACACTAGAATATTCAATCCCAGTTCTAGGCCTATGATGAAGGCTTAATACTCTTCCTCATTATTAGTGTAGCCTTTTAACAACATGATAGAATAAGGTATAATAACCTTTTTTGGAGAGATAAGAATAACTCTTAACCCAACATTATTAATCTTAGGGTCTTACATTCCCTTTCATGCTAGGCTCCTAGACGCACCATCAAAGTACATCAACCGCGTATGGGGCCACATTGAACCAAAAAAATATATTTTTTGGGAAATTTAATATTTAATGGAATTATTTCTATAGGGGGATGTTCTACAAGGAAGTGTATTATCACCTGTTATTTTATCACTTTTTGTGGTATGAACTAAATTTCAAACTACTATAAGATGACTTCCCACAATGCTAAGTGCCCAGCTAGCATAGGGTGGTTGAGAATTTATTTGAGCAGGCTTTCCAAGGAGACCAAATGGATCTCATGATGTTGCATGTAGTTTTTGGTTTATAAACTAAAAAAATTAGTGTGAGGTGACTCTTATTGGTGTTTGGATATCGTGTCTTAGTATTGATCATGGTACGGTTGAGATAATAGTGGTTTTTCTCACTTCTGGTGACATCCTTCTACACGAGGAAATTTCCCAATGATTTCTCTAAGGTTGTTGTTTACAAAATGAGAGAATTACCTTTGAAAATGGTAATTAAAAAATTTATACTCAAAATATAGATCTTTATACTATCAAATAATTATTGACATTCATTGGTATATTGATAATTAACACCTTTCTTTATTAGTTTGGTGAAAGGTAGATATTTTCCCACCAAATTTTCTTTAAATCATTAGATGTGTGCTAGGGACCTCTATATTTCTCTCAAATCTTTGAGTTTTATAGGAGGTGACATGTAAAAGATATCATTAAGGTTATTAGGGTCAACTTTAATGTCATTATGGCATACAATGAATCCAAGAAACCTTCATGAGGTAACACCAAAAGAATATTTCAAAGGCTTTATTTTTAATCTATGTTTCTATTAAATATTGTAAACAATATCAAGGTTGGTGAGAAGGTCAAACATTATGGATATTTCACCAATGAATCATTGACATAACACTCAATGGAATTTCCCATTAAGGGTTTGAAAAATTGATGCATAACATGTTGGTATATGGTGCCAAAATTCTTCAAAATAAAAGGCATAACCCAATAATAGTATGTTCCTTAGTGTGAAATAAAAGTAGTTGAATATTAATTGTTAAGGGCCATCAAGATTTTTTTATATTCTTAATATCTATCCAGGAAGTATAGGTATTGATATATGTCCATTGTGTTAATTAGGAAAACTGTAGTCAGAATTGGGAAATCATCTTTTGGAAAATGCTGGTTGAGATATCTGAAGTCGGTTAAAACTTGGATCTATCCATTATTGTTTTTCAATATGAAAATATTGGATAGCCATTTGGAATATTGTAATTCTTGAATAAAGTTTTCCTTAATGAGTTTATCATATTTATCATAGACTTTGGAAATATGAGTTGGATGAATTCTTATGGTATCCTTATGTTAACCATTGTGATCTTCTATAATTCCCAAGTGGTGGGTGTCCACATTGGGATCAAGGATCTAAATTCCTATATAGTTAAAAGAAAACACTTATTGGGTTTTCTTTATAAATGAGTTATATAACTTATGTTCTTTTAAATACATGGTCGTGCTAATTAGTGTATGTCATGGATCTTCTTCAGTACCCAAATTCTTCTGTTAGAATTTTTCAATGGGGGTAAACATTCATTCCTCAAATGATGGATGGGTGTATTTAAGTTCCCCTTATTATTCTTCCTCTTCTTCCTCCATTCTAATTCCAAGGGGAATGGGTTATGAAGAGGAATCTTCAGTGCTAGGAGAAGAATCAACATTTCAATATCTTGAAGATGGGGTCGGGGTATTCCCATTCCTCATCAATACTGTAACAGATTCTTCTGGCCTAAATGAAAATATAGGGGTATTTTGAGGATCGTGTTGGAAGACAAGGGTGATTTCACCTGGGTTGTTTCCATCATTTAAGAAGTCATAGACTTTGTTGGTATTGACTGGCTCGGTTGGGGAAACTAATATTATTAGGGTTAATGAAAAGATACTCAAATATGAACTCCCACATTTTAGTTGGTTGATGGAAAATGAATATTAATCACGAATATCTCTAAAGGGATTATATAGAGTCATTTAAAAATCATTTAGGGTAGTAACCTGAGAAGAATTATCAACCATGGGTTGTTTTCCCTCTCTTTGTTAAAATCTTGTGTCAATGTATTGAGATTCACAAGACTTTGATGGGTATTTGTCACCATATAAAATGCTTATCATCTTATTAACCTATTATTTGAGACATTAGTGGTATTATGAAGAGACGACTTCATGTTGATTAAAGGCCTTATCAATATTTTGTTGAAGAATGTATCTTACTGAACAACCATAAATTCAAAGTTTGATATGAGATCCCAAAATTGATCTTTGAGCTTGATTCGGCTAAGGGGATTTTGTTTATTCTTATCATAACCCTAAAATGTTATAGGAAAAGTGTAAAATTCATATTTTCTATAACCCAATAAATGAAGTGTTTGGGAAGGAATGAGGTTGACTCGTGAGAAATTACCAATGAAATCTTATTGGATGTTAATATCAACTATCCTACCAGATATATACAATGGACTGATGTGCCCCTATATGAGAGAATCATTGTAATACTCTATAAATTAGATAAAAATGTGGTATTCCTTAGGATTGATCTCTTAATGATAAACTTCAATAGTGGTTATATGGCATCCCACCTTATCATTACATAACTTTTCATTACATTTTACAAACAGAGGATATTTAAAGTATAGTGTCTTGGAAATAAGGAACCTAATACATGAAAATAACATAAAACATTCTTCTAATAAACTTTTAAGGGTTCATCATAATTCATCTTAAGTACAATTACTGCATCTTATAACCTGGAGACATACATCAAAGGAAAGGGTGACCAGAAATCCCAGTAAGGAAAGCAAGGGAATCAGTTTACTTGTGATATCAATAAGAACTTGATAAAAACATAAAGACATGAGAAATGGAAGTATAGGCATATCATAACGAAAATAACTTGAAACATAACTTGGATATGTGGAAACAACATTTCGTTTAGACATTCATGAACATATCAACAAGGGACAACCTCGATGTGTCGTAAAAATTACCAAGGTTATTAACCAAGGTAACGTGAAACTTATCATCTCTAGAGATTAAATTCTTTACCCAATGAATTGGAGTGATATCAGGGCACACCCTTAATATGTATTTATTTTCATGTGATCCACATAGATCATAATCAAACATTTCATAAATAACCCATGGAGAATAAAATAAATGGGTTTAATTTCAAGATCATGACGTTTTAAAAGTTTTTTAAAAAATAAGATCATTATGTCATTTATAACCCATATAAAGGGAGTGAGGGTTATATTTATGTAAATTACAGAATTAAATATATCATATTTATATATTTATGAACACCCATATAAACGAAAGAGGTCTGGGTATTCACATAAATAAAACAAGAGAATTTTTTGAGAGAAAGAGAGAAATTTTGAGGCGAAATTTCCACAGCATAACGGCTATATAACATGGTTTTAGAAATCATTGAAAAGAGAGGGGAAAAGGGTCAAAAACTCATAAATAATTAATAATAAATTATGGTTACATAATAATATCATGGTATGGATATTTTAATGACATACCACAAGAAAATTAAACGTGAATGAAAAGAGAAGATGTGATTTCTTTTACGAGAAATTCAGTAGCCTAACGACGTCACTTAAAAATTCTGAAAACAAATTGACGAGAGCAAAAAGGGTCTCTCAACAATTAGACATGAAATTGATAGTAATTATAACATAAAATAATGTACCCTCAATAAAAATAGATTGAAACTAGAAGACACGACATAAAGTAAGCCATGGATTAAAAGAGGAGGGAGAAAGATTCCCTTACCTTGAAGAGTAACTTTGAAATCTTGAAGGTAGGGACCTTGGGATGCTTGAGGGCACCTTGGGAGGATTCTAGAGAGATGTGGGAAGATTTCTGACGAACTTAAAAGGATTTTAGTGAAGAGGAAGTGAGATCTTGTATGGGTTTATATAGGAAAGGAGAGGGAATTTTTTATTATTTAGGTTTGGGACACCTCACATTAAATTAAACAAAACCACAAACCAGCCCATGGTTTTCGCCCATGGTTTCTACTAAAGGGGAGTGGGAAAAAATATTTTATAAGTTCAATGGCCTAAATTCTTAAAATAATGGGGTTGCTTATGTGGAGGTGAGTCACACTCTCAAGGAAAACAATTTAAAAAGACAAAATGTTATATAAGTCTTGGAGGGCTCACTAAAGCTTTGTAAAATAAATAAAACAATACCAAAATCACATTATTTTAATGGAAAGGAATATATTGGGAGAAAATATAGTTTATATTATTTTATTACATCACTATTGGGTCATTATGATGTCATAAAATACATTATATATTTATACGGTATTTAATTTTTACCCAAAAATTTGATTGTCTCGGAAAATTATGAAAAAATTACCATTGGATGATTTTGATGCCCCAATTACAGAAATAATATTCATTTTATCTAAATAATTCTATAAATATGTTAATTTTCACTTTTAAAATAAAAACTGACATTTATCGAAAATTCATGGGTTTTGACAAAAATGGTTTTCAAACCTTAATAAAAATTACAATTGCATTCATAAAATTATACAATCATTTATATTTAATAAACATTAATTTAATAATAATAATAATAATTTATTAAAATATTATTTAATTCAAAAATCCATTAATTTGTCAAAATATCTTTCTTAGTCGAATATTTAACTAAAAATACTATTTGTGCTTTAAAAACTATTTACAAAGTAACAATAATAAAATGAAAGTACATTCATTATTATATAAAAAAATAATGTACATAATCATAGTACTAGGGTCTTGTTACATAACCCCTTAAAACACCCGCATAAGACCTTAGGGTAAGGTGCGTGATGGTGAAAGACTCTTGGGGAGTCTTGGATAACATCGCTCGAGTGGTAATCTCTATCAACTTCCACTTATCCCGTAGGTGGTTCCGCTCAAGCTTAACGTATTCAAGATTAGATTGGGCTTGGTCAAGAGTGAATCCCAAAGAGGCAACCTCCATTATGATCTTTGTTAAATGGGATTCATATGGGGCAAGTCTACTGGATGAGTTCATCACTTCCTTTTTCTGAGTAAAAATAATTTTTTAAAGCCTTATATTTATACTAATCATGTGATCACTGTTCAACGGATATATTAGCAATGATCATAATTATTAATGTTATTTTAAAATCCAAAAACATAAAACAAAATAAGTGAATATGTTTTATAAACATTTCACATATTAATAAATTTAATTAGATCAAGAGGGATTTTCATTAACAAAATTTTGGGTTGTTACAGGTTACCATAGATTCAAAATATTAAGGGCTCAACAAGGCCTCTATGAGGTCTTCTCAAAGCTCATTTAATAAATTCATTGCATCTATTATTGTTAGTTTGTCTAGAAACGAGGCCAATTTCTTCAGGATTTCATACTTTTGATTCAAAGACCGTTGTTTCCTAGCATGAGGTTTTTCCTTACAGGGTTCTTTAGGGTTTTAAGTGCTTGAAATAGGTAGTTAGATCCTTTGAATAAGGTTTAAGGGTGCTCTTGTCACTGATGAATCCAGCTAACATGGCATGCTTAGTCACTTGGGTTAATTATGCAGTTTCACCACCTCTAACCAATATTCTAAAAAAATCAGGTATATATGACTCCTAGAAAATATAAGTGAATTTTCATGCTCTTCTTGTGCTCGTTGAAGGGATTTTCCAAGAGTTTCTACATCAAAAATAGCTTTGTTGGGGATGTGACTAAAATATTGGGTTCTGCCATGACTACGCCTTCCCCTACTATATTTATTCCTATATCCACTACCCATGGTTCCTAAATCTTGTATAGGGCACTAAAATTAATAAAAATACTCATCTTCAAAGAATGGGATCATTAAATTAATGAATTTAATGGAACTGAAGATTAATTATTCATATATTGATGAATTTGTTTGGTGGGGAGGTTCTTGTAGTACCATTTGATGGGTTGGTGCATGTACTCTCAGGGATAGAGTTATGAAGTTTGAGAGGGTCAATACTGACTTTTTCAATGGTTCGGTTTCAACTTTCTATTATCATATTTTTTCTTTCTTATTATTACATTTCATGGAAGATTGGATTCTGGAGGACTATTGTTCTGATGTGGCTAGTTTTACCATGGAAGAGGATACTAAGGGAACAATTTGCAATTTTAAATATGTATTAAGGATAGAATGATTCCAATTGATCACATATCTGGTCATCTAATCACTAAACTTATATACACTCTTTCTTGAAACATTATTCCATTTGATTTCTTCCTTTGGGATGGTAGTGGAAACACATGCCACTTGTACAAGTGGATTACCTAATTTTACCTGCCTAGAGTCAACCATATTTTTTAGAATGTATTTAAAAACAAAGAAATTATGGATGTTATGGACTAAAATTTTGTGAAAGAGATAATAATTTGGGTGTTCATCAAGGCTGACCTAATCAAGCCTCCTGGGATCTAGAAATTTGAACAAGTTTTTTTCCACAACAATTATAAAGTATTTAGGGACTTGTTTATCTAAAATAGAATAAACCTTATTCTTCCATTCCTAAAATTGATGTAGTGTTTTTCAATTTTATCATCCACATGACTATGTTGTTACTGTCACCATTTGGGATGAGGTTTCATGTGATAGGGTGTGGGATTTGGAACTGGAACCAATATAGGAGATGGAATAAGAGTGATGATCATAGTTTCTGTTTTACCCATTCTATTTTCTTTAGCTATCAGTATTATTTGATACATGGATTTGCTTAAAAATATAGAGTATTTAAATATTTTAAAAGATATGGAAATATCTCGAAACTGTTAGGATGGTATGACTCTAAGTATGTTATACTCTATAATACCAAATGTAGGATTGAAATAAGAATGAGATTCTCAAATACAAGAGGGGGGTGAATTATACTTTTAAAAATTCCCTTAGGAAATTTTTAGAATGGTTATGTTTAACAAGGTTAAATAGGATAATTCACAAGACCTCTATGAGTTATAAAGACTTGCTAGATTCAGGAAAAGTAATTCCGAAAATGAAACTTAACAAAAGTTACAAAGATTACTATTCTACCTTAAAGAATATAGAATCTAACTATATCAGAGTACAAGGGTGAATAATTATAAGAAAGTATACTTTCCTCAACAATAAAAAATGTAGCGGAAAAACTTGTAACAAAAACAAGTAACAAGTAATAAGTCTTTTAACCCAAAGAGAAGGGTATCCAACAAAATTCGATAAAGGTCCCTTGATTTATAATTTCAAGAAAGTATGTCTTACCCACACCAGGGTAAGCCCTCGATATGAAGATCGGAGTCTATCTTTCTATCCCTGCAAGCCCTCAACTATCAGGTAGTTGACACCTCTGTCTTCCTTAGCAATGAAGCCCTCAACTTCAAGGTGTTGGAACCTCTGTCTTCCTATCCCTAGAATCCCTCGATTGTACACAGCAACAATCAGAGTCGCACGAATCAAATATGCACAAGGAAATGTTTTGAACAAGCCATTAAAACTTTCTGCACGAAGCTTGAGAGTTGATAAGGGCCTCTCTCTCTAGAAATCACTTCAAGAAGTTCTGAGAACCAAAATTCCTAAATTCATGTTCACGTTCAAATGAGCTTTTATTTATAGGTGAAGCTCCAATGGTCGGCTCCCTCCTCCAACGGTCATATTCTTCTTTGAATTTTGGAGGGACCTGTACACATGTCACTCAAACAACAGTTAGTTAATAACTGAAAGCGCAACATTGTTTTGTAATAGAACAATTGTAAGCCTAACTAAACTGATATTCGGAATGGAGTAGAAAATGAAAGTTCAGAATAGAAAAGGTTAAAGTTCTGAATGGAAGTAAAAATAAATTCATAGTATATAAACTTAAGAAAATTCATATTCTGTTTTGTAGGAATTCGGAACCTGAATTCTATAGAAATCTGGAGTCTGAATTTCAAGGAAATTTGGAGTCTGATTTAACTATAATTCGGAACCAGAACTTATAAAGTTCGGAGTCTAAATTCATGAGAATTATGAGTCAGAACTCATCAGAGTTTGGAGTCTGAATTCATAGAACTCGGAGTCAGAACTTAGATAAGTTCTTAATGATAATTCGGAGTGGAACTTTATGAGAGTTTGTATCCAGAATTAAAAGTGGAACTTCATGAGAGTTCATATCCATAATTCGGATTTGAACTTCATTAGAGTTCGTATCCAGAATTCTGAGTTGAACTTCATTAGAGTTCGTATCCAGAATTCGGAGTTGAACTTCATTAGAGTTCGTATCCAAAATTTGGAGTTGAAATTCATTAGAGTTCGTATCCAGAATTCGGATTTGAACTTCATTAGAGTTCGTATCCAGAATTTGGATCCTAAAACAGAATGCTTCATGTCCAAGTATTATATGATTCCTAGGTTTTAGATATGAATCCTATTTTTATACTTAAGAAAAATTTTTATATGAACAGTGAAAACAAGGTAAGGGTAAATTTCCTTTGGGAAGGAAATTTTCCTTATGGAAGTAAAATAGGGGTAAAATGAAATTTTCCTTAAGAAAAGGTGTTTATGATTTTCAAAACAATAGGAATGGTAAAGTCATAAGGAAACCTTGATGACTTCTCAATCTCCCCCATGAATGAAGGAATGGAAAAAGTCATAAGGAAAACCTTATTGACTCAACAATCTCCCCCTTTTGGAAATCACAAACATCCTTACGAATAAGAATGTAATGACTTGGAATAAATTTATAGACTTGAAATTAAAGCTTATCTCTCTTTGTTTATGATCAACGGTGAATACGACTAACTCCCCCTTAGGATTTGAAACTCTAAGGATCGTATTATAGATTTCTGGAATGAGAGATTTCATTTGAATAAAGAATTCATAATGAGAACTCCCCCTTACTTAAGGATAGTTATTCTTAACTTAGAAATTTTTCTTCTCCCTTTTAGATATTTCCTTCTCCCTTTTGAGTTATTTTTCCTTATCCCCCTTTTTGATTTTCAAAAAGAGTTTGAGGGAATGGAAAAGAAATATGGTACCTAAAACATTAAAGTCATACAACCAAGACAAGCATCAACAATTTCATTATGATTGGAAATATTAGTATAATGAAAAATATAACGAAACATCAGACTGGTCTATTTGTCTTATTTTTCCTTGGGGATTAGCTTCTTCAGAAGGATTTTTAGCTTCTTTAACTCTTTGTGGTCCTCCTCATCTTGCTTTTCTAAGGTTTTAATCCTATAATCTTGAGCCTTCAGAGCCTCAGATTGAGCCTTAAGATCTTCATCCTGCTTTGCAATCTTCTCTTCGATCTCAATCTAGAGATCTCTTTCCCATTTCCAGCTTTGAGAAACTGAGTTAAGCTTCCCATTCAGATCCTTCACCTGTTGATTCTGAGTATTTTACTCAAGGTTAGATTTTACTGAAGATTCTTCATCTTGGAATCCTCAGTATCAAAAGCTTCTTTTACATAATTTTGAAAATTATCAAGCTCTATCAAATCCTCATCGATTTTCTTTGACCATAAAGTCATTTTGCTACAAGATTTTTTGTGGACCTCATAATTGATAAGGAATTTTTTATGTTCAGCCTCAATCTTTACACATTTATCCATCACCATATATACGGATTCTGACTTGTGATTTAAGTTGTGCTGAAGAATCTGTCATCTGGAGTCTATTGTAGGAAAGATCGGAATTGTATCCACCAATTTCTTCAGAGACACAACAACAAAATCATGACTCAGAGTAGATGAATCTGAATCCGACATCTTGCTATGTGAATGTTCTTCTTCAATTTCCACAAGATTTCTTTTAGAAGATCCTTCAAATTTCTTTTTTCCTTATGATATCTTTCATTGGGGTGTCCATAAGCACTTTCTTACCCTTATTTAATTTCGAAATGGTTCCCTCATCTGGATATTTTTCCTCACTTTCAGATAATTGAACTATGTTGTCTTCATCAGGTTTTTCCTTCTCTACTGCTTCCTCAACAAAGTGATTTTCATATATTTATTCCTCAGATAATTCATTCTCTTTCTCTTCTTCCTTATCTTCATCTTTCTTTCCATCTTTCACTTCTTCCTTTCTAGGAGTGACAAGCTTTGAGGACTCAGCCTCAGATGTTCGGAGTGGTGAATGTTTTGATGGATTTGCCTTATCATGATATTCTTCAACTTGTTTAGTCAGATCATCTAAATCACCACTTTCTTCTTCTACTTATTCTTCTTCTTCTACTTCCTCTCCTTCTTCGATTTCTTCAACAACTTCTTCTTCAACTTCTTCAACAACTTCTTTCTCTTTAGATTTTTTCAAAGTGAAGAAATTCTTCCCAGAAGTTTCGGTTAATGGCTCGACAAGGAAAGTTTTCAGTACTAGAATATTTTCGGAAGCTACTTATGTGGATTTCAAAAGAGATTATACAACTTCAGTCTCAGAAATTTTCTTCTTCATCTTCTTCTCTATTTCTACTTTCTCAAGATATTCAGCAGTCTTCCCTCTTAAAGACTTAGCTTTAGCAGGGTCCAATCCGAACTGAGGTTCCCCTTCTTTCCTCTTTTACTTATCTTCCCTCTATTTTGCAACCACCTCATCTAGATACGCTTTTTGTTTCTTCGGTTTCGGAGGTACAGATTGATCTTCCTTAGCTTTAGGAGTTTTGTATGTCTCCTCCACTTCCTTTAGCTTCCTTTTCTTACCAACCTTCTTCAATGGATTAGCTTTTTCAATATTTTGAGGATTGGCTTCTGCCTCCTCCTCTGGCAGATCATAAAACTCTTTTGTCTCCTTAGAATAATCCATAATCATTATTTTCAGAGTTTCATCAATAAAAATCATAAGTTTTCAATTCCGAGACTTGGATTTGAATGCAATCTTGAATGACTCAAGACACCGAACTATCATATTTTAAAGTAAGGCAGGAAACATGATAATTTGGGCTCTAATATTTACATCCTTGATGTTCTTGATTGTAACAAGTACATGCCTCATCATATTTCTTTTCCTTATATTTACCAGGAAGTATAATAAATATATATCACTTTTCTTGAGGGTATCTATGTCACCTTTTCTCGGTACTAAGAAACCTTGTACCCATAACTGAAGGATGCGGTTGTTATAAGATAGGTGAGAAATTTTTTTTGTCTTCTCATCAGCAAGTCCAAGACATTGTAAGGACTTTACCTTAAAAAAACTACCGTGAACATCCGGGAGTTTGTGTGAGAAAAACTTAGCTTCCCCTTCATATGCCAGCCCCACCAAGCTTGCAGCCTTGGTGTAAGTAAGTTTGTAGGTATTTCCATAACTCTTAAAAGAAAAATTTCCTCTACCCTCTTCCTCAAAGAAGCAAACTGATTCATAGAACTCTATGAGCAATTCCGGATAAACCATGTCTTGAACACATGTATTAGATATGCATAAATCTTCCCAACTATTTAACTTGATATTTTTAGAGATGATAGATTCATACTTGAAAAAGTTCGGATGGACCAACCTTTCACTGTATACTTTCCATTTTGAGATTGGCTTCGTGGTAGACATTTCTTGAGAAGTTTCTTCTATAGACAATCGGATTCGATGAGTTCTGAGAGATTTCGAACGGGATTTAAGAACTGAGGCAGAGCTTCGAGACGTGAGAGCTTGGAAATCGATGTGGGACAGCATTAAGGGTCCCCTTTATATAGCCGATGGTGGTGACCTTTTAACTTCCAAAAACAATCTGACGGATGAAAAACTCTCTGATATGATCTGGCGGTAGAAAAAAAACCCGCAAGGAAATATTGAATCCAATATTTTGAGGTTTTAAGAAAAAACATTCGGATTTAAAAAGAAACGAATCCGAGAAATTTTAAAAGAAAAAGAAACTACTAGTAACTAAAAATGATTACAAAAACTTGAGTAAGGATGTCATGCCTTTCGGATTGGCTAAGAATTTTATTCGTAATAGGTAATATTCTTCTTGAAGAAAATTTTACTACCAAAAAAAACTTAGTACGAAAAACTTAAAGTTCAAAAGTTTATTTCAAAAACTTTGAGTACCAAAAATCTAGTACGAAAAGTATAAGTACGAAAAAAAATCTATTACAAAAATTTCATTATGAAAATTTCTAGTATGAAAACTTCATTACAAAAATTATCAATATGAAAACTCTATTACAAAGATTTCTAGTATGAAAACTTCTTTATGAAAATTTTCAATACAAAAACTTCATTACGAAGATTTTCAATACGAAAACTTCATTATGAAAATTTTGAAAAAATCATTACGAAATTTTTTGAAAAACTCATTATGAAAATTTTTGAAAAACTCATTACGAAACTTTTTGAAAAAATCATTATGAATTTTTTTGAAAAATCTAACAAAGAAATGTACTCCCCCTATGAAAAAGAGTCTTTTACTGTAAGGATATTGGTTTAATAGAGATTAAATCAAGAAAATCTACCTCACGGTAATCATTCCTAACTTTTGTTTAATATATTCAAATCTATCATAAGGTAAAGATTTTGTGAAAATGTCAGCAAGTTGATCTTGCGTTCTGATAAACTGAAGAATAATATCTCCTTTGTGTGTGTGATCCCTAAGAAAGTGATGCCTAATATCTATGTTCTTTGCATGAGAGTGATGTGCAGGTTTTTTACTAAGGGCAATGGAACGTGTGTTATCACACATAATTTGAGTCTTAGTAAAACTTAAGCCATAGTCTGTGAGTGTGTGTTGCATCCACAATACTTGAGCACATTAACTTTCAGCTATTACATATTCAGCTTCAGTAGTGGAGAGTGCTACTAAGTGTTTCTTCTTTCAAGACCAAGAAACTAATGAATCTTTTAAGAAATGACAAGTTTTAGATGTACTATTTCTATCCATTCTACATCCACTAAAGTCAGCATCTAAAAATCTTTTTAAAACAAAATCATTTCCAGAAGAATAAAAGATTCTTAAATCCATGCTTCCCTTTAAGTAGCAAATAATTCTTTTCACTACCTTTAAATGAGATTCCTTAGGATTGGATTGATATCTTGCACATAATCATATTGAAAACATCAAATCTGGTCGACTAGATTTCAAGTAAAGTAGACTTCCTATCATACCTCTAAAATATGTTTGATCTACTGGTTTCCCAGCTTCATCAAGATCAAGTGTGTTTGAGGTGCCAATAGGAGTTCTTATACTCTTAGTCTTGTCATATTCATACTTTTTAGGAAGATATATGATATAATTATGTTGGGATATATAGATTCCTTCTGGTTTTTGAGAAATTTGAAAACCAATGAAAAATGTTAACTCATCCATCATACTTATTTCAAACTCAGATTTCATTAGATCCGTAAAGGAATCAGTTAAGGATTGCTGATTTGAACCAAATATAATGTCATAAACATAAATTTGAACAATCAAAACATTTTTATTATCTTTCTTTATAAAAATTGTTGGATCTTCATTTCCCTTAACATAGTTATTTTGAAGCAAAAATCTTGTAAGTCTATCATACCAAGATTGAGGGGCTTTTTTAAATCCATACAAAGCTTTGGTAAGTCTAAAAACATGATTAGGATGTTTTTTATCTTCAAATACAGGATTTTGTTCAACAAAAACTTCCTATTGAACATAACCATTAAGGAAATCACATTTCACATCCATTTGAAAAAGTTTGAAATTGAAGAATGTTTCAAATTCAAGTAAAATATGAATAGATTCAAGTCTAGCTATTGGAGCATATGTTTCTTTATAGTCTATTCCTTCTTGTTGATTATAGCCTTTAACAACTAATCTAGCTTTATTTCTTACAATGATTCCATTTTCATCACACTTATTTCTGAAGACCCATTTTACTCCAATAATAGAATTTTCCTTAGGTGTTTCAACAAAGGTTCAGACTTTATTCCGTTAGAATTCATTTAGTTCATATTGCATGGATTTAATCCAATCATCATCACCTAAAGCCTCATCAGTGATTTTTGGTTCTAATTGGGAAATGAATACTAGATGCTATACTTTATTTATTAAGGAACTTCTGGTCCTTACAGGGTGATCGACATCACCAATGATACTATCACTGGGATGATTCTTAAGAAATGACTAGTTTGGGTTTTGTAAAACTTGTTCATCAACATAGGGTAGGAAATATTCTGGGGTAAATGTTTCAGAAGTATCTTCTTGAACATTTTCCTTATCATAAGGATTTTCTATCAAAGTTTGATAATCAGTTTTCAAAAACACATCTGAAGATGTAGGTTGGGGTTGTTTAAAAACAAAAGGATCAGTTTCATCAAATTTAACGTGTACTATTTCTTCAACAGTGCAAGTGTTTTTTTTAAAACTCTATAAGCCTTAGAAGTTGTGGAGTAGCCTAAGAAAATTTCTTCATCAGATTTTGGTGCGAATTTGTGTAAGTTATCTTTAGTATTCAGAATGAATACCTTGCATCCAAAAAATGTAAAGTAGGAAAGTCTAGGTTTTCTACCATTCCATAACTCATAAAGAGTTTTATTAAGAAAAGGTCTAATTAAAACTCAATTTATAGTGTAATAAGCAGTACTTACAGCTTCATCCCAAAAATGTTTAGCTACAGAACACTCACTCAACATGGTCCTAGTTATCTCTTGAAGAATTCTATTTCTTCTTTCAACAACACCATTTTTTGAGGTGTTCTGGGTGCTGAGAAGTTGTGAGTAATACCTTTTCTACTATAAAAAGTTTCAAAAATATAATTTTGAAATTCTCCTCCATGATCACTATGAATAGTTATTAATGGAAGGTATTTCTCATTTTTGACTTGGGCTCTAAAACTTTTGAAATAAGAAAAATCTTCAGACTTTTTTGCTAGAAAATAGACCCATGTAAATCTAGTGTAATCATCAACTAAGACAAACACATAATACTTTCCCCCAATGCTTCCAGTTTTTGTGCGACCAAAAAGATCCATATACACTAGCTGTAATGCATCAGTAGTTGAGACTTTACCAACTGGTTTAAAACATTATTTATGTTGCTTTCCATATTGAAAAGGGTCACAAACTCTTGAAGAATCAAATCTAAGCTCTATTAGATCCTTAACTAAACCTTTCTTATAAAGTTTACATAAGTTCATAAGGTTACAATGTCTTAATCATTTATGTCATAACCAAGAGTGATCTTTCATTGCACTAAGACAAGGTAAGTTATGGCTCCTAAGGTCTTCTATGTTAAGTGTGTAAACATTCTCTTGCCTATGGGTAGAAAGAATAAACTCTTCCTTGGAATTGTGTACTAGGAACTTATCATTCCTAAAATTCACAAGGTAGCCTTCATCACATAATTGACTTATGCTGATGAGGTTGTGCTTAAGGCCTTTAACAAACAAAACATTTGAAATCAAAGTTTTTTCAAGAAGAACGATGTTACCTATACCAATAATTTCTCCCTGAACATTATCTCTGAAAGTTACTTTTTCTCCTTTCGTCTTGATAATCTTTTTTAAATAGTTTTTGTTACCAGTCATATGACGAGAACATCCAATATCCATGTACCATGTATTGTTGTTGGTACTTTCCCTATTTTCCTAAAAATAATAAAAATTTAGGTTTTCGGAATCCAAGATTTCTTGGATCCAGAAATTTTAGAAAGTAAACTTTTGGGTACCCACATATTATTAGAAAAATAAGCCTTATGAAATACTAAAGATTGGGTTTTGTTTAAGGAACAATTCTTTGCCTAGTGACCACCGCATTGACACTTTGTGAAAAATGGGGCACTTTGAGGAACAAAGTAGTTGTTACTAAAAATAGATTTAGAACTTGTGTAACCAAAACCAGAAGTATTCCTTCGAGGTCAAATTTTTGAATACATTTTATCAAAATTTTCCTTACGTAGGGTAAAGTTTGACAAACACTTCCTCAAAGAAAATATTTCAGATTTTAGTTTTATAACAAAATTCTTGTCTTCAAAAACATTTGAACTCGAGCGAGGGTCAAAAGCATTTTTCTTAGAAATTACATTTTCTAGATCTTTAGAAAGTTTATTCTTCTTCGAATTTACTTCCTCAAGATTTTTTTAAATACTTTCAAAATCAGCATTTTTCTTATCAAGATCTTTAGAAAGATCTGATATTTCCTTAGTAAGAATAGTATTCCTAGAGTTTTCCTTATCAAGATTTTTCATGAGTTTTGAGTTCTCAATCTCAAGAGGTTTAGAAAACCTAGAAAATTATTCATAGTTAGGTATAGTATTATCTTCATCAGAAGAATATTATTCATTAGAATAGTTATAATATTTACTATCATTAGCATTCAAAGAAACACTGGTCATAGATTCAGCATTGTGTACCTTAGCCATCAAGCAATTATTATCAATAGGTAGCCTGGCTATAAGACCAAGATTCTTCTATCCAGTAGATTCATAATCCAAATATTCATCTGAAGAATCTCCACCACTAGCACTCCATGTGTCATTAGCTTTCAACACTTTTTAGCTTTGGACTTGTAATACTTCTTTCTATTTTTTCCAGAATATTTTTCCTTTCATTCCTTTCTTTTGAGCGTGGGGTAATCCCGTCTAATGTGTCCGGCTCTCTTGCATTCATAGCATGTGACCTCTTAATCTTTCTTATCTTTCATTTCCTTCTTTTTATACTTGGATTGGAAATTTCTCTATCCCGCTATCTTGTTCATCCTTCGAGCAAGATTAGCTAACTCATTTTCTGAGACTTCACTCTCACTAGATTCAGAATGGATAACAACTTTCTTAGATCTGGATCTAGTAACTCTCTTAGCAGTCTTAGCTTTCATGTGATTTGAAGTTGTAGTAAAAGCAACACTACCATTCCCATTCTTCTTCTTTATGTTGTCATCATCTCTCTTCATTCTAGTCTCATGTTGAAGAATAGTTCCAAACAGTTCATCAAGAGAAATTTGAGTAACCTTTCTATTTTCATCGATAGCAGTTCTCTTTGATTCCCACTCATTGGGAATAATATCTATGATTTTTTCGACAAGGGCTTCATCATCTAAACCTTTCTCACCCATTGATTGTAAACTATTAACTATAGTCATGAATCTCTATTTCACTTTTCATATGGGTTCACCATAAGGAAAACTAAAACCATGATATTTAGCTCTAAGCATGGATCTTCTTGTCTCAATTACTTTGGATGTACCAAAATGAGTAACTTCTAGTTTCTTCCATAAAGAATTTTCTTCTTCACAAGATGAAATTTGGCTATATATATTTCTAGTCATTGAACAAAGCAAAGTATTGTGTACCTTATAGTTGAGTTGGTATTCATGCTTTTCTTGATTAGTGAAGGTACTAACTTCCTTATCAGAAATTTTGTATTCACCAGTAAGCATAATAAAATTCTCAACACTAGAGTTAATAATAAAAGTCTTCATATGATATCTCTAATACTTGTAATCATTACCATAAAAAATTGGTGGTCTAGTAGGATTTAGGTTTTCGATAGAACCAATATTTAAGCCTGACATCTTTAAGAAAAACTTTGGCACACAAACTTTTTAGAAGTATAAGTCTGTAAATAAGAGAAAATCTTCTAAGAAAGAAAAATTGTATATCTAAACAAAAAATGAATCCAAACTATGATTCCAAAAAATAGATTCTGAAAAGTATGAATTCATAAATATGAATCTGAATGTTCAATTCTGAGAAATATGAGAAGAAAAATATTCTGAATCTAATCATGAGATTAATTTATATGGAACTGATCCCTCTGATACCAATTGTTAGTATGGTATGACTCTGAGTATGATATACTCTATAATACCAAATGTAGGATCAAAATAAGAATGAGATTCTCAGATACAAGAGGGGGGGGGGGGTGAATTGTACCTTTTAAAAATTCCCTTAGGAAATTTTTAGAATGGTTATGTTTAACAAGGTTAAACAGGATAATTCATAAGACCTCTATGAGTTCTAAAGACTTTCTAGATTCCAGAAAAGTAATTGTGAAAATGAAACTTAACAAAAGGTACAAAGATTAAGATTCTACCTTAAAGCGTATAGAATCTAACTATATCAGAGTAAAAGTGTGAGGAAGTATAAGAAAGTATACTTTCCTCAACAATACAAAATGCAGCGGAAAAACTTGTATCAAAAACAAGTAACAAGTAATAAGTCTTTTAACCCAAAGAGAAGGGTATCCAACAACCTTGGATAAAGGTCCCTTGATTTATACTTTCAAGAAACTCTGTCTTACCCACACCAGGGTAAGCCCTCGATACAAAGATCAGAGTATGTCTTGCTATCCCCGCAAGCCCTCAACTATTAGGTAGTCGGCACCTCTATCTTCCTCAGCAAGGAAGCCCTCAACTTCAAGGTGTTAGAACCTCTATCTTCCAATCCCCGGAAGCCCTCGGTTGTACACAGCAGTAATCAGAGTCACACGAATAAACTCTCACAAGGAAAAGTTTTGAACAAGTCGTTCAAACTTTCTGCATGAAGCTTGGGAGTTGATAAGAGCCTCTCTCTCTAGAAATCACTTCAGAAAGTTTTGAACACCAAAATTCCAAAAGTCTTGAGCATGTTCAAATGAGCTCCTATTTATAGTTGAAGCACCAACGGTCAGCTCCCTCCTCCAATGATCATATTCTTCCTTGAATTTTGGAGGGACCTGTACACGTGTCACTCAAACAATGGTTAGTTAATAACTGAAAGCATGACATCGTTTTGTAATAGAACAAGTGTAAGCATAACTAAACTGATATTCAGAATGTACTAGAAAATGAAAGTTTGGAATAGAAAAGGTTACAGTTCGGAATGGAAGTAAAAATAAATTCAGAGTCTATAAACTTAAGAAAATTCATATTCTATTTTGTAGGAATTTGGAACCTGAATTCTATAGAAATTCAGTGTCTGAATTTCAAGGAAATTTGGAGTCTGATTTTACTTGAATTCGGAACCAGAACATACGAAGCTCAGATTCTAAATTCATGAGAATTCGGAGTTAGAACTCATCATAGTTCGGAGTCTGAATTCAGAGAACTCGGAGTCAGAACTTAGAGATGTTCGTAATTATAATTCAGAGTGGAACTTTATGAGAGTTCATATGCAGAATTCGGAGTGGAACTTCATGAGAGTTTGTATCCATAATTCAGAGTTGAACTTCATTAGAATTCGTATCCAGAATTCATAGTTAAACTTCATTAGAGTTCGTATCCATAATTCGGAGTTGAACTTCATTAGAGTTCGTATCCAGAATTCGGAGTTGAACTTCATTAGAGTTCGTATCCAGAATTCAGATCCTAAAATAGAATGCTTCATGTCTAAGTATCATACGATTCTGAGGTTTTATATGAATCTGATTTTTATACTTAAGAAAAATATTGATATGAACAATGAAAACAAGGTAGGGGTAAATTTCCTTTGGGAAGTAAATTTTCCTTATGGAAGTAAAATAGGGGTAAAATGAAATTTTCCTTAAGAAAATGTGTTTGTGATTTTCAAAACAAGAGGAATGGTAAATTCATAAGGAAACCTTGATGACTTATCAATCTCTCCCATGAATGAAGGAATGGAAAAAGTCATAAGGAAAACCTTATTGACTCAATAGAAACCCGCTGGTATGTTTGACATGAATGAGTAGTGTCTGGAACTCTTCATGGAGGTTATCTATATAGAGGGCCAAAAAATCTTTATAAGGGAGATGTAAGTTTAGAGAGTAAGTTAAACCCTTCCCCATAGTAATGAAATATGAGTCTTTTTAATTCTACCATAGTTTTCAATTTTAGAGTTCAAGGATCTTCATATTTTGTAGTGTTGAGAGGAATTGATAGAGAAACTATTGATAGAGGTCTTACCATCCTAAGTTCGAATGGGTTCGTAAATCGGTATATTAAAAAAAGGATTTTCCTTCCAAGGTTTCTATAAATCATGTGAGTTTACCTGCTTCATTATGTTCAAAGGTTCCCGCCATGGGACCACGCTGAGATAAAAAAATGGCTCATATGCATCTCATGATCCACTAAACCATTGAATATTATAGATGGAGGGTTTGTAAAGTTATGAGGAAGAAGATTTCCATATACCCATTCAGGGTAAATATTCATCTATAGCTGTTTCAGTGCACAATTTCTATCTATAGCTTCTAATAGATATTTTAATGGTTCAATATTGTTGTTGAGCTCTAGAGTATGGTCAAATAAATGGGAGCTTGAACAAGGGAAGTGATGGGTAGGTCCTGATGTGGCATCTCTACATATACT
The DNA here is from genome assembly GCA_963277665.1 of Viscum album. Taxonomy (NCBI): domain Eukaryota; kingdom Viridiplantae; phylum Streptophyta; class Magnoliopsida; order Santalales; family Viscaceae; genus Viscum; species Viscum album. The sequence goes on along the minus strand of OY728125.1, from coordinate 165,229,402 downwards.
TGAGGTTGAAAAAATTAATGTTTTTTCTAATGATAATCATCCTTACATGGGTTTGGTTTCCTCTAAAATAGAGGAACCACTTTATATCCCATTGTTATTGAATCCAAATAAATTGGTTTTCTAACCCCAAAGTTGAGATGATGTTTTGGCTCAACTCTCATTGGAATGACAATCTTATCTTATTAAGAGATATCAATTGGGAGGGTAAGATTAAGGTATACTTGAAGAATATATTAAATAGAGAAATTTCCTCTGATCAATTTTTCATTAAATATCTTTAACTCCTTTATCTCATCCATATACTGAGAAAACCTTTCCTCGAGAATAAATGGTTCAAATATTTTAAGTACAGGATAGGATGTGAAAGTGCTAATAACCTTTTCACTGATTGAATAATGACAAGGGATAAGTAGTGGGGAATCTGGGGGAGTCCCTAAACTTTTTACAATCCTTTGATTTTTGGTTCGCTCGCCTTTCTTGATCATTTCAGTTTAGACCATGTTTTGAATAGAAATATCCCCCTCTTATTCTCTTATGTTGTTTTTTCATTATGTATCATCTTTAGGGATATTTCTAATGATGTTTACCAAGAAATAATGAATTAAGATTTTTATGTCACTATTGTGTTAATAGGAGGGTCAATTTTATTCAAGATATCAATATAAGAGGTTGCAGTCTTCATAATCAGTTGCACCCTTGGAAGATCACTTTACTTTTGGACTTTCTAGGGCCTTATCCTTTCTCATGAGGATTTTACCGTGGTTTTATTATGAAGGGTGAACCAAATAGTTTCCCTAGAGTGTATTTTTTGTACGTATTGACCAAAAGAAAAGTAGTTAAATAGATGAAGTTAACTATAAGGACTCAAGTTAGGACACATATCCTAGTCAGTAGAAGACTAACTATTGTGCGGAAGGTGATTGGGATAATAATGGCCCTAAATTTTTAGTATGGGTTTTATTTTGATCTACTTTTTCATCACTTTAAACCATATTTTGAAATCTTGAAGGGGTTTTTTGTGGTAAAATTCCCTTATACCTATGGTTTGGGGATTTTTCTATATTTTTTCAACAGTAGATATCGCATATTCTTACTTGATTTAGTGAAAAAAAATTGAGTATGTCTTTGATGCAATGTAATATATGCATGTGAGTTTCTTGTTTCCAAATACAACACTGTTACTCAATGATAATATTTTTTCAAGTGAGAGGCCTTCTTAATTTTTTCAGATACCTCAAAACAAGAGTTTTTTATGGTATTCTCTTACCAATATTAATGATTCTGATATTTAGTTATGTATAAATTCTACTGATCATGCTCACTATTGTAGGTAGGGCCTACTTCTAAGATTAAGCTCAAAGTAATGACATTTCATGAAGCCACTTATGGTAGGGTGTTTTTACTAGAGAGTGTAGTGAAATACAACACTCCATGTTTTCCCAATCCTCTAGTATGGAGACCGAAAGAGGTATCAATGATCAATTGAAATTGACTATGGAAATAATGAAGACACGTGTATTAAAGGCTCTCATGGTGATTTTATGATTTTAGATATCTCATTGATGAAATGGAAGTTGAATCAATCTGAATATGAATTTCTTATACTTCCTTAACATGATCATTATATCCTTAATAAGGTAATAATTTTGGTTTTAAATGGATATGTTTCATCTATATATTTTGATGAATGTGATATATGTATCCCTCTAAAAAAATTTAAAATATAATACTAAGGAGTTTCCAAGGGTCAGAACATTAATCTTATATTATCTTTGGCTGTTTGTTTCCTCATGAGTGATATATTCTCCTTGTCTTCCATGAGAGGCTCCTCTGGTTGGTTTGACCAAAGTGGGTGTTTCCCAACTACCTTATTATAGGTTTTAGGATTGGTAGGAATCACTTTTGATGTGTTGGAAGCCATGAGATGCAAGGTTAGTTTGGAGAATGATCATTGCCTTGGTTTGTCTTCGGATTGAGAAATAATATCACTTGTCAATGATAAGGTATCAGACATGACTAGCCCTATCTTCCAAGTGCCACACAATATGAGGGATTTCTCACATTTGAATCGGAAAGGGGTGTACCTTCTTATCAAAATAAAACTTCATTATGGGGAGGACCTTTATAGTTAACATTGTCATGGGGATGACTACCATTATGGCTTAATGTCCATCCATGGTGGGACCTATGGTGTATACCTTGGGGAGTACCTTCAAGGTGAACATTAGAAAGGGGATTACCTTCTCACCTTTTGGTCTTTTGACCATGAGGAGTGTTTCTATAGTAATCATAAATATAAAATCTCTCAAGATCAATATTAGTGTGTCCACAAAGGAAATATTCATGTTGAATATTTAGGGGAGGACCTCCAGAGCTGCTAGTAGTGAAATCGCATAGAGGACCTTTGTAATTAAAACTGTTACTTCCTTGAATTGGTGACAAATCAATAAGAACTTGGGCTACCATTGATAGATGATTTGGGGCCTCAAGAACACCAATATTGAGTAGGGTATGGTTTTGGGCCTACTCCTAGATTTTTTATTTCCTTTGGTGATATTTATTTTTAAATGTTCTCTATCAAACAGATATAGTTTCATGTTGTAGATAGTGACTTTTATATGTGGGATCACTCCTGAGAAACTCTCATGTTGCTATCAGAATATGCTGATAGTCTACTGGGGTATCAATAGGAATATGTGTCTACCCTGGAGTGTCCATTGAAATTGAATAATAATCTCCAGTTGGGATGGGTATGTGTTCCCGGTCCTGTTATCCACTTATCATATAAATGTTCCAACAACCCTTCTAGATGGGAGAGGGGGTATATTTCCACTCTTTGGTAACCTTCACATTATGATAATGAGCTCCCCTAAATATAGGGATGGTTTTTTATTCCCTCCCTTTATCCACTTCCACTTCTGTTATTATATATTGGCAGAACTATATAATATGGACCAAGATGGATGTCTTCCAATCCATTGTGACTAGGATATGATGAGTGACATTCATGGCTATAAAAAGAATATATTCCATTTTTGTTATTGGAATTAAAGATATATTATTTCTAATTTCCTACATTTCCTACCAAAATATGTTATCAAGGGTCTTGTGTGGGGGTGAAATCATGGTATCTCCCCTATTTTTCAATGGGATGTGCCGAAAATCTTCTTATGGTGCTTCCAAGTTGTGTTGGAAGGCTTTTGTGGTGCAGGAAGCGATATATACCCATTCATGGACAGTCTATGTATATTCTAAGGATTATGTGGTGGGAATGGGGTTGTTTACCCACTCATGGTCAGTCTCTTACTACCCTTGGTGGGATTACCTAGGCACCTAAGCATGGGTGGCCAAAGTAGGGCTCTGTGGGGTGGCATCCTCATCATGTGGAGGACTGTATGCCACACTACATTGGTAGTGGTGACTGCTAATAGGAGACCTTCTATGGAACTCTTTCATTGATTTTATGAGGCCACCATTGACCTCTATATATTCCACCCTTAGATAATTGGTTAACTTGTTATTGTATTTTAATGAGAGGCTCCCAAAACAATTTCAAACGGTGATAGAATCCAGTTATTTCTTTTACCCCACCATTATATGGGTAGATTGTCAATAGTGATTCAGGTCTTGGATGGATTTTCACATAATCTCTACTTTTGGGATATTACCATTCAAATGGTACTCCTTGGACAAAGAATTCTCCACTTAGTGTAGAAGGAATTGAGTGGGAGATAACATCCTCTGACTCAATGAGGATCCAACTCATGAGAGTGTTGATGCATAATTATTTTTTGATTGATAGGATTCCATTTTGGATTGAAGAGAATTCTGATGAAAGTGTATAATTATTATGAGTAAAAAAACAAAAAAGTAATCTACTCAAAGTATCATCACAAGTAGATAAGTTCATGCTGATTGATTTCCTTGAGAGCTCCATGTTGGGATCACTTTCACATACTATGAGTACAAAAGATGAAATAACTTAAAATGTGGGTAGCACAGTTATCTCAATCAATGAAGGATTCACATCAGATTTAATATTTTGGTTTCATGCCCATTTTTTGTTATTTTTTCCAATGAGGATGATTCATGGAACAAAAAATACCCAATAGTTCATGCTTCTATGATATGGACCTACTTTCCAAAACTAGAAAATCACCAGGCATTTTTCTAATTATGACTAGCGACTCACATTGGTGAAGAGGATCAGAGGCTAGGCTCATCACACCCTTTGGGGGGGGGGAAATATTTTATACTATGGGAATCTCTTATAGATTTAATTCATATTCATGAACCCTTTAAAAAATAAATATAAGGACAGTCACCCTTCAAATATGAAATCAATCACATATACATGTGAGAGTAACCATATGAATATGTCACGACCCGCCCTCGGGGTCCGTGTCGTGACTACCCCAAGCCCGCCTTCCATAGGCCAGGGGCTGGCGACTAGCACCAAGGCGTAAATCCCGGTAAAAAGGGAAGGCATTGCCTTTGTAAAGTAAACAAACACCACAGAGTAAGCAAGCGGAAAGTAAACACTAAGCAAAAGCAGAGTACAACTGAAAGTGCGGAAAGGTAAATGGGCCAGTATACAAACCCAAACTGAAAGTAAAGTACAACTCGAAAGGGAAAACAGCAACTGAAAAGTAAAAGCCGCTACACCGGGCTGTCCACTGGAAATCCCACCTGAAGGGTGGGTACAGATAGCTCCACTGCTCCACGGGTCCCGCCGTCCGCTCCGAGCACGTCCCGTCCAGTGGTCCACCTCCAGGTACCGTCCTGCTCTGCAAGCCTCAGCTAAGATCAACGATGTCCGTCGTCTGCAACCAACACAACGTAGTGCGGGCAAAGCCCGTGCAGGGGTGAGTATAAGCTACTCAGTAGGGACCCCGATACCCCCTGAAGGTCTCTCAAATCCACAAAGGATAAACCACAAAGAAAGGTACAATCACAAAGTAACAATCGAAACTGCTTAGGTATATGCCCATACATATACCTAAGTCATCAAATTCAAATACGCTCCAACCTCCGAGCCCAAGTACAACTCATTCCACACAGGAAAGTAAACGTATTCCACACAGGAAAGCAAAACGTAATCCACACAGGATAGCACAACACGATCCACACAGGAATGCAACAGGATTCAGCTCACACAGGTATACATCTTCGAAAGACGATAAAGATGATCTCTGATCCATCTAAGTCATCGGACCCACGAAGGATCGATAGGTAACTAACCCCCGCAAAAGACCCACACAGGATCGGGCCCACGTAGGACCTGTAGGCGCTGGTTCACACAGGACCACTGAGCGCAAAGACCCACAAAGGATCGGACCCACACAGGATCGGGCCCACACAGGACCTGTAGCACTGATCCACGTAGGATCGCTGAGTGATGAAGTCGTCGTCGTCGAATCCACACAGGATCTCTGTACTGTCGTCGTCGCAGTCACAGTAGCAGTAGTAGCAGTAGTAGTCACAGAACAGTCGCAGCCAGCACTAGGGTTTCCGCACACAGCAAGCTCGTTCGGAGGGTCCGCTCCACGAGCCGAGAGGCTGATACATCAACTGTCACAAAATCCAGAGTTGATGTATCCAAAAGTTCCGTATCGTCAACAGGAACTCAACGCAACAGACGGCGCGTCGATCGGACGCCCGGTCTGAGAGTTATTGGCATTTTTGTTCCCGGGGCCCGGTTGGTTTTTAAGGCAAAACCAACCCGACCGTACTCCACCTGCGTCCAAACCTCGGGAGGAGTATGCCAAAAGAACCATCTCACTAAGAGGAACACAACAAAACTGACGGCACGTCAATCGGACGTCCGTAGCTCAAGATATGAGCGTTTCCGCTCCGAAGGCCCAGTTGGTTTCGTGAACGAACCAACCCGGCCGAACAAAAAGTATTCCGAAACCTTGAGTGCGATATACCAAAACGACCGTCTCGATCCAAGGATCGCGTATCCGTAGACGGTTCATCAATCGGAGGTCCGTGGCTCAAGTTATGGCCAAAAGAACGAAACTGATTCGAAACGGGGGGGTCCGGGTCCGGGCCGACCCGGCCCGGCCGGCCGGCCGGCGGCACGGCGGCGCGGCGGCCTGGCGCCGCATGGAGGCAGCGCGCGCGGAGGGGGGGGGGCAAATCCCCCCGCTTTTTGGAAAGGTGGCGCGGCATTATGCCGCGCCCTTGTGTCAACAACGGCCCCCCTCCTGGGGGCCTGCTTCGTGGAAAAACCGGGGGGCCGCCTGCCCCCCCTCAAGGAAACCGCCCCCTCATAAATGAGGGGGGGTTTTTAAGCTGGCAGGGGTAATTTATTTCCCCCGCCTTTTGACCTTCCGGCCGGCCAACTTCCGGCCGGTTTTCTCCAACGGGACCGGAAAATCGGGTTCCCTTTCCGGCTTCCGACGCCGGCGGCCCGGCCGCCGGTCTTCTCGTCCCGTCGCGGCCCGGAACCGGCCGTGGTGTTCGTCGTCCGGCGCGGTGCGACGGCACCGCGCCCCTCCACCGCGCCTCCGATTCCCCTTGACGCGGCGCGAGGGCGTCGCGTTCTTGATGATTCTTCCATTGCGCGGCGCGACGGCGCCGCGCAATATAAACATACAATTATCCGCGTGGTGCGACGGCACCACGCCACCTTGTTTCCACCCGCAAGATAAATCAACAAGAACGATGGAGGGGGTTCGGCCGTGTTCATGCGGTCCGACCCCCTCACGTTAAACGATAACACAACTTAAAATCCTTACGTTAGTCATGCATGAACCACGAACAAGGATAAATAAATAAACAAATTACAACAACCCCTACCTTGGGTATAGGTTCGAAGATTTGTCAACGTCCCGCGGAATACAACGTCGCAGAGGTCGGGCGTCGCGGTAGTCGTTCGTCAAATCCGATGACGAAGAGGTACGTCCGAAGAGATACGTCGTTGGCGAATCTTCGTATGCCGACGAAGGGAGTCCGAGGAGGAAGCGGCGTTCCCTCTCATTGACACGGAAGACGAAGAAGAGAGGAGTGGCGTTCTTCGTCGGAGCTTGAGCGTTCTTCGTCAAGTTGAGCGTTCTTCATCAAAGATTGAAGAAGGAAGAAAAGCTCTCAAAAGCTCCCAAGATGGCTAAAGAGTTCTAACCCAACAAAATAAGATAAGAGCTTATTTTATTCACAAACTTAACAAATGAATTTCAAAGGTTTGAAATTCAAAAAGGATAACTCCAAAATTAAATAACTCATGTCATTTAAAGAGGGGTTAAGGGAGTTGGGAGAAGATGAAAAGTTTAGGGTTCGTGTGGGCCCCACCACACTTAATCCTCTCAAGGGAGGTTAAGTGGGTGTGGGTCCCACCCCTAACTTCCTTTGAGAGAAGTTAACTAATAAGTTTAAATAAAAATATGTAATCCACAATTTTTATTTAACTTATTCTAAACTCCCAATAACTAACTCTCATCCCGAAATAAACGCAACCTCGGAAAAGGTCTCCTTAAGCGAATATCGGTGCTGCGAGTTCATCGGTGCCCTCAGATTTCAATTCCGAGCACCGGATCAAAAGTTAGAAAATCCCGCTCGTTCGTTCACTGAACATACCCGAGCCAAACTTCGGAAATTGATTCCGGGCACTCCGGGCCCCGGAATCAGGTTCCGTCAGAAACCGCGCTCTTGTAAAATTCCAAAGAAAATTAAGAAAAATTTTCCCTTGAATTTTACGGGTCTTTACATTACTCCCACCTCAGGGCTTTACGTCCCCGTAAAGATACATCAAAAACTAGGGAAACAAATGAGGGTACTGAGCACGCATCTGAGCCTCCCGCTCCCATGTGCTCTCCTGGAGATTCCCGTGCTGCCATCTGATGCGCACAAGAGGAATCGATCGCCCACGTAGGACTCGCTCCTGTCGATCCTCTATCTCCACCGGGACCTCCGTAAAAGTCGCCCCATCGTCAACGTCAAGCTCCCCATGGTCAATGATGTGCGTCGGGTCGTGCACGTATCTCCTCAGCTGGGATATGTGGAAGACATCATGCACCCGGTGCAACTGAGGTGGCAGAGCCAGGCGATAAGCCACCTCGCCAACCCTGCTGAGGACCTGGAAGGGTCCGATGAAGCGCGGAGATAACTTGCCGCCTCGGCCAAATCTCCGAATACCACGTCGAGGTGAGACCCGCAAGAAGACGTGGTCGCCATCCTCGAACTCTAGTGGCCTCCGCCTCCTGTCAGCATATGACTTCTGCCGGCTCTGAGGTATCCTCATCCGCTCCTGGATGACCTGGACCTTCTCTGTCGTGGCCTGGACCATCTCCGGTCCCACAAGTGCTGACTCCCCAGGGTCTGTCCAGCACAAAGGAGATCTACAAGGTCGGCCGTACAACGCCTCGTACGGTGCCATCCCGATGGTGGAGTGGTAGCTGTTGTTGTACGCAAACTCCACCAAGGGTAGGTGGTCCTCCCAGCTACGACCATAGTCGAGAACACATGCGCGGAGCATGTCCTCGAGAGTCTGAATGGTCCTCTCCGTCTGACCATCCGTCTGAGGGTGAAAGGCTGTGCTCAGACGTAGCTGCGTCCCGAACACCTCCTGTAACCCCTTCCAAAGCCGGGAAGTAAAGCGGGCATCTCGATCGGATACGATAGATGATGGCATGCCGTGGAGCCGCACAATCTCCTGAACGTAGAGACGTCCCAAGCTCTCCACTGAGCCATGCTCTCTGATGGGTAAGAAGTGTGCCGACTTGGTGAGTCGGTCAACAATCACCCATATGGAGTCGTGACCTCTGGAAGTGCGTGGAAGTCCAGTCACGAAGTCCATAGATATTCCGTCCCACTTCCACTCCGGAACCTCCAAGGGTTGTACCAAGCCTGCTGGTACCTGATGCTTTGCCTTCACTTGCTGGCAGGTGAGGCATCGAGAAACGAACTCTGCTACTGCCTTCTTCATGCCCGGCCACCAGTGCTGTCGTCTGAGGTCCTGGTACATCTTTGCCACTCCAGGATGTACCGCCAAAGGAGAGGTGTGAAAATATCTCAGCACTTCCTCTCGCAAAGCGACTGGTACCATGGTACGTCCTCTGAAAAGGATGTCATGCTCTGCTCCAAGGGAGAAACCATCAGGTGCCTGTCCCGAGGATATCTGTGCACGCCGTGTCTCACAGTCAGCGTCCCCACACTGTGCCTCCCTGACTCACTGTAGTAGTGGAGGAGTGACTGTGAGAGACTGAAGGATGGATGCTCCATCTCTATCCACAAAGGATATCTGCAAAGAGGCTAGCTGCTTCGTCGCCTCCTCAAGTAGCTGAATGCCCGTCCTCCTGCTAAGGGCATCGGCTACTACGTTCCCCTTCCCAAGAGTATAGACTATCTCAAAGTCATAGTCCTAGAGGAACTCGAGCCATCGTCGTTGTATCAGGTTCAGGTCCTTCTGCGAGAAGATATACTTGAGGCTCTGATGATCGGAAAAGACTGTAAAGCGCTCGCCCATCAGGTAGTGTCGCCATGTCTTCAGAGCGAAGACCACTGCTGCTAACTCCAGGTCATGGGTAGCGTAGTTCTGCTCATGCGGCCTCAACTGACGTGATCCATAGGCGATCACTGCCCACTCCTGCATCAGAACACATCCGAGTCCGGTCCCTGATGCATCGCAGTAAACTACGTACCCTACTCCCTCCTCGGGCAACCTCAAGATAGGTGCGCTAGTCAATCTCTGTCTCAGCTCCTGGAAGCTCTGCTGACATCTGTCTGACCACACGAAGGGTTTCCCCTTCTTTGTCAAAGCTTTGAGTGATGCCGCAACTCTAGAGAAGTCTGGAATGAATCTCCGATAGTATCCAGCTAGTCCCAAGAAACTCCGAACCTCAGTCACGCTCCTGGGTGGTTCCCAAGCTAACACAGCCTCAATCTTCACGGGATCCACTGCAACTCCCGCCTCAGAGATAACATGTCCCAAGAAGTGGACCTCACGTATCCAGAACTGGCACTTCGAGAGCTTACCATAAAGCTGGTGCTCTCGGAGTGTGTCTAGTACAACTCGCAAGTGATAGGCGTGATCCTCCTCAGTCGTAGAGTAAATCAGAATGTCGTCGATGAAGACCATGACACACCGATCGAGGTATGGCTGAAAGATCCTGTTCATGAGAGCCATGAACACTGCTGGAGCATTGGTTACACCGAAAGGCATAACCAAGAACTCATAGTGGCCATACCGACATCTGAAGGCCGTCTTCTGCACATCCTCATCTCTGACTCTGAGCTGATGATAGCCTGACCTGAGGTCTATCTTTGAGAACCACCGTGCTCCCTTGAGCTAATCAAAGAGGTCATCAATCCTCGGTAGCGGATACTTGTTCCTCACTGTCACCTGGTTCAGGCGACGATAGTCAACACAAAGTCGCAATCTCCCATCCGCCTTCTTGGCGAACAATATCGGGGAAGCCCAGGGTGAAACACTGGGTCGGATGAACCCCTTGCCCTGCAAGTCCTCCAACTGTACCCGTAGCTCTCAAAGCTCGGCGGGGGCCATCCGATATGCTGGAGTGGATATCGGGGCTGTCCCGGGGTACAAGTCAATATAAAAGTCTACCTCTCTACGAGGAGGTAGCCCTGGAACGTCGTCGGGAAAAACGTCCGCAAACTGATCCACCACTGCAGGAAAACCAGGACTCTGCACATCAACTGCTCCAAGGATGAGGCTAGCCAACTGATGAGTAATGGGCTGTACTCTCCTCCGCAGAAGTCCATCCTGTGTTGCTAAGGCTCCCTTCTCGCCGGTGAAGGTGAACCTGCTCCCGTCGGTGCGCACACATCGCACCTTGCGCCTAAAACAGTCAATCTGTGCATGGACCGTAGATAGCCAATCCATGCCCAAGATGACGTCGTAAGGCCTCGACGCTGCTACAAGAAGATCCCAGCCGAAGCTCTCGCCTCCTAGACTAAGCTCACACTGCCGGCACCAGTGCATAATCGTCGAGTCTGCTCCCATAGGAGTCTCTAGCCGTAAGGATCGAGCCAACGGATCTGTCGGAATCTTCGAGCTCCGAACAAGGGCAGCGGCTATGAAAGAGTGACTCGCTCCTGTGTCTATAAGAACTGCAGAAAGGGTGGAATAGACACAGATAGTACCTCGAATCATCTCGGTTGTGCCGTGGTCATAGGCCTCTGCTGCCTGGAGTTGTGCCTGTCTCTGCCCGCCATCTCCCTGTGGTCGGGGTGGACCTCCTGGTGGTGGTGGTGGCAGAGCCTCAAAGCGTCGCCCACCACCGGCTGCTCGTCCAGCTCCTCTGCCTCGTCCGCCTCCTCCCTGCGGACCGCCACGGTCGACCCTCTGTCTCTGCCTCAGTGGTCCCTCAACTGTCTGCTGCTCCTCGGCATGGCGGGTCGGGCAGTCACGAGCCATGTGGCCCTGCCCGCCGCACGAGTAGCACTGTCTGCCTCTCGAAAGACTGGCTCCTCGCTGTGTGCCCCGCACTGCTGAGCCAGTGCCCTGAGGTCGTCTGCCCGAAGGTCTGGTCTGCCTGGACCCCTGAGTCATCCGTCGACTGCCTGCTGCAGATGACTCTGCCACGTGCCGCCCTGCGGTGGGTCGCTGCGCTGGTGTAGACTCAGCAAGGAAGCTCTCGATCAGAAGAGCCCGCTCCAGTACTCCTCTCTGAGTCGGTATGCTGAGGGAGATCAGCGATGCCCTGATCTCGTGTCTCAAACCCTGCTCGAAGGTCCGGGCCCGAAAGAATGGGTCCCGTACCATGTCGGTCGAGTAGCGCGAGATATCGGTAAATCTTGCCGAGTACTAAGCGACCGTCATGCTGCCCTGCCGCAGCTGAAGAAGCTCCTGGATGCGCACCGCATGAAGGGTGGCTGGGACGAACTTCGAGCGGAAAAGGCTCTCAAAGTCCATCCATAGAAGATATGCCTCATCGTGCACCTGGAGCATCAAGCTCCACCATCGTCCTGCTGCTGCGTGTAGTAGGCTCGCAACGAGGATCACAATGAGGTCTGCTGGTGTCCTCACTAGCCTAAAAACTCGTACCACTGCCTCCAGCCAGTCTTCTGCTGCCTGGGGATCCGTCTCCCCACGAAACCTAGGCGTTCGCTAGCGCTGAAACTCATGCAGTGCGCTGAGGCGACGTGCATCGTCAGCGGCTGGTGCTGGAAGCATCGGGGGCTCGGCGGGTAGAGCTACCGCCGGTGCCACTGTTGACAAAGGGCCCTGCACCGAGGCCTCGTCGCTCGGTGGGCTGTCGTCACGCTCGACTCTCGGAACCCTAGCTGGCTGCCGTCGTGGGGCCATCCTGAAAAGAAAACAGGTGCGCCACGGTCAGAACAGTATACCTGGTGAGCTGATATAAGTAATCACAAAGAAAACTTTGAAACACACACACAATCAATGTTTTCGTGCATTAAGTCGGAAATCAGAAGCCAGGGTCCTGGTGTACGGATACGTCGGCCGCCGCACCAACACTGGACTCCCTGGACTGATAACCACACTCAATACGCTAAACATTATTGCTTCACATAGAAAAGATCAGAGTTCGCGGTAGAACCGAACTCCTTTGATACCAATTTGTCACGACCCACCCTCGGGGTCCGTGCCGTGACTACCCCAAGCCCGCCTTCCATAGGCCAGGGGCTGGCAACTAGCACCAAGGCGTAAATCCCGTTAAAAAGGGAAGGCATTGCCTTTGTAAAGTAAACAAACACCACAGAGTAAGCAAGCGGAAAGTAAACACTAACCAAAAGCAGAGTACAACTGAAAGTGCGGAAAGGTAAATGGGCCAGTATACAAACCCAAACTGAAAGTAAAGTACAACTCGAAAGGGAAAACAGCAACTGAAAAGTAAAAGCCGCTACACTGGGCTGCCCACTGGAAATCCCACCTGAAGGGTGGGTACAGATAGCTCCACTGCTCCACGGGTCCCGCCGTCCGCTCCGAGCACGTCCCGTCCAGTGGTCCACCTCCAGGTACCGTCCTGCTCTGCAAGCCTTAGCTAAGATCAATGTTGTCCGTCGTCTGCAACCAACACAACGTAGTGCGGGCAAAGCCCGTGCAGGGGTGAGTATAAGCTACTCAGTAGGGACCCCGAGACCCCCTGAAGGTCTCTCAAATCCACAAAGTATAAACCACGAAGAAAGGTGCAATCACGAAGTAACAATCGGCACTGATTAGGTATATGCCCATACATATACCTAAGTCATAAAATTCAAATACGCTCCAACCTCCGAGCCCAAGTACAACTCAGTCCACACAGGAAAGTAAACGTATTCCACACAGGAAAGCAAAACGTAATCCACACAGGATAGCACAACACGATCCACACAGGAATGCAACAGGATTCAGCTCACACAGGTATACATCTTCGAAAGACGATAAAGATGATCTCTGATCCATCTAAGTCGTCGGACCCACGAAGGATCGATAGGTAACTAACCCCCGCAAAAGACCCACATAGGATCGGGCCCACGTAGAACCTGTAGGCGCTGGTTCACACAGGACCGCTGAGCGCAAAGACCCACACAGGATCGGACCCACACAGGATCGGGCCCACACAGGACATGTAGCACTGATCCACATAGGATCGCTGAGTGCTGAAGTCGTCGTCGTCGAATCCACACAGAATCTATGTACTGTCGTCGTCGCAGTCACAGTAGCAGTAGTAGCAGTAGTAGTCACAGAACAGTCGCAGCCAGCACTAGGGTTTCCGCACACAGCAAGCTCGTTCGGAGGGTCCGCTCCACGAGCCGAGAGGCTGATACATCAACTGTCACAAAGTCCAGAGTTGATGTATCCAAAAGTTCCGTATCGTCAACAGGAACTCAACGCAACAGACGGCGCGTCGATCGGACGCCCGGTCTGAGAGTTATTGGCATTTTTGTCCCCGGGGCCCGGTTAGTTTTTAAGGCCAAACCAACCCGACCGTACTCCACCTGCGTCCAAACCTCGGGCGGAGTATGCCAAAAGAACCGTCTCACTAAGAGGAACACAACAAAATTGACGTCACGTCAATCGGACGTCCGTAGCTCAAGATATGAGCGTTTCCGCTCCGAAGGCCCGGTTGGTTTCGTGAACGAACCAACCTGGCCGAACTCAAAGTATTCCGAAACCTTGAGTACGATATACCGAAACGACCGTCTCGATCCAAGGATCGCGTAGCCGCAGACGGTTCGTCAATCGGAGTTCTGTGGCTCAAGTTATGGCCAAAAGACCGAAACTGATTCGAAACGGGGGGGGTCCGGGTCCGGGTCGACCCGAACCGGGTCGACCCGACCCGGCCCGGCCGGCCGGCCGGCGGCGCGGCGGCCTGGCGCCACATGGAGGCAGCGCGCGGGGGGGGGGGGGCAAAGCCTCCCACTTTTTGGAAAGGCGGCGCGGCATTATGCCGCGCCCTTGTGTCAACAACGGCCCCCCTCCTGGGGGCCTGCTTCGTGGAAAAACCGGGGGGCCGCCTGCCCCCCCTCAAGGAAACCGCCCCCTCATAAATGAGGGGGTTTTTTTAAGCTGGCAGGGGGAATTTATTTCCCCCGCCTTTTGACCTTCCGGTCAGCCAACTGCCGGCCGATTTTCTCCAACGGGACCGGAAAATCCGGTCCCCTTTCCGGCTTCTGACGCCGGTGGCCCGGCCGCCGGTCTTCTCGTCCCGCCGTGGCCCAGAACCGGCCGCGGTGTTCATCGTCCGGCGCCGTGCGACGGCACCGCGCCCCTCCACCGCGCCTCCGATTCCCCTTGAAGCGGCACAACGGTGTTGCGTTCTTGATGATTCTTCCACGGCGCGGCGCGACGGCGCCGCGCAATATAAACATACAATTATCCGCGTGGTGCGACGGCACCACGCCACCTTGTTTCCACCCGCAAGATAAATCAACAACAATGATGGAGGGGGTTCGGCCGTGTTCATGCGGTCCGGCCCCCTCACGTTAAACGATAACACAACTTAAAATCCTTACGTTAGTCATGCATGAACCACGAACAAGGATAAATAAATAAACAAATTACAACAACCCCTACCTTGGGTATAGGTTCGAAGATTTGTCAACGTCCCGCGGAAGACAACGTCGCGGAGGTCAGGCGTCGTGGTAGTCGTTCGTCAAATCCGATGACGAAGAGGTACGTCCGAAGAGATACGTCGTTGGCGAATCTCCGTATGCCGACGAAGGGAGTCCGAGGAGGAAGCGGCGTTCCCTCTCGTTGACACGGAAGACGAAGAAGAGAGGAGTGGCGTTCTTCGTCGGAGCTTGAGCGTTCTTCGTCAAGTTGAGCGTTCTTCGTCAAAGATTGAAGAAGGAAGAAAAGCTCTCAAAAGCTCTCAAGATGGCTAAAGAGTTCTAACCCAAAAAAATAAGATAAGAGCTTATTTTATTCACAAACTTAACAAATGAATTTCAAAGGTTTGAAATTCAAAAAGGATAACTCCAAAATTAAATAACTCATGTCATTTAAAGAGGGGTTAAGGGAGTTGGGAGAAGATGAAAAGTTTAGGGTTCGTGTGGGCCCCACCACACTTAATCCTCTCAAGGGAGGTTAAGTGGGTGTGGGTCCCACCCCTAACTTCCTTTGAGATAAGTTAACTAATAAGTTTAAATAAAAATATGTAATCCACAATTTTTATTTAACTTATTCTAAACTCCCAATAACTAACTCTCATCCTGAAATAAACGCAACCTCGGAAAAGGTCTCCTTAAGCGAATATCGGCGCTGCGAGTTCATCGGTGCCCTCAGATTTCAATTCCGAGCACCGGATCAAAAGTTAGAAAATCCCGCTCGTTCGTTCACTGAACGTACCCAAGCCAAACTTCGGAAATTGATTCCGGGCACTCCGGGCCTCAGAATCAGGTGCCGTCAGAAACCGCGCTCTTGTAAAATTCCAAAGAAAATTAAGAAAAAATTTCCCTTGAATTTTAAGGGTCTTTACAGTATATATCAAAGGTTCTCTATCAATGGATCCATATGTATGTATCTAAGGTTATCCATTGATATATCCATCTATATGTATCATATTTTCTCCATATAATCTTTTTATTTACTTTTTAATGCCTTATTTTAAATTATTGTGATTGAAAGATTCATAATTTGGTGATCTATAATTTATTTCCATCTAGGGAGGTGGTATATATTTGATGTCGGGATCGGTATAGTGAGAAGGGATTCCTATATATTCTTTTGAAAAGAATCAGAACCCACATATTTTTATTTATCTTAATGGGACACATAATTTATTTTAAGGTCATGTGAAAAATTATAATCTATGAATTTTAATTTCATATGGAAGGTATTTCTAGTTGAAAAGGTGTCTAGAAAAATTTGGTGTGCGACTTATGCATGAGTGGCCCTTGTTTGTTGGACGCATAAGTAATATGGCTTGATGGTACTGGATTGGTATTAAAAGGGATATGGAACTATAAATATATCTAAAAATGGTATTATAGGTTAGTGAGGATGAGATAAAAAAGTACCTGGAAGGAATATTTCCTCCCTAGTGAAGGATGATATTACTGAGAATATGGCCCAATAAAAGTGGCAGTAGAATTTAGATGTCAGGTTTGAACCTCGTGGAGGCTTCCTATATGTCTCATCAAGATGGGAATAAAAGACCTCATAGTTCATAATGTTCTTTGTCTTACACCTGAGTTAGAGGCCCATTTGTTACTTCGTTAGGAATATATCCCTCTGAAGGTAACCCTCATGGTGAATATGTAACTTTGAGAAGATGGAAACATGATTTAGGGATTACACATAGTAAGAGGCCCGCATTATTTAGGGCTTACACCTACTTTGATCCCTAATAAATATTGATAATTCTAATGTCATGATACCCACTAATCTCTAATCCCACATGAGTTATGTTTGGTGTGGGAAACAATTGATAGTAGAAGATCGGAATGTTATAAAATCATTTATAGGATGGGATTACACCTAAATCAGAAGTCCAATTGAATTTTTTTCCTCATCCATTGTTGTATGAAGGTGAATATATAAAAGGTAGGAGGAATATGAATACTATAATAAAGTCTAGGAGCTTAATCCAAGATGTATTCCAATTAGGGACACTCACTCCTTATCTTCTGGTAGATGAGGGTGAGGCTATGGAAGGGCAGTCAGGGAGGAAGGTGGTTCTTAACCATTACTATCTTCTTGGATAATTCTAAACCCCAAGACAAGGATTACATATCTGTATGGATACTTCTTGGTTCACTTCTCACTTCAAAAATCATGCAAGAGTTGAATTTCATTTCCTGATCCACTTCAACTATCTTTAAATTTGGGATCATTGTTACCACATGAATGCATGATTATGAGCATTCCAAGGACCCTGGATATTAGGGAGGTTAAATATGGAACATCATTTACCATGGTAATGAATGATCGTGAGAGGGAAACATAGATTCAACTCATGCTTAGAAAAGATGGATTTAGTGGTTGTGGGGGAAGTCTTGCTGATCACGTTCTTGGGTTTTGTTGTTCATCAAAGGGAACCATTTTGATAGTTCATAGAGGGGCCAAGATGGAGTTGAATAAAATGTAGAAGGAGGTAAATGACAGAGAAATGGTAAAATTCCCTAAGTATACCACATTAATTATATTGTTCTCTCTATCTAGGATGGGTCATCATGAAGGGTTTCTTCTGGAAAGGGTATTTCTTCATGAGATGATTCCTTCATAGATGAAAGGGGGTCCCCTTTGCAGATGACCAGGTGTGTCCTTTTTCTTATAAAGGGTTTCCCTTTATGGGTGGGGACTCTTGGATAAGGATCCCTTTATGGGGTCTCCCTTTCATTTACAGCATGGGGTAAGTGAATTACCTGCCGAACTAGAAATATATCACTTGGTATTCTCTAGTATTCTCCTCCTTTATCTCTATCATCTCCCCACTATCCATGTCCCAATTTCTAGTGGGAACATAAGGTATTTATAGGTCATGGGAATAATCATTTTCCCAAAATTAATGGTTGGTCACATAACATACCTAATGCTATAAGGTAGGTAATAAAAATTATGCTTTCTTTGTAAAGGATTTTCATTTGAAGGGGTGTTTGGGTCACCACCCCGCACTACAAATGATTTTTGTTTGAGGGTTTGGTTAGGAAAAAACATCACACCACAAATGAAAATATTTTTTATGGGTTTGATATTAACACATCACACCATAAAGGAAATTTTTTTCTGGGGGTTATAATATTACTACCACACACCACAAAAAAAATCATTTCTAGGGGGCATGAAATTACCACCTCATGCTACAAATGAATCTTATTTGAGGGGAATCCATGTAAAGTGGTGGTCCTGCATAACATGAGGTGCTACATGGAAAGGGGATATCTTATTTGTGTTTCAATATATTTTTCCAATTTTTAACTCCATATATCATTTAATCTATTTGATTCTATATTTCCCAAAGTTATAATTGTTTTCTTAGATTCTTCATGATATTTTTTGACAAAAAATTAACCCAAAAACACATAAAATCATAGTAGTTTGATTCCATCACCCTTGATATTCTATTTTAAATCAGTAATGAATATTCAATTCAGTTCAGAAACAAAAAAAAACTATAATAAGTTAAGAAAAAAATCACAACAATGTATAAAGGTTTTAGAAGTTCCACATAATAATTATCAAAAAATACTTCTTGCACACACATAAAGAGAAGAAAGAATTAATATTTGTCCCCAGTAGTAGATTGAACACTATATTAGTTTTATTAGTTTTTTATTGTTTTTCACTAATTGTTTTATTAATTATTTTTTAGGAACTAAGACACTTTACACACACCTTCCCCAACAAAATTTCCAAAACTGGAATAGGATGGAGGTCATCAGAACCATCAATTTTTCATTTATATCTTCTACTCCCATTAGATAGTGGTGATAAAGGTCAGTCAAAAAGAAGGGGTGAAATTTATTAAGGGATTTATTGATAATTAATATTCTAAAAGAATAATTCAATGATAAAATATGGATGAATGTTGTGTTAAATGAGGTGGAGTGTGAATATATAAATAAAGGAGTTAGTCCCAGATTAATTTAGGAGAAATAGAATTCCTATGATATCAAGGGAAGTCTAGTTGAATAGTTTTATTAATAAATTATTCACTATGATAAATGATTCAATTAGAAATGAAATCCATACCACTATAAATGTATAAAACCTATCTTGATAATAATACTGACGACTAAACTTGGAAACAATATTTTTTAGAACAATACTCTCATGGAATAGCATTAAATGAATGATCAATATCATTTAAAATATTCACTATTACTGCAGTCATAAATTTCCATCTTCTCTGATTCCTTTTTTCTAAATCTATAGATATATTGTAGGGGTAAAAAGACTTTAAAATATCCTTGAGAGAGATATTCAACTATTTTGAATACTCTAATGAAATAAAAAGGTCATGAGATAGGAGTTGATTTGAATAAGGAAGTAATATAGAACATAAAATGATTAGCAATTTGAATCAAAAATAAATCCTTCAATAATTAAAGTACAATTCATTATTGAAAGGGAATAAAGCACAAGAATACATAATCAAGAAATAGATGGAGAAAAATGAAAGGATTATAATAAAATATTCTATATAGAGTTGAAATATGTCACTACACACTTTATATTCATCCTTATCTCTCCCATATAATTGTAGCTCATGAAATTCAAAAAAAATTATTTGCTCTCCTCTAGAGGTGTTAGTTGCTAATATGAGAGTGTGTTCAGGAATCTTAGACTCCTCCTCTATTCCCCTTTCCTGAGAATTTATTTTTTTCTTTTTTTTATCTAAAAGATCTCACAATCCTTCTTTATAGGTAGCATCGACTCCAATACTTTCATATTTTTTTCTTGTGATAGTCACATGTAATTAATTTTCCCTTTTTACTTCTAATAAATGTTGAACATGGATCTAGTTTATAATGTACCAATTGCACCCAATTGTCCAGATTTAACCCCCGGGTCACCTCTGGGAATCTTTTAGAATCCATTAGGTAAACTTTACTATAATCCTATCCAACCTCACTATATCTACTTTGTTATTCCATCAACATTTTAGTTTCAGGACGCGGTAATATTGGAATCTAATAGAATCTCAGTAATCATAACCAAACTATCGTTCATCCTCGATTTATTTTCTAATAAAATATCTATGGAACTTGACCTCAATCACTACTTCTCATAAAAACTTAATTCTTTATCTTCTTCAGTATTTCAGACCATCAAAATCTCAACACCCTATATTCGAATTCTTAAAATCATTAATTCTACTATCAAATTCCTTCAAAATGAGATCCCCTTCAACTCAATCACTTTATCCTTCATCATATTCTTCATAAAACCATAATCTGGCATTAGCTTCAATCAAATTATTATAATAGCTTGATGCTTCCCAAAATCCGTACTTTTATGATTAAACTTTAGTCAAACTAAAATAATATTGGATTATACAACTCCCCATCATAGATATAAAAATCATAAACTTTCATTTGCCTAACAGTATAATCACTAAGGTATGTGATTTCATATGGTACATACCTTTGAACACCACACAATAGTGCATCTATGGTGGTGTAATAATAATGTTTAGAAATATGGATATCCACACCATCTTTATCTTCTACGTCAAGGCACGCCTAAAAACAGAATCACGGCAATAAACATAAATCCAATGATGGAGTCTCCCGCTCATAAAATTCATCACTAAAAAAATTCTTCATCAATAGGAAAGGATAGTAGTGATCGTTCATTGAATACCCAAATTTGAAGACTCAATCTCAATCGGTTTCCTTAATATCAATCACTCTCACTTGACTCAATAGAGTATCCCCAAAGGATTTGATATATCATCCTCAATTTTTTTCAATTCTAAGACAATCTCAAGATCCTAGATATATCCCTATCCAACTCATTGGAAAACATTAACTCATGTTCCATAATAGGTTGAGGTGTTGTGTGGCTGCTGAGAATTTCAACCTATGGTCAATTTCTCCCCACTCATGCAGTATCTCAAAATATAGACATGATAGCTTGGAGATTCATGTTATAGTTAGTGGGATGTTCTTGTGATAGGTTATGATTTTAGGAATGGTAGTTTGATGGAAAGGGAATGGTCAATCCACTTCCTTCTTTATTTTCACTTGATGGTAAGGTGTAACATATTGATAAATCCCATGGTGGGTTAGTGCCTTTAGAAAATTCTCATGCAAGGTAGGTTTAGTTTTCTAGCTTTTGAGATAGGTTATAAATAAGGCACGATAGCTTCATCTACCATGACTCTCCCAAGGAAAGTCCTTTGATCACAAATGATAAAACAAAAATAGTAATTTTATATCATCATTTAAAAATACAACTATATTAAAATTTAAAGAAGCAATGAAATAAAAGTAAAAATTTCTAAAAAAATACAAAAACACTTAAAATTAATATTTTAAATGAAAATTAAAAATAAAATTAATATAAATTAAAATAATGAAACGATTTATAATTTAAACATAAAAACACACATTTAAATATAATATTAAAAGATTTAGTTTTTCAATGAAAATTTAAACACTATACTATAATTATACAATTAAAGAAATATTTTATCATTAAATACATAGTTAATACAATAAAAATAATGTGGAAAATTCATGAAATAAATTATACACCAAAATAACAATTACCTATAGATGTATATAAATAAGAGAATGTTTCCATGGATTCTTTCATAGGTCTTCTGAAGACATCTAAAGGAAATAAAATTGCATGGTTTATGGTGGATCAAACTAAAAATATTTCCTACATCATATCCATTCAAGAATATTTCACAGTTGAACAACTTTACAAGATATATATATAGTAAGTGGTGAGGAAGCATGGGGAACCAATTTAGATTATATATAATTGAGATCCAAGGTTCGCCTTGAAATTTTAGAGTATTTTTTAACATGAATTGAACATAGAGTTGAGATTTAGTATGGTATATCATCCTCAATCAAATGGTAGATCTAAAAGGTTATCTTGACCCTTGATCACGTGTTGAGATCTTTCTTGATGGACTTAAAAGGAGGTAGTGATCAATATCTTCCACTAGTTGAGTTCTAATACAACAATAATTTTCACTCAAGTATACAGATAACAATATAAAAATATCTATATAGAAAGACATATATAACTCTGATGTGTTAGGTTGAAGTTGGTGAATGGAATATATTTGAACCTTAACTAGTTAAGAAAAAGTATAATTTGTTTTAATTCATTCATCAACACATTAATGTAGTAAAATATTTATAGAAGAGTTGTGTTAATAATCATATATGAGTCATAGTTTTATTTTGAGGATAAATTGTTCCTTTCAATATTTCCATGGAAGGGGGTTATGGGGTTTAGAAATAATGGACATCTAAGACTAAGGTAAATTTCCTCCTTAAATATTCTTTATAACATAGGATTTCTGTCCTATCAACTCATTTTCCACCAAACCAATTTCAAGTGCATAAAGTGTTTTATTTATCTCTCTTAAGGATGTACATACCCAAACCTAATGTGTACTAAATTTGAAGTTGATATTATTCTATATTGAACTCTCTAATGAGGATAAATTGGTGAATATATTAGATTATGGAGATAAAATACTATATAACAAGAAACCACAACTTATCAAAATAATTTACTAAAAGTGAAAAGTAGTGATATGGGAACCTAATTATGTAATGAAATAGATGTATATCCAGCTATTCTCAGATGGATATATTGTATAAAATTAAAATTTCAAGGATGAAATTTAATAACCAATATTTTTCAACATTATATCTATAAACCCTTTTTAAAAAATTTATAGATTCCAAATCTAAGGGAAATGGGAAACCCAATAAAAACACAACATTATTGCACTGAAACATATAATAAATGCTAGGAAAAATAAAAATATTGACCATTAAATACATAATAGATCCTATAAATGGGTCTTTACATCAAAACTTCTCCATAAAACAAGAATATGAGATATGGGAATGTAACTCAAATTTATGACACTGTAAAAAAAATTAGTGTCTACCACTCACTACTTGAAGGGATGTGACATTCAGATAGTGAAATGTTAACCTTAGATAAGATTAATTTTTTATAAAGGTCATGAATAATTGAAAGGGATTTCCATGACCCAAGTTCCATGTGAGAAACAATACAAAAACAAAAAAATCCTATAGAAACAGTGGTCAAAATTGTGCAGGGGGCCAAAACCTGTATAAAGTCATGACAGAGTACTGATGGAGGCAGAATGTTGGCTATAAATATGGCATCTTTAGAGTGTAAAACCCAAACCCCTATATGATAAGTGAATTTAGAGAAATATAATTATACTTTTTAAAGGCATGAATCTAACAAATAATAATAAAAACCCTATCATCCTCCTAACTTACCAAAATATTCACATGTGCAACCCTAACATGAAGATAAAAAATGTCTACCACAAGAGTATCACTTATTATTAAATAGAAACTCTATCATCACCTAATAAGGCTTCTAAATATGATTAAGAGAAGTTTATAAAGATAGATCACATAAAAATCTTCAATATAGATCATGATAGATGAGAAGATTTCTATATTAGAGATGGATAGAATATTAGGGAAATTTTAAATGCCAATTTAAAAATTTTATCAGATGCAAAAAAAATCTGAGAATGATAAATCCTAAGTAATAAACCTATCCAAGAATGATAGATATAAAATAATCATTATTGGATATTGTTTATGATAGAGTGTACGACCTAAAATCCAACTATCACCATAGTGGAAGTACTAAGACCCTCTAAGAATGATCTTAACTAAAAAACATCCAATGATTGAAGATCTATGATGGAAGTGGGGGAACTATGATGAATATCCTCTTATAAGTAAAATTTGTAATGAAAAGATGATGGTGGTCCCCAAGCTATAAAACTTATTAGACACACTACTACATAAGATGCCAAAAAACCTAAAAAATAAAGATCTAGAGGACCCATATTTAGGGGGAGGGGATGAGATGAATAGAGAAAGAAGGCAATCAGTAGAGGGAAAGACACTAAAAAAGAGATACTAACCCTAGAAATATATTCCTCTATTTAGTTAACCATCATTTCTATTTATTTCTTAAATTTCTAAGATTTTTTAATATGAAATTTTATTACATGACTTATATGTGTAAAATATATAAGTATTTTATTTTTTAATCATAGTATAAGGTATAATTTAAATAAATCACATGTACTATGAAAAAAATTAAAAAAATTATTTATCTAATATAGAACATTAAAAATGGGATAACATAGGTATTTTTAATAATATATCAACTTTATGTTTTATTGGTATTCTAATATGAATTCTTACTTATTTATAAAATATTTATTTTAAAATATATAGTTACTTTTCTCATATCACAACAGATGGTAAATGATCAATCACATAATCATTACACATTTAATTTTTTTTTACTTCATAATATAAATGATGGTTTATTTTAGGGATAAATATATTTGTTTGATATTATTTATTATGTTTATCTATTTAAAGAATAATTTATTTATTAGATATTTCATAAATTATATTTATGATTATTCTATGGTTTTTATTGATGTTTATTACTATAATGGTCTAAGAGATAATTATATCATGTTATGAAATAATAATGTGATTTTCAATTTAAAATGAGGTATTAGCTATTTCAAAATATATATTAATATATAATAAGTTTTTATTTATAAATTTATTCTTTTATAATTGTACAATGATTTTAAAAAAATAAGCAATATATTTTGAATATTCTTTTTAAAATTCAGTGGAAGGTTATTGGTTGAAAAAGTTATAAATAATTTGTTATGATAGTAAATAGTATTTTTTTTATTTATATTCACTACATTTAATAAAAAATTATGGTAAAATATTATAAATGATATTTTTTATTCAGTCTATGTTGTTTAATACTTTAAAGGATTTTTTTTTAAAGTCAATATTCAAATTCAATTTGGTTATATGTTGAGTGATATATTTTAAATTGAATTTATTTTAAAGGAATAAGATTTTAAATCAAATTTAATTCTATTACTTATTGTATTACAAGTTAGGGACAAGGCCTATTTTATTGTTAAAGAAATAAAACCCTCTTTTTTCTGGGTCAAGAGGTATCCCATTACATGGCATGAAATCTAAGATAAATAAAGCCTTATTACATGAAGGTTAGTAGCCTAAAACCTAGGTGTGTGTGTCTGTGTGTAAAAATTTTTATAGTTGTGGCTACCTAGGAGCCCACTCGTCATACGCCGCCAGCCAGCTACTGACTATGCATGTGTCTCGTGCTCATCTTTTTTGCTTCTACCTTCATCGACCACCTTTTCCACCATTGATGTTGGCCTCCCAAGCACCTTACCTATGTTCCATTCTATTAACAAACCCCACATTCACCTATTGTCATTACTTACTCTATTTTTCACCTCACCCATCAACTATTTTATTATAGTTTGAGTAATAAAGTTAAATTCCATTTTTAAAAATGAGATTTCATGTTTTAATTAAACTTTAAAATATATTATTATATATAAGTATAAAAAGTTATAAATGACTCCATAAAGATATAAAAAATGTAAAATATTTAAGATACCTAAAATATCAATTTATATGTTCAATATATGAATTAAAATTTGTTATAGTTTGAGTAACACACTTAAAATTATTTTAAAATAAAAATTTGAGTTTAAATGGAACTATACTTACAATTATTATTTTTTATTTAAAATGGAATAAAAATTATGGTAAATTATTAAGATTATATTATAAGATAGTATAATCAAAATATCATATAAAAATAAGTCAATTAATATAAAATAATTTTTATGTTAAGATAACTATGAAAATGTTTATCAATGTTGAGACACAACTTGTGCCATAGAGGAAAAATAAAAATTGGTGGATTGAATGACAAGAAAGGGAAGGGTAATGTTATGTGTAAAATTAAGAGAAAAATATATTTAATAATAAATTATTTTTATACATATTCATGAATTTTAAAATTATATAACAAATTAATTATCCAAATATGTATGCAATGACAACGCAATGCTTGTGCAAACAAGAGAAAGGTCAATATGATAGTTCAAAAATATTTAAAGTGATAATGTTTAGATGAATTAGAGTATTTCATAATTTTTTGTTATAAAGTTTATAGTTATTTAATAATTTAATTATTTAAATTTTAATTCCATAGTTCTTTAGATATTTTTAAATTCAAATTATAATATTTACCATGAAAATAACTGTAAATGATATTCAATGTTAAAGATGAATTTAAAATTAATAAAAAACATAAAACCTTATCTTGAAAAATATATGGATGATAGATGATCTAAAATATATTATACTGTCCATTTATGAAATGCTTTCCACTTGAGAATAACATTATTATCCCTTAATTAATGAGTATTTGAAAAATTCCACATAATCATATCTTTAAAAGGAGACGGATTCTAACATTTCTAAAATAGATCTAATGTTTAATTTTATTTTAAAACTATACTCAAATTAATTATCTTATAATAATTCCACACATTTTATAGGCTTTGGTCACAGACTTGGTCCCAAAGGCTTCCTTTCAAAGGATATCCTTAAGGGGATATTTGATACAAGAATGGATTTATAAGCCTTGGTCAGAAAATTATCATCTTAATTTCTTTTTTTTGAGACATTTTCTCTACTCTTAATTTATTTTGGTGTATATAATTTTTGATAAATTTCATTTATCATATTTTATATTCAATTCATGATAATTACAATTCTATTTCATGTTATGTCTTTTATTTTGTTTTTGACTCTTACATTTAGGTATAGAAATAGGTGTTGATAATTGGGTACTAAACCCAATAAAAATTGGTTTGGGTACCTTTGATGTGGGATAAATTAGGGTTTAGGTTTTGAAAATAATACTCGATTATTAATTAGTTCATGTTTAGGTACCATCCAAGGACTACTTGAAAAGTGAAAAAATATATATATAATAAAAATTAAAATTACTTTACATTAATTATTCTTATAATTATTTACTTTAAACGTATTTATTAGGTGTAATATAGACATTTTTATAATTAAGAATATTTATTACATTGGAAACCTATGAATTCCTAGGGAGCATGAACCTAACTATTTAAATGGTGTAGAATAATCCATCGGTTGAATTTGGGATAACTACTAGCGACATATACTGTACACTAAGATACAATGCTGAAAAACTATAGACAAGTTGGCCTGTAACACTGACAGTGGTACTATAATAGTGTGAAATTTTACATGCTACCATATCAGAGGTGATTAGTGATGATGAAAAGTTTTTATAGATCTATATATTTACCACCACTAGTGTTATATCACAATGGACTTATTGAGGTATTTTGAACTATAGGAACATGGTTTATAGTAGAACTGCATTGATTAATGAGATTATTCTAAGATGGGGTATTTAAACTCTAAGATTATACCCTATATATTAATCAAAAAAATAGTGAATTTTTATTTATCTCTATGGATGTAGTTATTATTCTAGAATTACCTAAAACTTAGGTCCTATGATTTTTTTATTGTAATTTTATTTTTTATCCCTTTTACTCTTCTCCTAGAATCATCTGTCGTTAGAGCTCCAAAAAATTTTGTATTACTAAAAACACAAAGTTATCCTGAAAACATATCCTAGTTGGGTCCTCAATAGATGGTTTATTTTAAAAAAGCTTGTGTGTAATGGCCTGGATCCACAGGTATCAACCCATTGTATATTCATTAGGCTTGCGGAGCTCAGAGGAGGCTTAGAGGAAATTTGAAAGATTTTGGGTACTGAGAGCTGGGATCAGGGAACTTTCACGACATTAAAGTAGGTTTCATGTAGTGTAAAACAATTACACAATGTGAAAGAGGGTTTCATTCCATGTAATATTTTGGGGTTTTTAAAATAAAATAAAGTGAATAGGTGATGTGTTTTTGGTGACAACTCAACCCTAGGGATTACACGTCATGTAATTCCCTACTACAGTAATATTTTAAGAATTTTTCAGCCACTTGAGTTTCTAAAACCCTATGTATGCTATCATATTATAGTTTCCAATAGCCCTCTACTTCATCATTTTGGATTCCCTTTGACGGGAATTGATCCTTAGGCTTACATCTTTGATCTATGGCAGTCTGGAAATCCAAGGTGCATTCTTCTTTCATTTTCAATCAGTTTATACTGGTTTGATCTAATTTTCTTCATGTTATTCTTGTATTACTATGGAATTTGTTTACCCATGTTTCTAATAGGGTTTCTCTCAGTTTTTTTTTGGTGTTTTG
Organism: Viscum album; assembly: GCA_963277665.1. Classification (NCBI taxonomy): domain Eukaryota; kingdom Viridiplantae; phylum Streptophyta; class Magnoliopsida; order Santalales; family Viscaceae; genus Viscum; species Viscum album. The sequence goes on along the minus strand of OY728125.1, from coordinate 165,201,115 downwards.
GTGTCACGACATCCTTGGATGGATGTAGTTCTTACGGGAGGGGTGATCAGAGATCCGTTGTGTGGTCCATTCTTGTGTGAAGAATGATAATAAACTTTTGAGGAAGGGGATTCATTTATTCTCTATTATTTATATGAAATTATAGAGTTATAATTATTTATACCCTTGTATTATAATGAAATTTACCTAATTAAATACTTTAATTGGATTAAAGAATTGGTATCAATCGCACAATGATGTTTCTGCTTTGTACTATGATAACAATTTACCTCTTGATTTTCTAGATAGTGTGATTTCAATGACTAAACATTATCATTTTTATTGCTTAAAAGGGAATACAAAAAGAGACAATCATCAAAGAGGTCAAAAATATTGAAGCCCAGTGTGATGTCAATGCCTTGATTGGTTTATCAAATTGTTCTTGATAGAAATTGGTAAAGAACATAAAGTCGAAATTAAGTGATAATTAATTTTCTAAAATACTAAACAGTAATGTTTAATAAATTTGGTTTTTTTTTAATTTGATGATAATCAAATTGATGCAAGTGTGCATGTTTAATTTAATTGGTTAATGAACATAAATAATGTTGATGCTTGTTGATAAGGTAATTAAAAGAATTTAAAATTAATTTGTTAATTAATTTGTGATATCTTACGATAGGATATTACTTAGGTTTCCAATAGTTAGAACCAGTGATAATAAATTCCTTAATTCAATATGGAAGAAGAAATGGTTGTGTGATAAAATATAATTCCTTTAGAGGGATTGGGTTGCCTGTTTTCTTGGAAAGGGCATGTGACTTGTGCTTTGGATCTATGAGAGCTCATTGCATGTGAAGGCTGGATGTCTTTATTTAGGGCTAAGAGCTTAGTTGTTATGTTTTTTTCCTACTTCTTTTTATGTGACGTGAGCTTGGGATAGCTAAGCTTAGAGGGCTATTGTGGTATGAGGGATAGGGGGCCCAGATGTGTTCTGATCCTGGGATGGCTGATCCTGGAGGGCTATTGTGGTATGTGTGGTTGGAAGGAACATATGTTTTGTGGTAGCAGTTACCACTTATAGTGGTGACGTGCATTGGTATATTCATGTGGATGTTGGCGAGGACATCAGATATGAAGGAACGGAATGAACCTGGGCTTACCCATTTATATGAAAGTTGGATGCTAGTTTAAATCAGTTGTTTGGATGGTGGATAGGTTGTTTTTTATCTTCTTTCCTTTCCCCACTGCTTGAGGTATTTTTTTTTTGTTACTCTTCTTCCAATATAGGTTAAGGCACTTAGGTTATTCCACATGCTTTCTATGTTTAGGTTATCATGGTTGGATGAGTCTAGAATCCTACTATAAGTGGAAAATACTCAATAGTTAGTTCACCTAATCACCATGTTGAGCCCCTTATGTTTGGTATATTAGAATTTTTTCCTATAATATCTAGTAATATGGAAAGTAATATTGTTAATAAATGAATAAATGTTTAACCCATGGGGTTAGAGCTTGTCGGGATGCAATGCTGAGGTTGTAATTCTTAGAAGTCGTGGACTCATTTGGCTTATGCCTAGAGGGCGTGGATATTTTGTAGAATGGTAATGAAATATTATGTGGAAATTGATAATGGTAAATTAATGGTTAAATAATTAATTTACATAAATTGAAACTGATTGAAAAAAAGAATAAAGTAATTTAATGTAGCTCTTTAAATGGTTGTGTGATTATATGATATTTTATCATATTAGTGGCAGCCATGAGTCCAAGAGATGTTAGTTATAGTTGGATCTGAGACTAGGTTATTCCCATAGTGTGGTTGTGAGCTATATTATATTCTATACCTTTTGGTTTTATGTATGATAATCCATTATATTGGTTAGGATAGCAGACGCCCTAGGAATATTGAGCTCTTGGTGTGTTTTCCCCAAGATCCCGATGGGAGGATGGATGTATGAGTACCCCCTTTGGCCATACTCCCTTCTCTTGGTAGTTACCTGTGCTAGTATGCATGGAGGTTATTTTTACCTATATATGCGTGTAGTGGGTTTTAATTCCTTATGTTTATTTCACACACATATATTCTAGATATAGTTTCCTAAGGACTACTATAGTTATAATGTGTATAGGCTATGACAGCTTGAGGATCCTTACTCTGTGCATGGGCTGTGATGGCTTGAGGTATAATAATCGATGTATGATACATGTTATATGAGTTGTGGTGGCTCCTGGAAACTACCTAGTTACTTTTGGTTACATGGACATGTTGGTATGTTGCACAAGGTGCATGTTGTGGCGCTTCGATGAGGTGTTTATGGGATAGCATTTTTTAGAAAGAGATGCTCAGGACATGCGACGTTGGTGTAAAGTGGGAAACTAGTGGGGAAGCAGTATCAGGGTGCCCTTGATATTATTTGTTATATTATATACTCTTATATGTGATACCTAGTGAGAGTATCTATGGTGAGGCCGGGAACTTAGTATTCATATTTAGGTGATGAGTTAGTTTCACTTGTTGTTTACTATGTTTTAGCATTCTTTATTTACCTTTTTTCATGAGATACTCTAGGGAGGATCCTATTGAGTATACTATTATACTCACCCTATGTATATATAAACTGTTTTCAGGTCAGTTGGATTAGGTTGGTGATCAAGCTGTTTAATACTAGCTTGGGGGTTTTATAGGATTTTTTGGGCTTTGTGGTCATTGTCGTCATTACTTTCTTTTGGTACTTGAAATTTTCTCTTTCAATTGTAGTAGTTCCTACATGACATTACATTTGTGTACATGGGTTTTCTTTTATATTTTATTCTGTTTGAGAGTTTGTTGATGTTTGTCTTATCTATCTCTTTTGTATGTGTTTTTCATAGAGGGTAATGCCTCCTATCTACATGTTTATTATACTCTCGGTGCTAGTCGCCAACTTGGGGCCTACTAGAGGTGGGACTTAGGGGTCACTGTCTCCCTTCTATCATTTTCATCCTAGAAATGGTACACTTTGTGGGGATGGGGTCATGATAGAGTGGTATCAAATGTAGTTTGCGGGATAGGATGGATTTTGGAGTTATGCACAAGTGAGGTTTCTTGGGTTGGTAGGGAAATGGTGTTAGCTAAGTTTATCAAGCACTGTAAACAAGGGATACTACTTGAGATGTTGGTATTTAGGTCCCCTATGATCTGATGAATGGAACTTTAAGCTTATCATTTCTACTAGATTAGGTGATACTAGTTGTAGGGTAGAGACCTAGGAAAGCATCATGCATCATTCTTCTTTTCTCCTGTGTTTGAATGGGTATACCTTGGTATAGATTAACATAAAATGAATAAAAGAAAATAATTCATTAATTAATGTTAAATTCTTCCATATTCCAGGTTTATGAGCACTAACTGTTTATTCTTTTTCAGGCATAGCTCCAGGTCAATGTCCCCATCAGGTTCACACAAAAGATGTTCAGCAGGTTGGGCCAACAGATTTCCGCAGAATAGGTTTTGACAATGATGAAACTTGTAGGATGACACTTTGAGAGATTCAGCTACATATTATTCATATGTATGAGGGATCCATTTCAGATACAGTCAAAGAAGAATGGTTAGAGTAGGTTGAGATTGACTTCACTTTGATCTATTCTCGGAAGGATCACTGGGTATCATTGTCTTTGATGATGATGTGTGGGGAAGTGAGACAGTGGTGGTTCCTTTTCCTCATAGACCACAAGGAGTCTACAGTCTCATGGGAGGAGTTCTGAGACTAGTTTAGAGTTGAGTTTCTTTCTTTGTCAGTGAAGGCGGCCAGTCACTATTAGCTGCTTACCCTTCGGCAGGGGATCTCCAGTGTATGAGAGTTTGGAATCTTTTTCCAAAACCTTGTATGATATGATTCAGACCTATTATCAGATGAGGAGGCCAGATAGAGGAATTTTGAGGAGGATTTTCGTCTAGAGATCCAGCACCAGGTCATCCCATTTATGTTAAATATATATCTCAAGGTGATAGAAAGAGCATGGTTCATTGAGATGATGTTATCCAAAACTATATCGTCATGAGTGGGGAGTCATCAGGATTCCTCACGGATTAGATATTTGGTCTATGGTTCCCCGTTTTTAGGACATAAGAGCTTCTGATCAGCTGAGGGTAGGACCCTTCCCTCAATGTCTTATTTCTCGAAGGGCAGTGGATCTTAGGCCTATACTAAGGGATTTGATGCATGTTTTTCTTATAGAGGCTAATTTAATTAGTGGAAAGAGTGCCCAAAATTTCTGAGCATTCAGTATGTGGCAGTTTTTCCGCTTCAGGTTCCTCTGTTGAGGTAGTTCCAACCAAGGCATCAGAAGCAGGTTGCTCCAGTTTTGGATTAGTAGAGAGTAGTTGGTTTCGGCAGAGGATATCCCCAGGATGATTTCCATCCTCAGAGAGTATAGCACAACCATAGAGGTGGTCATCAGTATGGTCATAGATGTCATGGAGAAGGTTGTGGTTAGCTTCATGCTTTAGCATTGCTAGTGCCAGGTGAGTGAAACATCATTTGAGGTACCCTTTTATTTTTTTCTACTTGGGGGTATACCTTGTTTGATCTAGAAGTGATGCACTCCTTCATATCACTTATCTGTTTCCTTGCTTTGGTACTTGAGGTAGAGTGACTTACTGTACCCTTGGCATTGACTACACCAGTTGGAGGTCGAGATGAATTGTTTGAATTATGTAGAAACTGTGATCTAGTTCTGGGGAAACATTGCTTTTAGGGAGACTTCCTATGTTTATGAATACAAACATATGACATCATCCTCAGCATGGATTGGTTATATTTGGTGAAGGCTAACATGGATTAATTCATAAGGAAAATTGTGTTCTTCGATGCTGATGGGGAGATAACAATGTTTGTTGGTGAAGAAGACCCTTGGATGGGTTAGAGGTGTGTTCTGTCCTCGTCATCCTTGAGGGTCGAGATGATACTGAGTTCATTGGAGGTTCAACAGTTATCATTTCATAGGGTCATAAAATAGTACCCTAATGTATATATAGAGGAGGTTTTAGCATTACCCCCTCAATGAGAGATCGATTTGGGGATCTAACTATAGCTGGTCATGTCTCCTATATCGAGTTATCCATATAGTATTATGCCTTCTAAGTTGCGATATATGCTTATACAGCTCGATGGTTTGTTTCATTATGATTTTTTTGTTCAAGACTATCACCGTGGGGTGCACCAATTTTGTACATAAAGAAGGCTGACATTAATTTGCAGTTGTTTATCAATTATCATCACTTGAACTAAGTGACAGTGAAGAAACTCTATCATTTTTGTAGATTGATGCTTTATTTGATCAATTGAAGGGGGAAAGTTATTTCTTAGAGATCAATTTTCATTCAATATATCATTAGATGTGTGTAAATAATGAGGTTGTCCTGAAGACTGCTTTTCGTTGTCATCATGGGCATTACAAGTTAGTTGTAATGTCATTCAGTGTAACAAATTCTCTAGTTGTGTTCATGGGGTTAATGAACACTATATTCTGTGAGTTCCTATATAATTTCATGGATGTTTTCATCGATGAAATAATTGTGTACTCCACATCTAATAAGGATCATGTAGAAAATTTGTGTTTCTTCTTGGGAGTTCTTCACAATGAGAAGTTTTTTGGGAAGTTTACAAAGTGTGAGTTTTGGACTCAAGAAGTATCTTTCAGGGGTCATGTTGTATCCCAATAGGGAGTAGCTGTGGATCCATCAAAGTTAGAAGCAGTTGTGTTCAGGGAATCCCCCAAGGCAATAGAAGATCTGTTAAGTTTCATTGTTTTTGTAGGCTATTACAAGAGATTTGTAGATGATTTATCTCAAGTTGCAAATCCTCTGACATCTTTGACTGGAAAGGATCATGTGTTCATGTGGACTGATTAGTTTCAAACAACTTTTGAGTATTTGAAGGATAAGTTGGTCAGTCCTCAAGTTATTTGTCTACCAATAGAAGGAGTTTAGTTTGAGGATTTCTGTGACGCTTCATTTCTTGAGTTGGGTTGTGTTCTGATGTATCATAGATCAGTGGTTTCTTATGGGTCTCTACGGTTACTCCACCAAGAGTGTAACTATGTCACCCAAGATCTCAAGTTTGTGGAAGTAGTGTTTGTCCTGAAGTTATGGATACATAACCTCATCAGTGAGTGTTTTGTTGTCTTCACCAATCATAATATCCTAAGGTATGTTTTCTCCCAACATTACTTGAACTTACTTCAATTTTGGTGGATGGATTTTTTATAGGATTACGACTTCAATATTTTGTATACACCTAGAATGGAGAATTTCAGGGCTGATGTTCTGAGTAGGAATTCATGCAGTGATGCAGTACGGGAATCATCTGATTCCTGGTTATAGATGGAATAACTTTCAGCATTGCACCTAGATATAGGAGAAGTTAGGGGAAGAGTTTTTCTTTTTTAGATGATGGTGAAGTCATCTCTGATATAATAGGTGGAGGAGTCCTATTTGGGTGATCTTGAGGTGGATGTATGGAGATACTGGGTTGTTTGTGATGAGGCCCCTGATGGTTGGTCTGAAGATGAACAACACCATGTGTTGTTTCAGGGAAGGATTTTCATTTCTTTGGTGATGCATGAGATGGTTCTTTGAGAGTTCCATAGTTCTCCCTTATAAGTAAATCTTAGCATGAAAAAGATTTATCGAGCCTTGAGAGGTCAGTTTTTATGTCCTGGGTTGAAGTGTGCAGTTGCAGGGTTTGTGTCTTGATGTTTGTTCTGTTAGAAGGTGAAGGATGAACACCATGTTCTCAGTGGTTTTCACCAATCATTAGATGTTCTTTAGTGGAAGTGGAAGGGAATCTTCATGGAATTTGTTTCATATTTACCTTGATATTAGGGAGGATATGATTCTATATGGGTGTTAGTGGATCGTTTGATGAAATCGGACCACATTACAGCAATCAAGAAGTGGAGATCAGTAGAGGTATTGTTGAGGAAGTATCTAGAGGAGCTGGTGAGACTCCACAAAATCCTGAGGATGGTCATTTCCAATTAACATACTCATTTTATCTTCGGGTTGTGGAGAGGTCTCTAGAATGTATTTGGTTTTTAGTTATGCCTTAGCACTACTTTTCATCCACAGACATATGGTCAGACAGAGCAGACCATCCAGACTCTTGAAGAAATGTTGCGCTCTTGTGTCCTAGATTTTGTAGGTTTATGGATGAGGAACCATTCCCTAGTATATTTTTCTTAAAATATTATTTTTCACCCCACCATTGGTAAGAAGTCATTTTAAGCCTTGTATGGATGATCTTGTCATTTTTTGTTGTGCTATAATGGGGTTGGAGAGTCAGCAATTCTCAGGATGGAACTGGTATAGAATATGACGGAGATGGTTTAGGTGATTCTCAAGAGGATGAAGGTAGCACAAGATTGTCAAAAATATTATACCAATCCTAGGGAGATGCCTATGGAGTTCTATATTGGGGATCTTGTGTTATTGAATGTGACTCTCCATTGTGGGAAGTGAAGGTTTGGTCATTGGAGTAAGATTTCTCCTCAGTTTTTTGTGCCTTTCATGGTGTTGTCTTTTGTTTGAGTCATGGAATATTGGATAGCGCTTACCCCACGATGATCTGAATACATGATGTTTTTCACATGTCACAACTTCATCGTTTTCTTCATGATGACTCTTACATCATCATTTGGGGTGAGATCGTTGCTGACGATGAGGTGACCTTAGAGGAGCAGCCTGTAGAGATCCAGGACCACCATTAGAAGGTTTTGTGTAGGCATGTTATCCCCTTGGTTCATTTCTTTTTGGAGGCACTGTGGCATGGAGGAGAGTACTTGGGAATGTGATTCACAGATATGAACTCGGTACCCTGAATTGTTTGATGTTTAGGTATTTTCTTGTAAAGTGGTTCATTTTTTGGTTATAGACCTTTTCTATTTTATATATTTCTCTTGTTTCTTGTTCTGGCTTTCTCTCTTTTGAGAGGTATCTCCCTGAGAGATTTCTTTTTATATGGTTGTGGTTGTTTCATATTTTTTCACGTGTTCCTCTAGTGAGGTGGTTGAGATCTTATGGTGATGAGAACCTTGAGACATATCTCGTGAGGTTGTTGTTCAGATGATCCCTTTTATGTTTCCTATATGGGCTGATTTTGGATTCTCGAGGATGAGAATTTTTTGAGAGGTATCTAATGTAAGGGCCCGGATCCACATGGATCATCCCTTTTCATGTTCCCGAGGCTTCTAGAGATCGAAGGAGGCTTAGATAAAGTTTGGAGGAGTTCGGTTGATGAGAGCTGGGAGAAGGGAACTTTCATGATGTGAAAGTAGGTTTGACACTATATAAAATAATTACATGACATGAAATAGGGTTTCATGATGTGTAATATTTAGGGGTTTGAAAAATAAAATAAATTGAATAGGACATGCATTTTTTGGTGAAAACTAAATCCTAGGTATTACATGTCATGTAATTCCCTACCGTAGTAATGTTATAATAATTTTCATCCACTTTGGTTTATCAAACCCTACAGCTGCTCTTGTATTCCATCATATGGAATCCCTCTCCTTCATCATTTTGGATTCCCTTTGATGGGAATTGATCCTTGGGATTCCTTATTCGATTTTTGGCGATTCGTAGAGATCCAAGGTTCAGTCTTCCATCATTTTATATCAGTTTCTCTCAGTTTGGTCTCATTTTCCTCCTATTCTTATCATCATGATATAGAATTTTCTTACCCATGTTTATAATGGGGTTCATCTTAGTTGTTGTTGGTGTGGTGGTATTGTGGCCTCCTCGAATGGATGCAGTTCTTGTGGGAGGGGTGATCGGAGATCCGTTTCATGGTCTATTCTTGTGAGAAGAATGAAGATGACCTTTTGAGGTAGGGGATTCATTTATTCTCTATTATCTATGTTCAATAATAGATTTATCATGATTTATATCATTGGATCTCAATGAGACTGACCTAATTAAATACTTTAACTAGATTAAAGAATTGGTATTGATCGCATAGCGATGTTTCTACTTTGTACCGGGATAATGATTTGCCTCTTGATTTTCTAGATAATGTGATATCTAGGTATTTCTTGGTTTAGAGTGTTGTTATTTATGGAAATTGATAAACAACATAAAGTCAGAATTAATTTATAATTAATTGGACAAAATAATAGTCATGTTTAAAAAATCTGGTTGTTGTAATTTCATGTTAATAAAATTGATGCAAGTGTGCATGTTTAGTTGAATTGGTTAATGAACCTAAAGCATGTTTATGATTGTTGATAAATGAATTAAAGGCATGTTAAATTAACTGGTTAATTAATTTTTGATAGCTTGAGATATCTTGTTGCATAGGTTTCCAATAGTTGGAACTAATGATAATAAATCAGTTAATTCAAGATGGAATAAGAATTGGTTTTGTGATAAAATAAAATGTCTTTATAGGATTTGAGTTTCCCATTTAATTATAAAGTCCATGTGCCTTGTTCTTTGGATCTATCAGAGCTCAGTATGTGTGAAGGATGGATGCCTTGATTTAGGGCAAAGAGCCTCATTGTTATGTTTGTTTCATGCTGCTTGTAATGTGAAATGATCCGGGGATGGTTGATCCAGGATGGATGTTGTGGTATGTGGGGCATGGAGGCTCATATGAGTATTGAGCCTAGGATAGCTGAGCCTAGAGGGATATTTTGGTATGTGGAGTAGGGAGGCATGGATGTTTTTTGGTAGCAGTTGACACCTGGAGTGTCGATATTCATCGATATATGCATTTGGATGTTGGGGAGTACAATATAGATGACCTAATGGGTTGAAGCTAGCCCTACCCTTGATATGAAAGTTGGATGCTTGTTTGAATCAGTTGTTTATTCGATGTCCAGGTTATTCTTTTATCTACATTATTTTCCCAATTCTTGAAGAAGATGGTTTTGGTTATTCTACTTCCAAGAGAGGTGAATATGTGTGGTGTATTCCATGTGATTTCCATGTTTAGCTTCTCTTGGTTAGATGAGTCTACACTCTTATTATAGGTTTAAAATACTTGACGGGTAGTTCACCTACTCACCATGTTGGTCCTCTTGTGTTTGGTAGCTTCGAATGTTTTCCTAGAATAACTAGTAATATGGAAAGTAATGTTGTTAATAAATTAATAAATGTTTAACCCATAGGAATGTATCTTGTTGGGATGCAATTATATGGTTTTAATTATGAGAATCCATGGATTTGTTTTGATTATTCCTAGAGGGCATAGATATTTAATGGAATGGTAATGAAATATTATGTGGAAATTTATAATGGTTAATTAATGGTAAAAGAATTAATTAACATAAAGTGAAACTTATGGTAAAAAAGGAATAAATTAATTTAATATATCTATTTAAATGATTGTGTGAATATAGGATATCTAGTCTTAGCTGTGGAAGTCGGGAGTCTGAGATATGTTAGCTACAGTTGGGTTTGAAACTAGGTTATTACCATATTGTGGTTTTGAGAATATTATATCTTTTAATTTTTTTATTTCTATATGATACTCCACACTTTAAGTTAGGGAAACTAACACCATGTGGATTTTGATTCCTGGGGGTGTTTTCCCTAACATCCTAGTGGGACAATGGATGGCTGACTACTCCCTTCGGCCCTGCTCTCTTCTTTTGGAAGTTACTTATACTGGTATGCATGATAGTTATTTTTCCATATATATGTGTGTATAGGGATATAATGTCTTGTGGTTATTTCACATGCATATATTCTGGATATAATTTCCTAAGGACTACTATAGTTATAATATGTATAGGTTGTGATGGATTGAGGATCCTCACTCGTTGTATATACTGTGATGCCTTGAGGTATAATACTTGATGTATGATACACATTATACGAGTTTTGGTGTCTCTTGGAAACTACTAAGTTAATTTTGGTTACATGGATGTGGTGGTATGTTGCATGAGGTGCATGTTGTGGTTCTTCACCCAGGTGTCTATAGGATAGCCTTTTGCAGAGAGATTCTCAAGATGTGCAACATTAGGGAAAAGTAATAAACAAGTGGGGAAGTGATAGTGGGGTACCCTTGATATTATTTATTATATTATATTCTCTTGTATGATATATTTGGTGAGAGTATCCATAGTGAACTTAGTATACCCATTTAGGTGATGAGTTATTTTCACTTATTGTTCACTATGCTATAGCATGATTTCTTTACCTTTTTTTCATAAGAGGCTCTAGGGAGGATCCTCCTAAGTATATTGTTATACTCACCCTGCATATTTATAAACTATTTTCACGTTAGTTGGAGTAGTTTGGAGATCAAGCTTGTTACTACTAGCTTGGGGGTTTTGCTGGAGTTGTTTGGGCTTTGTGTTCGTTGTTGTCTTTACTTTCCTTTGGTACTTGTAGTTTTTCCTTTCAGTTGTAGTAGTTCTTGCATGAAATCACATTTGTGTAGTTGGTTTTTATTTTATATTTTAGTCTGAGAATGAGTTGGTTGGTGTCTGTCTTATCTCTCTCTTCCTAATGTGTTTCTCTTGGAGGGAAATTTCTCCCATCTGCATGTTTATTATACCCTCAGTGCTAGTCTCTAACCCAAGGCCTACTAGAGGCGGGACTCAGGGTTCACTACCTCTATTATCCCATTTACAGACTAGGAGTGGTACATGTTGTGGGGATGGGGTCATGACATTGAAACTCATTGGATGTTTTTATTTAAATAAAATTTAATTCTAAAACTTATTATAAAATAAAAAAATTAAATGGGTATTTAAAATGAATCATGTTTCAAATGGGTATTGTATTTTAGGTTAAAGTTTTTTTTGGATTTTTAAATAGTATTAATCATGTTTAGTTCTCATGGTTGTTAACTGGTTTCAGTTTTGGGTATCTTCATTTTGATGAGTACATGACATGTTTTCGTACCTACTTACATTACTAAAGCTATAAGGGGTTTCTTGACTCAATTTCCTTTTTTCAGTTATGAAATATATTAATTGAATATATTCTTATAATATTATTTATATTCTATCATTGCATTATTTTATATGTCATTTACTCTTATTTTAAAGGGATTTACTTTTTCCTCTCAAAATCCCTTTCTTGATTGATTTTTATTTCACATGTTATTTTCAAGAGTAATTTTCACATATTTCCTTTTATTATATTATATGTAATATTTTGAATATTTATTGGCCATTCAATATTAATATTTATTTTTTCGATCTTTATTTAATCATTCTAAATTAATTATGAAATTTTTAGGTAATTAATATTCATTTCATCATAAACGAATCATGTTATACTCTTTCATTTATCTATTCTCCTTAGAAAAATGTGTTTACCATATATTTTTAAAGTTCCAAATACCACTTAATATAAATTTAATTAAAGTTTTTAAATGTTATATTCTTTTATTTTCCTCTCAAATATTTATTTTTTAATCCATTTTATTTGATTCAATGGGGTTAACTTTGATTTTTATGCATATAAAGTATAATCTAAGCTTTTAAAAGTTTTATTCATATTATAATTCTTGGAAATTTTACATGTTGAAAGGTGGGATAAAAATTATATAACCACCCAATTCATTGGGTAATAATTTATTCTCCAAAAAAAGAATATTGGAAATAAATATTTAAAGTTATTCTATTATGGGTGATTGTAACGGAGATTATGATGTGCCAAGAAACCTTCAAGATTATGTTAGTATCCTTATGTTTTTATATGATTTTTTATGATCATCTTGAATTCCATTATTATGATTAAATTTTATCATTATACTGATTTTATGAGTGAATGTTTTTTATGATGTTATATGGGTTCAATGTATATTATTTTGGACTATATCAGGATCATTCTTGTGTTTCATGGCCTAATGGAATTTTTGTCTTTTTTCTTTCCCCTTATTGAGATTTATAAGATCATTCCATAAATCTATTGATTTTAACAAGTCCTAAGGATGTGTATGAATGATTGTGAAGTCAAAATTTAGGTTATGGTGATTAGGATTAAGTGAAGCCTATATATCATTAAAGAGCGTGACATAGTGTAAAAAATATCCATTTGGTGGGAAAGGTAGCGTTCTTCTTATATAAGTAATTTCCTAGTTCTATATAGCATTAAACCTAAAGGTCTTAAGAATGTTGGTGTGACATAATATTTGTAAGAAAACATGTAAATATGGGATGGTTATCTATAGGCTGTTAGAAAAAATGAAGGATTGATGTATTTTATAAAACATGAAAAGTAAAATTTTAAAATAAACACAAATAAATAACCATAATCAAAATTTGAAAATCAGATGGTTCACGGTCTCCCATAAATTTTACAACCATGGACACAACTATAATAATATAGAAAAATACTAAAAATAAGGAGGGAATTTTGTAGAATAAATATAAAGAAACTTGAGAGAAAACTATATAAATGAATTGTATAAGATTTAAGGGGTGTATATAGGGTTGTTAATGGTAATGTGTACATTGTAATGGATAAAGTATCCATTGAAAATAAAATTGTCAAAATAGTAACCTGACTACTGTAATAGTAAAGTAATCATTATAAGAAGCTATGAAAATAACTCAATAGTTGAATAAATATCAATATCTAAATATCTAAATACCATAAGATGAATTTTTAAAGTCATAAATATAATTATTTAATTTTCATAAATAAATTAATTTTTTTTGTAATGTATCTTATCATTATTTATTAGATATAAATATTTTAAATTCAATTTATATGTTTAAAATACCACTTTTATGAATTTATTTTCATATAATGGATTAAAAATTTATAATCATCATATAAAATCTGGTTAAGAGTGGATTTTTTTTATTTTTTTGAAATGGTTTAATTTTCAAGTGAATATTAAAATATATTATAAAATATATGCAATACTATTTTCTAAAAATAAAAATATGATTTATTGGTTAAATAAATTTTTTGAAATATTAAATTCCATTTTTAAAACACATTAAGAAATTTCCTAAGGCTAAAATAATATTTTTAAAATATTAGGAAATGTTTTACACAATTAAAACTTAATTTTATTATATTACGGAATTTTTAAATAAATAATCTCTCATAGATAAATTTATTTTCATAATATAAGTTTTCTATTTTGAATTAGGAAGTTGAAATTAGGTTAGATTAAAAAAATATTTTTCATAAGAAATAATATAAATTAATAAATCCGTAAATATAAAACAATAATGAAGTAAGAATGAAATCATCATTCATAAACTTAATATCACAAGTAATCATGATATAGGTTTAGCCTAAATGGTTTGAAATACTAATCCTTATCATATAGAAGACCACTATTGTAAGTCTAAAGAATAGTTAGTTTTATATTTATTATTTTATCTCAAAATAATCCTCCCCTTAAACTATAAATACCTACACTGATAATCTTCTATATCATTATGAGAATATTTTGGTCTCACCTCACCCTAAGTTCCCAAGGTATTAGGTAATTAGAAAATGAGTTGTCTTCAAATAAGAAGTATTATTTATCATTTTTTTTCTTTGAATTTTTCTATTTCTTTATCATTTATATATCTAAAACCAATCATTATTAAGTTATTTAATCATTATATCAATGTAATATAAATATTATTAAACTTATAAAAGTTTATATAAAATAATTATATTATATATATATCTTCGTTTTCTCCATCGATTAAAATGTCCTCACATGGTCGGTATAACCACATACAAAGGTGAATCCTTTTTTTTACATATCATTTCCTTCACTACTGGTTAGTGAAATTTAAGGAAGACGCCAATTAGAGATAGTTTTTAAAATATGAATAATTTTTAACCATTGGTTATTAAATTATGGTAGATTTAGAAATCACAATAGATTCCTGAGTTGGATATTAATTAGTAATGGTTTTTTTCAATTTGCAGCAGTTATTTAAAAACGCTATAAAATAATAATAGACTATGGTTTTTGTTTTAGTAGTGGTCTAAAACATTTTATTTTTTATATAATTTTAGGATGATTTAACCTTCCATATTTATTACAGTGATAGTTTATAAAAAAATATATTTTTTGTCTTAAATTATTAGTGGTTTAAATAATTAATAATTGGCAAGTGGAAAATAAATTTAACTAACAGTTGTTTTTCAGTCGATAAAGATGGTCTAAACACCATGAAATTATTAATGATTTTAATTTTAATTAGTTGTGTTTAAAACCCCAACCAATCACTATAAACTTTCAAAAACTAGAAACCAAGATATTAAATACATTTATTCTTACAAAATAAAAAATTCTTACAACTCAATAGTATACATAACTATAGAAATTGATGGAAAATACCAAATATATGGGAAACCATCATTACCCATAATCCAATTTACAAAAAACAAATTATTAAACAAACAATAGTTTATGTTTTTTTCATAGATACAAAAGAAGTATTCAATTTTTTCTTCATAACAAAATACATAGATACACCTAAGAGGAATCACCATTACCCTTACTCCAAGGGACCATATTGGATCCCCCTGAAATTATGTATGCTCCTTCAAATCCTGATTTTCCTCCTTGATATGATTTTCTAATGCATGCATTAAATATAATATAGATTTTGAATTAGTTTCATTTAATATGGGGTGTAAAAATAGTTAAAATAATTATCAAAATAATATAAAATTGGTTAAATAAATGTAACTAGTTCAGTACTAACGGGGTATGGTGTATTAAGGATAAAATTTTGGCAAGAATTTTCCCTTTTATGCTCTAAAATATAAAATCCAACACACTCCTCATTGCAGAACATTACTCATCCTGAGCTGTGTAACAACTCTGTTTTCTATTAAATAATTAGGAATATTTTAAATGATATTTTTGAAATAAAGGATGTAGTTGACATGGTTTTTTGGGCCCTGTGAAAGTTTTTGGAGGATTAAATATAAGTTTTTGTGTTTTTTATATAAAATGGGAAACACCATGGCCTAGTGAAAGTCGTGGTGGCCCTAGTATGCCTTGGGGTAAAACGGGAAAGTGGGATAATAGCTTCACCAAGTTGTGGTGCTCAGAGGAGGCTACTGTCATCCATAATTTATGAGACCACACCACAGCTTTTTTAAAGGTTGTAGTGAGGGGGAAATTACCTGGGTATTTCCTCACACCCATAGTGGCTAATCGCTTTGATTTTTGTTCAAGAACCACCACATCCAAGTTCGGGTCATGGTGTTGGGTTTGGTGATGGTCGGGAAGGATTTAAAATAGCCAAAACCATAATATTTCTTCTCAGATATCATACATTTCAAATAGGAAACATGTGGATCATAAATGTGGGGTCTAGAATGTGATTTTAGTTGGCTTTTACCCCTATTAATTGTTTATTGCCTCATTTACATGATTAATATTTGATCTTAATGTTTTCCATTAAACTTTTAGGTGAACCAGAGTTATATTGGGATTCCCTGTTATTATTGCGACCAAGGGATATTTTTCAAAAATAGCTTGGAGATCAAATATAAGGATATGGAGGCTTAATCCTATTATTTAAAGATTTAAGGATTTTAGGATACTTGGAACTAGTAGTGAGCACAATGAGTTATTCTTGTTTAATGTTTGTGGATATTATCTTTTCTAATAATCAAACTATCCCAAAGTTGGGAGTTTTTTTATGGTTTAATTCCCCATTCTTGGTTATTAATATGAACATGAATTAATTATTATAAAATTAATTCACGTATCATTATTTCTATTTTTTTATCATTTATTTCTCTTCATAGAATTAGGATTTTTAGATTTATTATTTCTTTTAAAATTTTTATTTTTTTACCCTCCTTGTTATTCAAATTCCATCGATGATGTCCAAGATAATAGTTCCATCATTAGATTCTCACATTTATATTCCTTTCTATTCTCCCTTCATTGTACATTTTTCATCGGTGTTTGATTGTTTAGTGACTCGATAATACTTGGGAACCCATTTCATGGTGTGATTGAATATTTATTTCTATGGATTTTTTATGCAAGTTTGATGTCAATATTGGATATTTGATAAAGGCATGATAGTGAAGATGGAAATTTGATGGTGGTGTAGGTGATGGTGATTTTGTTAGTTGGATAGTTGATGATGACTGTAAGGGATTTTCATCCCATGCCTCTTAATTTTATACAAAAAATTAAACATAATTTAATAAAATACATTACTTAAATAAAATTATATTTAAATTTAAATTTCTTACCCTCAAGGTATATAATGGGTTTAATTATGTAATTTGTTTCTACTTTGGTATGGATAAAGAACAAAATATCAATTTAATCACCCTCATGGTCAACCTATTTTTCCTTTATCATCAAGTCAAAAAAATATACTAATTTAATTCCCTAACATGAAATAAATATATTTGTAATAATAGTTAAAATATTGTCTTACTTGATTTTCTTTAAGAAGTAATTTTAGAGCTATTTGTTTGTGGAATGAATTCTTTCTCATTTCTTAATGTGTTTTTTTAGGTTTATATGAAAATGAAAGTCAATATTAATATAAATTAATTTTTTTAATAAATTAAAATAAATATACTAAGACATTACCAAATACCTTATTTTAACTTGTATGATTCATATACACAAATTTAGTTTATTGATCCTAAGGTATCCCTTTGGGTACCTTTTCATATATATGACAAGAATTCAAATAGGTTTTGTTAAAATTACATGACAATATATACTTGAAATCCTTATATTTTTTCCAAAAATATTTAACATATATTGACTCACAATAACATCATGCACA
Source organism: Viscum album (assembly GCA_963277665.1). NCBI lineage: Eukaryota > Viridiplantae > Streptophyta > Magnoliopsida > Santalales > Viscaceae > Viscum > Viscum album. Next base: position 165,183,391 of record OY728125.1, on the reverse strand, counting down.
TAAAAATCAAAAATCATCTATAAATAATATATACTAAAAAATTATATTACTAAATTAGATGAGAAGGTCGAATAAAAAATCTATAAATATTTATTTTGACTTAGCTTTTGTTGTTTATAGAATATCTCATTTTTTTACAATAAATAGGAATATACTTCTACTCAAGATATGTGATGGTAAATAACATCATCTTATATTATATCTACCTAAATATTTTCTTATATAAGCCTCTAGTGTTATATGTGGGCATCTCATACAAATTAAATGGAACTAATCCTTATAAATTTTTCATTCTACAGACATATGATGTATTAATGTTAATTTTTTTGTAAATTCCCTAAAATAGGGATATCATATTTTACAATATCCCTAAGTCATAAAATATTTTAAGAGTATTCATATGCTTCTATCATAGTATACAATTGGTGTCTATCATAGTGTATGATATATAAACTATATGGGATAACAGTTGCATATTCGTTTCCATGTCATCTATTATGATTTTCTTTGGTTATAAATCATTAATATGATTCATTAATGGGTAAATAATTAAATCATGATAATTTAAAGTGTTCAAATGAACATAACCCAATAGGGATAAATTATTGTTACATATAACGACTTCCAAGAGTTGGCAGCTAATGCTCGGCTCCATTCATTGAATGAAGGGAGCCTATATAATGGGATAGAATCCCGTCGATGGGTGTGTTCGACACTCATAAGCCATAGTTGAAGACCTCTTCTTATTTATTCAACATTTAACTTCATGGAGAAGTTTTTATCACTCATTTCATGTTTAGTGGTCCTATCTTAGCATACAAGGATCCTAGTGGTTAGTGTACCACCAGTGGAAGTGAAAATATTTTTTTCTTCACTTTATTATCTCAATCAACTGATCTCCTATGAATTCGGAAGAGATGTAGTTTGTGATAATAAAATTATGTCTATTTATTTATTTAATTTGTATTAAATTTTTGTTATGTTTATTATATATTGGACATCATAGGGTTTTTTCCATCACCATGATCATATGATGATCTTCCATAACCCATAAATGGTATTAAAGACATGTTAATCAATGAATCAATATCTATTATTTTTATTTAGATCATGCATTTCATAACCTGCATAAGGCCACATCATGTTATATAATATGACATTTCTATATGTAATCCATTTTAAAACATTGATTTAGGATATAAGATATAAAAATTCCATTTTTTAAAGATCTATAGAGTATGACTAGGTTGTATCATAATGTGAAATAAAATAGAATCTATTAGGTTTTTATACCATAGACTATGATACAGGTGATATTATAGTAAAAAACTGAAATCTAGGAGCAAAACAATTTTTTAAATATGATATATTGATATCATGAATTACAACTTAATACTTAAGGGTCATTCTATATGTAGTTTACCTTGATATATGGGTAACCTGATACATAAAAGTATTTATTTTATGGAATTTTTATTCTTATGTATGGTTGACCCCATATATAAATGTTATTCCCTTTATTGAAAAATTGATATGTAAGATCAATTATCCCATACATAAAGGTCAGTACCTTTTTTAAATTTCTAAAATTTATGGGTCTCAACTGACTCCAATCATCGATTATGATTGATAATTCCCCCACTACCAATCATAAAATATAATATAGCCAAAAACGAAGAAAAATTAATATATTGGATAACAATTCTTAAAGTTTATATTTTTTATAAATTATAAGTATTGGGAAATATGAATAGGATATTTTCATTTTTAAATAAAATATGAAATGTTTATATTTATATCTCATATTTGAAAAATAAATAAATTTTTTATTTATTGGTTCATTCCTTCAAAATATTCTTATATATAAAATATTTATGAAATATGGATATTATATATGATTTAATTTATGTGATAAATTGATTCTAATAAATTTACAATCCATAAAATACATACTAAGAGTGACAACATAAGATTTTGTTTCCATCTACATTGACCTCAGTTTGTAATTAAAATTGTTAACCTGGATTTATTTTTTGAATATAGTTTATACAAATTATGTTTTAGAGTTATGGTTAATTAGATTCACTCTTGAGTAAAGTATCCCTAGTTAGAGTGACTTTAGGTTGGAAATTCCATTATCCATGAGTTTTATTCCTTGTTCTAGAAAGGTGTGAGTTACTTATCTATGGATCGAGGATTACTCATGTAGGTATTATCAATTTCATATAATTATAATCCCTTACATGAAATGTCCATGTTACTTATGCATATGATGAATTTGGATATGTGTAAATATGTTTAGCTTTTATTTTTGGCTAAGTAACATAAACAATGTATTGTGTAAATAGTTACACACTAATATGATTTGAATATATTAATTTAATGGTTGGAATAGGGATTCCAAAACTAAATAATTAGAACCATGAATACATAAAATAATAAAACATGAGATAATAAATATTATATGTGATGTACTAGTTATGAATTTAATATAAATTCCATGTATATTAAATTTGGGATAATTTAAAAGAAATACCATCAAATACTAAGTGTGAGATTCCTTCCAAAGAAAAAGCATGTCAAACCTTGATCATCCAACTACGTAGATTCTTTCAAAGTAGGGTTTCCATGGATTATCTAGTGTAAGGAATGGTGGAAATGGTTAACCCTAAGAGTTAAGTAACCAAATACTATTGTAAAGTATGGGTAACACTTTGTTGTAATGCTTTATGAGTTAGGATACCAAAGGAACAGAGATGATTATGTGTATATTATAGACTTGGGAAAATAGTTATCTACTCAACTATCTAATATTCACATATGATATTATTAGGATGGTTCCCTATCAAATAACTAAGTTGTGTGAGGAACACAGAATTGAACTCAAAACATAGTGAAATATTGATCATGGATCACTATATAGATATGATGTGTGGGGTTTTCATTTTTTGGGGGATTAATTTCTTTAAAATTATTTTATGAAAAGATATAAACATGATAATCATCCATAAATATATTTTTTGTACATTATGGAATGAATCATGTATATCATTACTATAAAAATTTATAAATTGGTATTTAAGGTTGAGAAGTGTTCTCAAAAAGAATCATTTTGAGTATCTAAATTTGAATGTTATAGAGATAAATTTCATGAACTATGACTCATGGGTATTTGATATCAGGTGTGCATCACGCATTTGTGTTGATAAACATAGACGTGGAATTATATGGGAATTAAAAAAAGGTGAAGTAGATCTATGGGTTGGAAATATATCATGTTTTGGTGTATTGGAGGTTTACACTTATAATCTAACTATACTTAGTGTTTTAATTAAAGAATTTGGAGAACTATTATTATCTTTTCACCATAAATATAAATTTGTTTTTTATATCTTGTTTGGAAAAGATAGTAGTTTCAATCATTATTAAGGACATAGGTTTTTTATATATAAGATTGAAATTTTATATGGAATTAAGAATATGGTAAATGGTTTGCACATTTTGGATACAGATAATATTATATATAATATTCTAAATAAGCATATAAAGTTTTATTCTAATCCCAATTACCTTTTTCATTGTCTCCTTGTATATATAAATTAGAAACACATCCAAACACTCCATAGATATAGATTTTTTGAGTTATTTGATTATGAATTGTTTGATAATTATGGATATTTTTTATTATGAAAAATGAATAAACCTCATTTTAGAAGAAAAATGAGAGGGTTAGTGGACTATTGGATCATATATATAGTGATGTATATGGTCCAATGAGTACACAAGAAGGTGGTAGGTTTAGGTACTTTATTATCTTTACTGATAACTTTAGTTTTTATGGTTATATTTTTTTTGATAATATATGAGTATGAAACTTTTTAAAAGTTTGAATATTTTTAGAATGAAGTGAAGAATCAATTGGGAAATTTTTTTAATATTGTCCAATCGGATTGGGGTGGTGAATACTAGATCTTGAAATTCACTGATCATTTGATAGATTATAGAATTATTCCATGACTCACTCTACCAAGAATTATATAGTGGAATGGTGTGTCTTAAAGAAGGAATCATACCCTATTTGACAATTTATTCTTCCATCTACAAATATATTTTCAATTGTAAAATATAAAAAAGTAACCTCCTACATAATATATTGAGGTGTATTATGGGGTAGATTAATCCAACTTTTATACATATGTATCTTTTTGATAAATATATATATGTGTGTGTGAATAATATAACAAGTATTAATTAAATAAAAACATACTAAAATTTTTAAAATCACATTAAATAAAATCACAACAATAATTCCTCAATTAAATAAAATCATGGAAATTGAATATTAATAAAATGATAAAATAAAATACGGTATGTAAAAATTTTGGCACCAAGTTAACTGGAATCACTCTGAGAGGGGGTGAATAGAGGTGTGAACTAATTAAAATTTTTCTCTAGTTTAAGTCTTCTAGGTCATTGTTTCGTGCGGAATCCGGGGATGACCTCCTGGACGGGAGATTCAAACGTTCTGATCGGTTTCTAACGGGTTTGTTCGTAGAACCGGAAACATCCAATGATTCCACATCCGTTTGGACCTACTTTCCAAAGGCAGGCGCTCATTAGCTTGTGGGCTAATGAGGCTTAGGAATTTGCATTGGTCGAGAGGATGGGAGGTCGGACTCATCACACCTTTTTGAGGGGAATTATTGTCTACTCCGGGACTCTCTTTATAGATTTAAGTTAAGTTCGTGAATCCTTATTACATTACCAAGTATAAAATGAGCTTTCCTTTAGTTTTAACAATCAATGATTAAATATGCAAGAAATTTAGAGAATCTTTTATATGTATTCGAGGTTCTTCATCAAATATAGAATCATCTATATTTTTTTAGAGATTCTTGGTCAATGGTATCCTTCAAAACATTTATATAAAAGTCTCTTGGTCATTTTGATGACCAGGCTGGTTTTAAAGCCACTCAGTGGGGCACTTGAAGTTTATCGTCATTCAGAAGGACAGAGATTATTTCAATGTTGGGATCAAACCCATAAATGGGCTACCTACGTATCCTTTGTTTTTGAAAAAAGGAATCAGAACCCACGTAGTTCGAGGAATGGGATATGATGTTTTATGATTGATGGCTCAAAGATGAATGTCATAATTACTTTTACACTCTAAGCTCACGTGAGTCATGCTCGGTGTGAGAAACAAGAGGTTTTGGTAAGATTTAGACCATTGAGCCGTAAAAGATGCAATCATAAGAATTTTGTTTTGGGGCTTATGTATAGATGACTGCCCAGATAGGCGAAGGTTTAGGATTTACTTTTAGGGAGAAAATCCAAGAACAGGGTCCACAAAGTTATATGTGCTTCATGGAGATTTGAATACTCTAATCTTGGGGCTTACTCCTAAGGAGGATGCCCAAGTTAGGAGGGGACTTATGATTGGGTTTTATTCCTGAAAAGGAAACCCAAATCAAAGAAAATTTGTGACTGGTTAAGAGAAATTTTAAGAGACTTGGGGCTTACTCTTAAGAAGGATGCCCAAGATTTATGACTAGGACTTGTTCCTGAGAAGGAAGCCTAGGTTAGGGGATTTGGGGCTTACTCCTGAAAAGGAAGCCCAAGGTTATGACTGAGTCTTTATTCCTGAAAAGGAGACCCAGGTTAGGGATTAAGGTTTGGGGCTTACTCCTGAGGAGGATGCCCAAGATTAAAGGACTTGATTGGGGCTTATTCTTAAGAAAGATGCCCAAGATTTATGACTAGGACTTATTCCTGAGAAGGAAGCCTAGGTTAGGGGACTTGGGGCTTACTCCTGAAAAGGAAGCCCAAGGTTATGACTGAGTCTTTATTCCTGAAAAGGAGACCCAGGTTAGGGATTAAGGTTTGGGGCTTACTCCTGAGGAGGATGCCCAAGATTAAAGGACTTGATTGGGGCTTATTCTTAAGAAAGATGCCCAAGATTTATGACTAGGACTTATTCCTGAGAAGGAAGCCTAGGTTAGGGGACTTGGGGCTTACTCCTGAAAAGGAAGCCCAAGGTTATGACTGAGTCTTTATTCCTGAAAAGGAGACCCAGGTTAGGGATTAAGGTTTGGGGCTTACTCCTGAGGAGGATGCCCAAGATTAAAGGACTTGATTGGGGCTTATTCTTAAGAAAGATGCCCAAGATTTATGACTAGGACTTATTCCTGAGAAGGAAGCCTAGGTTAGGGGACTTGGGGCTTACTCCTGAAAAGGAAGCCCAAGGTTATGATTGCGTCTTTATTCCTGAAAAGGAGACCCAGGTTGGGGATTAAGGTTTGGGGCTTACTCCTGAGGAGGATGCCCAAGATTAAAGGACTTGATTGGGGCTTATTCTTAAGAAAGATGCCCAAGATTTATGACTAGGACTTATTCCTGAGAAGGAAGCCTAGGTTAGGGGACTTGGGGCTTACTCCTGAAAAGGAAGCCCAAGGTCATGACTGAGTCTTATTCCTGAAAAGGAGACCCAGGTTAGGATTCTCTCATCTTAAAGGATGAGGTTGAAATGAATGAACTCTCAATCTTTGGTGACATAAAGATGTTTAAATCACTGGGTGTTTGAGAGGTATTTCACAGAATTCCTTTCAGATAAGGATGTCAAATCAAGAAATCATGCCATAAATGGATTTTGAAGAGTATCTTGAAGACTGAATCTTGAATAGGAAGGGTGAAATGGCTTAAGAGGGGTAAAAATGGGCAAGATGGGCACCCAAAAAGCTAGGGGCGCGCAAGTCTTGAAGGTCGCGCAAGTCCTACGTCGGCGCGCAAGTGTTGGTCGCGCAAGTATACTTGCGCGACATGAGGGATACTTGCGCGATTTTCAACCAGAGTTGAATTACTTGAGCGACTCTTTATTAAACCCTTTCCCATCCTCTTGAGGTTCTTCCAGAGAAGGGACGCGCAAGTTATATTGAAGGAATTAAGTTGGCGCTTCAAGTGTTTGATAAGTTTCAACACTTGGGCCTTCCTTCTTGTCTTTAGATCTTCCATTCTAGGTAAGAAATTACCTTAGAAGTGTTCCGGAAGCTTTGAGAAGAGACTTGAGCGTCGGGAGCTTTGATCCGAGTTTCTGGAAAGAGATCCTCTAATGGGGGGCCCACAGGGTCTATTTATAGGCAAAATAAGGCCCTGGGCGGTTACCGAGCGGTTACCGAGCGGTTACCACTTAGGTAGCGCAAGTCACTTGCACAACCATAAGGCGTCGCGCAAGTACTTGCACGACTACTAGGCGGCGCGCAAGTGTACTTGCGCGACCATAAGGGAACTTGTCAAGACAGGGACTTACTCCTAAGGAGGAGGCCCAGGTTGAGGGAATTGAAAAGTATTTTGGAGACTTGGGACTTACTCCTGAAAAGGAGGCCCAGGTTTTAGGGGATTGGGTCTTACTCCTGAAAAGGAGGCCCAGAGCATTTAAGGAATTATGGATTAGGGCTTAATCCTGAGGAGGAGGCCTAAATTAAAAGATTCTCTCATCCTTTGAATGATGAGGTTGAATAAAACCTTCCACATAATTCCTTTTAGAGAAGGAAGTCAATCAAGAAAACATGCCAAAGATGGCTTTGAAGAATGTCTTGAAGACTGGATCCTTGAAAAGGAGAGGTGGAATGGTATTAAGGAGATGACTTGGACAAGGAGGGCACCCAAAAACATAAGGGCGCGCAAGTCTTTATGCGGCGCGCAAGTCCTTAAGCGGCGCGCAAGTCCTTAAGGCTACGACCTCATTCTTGCACAAACTTAAGGCTACGACCTCTTCTTAAATTGCACACACACAATGAGTGTAGTATTCACTTGGTGCACACACAATCCGTGGGTATGTTCTTCATTTGGTACACAAGTGAGTTTGAGCCTCGGCATTTTACTTCTTCTTGCATACAATTCTTTTAATTTTTGCACAAAAGTGAGCTTGGCCTCTTCCACTTGCTTATCACACACAAACTCAAAGTGTGCTCTTCACTTTTCACCCACACAAGATATGGCCTCGGGTTCTCCTTCAAAGTGTGCACTCCTTATGCACACACTCGGTTCACCATTTTGCACACATAGGGGCATACGGCCTTCCCTTCTTCTTGTATATACAAGGGCCTCTCGGCCTTCACCCTTTGCACACCTTCTTTCACTCTTGCACACACACTGCCGCGTAGGGTCACAAGCAAGGGCCGCACAAGTGGTGCTTCTGCCTTGGGCACAAGAAGGGCGTGCATGGTGTTACAAGACCTCGGGTACGCGCAGGGTGCAAGGGCACAAGGCAGCGCGCTGGTGAAACCGCCGCGCAAGGGTGCGGGCTCATCTTCCTTTCTTCAATCGTGCAAGTCCAATAGACAAGGCAGCCGCTAATCATCAAGTGTGCAAGGCACCGCGGGCGCGCAAGGTGATGCTTGGAGTGCGGCCTTCTTCTTCTTGTCGCGCAAGGGGTAGCATGCAGGGGGTCTTCTCCATTTCTTCTTTCGTGCATGGAGTCTGCAAATGCAACAAAACGAATCCAAAAAGGAGGCTTCGGGATTCTTCTACGCAAGTGGTGTGCACAGGGGTATTCTTCGCGAGGCATGTATTCTCTCCCGAGACTTTAAGTTTTCGGACAAAAACTTCAGCCCTCTTCTCCATCCCCACGGCCTCATTTTATAGGCAAGGTAGGGTTAGTTCATCCGCGTGAGAGAACAAAAAAAACTGAACCACCGCGATTTTAGGATCTTAACGGTTTCCTCCAAATTTTGAAATATCCTCTGTTGTTGAACGTGGGTTCCTTTTATTATTTTTCCTCCTTCACGTGCATGCGACTTAGAACGCATGCACGAACTTCCTTTGGCCCAAACCATGCAAAACACAAACCTTCATGGCCTCGGCACTTTGTTTGCCTCGGCCAACCTCGAAATTCTCCAAACATTGCATGCAAACTTATTTTTATGCATGGTTGTGTTCCTTAGGTCCAGACGAACCGGATGGAGGTCTTAGTTTGTTCGGAAGTGGCCGGATGCTCGAATACCGGCTTCGGGAGGCGCCTGGTACATGGCGAGGCCGTGGGTGGCACGGGGTGTCCTCGGCTTGAGCTCGAGGTTGAAGACATTCGGGGAGCCGTCGGATTGGCCATTTAATGAAGGCGGACGGCTGCGATTAGATCATCTCGCGCGAGATGGATCGTGCGGCCTGGATCGACGCGGGATGAAGCGGACGGCCGAGATTAGATCCCGGCTGAAAATCCCGCGTCCCACATCGAAGCGGCTCTCAGTTTTTCCGCGGTTTATCAAAGTAGCGCTGCCCGCTACACCTCGATTGAACTCCCAACCTCCACGGTGCCGCCCCGCACCGTGTTCTTCTGCGGGCGCGCTCTGCGCCCACCCCTGCCTCTGCGGGCGCGCTCCAAGCGCCAACTATGCTCCTTGGGCGCGCTATGCGCCCACCATGTGCGCTCCTCCGGGGGCGCGTTGCCTCAGGGTGTCGCCTTGGCCTTGAGGACACCCCTTGAGCGCGGTTGATCCTCGTGTCCCGCATGAGCTCTAGGTGGTTGTCCTCGGCTGGCCTCCTTGATTGGCTTAAAATTTTTGCAAAGTAAGTCTTAGGGCTTTAATCTTAAGGCTTTGTATAAAACAAAGTAACCAAGTTTCCTAATGCCAAATTCCATTTCCACTTCATAAGCTTGAATCACTTTGACTTCAAATCTTTCCCAATTTTCTTCCCCAATTTCCTTGTTTTAGACTCTGTGACGAAAGGAGCGTCAACAAAAGTCCCCCCTCAGAGTTGGATCCGGAGAGAAAAGAGGATTTGACTCTGAGGAAATCAAACTTTGAATCATATAATTGCTCAATATTACCTAAATCATACAAAAAATGTATATTTAGTGAGCTGGAACTTGACTTTTATTCAGAGTTCCTTTGTCTTTTGTGTGGGCAGTTTAAAGTCATGCAAGCCGGACATAAAGGGGCTAATGTTTAAGGTCGAAATAGCTTTGACCGGAAATGGATTAAAAAGAAAAAATGGATTCAATTCCTTGACAATTTATCTGAAAACATATTACCATACTCAAGTATGAGGGAAAAAAATGTAAACTATGGCTTAAGAATATTTGAATCTGAGGAATGATATGAAAAAGAGCTAAAAGGCATTAGAAGAAGTAGTTTCCAAGAATGAAGTTACTATTATTTAACAAAACCCGTTAGGGGGTTGAAATATGCAGGGCCACCTATGGGCATTGGCTGCATAGTCAAATAAAATAGCATCTTTTGGCTGACAAGTCTGTTATGTGGACTGTTTATGCAAGGCCACCTATGGGCACGTGCTGCATAGTTAGGCAAAAGAACTCTCAGAAATTTACTTTCCTAGTGCTAAAAGCCAGTGAAAGTTTATGGAGATTCAAATTTTCTAAAGCATAGAGTTTGTTGTATGGAAAGAGGTACTTGAATATGGAGAAGATATTTCCAAACAAGAATATCGAAGAACTGGATGAATATCACTCCTACGAAGGTCTGACCCAAACGTAGGGAAGAAGAATAAACCATAGACTTGAATACTTTCAGATCATGAAAAAGGATATGGGACAAATATGTTAAGGATGGCTATTTTTGCGGATCCCTACATACTGTCGTTTAAGACAAATAAGGAAAAAAGAGGCATTCTTCCCAAGAATGAAGTTACTATTATTTAACAAACCCGTTAGGGGGTTGAAAACATGCAGGGCCACCTATGGGCATTGGCTGCATGGTCAAATAAATAGCATCTCTTGGCTGACAAGTCTGTTATGTGGACTGTTTATGCAAGGCCACCTATGGGCACGTGCTGCATAGTCAGGCAAAAGAATTCTCAGAAGTTTGACATTTTTGTGACCATAAGTCATGAAAAGGGTTATGAAGATCTGAAAATATTTAAGGTTAGGATTATAATACATAAAGATGGGTATTTTCCAATGTATATAGAGATACATAGGTCAATGAAAACCATAATCATGTTGTGGCTGGGTCCTGAATTGAAACTTGGACTTCACTACGTATCTCATAAGAATGAGAATCAAGCCATACGTAGTTCTTGAAATGCAGTTTAACGTCGTGCAGGACGAAAGGATGAGTGATCTTAGTTTTTGGGGTCATAGAATTCGGACCATAATAATGAATACACAGTGTGTGTTTTCATGAGGACTTTTCAGCCAAGGGACTGAAAGTGAAATTTGGGGTTAGGCCCAAAAGACTTGGGACTGGATTCGAGGGACACTCGAATGTTCCTACGTATCCCATAAAGATGGGAATCAAGTCCACGTAGTTCTAGAAACTACCCTTTGTACAAATTTGGTTCGTACATGTGAAGGGTGAAAAGGGACTTTAGTGCAATGATGGTTTTAACCTAAAATAAAAAGTTTAGGCATTACCATGTATGTACGTAGTCTTTTGAAAAAAATGAAAACCATGATTGAAAAAAGAATCAATGTTAATAATGGTTCCTTCTCAAATGAGGAAATCAAAGAATATTGTAGTTTATTGTCGTACCGGACAAAAGTGTTGTATAGTTTAACGTCATATAACAAGGACAAAAGTGAATCAATGTAAAGATATTGATTCCAGGGGTGGTTTCACAAATCATCATCATATGAGATGGTGGTGAACCAATGTGAAGAGATTGTTTTTGGGATTGAACCTTGGGAGGTTGCCTACATACCCAGCCTGGAGGGCAAGGATCAAAGTCTGTGTAGTTCAATTAAAGAATGAATTAATGATCAAGTTGTTCTTGTGGACAATGATCTAAAAAAAAATGTTGTTGGGACTTACACATGGTTAGTGGCCCAAAGGGAGTGTTATGGTTGATGTTCGCTCTAAGCTCACGTGAGTCATACTCGGTGTGAGAAACAAGAGGTAATAACAACCTTAACGATGCACAGTTTAATGTCATGTAGGACATATCAAGGATTTTCTGTACAGTTTAGCGTCATGTAGTTAGGACGATGGGGACAATACAGTTTAACGTCATATTGGACGAAAGGGGGATTGTGCAGTTTTAATGTCATGCTGGACTTTTGATGATTATATAGTTTAACGTCTTTCCGGACGTGAGAGACTTTTATACAGTTTAGCGTCATGTAGTTAAGACGTCACAATTTAACGTCTTGCTGGACATATTTGCAAATAGTTTATGGTCGTATACATGGACCAGGAATGATGCAGTTTTAAGGTCATGCTGGACTGTTTATGGAACTTTTTCACAATTTTAATGTCGTGTGGGACGAAGTTGCAGTTTAAAGTCATACTGGACCATTGCTGTATAGTTTTAGCGTCATATAGCAAGGACGAACTGATGCTGTACAGTTTAAAGTCATGTAGCTAAGACTAAGGTGAATCAATATGAGGATATCAGTTCTGATCTTTTTACAGTTTATCGTCATGCTGGACGTTGGAAGTGCCACACAGTTTAATGTCATGTTGCTAGGACACAATATAGTTTAATGTCATCTCGGACAGAATACAGTTTAGTGTCATGTAGGACAATAAGGGACTTAACACAGTTTTAACGTCATGCTGGACGATGAAAGTGCCACACAGTTTAATGTCATGTCGCTAGGACAAAATATAGTTTAATGTCATCTCGGACAAAATATAGGAACTTCTATACAGTTTATTGTCATGTAGGACAAAATCAGGGACTATGCAGTTTAAAGTCTTGCAGTTAGGACTATTGGTGCTGCACAGTTTAATGTCATGTTGCAGGGACAAAATTTAGTTTAATGTCATCTCGGACATTGAAGGTGACACAGTTTAACGTCATGTTGGACGAAGTTGTAGTTTAAGGTCATACCGGACCTTGGTGTAGTTTAAGGTCATACCGGACCTTGGTGTAGTTTAAGGTCATACCGGACCTTGGTGTAGTTTAAGGTCATACCGGACCTTGGTGTAGTTTAAGGTCATACCGGACCTTGGTGTAGTTTAAGGTCATACCGGACCTTGGTGTAGTTTAAGGTCATACCGGACCTTTGTGTAGTTTAAGGTCATACCGGACCTTTGTGTAGTTTAAGGTCATACCGGACCTTGGTGTAGTTTAAGGTCATACCGGACCTTGGTGTAGTTTAAGGTCACACCGGACCTTTGTGTAGTTTAAGGTCATACCGGACCTTTGTGTAGTTTAAGGTCATACCGGACCTTGGTGTAGTTTAAGGTCATACCGGACCTTTGTGTAGTTTAAGGTCATACCGGACCTTTGTGTAGTTTAAGGTCATACCGGACCTTGGTGTAGTTTAAGGTCATACCGGACCTTTGTGTAGTTTAAGGTCATACCGGACCTTTGTGTAGTTTAAGGTCATACCGGACCTTGGTGTATGAACCAATTGTAAGTCTTGGTTCTAGGAACAATATTTTGTGTTTATACAAAATACTTCTTCAGAAATCTGGCATTAGTTGGAGTCGTGATGTGTTCTCCATCCATTGAAATCAGAGAATACGCTCCATTGGAATAGACCTTATGTACTGAATAAGGCCCTTCCCATTTTGGTTCAAGCTTGGGAGGTTTCTTTCCTGGTATCATTGGTGTTCTGAGAACCAATACCAATTCTCCCTGAATGAATGAACGAAGATGAACTTTTTTGTTAAAAGCTCGTGCTATTCGATTCTGATAGATTTCCAAGTGGTGCAAAGTGCACAATCTTTTCTCATCTAACTGTTCCAATTCATTCAAACGCTTTTGGGATTGCTCATCTGTTGATAACTGATCACAAATGGCTATTCTGAGTGAGGGCAATTGAACTTCAATTGGCAAGACTGCTTCTGTTCCATATACCAATGAATATGGAGTAGACCGCGTTGCATTGCGAGTGGTAGTCCGATAAGCCCATAAAGCATGATAGAGTTTATCAGGCCATGACCTCTTATCTTTATCCACCATCTTTTGCAGTATATTTGAAAGAGTCTTGTTGAAGGCCTCTATCTGGCCATTAGCCGCTGCATGATATCGAGATGAATGGTTGGACTTAATGTTGTATTCTTGATACAATCTCTTTACCTCAGAAGAACAGAAGTTGGTGCCGTTGTCTGTCAATATGGTATGAGGGACACCAAATCTAGTAATGATGTTAGACTTGATGAAGCTAACAATGCATTTAGAACTGACTTCTTTTAGAGGTACTGCCTCTGCCCATTTGGAAAAGAAATCAGTAGCAGTAAGAATGTACTTAAACTGCTTGGCCGTAGCTGAAGGGTAAGGTCCTACCACATCCATTCCCCATGTGGCAAATGGCCATGAGTATTTAGCCGTATGAAGAAACTCTGGAGGTTGATGAATGAAGTTGGCATATACTTGGCATGAATGACACTTCTTTGTGAAATTAACACAATCTTGTATCATTGAAGGCCAAAAGTATCCAAGCCTTCGAATTTGATCAGACAGTCTATGTCCAGACTGGTGGGCACCACAGACTCCTGCATGCACTTCTTTTATGATAGCCATTGTCTCTTCACCATCAATACATCTGAAGAGAACTCCATCAAAACCACGTTTGTAGATAATTTTCTCGAGGTAGTTTGGACCATCATAAAGAGTAAAATTGACCACACGTCGCCGAATTTGTTTTCTCTCGGCTCTATCAGGTGGAAGTGTTCCATTTTGAAGGTATTCCCTGATAGGTGACATCCATCCTGTAGTATGACCATATGGTTCAGGAATGGGACTAATTTCATTAATTTCCTCTGTTCTGACTTGAACATAAGGTGAAATTGCACGACGGTGGGCAATACAGATGGTTGTCTCGTCCCGATTTAGATCTGCTAAAGCTGTGGCTATATTAGCCAGTGCATCAGCTTGAGCATTTTGTGATCTTGGGACATAAGAAAATGTCGGTTCTGAAGGGAATTCCGACATTAACTCTCTGACGTAATCATACAAAGGGATTAATTCTTCTTTTCTGATGGCATAATCCCCATTGACTTGTTTGATTACCAGGTCTGAATCACCTTTTACCTTTAAGTGATTCACTTGTGCTTGAAGCGCTAACTCCAAGCCTGCAATGAGAGCTTGGTATTCAGCTTCATTATTGGTACCACCTTCCCACAACAAAAAGGAATAAGGTAACACTGCCTTATCTGGAGAAATGAGCACAATTCCTAAACCAACTTTGTTGAATTTAGGATTTTCCATTTTCTTCCCTGTTGGACTTCTAGAAGCACCATCAAAATACATTTCCCATGTTTGAGGATTCTCTTGAATAGAAAAAACTTCCTCATCAGGGAGTTTGATATCTGAATATGTGTCTTCCACTGAAGGGTGTTCATCCAGGAAATCAGCCAGAGCTTGGCCCTTAATTGCCTTTTGAGACACATACTGAATGTCGAACTGCTGTAGAATAACCGCCCACCTTGCCAGACGTCCTGTAAGCATTGGACGACTAAGGATGAATTTGAGTGGATTATTACGAGATACCAATTGGACCTCGTGATGTTGCAGGTAGTGTCTCAGTTTCTGAACTGCAAAGATTAATGCTAGGCAGCATTTTTCAATACTCGAATACCGGGTTTCTGCTTCAAGCATAGTTCTACTGAGATAGTAGAGACTATTTTCATTCCCAGCATCATTCTTTTGAGCGAGAAAGGCACCCAATGATCGCTCTAAAGCTGTCACATAGAGGATAAGAGGTCTACCCTCAACAGGTGGCATGAGTACTGGTGGACTTAAGAGGTATTTCTTGAGAACATCAAATGCTTCTTGACATTCTTTAGTCCACTGGTAAGTGACTCCTTTCTTCAATAATTTGGTAAAAGGTAAACTTTTGCCTGCCAAATTGGCGATGAAACGCCGAATATAGGCTAAGTGTCCTTGAAGTCCTCTTAATTCTTTCAAATTATGAGGAGGTGACATACCAAGGATTGATTTGGTCTTCTCAGGATCGACTTCAATACCACGATGGCGTACAACAAAGCCGAGGAATTTTCCTGAGGTTACCCCAAAAGCACATTTTAAGGGGTTCATCTTCAAATTATGTTGTCGAAGCTTGTGGAATATGATTTCCAAATCAGCCAAGTGATCAAAACGTTGTTTGGATTTAACCACCAAATCATCTACATAGCATTCAACAAATTTCCCTAGAAAAGGTTTGAAGATACGATGCATGGCGCGTTGATATGTTGCACCTGCATTCTTTAAACCAAAGGGCATCACCCGGTAACAAAACACACCTTGAGGAGCTCTGAAGGCTGTATATTCCTCATCTTCTGGGGCCATTCGGATCTGATTATATCCAGAATATCCATCCATGAAAGAAAGTACTTCATAGCCAGCCGTCGCATCAATTAAGAGTTCTGTAATCGGAACTGGAAAATCATCTTTGGGACAATACCGATTAAGATCTCTGAAATCGATGCAAACCCTAATTTGTCCGTTCTTTTTCTTTACTGGGACAATATTAGCCAACCACTTGGGATATTGAACTTCTCTGACGAAGTTAGCTTTGATAAGCTTATCCACTTCAGCCTCGATTTTGGAAGCATAGGTTGGGTGTGTTCTTCTCGCGGCTTGCTTGAATCCTCGATGTTCTTTTGGAAAACCCAAATGATGGGTGGCAACATCAGGATCAAGGCCAGGCATCTCTGTATAATTCCAAGCAAAGATATCTTTATTTTGCTTTAGAAAAGAAATATACATCTCTTGTTCTTCAAGGGTCATGGCCGCACTAATTAAAGTGGGGCGTGGATCTTTCTCTGTACCCAGATTTACTTCTCTGAGTTCATCCACAGTGGTAGAGATACCCTCTTCAAATGCTGGAGTAGCATCTCTAAGATCTTCCTCTTCCTCTTCATCATGTGTTATATCTTCCGTTTCTACTTGCAAAGTAGATGAAAAAACGAAATTCTCATGATCATAAGAGATGTCAAAATTTTCACATTTTGAAGAAGAAGCTTCCATTTCCGACCCTATTGATGAAAAAGGGTCTTCTTTGGGAAATAAAGAGGAGATGATGGATTGAGAATCGACATCAACATTCACCTCTGGTGTTGCTATAACTTCTTCTGGCCTGATTAGCGAAGTATAGACTTGTTGGATTTCAGCAGACGAAATGAAAACGTCACCACTTATGCTTTCATCACTGCTTGGTAAGTTACCAATTTCTCCCATGTTGTCTGGCTCGATTGCCGTAATTGACATTATGGATCTTTCCATAAGAGTATTTTGATTTGGGCCTATTTTGTCAATTTGACTGATAGGTAACACATAATCTGTACTCACATGTGAAAATGGATTTATTGGAATTTTTTCCAAACCATATGGAGCATTAACTTTGGTAATTTCCTTCATTGTAGATTTTTCTCTTCCCTTCATGTGATAAAATTCCGCCTCAATGTATTGAGACTCACATGTTTTGAACGGGGCCTTATCACCATATAATGTTCCAACTTGACCATCGAAACAGTATTTGAGACATTGATGGTATGATGACGGAATAGCTGCATGCTGATGTAACCAGGGTCTTCCAAGCAAGATATTGAAAGCTGAGTCTTGATCAACAATCATGAAATCTGAATTGGAAACAAGATCTCCAAACTGAGTTCTGAGCGTAACTTCTCCCAGTGGTTCTTGTTCATTTTTATCATATCCTTGCAACATCATGGTAGAAGGAGATAAATCAGATTCCGTGAGGCCCAATCGACGAAGTGTGCGAATGGGCATGAGGTTGACTCCTGAACCATTGTCAATAAAAGCTCTTCGAACATCTATACCATTGACTTTGCCAGATAGGTACAAAGGTTTTATGTGCCCATGCACAACATCATCTTCATCTTTATCAGTAAAAGATATCACTGCATGGCATTCTGCAGGATTATTCTCTATGTGATAAATTTCAGCTGCAGCAATTTCAGCTTCAAACTCCTGAGGACTTGACAAAGCTTCGATGAGTGCTTTCCGAAGATCTTTTGATAGATTCAAAGCATCCAAAATTGATAATTTGGCTGGTACTTGGGCCAAGTGTTTCAATATATCATACTTTTGATCTAGAGGCCTGCGTTTCCCAATAGGAATATGTGGTTTAGCAGGTATCTTGGAAGCAGATGCTTTGGAAGCTGATGCCTCTTGTATTGAAGTTGGCAACATCTTTGGTTTTGGAAAATTAGACTGATTAGATCCATTTACTTGCTGAGATAAAGAAGATGGAACATTTAATCGGTCTTCCAAAATAACTGTGCCGAAGCTGAGTTGGCCATTGGAAGAAGAACTTGCTTGTTCATTTTGAGCTCGCTGAAGGGCTCTACCACGAGTTTCTGCTGCATATACAGTGCTAGCAGGGGTAGAATTAGAGTAGTGGCTTCGGAAAGATCCACGTCTTCCCCTATATCCTGAACCTCTAGAACTTCCTCGGGTTCCTTTATTTGATACAGGGAATTCAGGCTCATCAAGACTGGAATATGAATCTGTTAATTGAATCATATTAACAGAACCAAAGATCAATTCTTCGTCTGATAAAGACTCTGCCAAGTTAGCTTGTTTAGGCTGTGCCGTTTGGTGGGACGGTGCCCGTTGCTTTGAAGTAGATGGCATGAAATCTGCCAGAGTCAAAGACAATTTAGGCTTTGATACATACTCATCTTCTCCTGATTCCTCTTTCTTCTTTGAATTGCTCTGCCCTTTTGAGGATTTGTCTTTTGATGGAGGCTTTACTGCAGCTTTTGTAGGAGACACAATTGGCTTCTTCAATTGTGTTCGCAAAATGGAATGGGTCCGATTGATTGTCTTTCTGACCATCCAATCATCATATTTTTTCGCAGTTTTGCTTTTGACTTCCTGCCACTCGCCTCCTTCCTCTGGATCTGTAGCAGTAATACACGCTACATGAGCTGAAGAACCCTTCAATTTGACTTGTCCCAAGTCGACCATCTTTTGTAGGAGGTCTTTAAAGACAAAACACTCCTGGATGGGATGCCCCAACATTTGATGAAAGGGACAATAATTGGGACGGTCTTCATCTCCTTCCTTGTTTGGTCTCTTCGGCACTGGTAATTGAACCAAATTATTCTCCAGAGCTGAAATGAAGTAACCAGGAACTTGCTCACTTCGGAAAGAGTATGTTTTACTCTTCATATCCTCAAATTGTTTTCGTCGTTGATCTTTTTGATCATTTGGACGAAACAGCCTTTGTTGTTGGCGTTCAAGAGGTGGAGCCCTTCGAGAAGATGAAGGTTTTGAAGTAGAAATAGGTATAGGTGCCTGTTTAAGCATAACTGTAGCAGTTTCTGCTTTACCCATTCTTCTTCCTGGAGCTGATGGAATTACACGAGATTTAACCTTAGCCTGCATAAGAGAATCTTCAATCTGTTGAGCGATTGAAGTAAGGTCTCGAAACCCTCCTGTGTATTTCACAGGGATCAATGGCGTGCGTAATTCGTCACGCAAATTTGCCACACAGATTGGCAATAATTCCTCCTAAGGGAGTGATAAACTCAAGGAATACGTTAATCCCTTCCAACGAGCAATGAAATCAGAGACTCTTTCATTCTCCCTTTGCTTGCAGTTTGTAAGATCGAAAACTGTCGTTTTTGGAAAAGTTGAGCTGAACTGAAGAAGGAATTTTTGACGAAGATCCTCCCATCCGATGACTGACCGGGATTTCAAGCTTGTATACCAGACAAAAGCTGGTCCTTGCAAGGTTCGCACGAAGCATCTGAGTTTCACTGCTTCTTGTTGCTCTGGAGTTCCCATCATAGGATCACAACAAGACACGTAATGCGTCAAATGTTGTTCAGGGTCACCTGATCCATTGAAAGTAGGGAAAATAGGGTTTCCAAAACTGGATGGAGGAGAAATTGAATCTACCCATTCAGGGTAAACTTTCTTTTCAGGTTGAACTTGCGCCCGTTTCCCTTCCATAGTTTCTAACCGAGCTGTTAATGACTCAATAGTAGTTATTAACTTTTGAGAAACGTCAGGTTGAACTTGGTTTTGGGTAGGTGCAATGAATGGAGCTTGGACAGCCGTGGAGGTTGGTGCTGCAACTAATGGTAGTGCTGCCAACCGTTGTTGCGTTTGACCCGTAGGATTAGACCTCTGTGGGTGTACTGATAAAGGAGGATATTCCTGATCCATCTCAGTAGTTACAACAAATTCCTTCGGCTGTCGGACTTCAGCATTCTTAAGAAGAAGACTACTCTGAAGTAGTTCTGCATTCAACCTTCTTAATTCTTTCATTTCTTCCTCCTGTTGTGCAAGCCTTTGCTCTAATGAGAGCGATTGACCTCCTTCAGAGGAAGGGTGAGAAGTAACCTGATTCTTTCCTTTCCCCTTATTGGATCCTTTTCGGAGAGGGGGAAGTGGGTTACTTGAAGGAATACCCAGATTTTGGGTAAGCCTTTGATTACGTGTGCGCACACCTTCTTCATTTAGGTCTGTGTGCGCAACTTCTTGAGCAGGAACCTCTTCATCTGATCCCTCTGATTGAGCCTCATTTGGTGAATCAGCAGCAACGGCAGTGATGACATTAATGGATGCATATTTCATGGAATCCTTTCTATCAGCATTTCTGTGATATTGTCTCCTTTTATGTCCATGATAAGGCATGGCATTCCGTTGACTTGACCCCTCAGGAATTTCTTGGAGAACCGTCACTTGGAGAGAATCTCCTGACATCTTGGCTCTTCGTTCCTCTTGAGGCTTATTCCCTAATCGAGAGAATACTGACTTTCTCTGAGGGAGGGATTGAAGATTTGAAAAAGTCCCCAGTCCGGTGGACTGGGGGTGTTCCTGTTGCTTCTGCTCAACTCCTCGAATCCCATTCGTTGATTCTGAGGGTTGGGTTAGAGAAGTCCCCAGTCTGGCAAGCTGGGGTGTCTCTTGACATGCTATGTCTGAGATCTTCTTGAAATCTCTCTTGATATTGCGGATCTTAGTTCGGAAATTAGCTGGATGCATTAACCTGTATCCACTTTTATCACCTGGTTCAACAGACCGTTGGATGATTTCCGAAACTTCTGTCATTTGATGACGTGTTTGCTCCAGACGAGAGGCTTGCGCAATATTCTCGCCTGCTTGATGTAGGAGCAATTCAACAACCTATTCTCTATATACTTGATTTTGAGAGGAACTAGTTGAAGCTTGATCTCGAGCAAGATTTTGATTATGAACAAAGCCCATTGACTGTGGCCGGCCATGGGCAATAACATTGCATGAGACCATTTTCGGCGGGCTTTGCTGACCGGAAAGCACTGTGAAATGTAGTGCTCCGTGAATACCCCATCCTCTGATATGAACATTAGATGGAGCATTGGAAATTAACTGACACAATCTTCTTAGTGCGCCAAGGCATGAACGTTGAAGGGTTCTCTGTTGCTTTTCAGCCTTCGGATACCGAGAGACTGATAGAGATGCCAAATCAATCTGGCGTTGTAACCCTTCTATTATCTTAAGATGATTTTCATATTCATCGTAAGATAATACCTTCTTCTTTAATTGACAAAGAGTTTTCCATATGTTAAGACGAATATCATGGATTCCATCATCCGTCAACATCTTTGGAATGTCATACTGTGAATCAGCCAAAGGCCAAAACATGACTGGTACTTCACCTTTTGCCAGTTTTTTCCTCATGTTCAGCATTTCCTCTTTATCATTAAATGAAGATTCTTCTACCTGTTTGGACCAGAGTTGGTGTTTCCTTGTTGCTTCATCGGATTCAACAAGATTGGTAGAGGAATCACTATTCATGCTGGAAGATGAATGACCCAGGGAAGGTTCGGAGAATAACCTGAACCCCAAGCTATCTTCTGATGGAGAAAGAGTTTCACCTGCCGATATTAAAACTTCAGACATGACTGGTTTTACGTTTGCAAGTGCCTCGAGATAGGAGGGCTTTCTCGTCACTACATTGCCTTCTGAAGAATTTTCGAGACAATGTGAATCACTACTGCGGAGAGGACTTTCGCAGCGAAGTTCATCACCATGAGGAGGACCTTCATGATGGGTTACAGCAAAAGATGAGATCTCTTGCTCCTTGGTCTTCTGACCACACAGAGGGTTCCTGTGGTTCTCATCTGAAGAAGAAACTTCAAGATTGACCGAATTTTCATGAAGCAAGTCTTC
Organism: Viscum album; assembly: GCA_963277665.1. Lineage (NCBI taxonomy): Eukaryota > Viridiplantae > Streptophyta > Magnoliopsida > Santalales > Viscaceae > Viscum > Viscum album. The sequence continues at coordinate 165,161,353 of OY728125.1, read as the reverse complement.
ATGAGGAAGTGTCTGTTGAAGACCTTCGGGATTAATGTTCCTGTTATTGGGAACTGAGGGAGTAGAATCTTGAATTCCGACAGATAAATGTCTGAGGGCTTCAAGAACTCCAGCATCGAGCAAGGCCTTGTTGTAGATTGGCCTTTGATCTCCTGACTGTGCTGGGCGGATCTTTTTCTTAGATGCCTTCTTACTCGCTTTAGAAATCACTTGATGACGAAAGTGATTGCTCTGAGCAGGTGTATGTTCCTGATCAGGAAAGATGGTCAGGTTAGGCTGACGATCATCGCTCAAATCAGGTGTATGTGCCTGACTTGGTTGTCCATATGATATGGGGGAGTAGGCCCCACAACCCTCTTGGACTGGAACAGATGTGTGTGTCTGTTCCGGAGTGAATTGTTGATGTGTCACTCCACTGCTAGGGATAGATTTATGTGTCTGTCCCTGAGATGATGCTGAAGCTGTTATGATATCCTGGCAAGCATCCAGAATATGAGCAGGAATTTGCTTCTGCTCTTTCACCATTGACAAAATATGTTTGGTGACTTCAGCCGCCAGAACAGGGATATACGTCCATTCCGGGCTTGGAGTAGGTGTATGTGCCTGCTCCTGTCCTCCTTTTCCTGTCAGTGAATCCTGACAGTACTCAAGTGTGGAGGCAGAGAGTTTAGTCTACCTCCTGTTTGTCGTCGGGGCTTTCCGACTGACTTCTCCGTGCGCTACCAAACGAGACTGTTGGTAGGCTTGATTAGTATTAGCAGGTGTATGTGCCTGCTGATTACACTTCGCCAAACGCTGTTGACGAGATCCATCATATGTAGTCAGACGAGCCTGCTGACTAACTGCTGATGTATAAGCAGGTGTATGTTCCTGCCTATGGTACTCCGCCGGAATTGCCTGGCGGGATCGGCTTGATGCTGCCAGACGAGTCTGCTGGACAGCGGGATTAAAACGAACAGGTGTGTATGCCTGCTCGTTATTTGCCACCAAGTTAGGTTGGTGGACTTCTCCGGAGATGGCAGGGATGACAACCTGCCTATTATTAACCGGATTCCGTCTCTGGTGATTCATCTTTCCTGCTCGGGTTCGAGGAACCTGAGCTGAATGCCTGGAGCCGGTACCCTCATCATGTTGAGGGCGCACTACCGCACGAGTCTGGCGGCGATTGTTGATGGGAGCCCTTGAGAAGGACTCCTGTATTTTTGAATTAAGGTCATGCGGGACCTGCTCATTCACTTCCTCGGAGTAAGGGAGTGAATGGAAATTGCGTTCCGGGGATAACGACCCGAAACGGTTGGAGACGGTAGTCAGCACCGCCTGCTTCTTGATTGCTGGTCGCCGTTGTCCGGACGACCAGGTAGAATTGTTAACTTGGAGGGCTTGACGAGCGGCCTCCAGAGTTGGGATAGTACCGTTGCGACGGTACTCCTTAACCAGTGCATTAGAAACACAGCGTTGAAGACGCTGAGTTGGTGATGTCATCCTCAGAGTGGATGACATTCCAGCAGGAGTAGCAGCATTGGTTTTCACAGCAGCAGACCTCACAGTAGAGGTGTTCCCAGCAGCAGTATTCACAGGGGTGAATTTAAGGAAAGCCATTTTTGTAGAAGATCTTGAAAAAAAGAGTGCCTGTTCCATGTAACAGACATAATCAAGATGAATCCGGCCACTGCATCTTTTGGATGAGCACATGTCAATGATTGCCTTGTTGGCCCAAAGGGCCTAACAGATAAGAAGAATCATCACTTTAACTTGGTTAAGGATTCACGTCGGGTTCACCATTTTTGTTTCGTGCGGAATCCGGGGATGACCTCCTGGACGGGAGATTCAAACGTTCCGATCGGTTTCTAACGGGTTTGTTCGTAGAACCGGAAACATCCAATGATTCCACATCCGTTTGGACCTACTTTCCAAAGGCAGGCGCTCATTAGCTTGTGGGATAATGAGGCTTAGGAATTTGCATTGGTCGAGAGGATGGGAGGTCGGACTCATCACACCTTTTTGAGGGGAATTATTGTCTACTCCGGGACTCTCTTTATAGATTTAAGTTAAGTTCGTGAATCTTTATTACATTACCAAGTATAAAATGAGCTTTCCTTTAGTTTTAACAATCAATGATTAAATATGCAAGAAATTTAGAGAATCTTTTATATGTATTCGAGGTTCTTCATCAAATATAGAATCATCTATATTTTTTTAGAGATTCTTGGTCAATGGTATCCTTCAAAACATTTATATAAAAGTCTCTTGGTCATTTTGATGACCAGGCTGGTTTTAAAGCCACTCAGTGGGGCACTTGAAGTTTATCGTCATTCAGAAGGACAGAGATTATTTCAATGTTGGGATCGAACCCATAAATGGGATACCTACGTATCCTTTGTTTTTGAAAAAAGGAATCAGAACCCACGTAGTTCGAGGAATGGGATATGATGTTTTATGATTGATGGCTCAAAGATGAATGTCATAATTACTTTTACACTCTAAGCTCACGTGAGTCATGCTCGGTGTGAGAAACAAGAGGTATTGGTAAGATTTAGACCATTGAGCCGTAAAAGATGCAATCATAAGAATTTTGTTTTGGGGCTTATGTATAGATGACTGCCCAGATAGGCGAAGGTTTAGGATTTACTTTTAGGGAGAAAATCCAAGAACAGGGTCCACAAAGTTATATGTGCTTCATGGAGATTTGAATACTCTAATCTTGGGGCTTACTCCTAAGGAGGATGCCCAAGTTAGGAGGGGACTTATGATTGGGTTTTATTCCTGAAAAGGAAACCCAAATCAAAGAAAATTTGTGACTGGTTAAGAGAAATTTTAAGAGACTTGGGGCTTACTCTTAAGAAGGATGCCCAAGATTTATGACTAGGACTTGTTCCTGAGAAGGAAGCCTAGGTTAGGGGATTTGGGGCTTACTCCTGAAAAGGAAGCCCAAGGTTATGACTGAGTCTTTATTCCTGAAAAGGAGACCCAGGTTAGGGATTAAGGTTTGGGGCTTACTCCTGAGGAGGATGCCCAAGATTAAAGGACTTGATTGGGGCTTATTCTTAAGAAAGATGCCCAAGATTTATGACTAGGACTTATTCCTGAGAAGGAAGCCTAGGTTAGGGGACTTGGGGCTTACTCCTGAAAAGGAAGCCCAAGGTTATGACTGAGTCTTTATTCCTGAAAAGGAGACCCAGGTTAGGGATTAAGGTTTGGGGCTTACTCCTGAGGAGGATGCCCAAGATTAAAGGACTTGATTGGGGCTTATTCTTAAGAAAGATGCCCAAGATTTATGACTAGGACTTATTCCTGAGAAGGAAGCCTAGGTTAGGGGACTTGGGGCTTACTCCTGAAAAGGAAGCCCAAGGTTATGACTGAGTCTTTATTCCTGAAAAGGAGACCCAGGTTAGGGATTAAGGTTTGGGGCTTACTCCTGAGGAGGATGCCCAAGATTAAAGGACTTGATTGGGGCTTATTCTTAAGAAAGATGCCCAAGATTTATGACTAGGACTTATTCCTGAGAAGGAAGCCTAGGTTAGGGGACTTGGGGCTTACTCCTGAAAAGGAAGCCCAAGGTTATGACTGAGTCTTTATTCCTGAAAAGGAGACCCAGGTTAGGGATTAAGGTTTGGGGCTTACTCCTGAGGAGGATGCCCAAGATTAAAGGACTTGATTGGGGCTTATTCTTAAGAAAGATGCCCAAGATTTATGACTAGGACTTATTCCTGAGAAGGAAGCCTAGGTTAGGGGACTTGGGGCTTACTCCTGAAAAGGAAGCCCAAGGTCATGACTGAGTCTTATTCCTGAAAAGGAGACCCAGGTTAGGATTCTCTCATCTTAAAGGATGAGGTTGAAATGAATGAACTCTCAATCTTTGGTGACATAAAGATGTTTAAATCACTGGGTGTTTGAGAGGTATTTCACAGAATTCCTTTCAGATAAGGATGTCAAATCAAGAAATCATGCCATAAATGGATTTTGAAGAGTATCTTGAAGACTGAATCTTGAATAGGAAGGGTGAAATGGCTTAAGAGGGGTAAAAATGGGCAAGATGGGCACCCAGAAAGCTAGGGGCGCGCAAGTCTTGAAGGTCGCGCAAGTCCTGCGTCGGCGCGCAAGTGTTGGTCGCGCAAGTATACTTGCGCGACATGAGGGATACTTGCGCGATTTTCAACCAAAGTTGAATTACTTGAGAGACTCTTTATTAAACCCTTTCCCATCCTCTTGAGGTTCTTCCAGAGAAGGGACGCGCAAGTTATATTGAAGGAATTAAGTTGGCGCTTCAAGTGTTTGATAAGTTTCAACACTTGGGCCTTCCTTCTTCTCTTTAGATCTTCCATTCTAGGTAAGAAATTACCTTAGAAGTGTTCCGGAAGCTTTGAGAAGAGACTTGAGCGTCGGGAGCTTTGATCCGAGTTTCTGGAAAGAGATCCTCTAATGGGGGGCCCACAGGGTCTATTTATAGGCAAAATAAGGCCCTGGGCGGTTACCGAGCGGTTACCACTTAGGTCGCGCAAGTCACTTGCACAACCATAAGGCGTCGCGCAAGTACTTACATGACTACTAGGCGGCGCGCAAGTGTACTTGCGCGACCATAAGGGAACTTGTCAAGACAGGGACTTACTCCTAAGGAGGAGGCCCAGGTTGAGGGAATTGAAAAGTATTTTGGAGACTTGGGACTTACTCCTGAAAAGGAGGCCCAGGTTTTAGGGGATTGGGTCTTACTCCTGAAAAGGAGGCCCAGAGCATTTAAGGAATTATGGATTAGGGCTTAATCCTGAGGAGGAGGCCTAAATTAAAAGATTCTCTCATCCTTTGAATGATGAGGTTGAATAAAACCTTCCACATAATTCCTTTTAGAGAAGGAAGTCAATCAAGAAAACATGCCAAAGATGGCTTTGAAGAATGTCTTGAAGACTGGATCCTTGAAAAGGAGAGGTGGAATGGTATTAAGGAGATGACTTGGACAAGGAGGGCACCCAAAAACATAAGGGCGCGCAAGTCTTTAAGCGGCGCGCAAGTCCTTAAGCGGTGCGCAAGTCCTTAAGGCTACGACCTCATTCTTGCACAAACTTAAGGCTACGACCTCTTCTTAAATTGCACACACACAATGAGTGTAGTATTCACTTGGTGCACACACAAGCCGTGGGTATGTTCTTCATTTGGTACACAAGTGAGTTTGAGCCTCGGCATTTTACTTCTTCTTGCATACAATTCTTTTACTTTTTGCACAAAAGTGAGCTTGGCCTCTTCCACTTGCTTATCACACACAAACTCAAAGAGTGCTCTTCACTTTTCACCCACACAAGATATGGCCTCGGGTTCTCCTTCAAAGTGTGCACTCCTTATGCACACACTCGGTTCACCATTTTGCACACATACGGGCATACGGCCTTCCCTTCTTCTTGTATATACAAGGGCCTCTCGGCCTTCACCCTTTGCACACCTTCTTTCACTCTTGCACACACACTGCCGCGTAGGGTCACAAGCAAGGGCCGCACAAGTGGTGCTTCTGCCTTGGGCACAAGAAGGGCGTGCATGGTGTTACAAGACCTCGGGTACGCGCAGGGTGCAAGGGCACAAGGCAGCGCGCTGGTGCAACCGCCGCGCAAGGGTGCGGGCTCATCTTCCTTTCTTCAATCGTGCAAGTCCAATAGACAAGGCAGCCGCTAATCATCAAGTGTGCAAGGCACCGCGGGCGCGCAAGGTGATGCTTGGAGTGCGGCCTTCTTCTTCTTGTCGCGCAAGGGGTAGCATGCAGGGGGTCTTCTCCATTTCTTCTTTCGTGCATGGAGTCTGCAAATGGAACAAAACGAATCCAAAAAGGAGGCTTCGGGATTCTGCTACGCAAGTGGTGTGCACAGGGGTATTCTTCGCGAGGCATGTTTTCTCTCCCGAGACTTTAAGTTTTCGGCCAAAAACTTCAGCCCTATTCTCCATCCCCATGGCCTCATTTTATAGGCAAGGTAGGGTTAGTTCATCCGCGTGAGAGAACAAAAAAAACTGAACCACCGCGATTTTCGGATCTTAACGGTTTCCTCCAAATTTTGAAATATCCTCTGTTGTTGAACGTGGGTTCCTTTTATTATTTTTCCTCCTTCACGTGCATGCGACTTAGAACGCATGCATGAACTTCCTTTGGCCCAAACCATGCAAAACACAAACCTTCATGGCCTCGGCACTTTGTTTGCCTCGGCCAACCTCGAAATTCTCCAAACATTGCATGCAAACTTATTTTTATGCATGGTTGTGTTCCTTAGGTCCAGACGAACCGGATGGAGGTCTTAGTTTGTTCGGAAGTGGCCGGATGCTCGAATACCGGCTTCGGGAGGCGCCTGGTACATGGCGAGGCCGTGGGTGGCACGGGGTGTCCTCGGCTTGAGCTCGAGGTTGAAGACATTCGGGGAGCCGTCGGATTGGCCATTTAATGAAGGCGGACGGCTGCGATTAGATCATCTCGCGCGAGATGGATCGTGCGGCCTGGATCGACGCGGGATGAAGCGGACGGCCGAGATTAGATCCCGGCTGAAAATCCCGCGTCCCACATCGAAGTGGCTCTCAGTTTTTCCGCGGTTTATCAAAGTAGCGCTGCCCGCTACACCTCGATTGAACTCCCAACCTCCACGGTGCCGCCCCGCACCGTGTTCTTCTGCGGGCGCGCTCTGCGCCCACCCCTGCCTCTGCGGGCGCGCTCCAAGCGCCAACTATGCTCCTTGGGCGCGCTATGCGCCCACCATGTGCGCTCCTCCGGGGGCGCGTTGCCTCAGGGTGTCGCCTTGTCCTTGAGGACACCCCTTGAGCGCGGTTGATCCTCGTGTCCCGCATGAGCTCTAGGTGGTTGTCCTCGGCTGGCCTCCTTGATTGGCTTAAAATTTTTGCAAAGTAAGTCTTAGGGCTTTAATCTTAAGGCTTTGTATAAAACAAAGTAACCAAGTTTCCTAATGCCAAATTCCATTTCCACTTCATAAGCTTGAATCACTTTGACTTCAAATCTTTCCCAATTTTCTTCCCCAATTTCCTTGTTTTAGACTCTGTGACGAAAGGAGCGTCAACAGTCATTCAGATCTGGTTCCCTTATTATATAGAACACATTAAATCTCGCATACTTTCAAATAGTTGATCTCACCAAATAATAAATATAAATGTAGAAATGTAAATCATGAAAAACACATGAGGATTTTATTTGGTTCGACATAAAGGGTTAATCCAAGGAGAATAATTCAATAGTGTGTCAATGTACTAGAGGTTAATACTGATCACTACCTTTCTTATAATCATTTAGTAAATATTTATTTTTTATCCTAGAAATACTCCCTCTTCTTACCTCTTCTCACTACTTCAGTGAAGACTATAATCATTTTATATACTTGAAGGTCTTATCAATAGTTTAAAGTCATGGTGGTCAGTCATTTCTCAGTGTGTGACTCTTCTTGTATCATGACTCTTGATTTGATGATCTATTTAACTCTACATTGTTTATCTCACCTTCTTCTATGACTGATGAGTTCAAACCCTCATTGTTTGGGTTGAGACTTCGTATTCCCTAATATCACTATTACAAAATCTCCTTCTTTGGATAAATATAATTATAAAATGGATTTATCTCAATGGACACTTTCCACTTCTACTGGTAGGTATATAAATAGACCTCATTTTTATTCCTTTTAACCTTATCTAGTTGAATTAATCTAGATAATTCAATGAAATCCCTCATGTATCTCTTCACTTTTCACTAAATCAAATATAAAAATCTCAAACTCCAGAATTACTTATATTTAGGATCAAACCCAAATCATAACTTTTATATAATTACTCTACTCAAGACCTTCCTTTCATATAGGTTTATTTACTCAAGTACTGTTTTCTAAAGTCTCTACTGTTTCTTAGATATTTCTATGCCCAGATATAGCTTCACCTAGGTATGTCTTCGCCTAGGTATATCTTCTCCCAACTATGGATTTTCCCATGTATGGATTCTCCTAGGTATGGATTATCCCAAATATAGCATGTTATATCATATAAAAAATAAGGATTTAGTGCATACCACCTTCAATAACCCACTTACACTAAAGTCTAAAGTCTATATTCCATTTCACCTTATATTGTTTCATCTACAATAATTTCTGAAATCATATCTAAAAACCATTTTGTATATCTTCCAAAAGACTTTTAGAAATATATCATTAACTTCAACATGTATCACATAATATGTAATACCTTGTAAATTATGATCCAAAAAAACTTTTCGATTGACTCTAAAACACATTTAGAGTAGCTCTCTTTGTAAAACTAAATCCCCATTTACTCAACCACAAAGTGTGAACTCACGGACCTTTACAATTTTTACAATAAATATGAATCTTTGTATTCATAAATGTAATAAAATAGAATCCCCTAGAAAATTGTAAATTCTAATCAATATATAAATGGATCTAGTATGATCTCTATAAAACACACATATCTTGATACATGTGTCCACCAGTCTACATCATTTGAAAAAAATGAATTCTGATATTTTCCCTTTGTCCAAGACATCGAGTGACCATAGGACATTGAGAATTTCAATCCCATTTATCCAACACATACATTACTGATTCTTAGAGTATAAATTGAAATGGTTGATGAATACATCATGTTTAATTCATTTACATGGATGAGAACATCACACATCCCTTATACAAATATATAAGCACATCATATATACATTCTAGGTGCCGATACACACTCCATAGTATATATCAATTGAGATACTAGATATTATAATCATCATATGAGATGGAAATTCCTATCTTAGTAAATCTTTTACTGACGATATGATCAACAACTTACCCAACCATCCATGTATTAGAAATGTTAATATTTAGACTTTTATAAGTATGGTATCAAAGTATAAAGGTTATCATTCTAGGTATCTCACAAAAATCATGTAATGGGGACTCAAATATGATCCATGAACCCCTAGTATGAAAAATAGATCTATATAACACTCCATGTGGTATATTTAGTGGGTCATCCAGTGCACATAAAGAATCATATTCCTTGTTTTTTTCCTTGTGATCATATTCTATATCTCTATAAAAGTATCCAAATCATGTTAACCTTAACATTTAAAAAAATTATAATAATCCATGATGAACATTTGTTAGGGATAACTCAAAGTCATACTTTGAGAGTTTATTTATAATTACACTTAATGAAATGTGTATCAGTATATGCATATTTACAGCCAATGTGAAGGAATGATAAAGTTAAAATTTCCCTTCATATATTATGATATATTTCATATTCTTAAAACTATTTTAATATTATTTAAAAAAACTAATATAAGAACCTATCTATCATGTCATATTTAAAACACTCATAGAACTTTCTTATGTATGCTGCACTTTTAGAGGATTTTTCAACTCATTACATCACATGCAATTCCTGTCACATCTATATATGACTATCTAATAAAACCCATTCACTAACTCTTTAGTGATAAAAATATAATAAGTAATTAAAATTTAATAATAGTGAGATTATGGAATCATATTCTTAAGTGGTAAACTCTTTAAACATATTAAAATGCTTTAACTTAATAAGATTATATGTTATGATTTCAACTTTTGTTGTCTAGATAAAACTCTTTCTAAATAAACCATCATCATCTGAGGAACTCTTTACATAAAACTTTTCCCATGAAATTTTTCAAATAATATAACTTTTAAATTATTACTTTACCAACATATCCTAAAACCTTTTAGAATAAATTCATATTTACTCGGTTATAGTAACTAATATAACTCTTTAAAATTCACTTTGTCTTCATACTCTATACTCTTTTAGGATATCAATAGTAATTCACTTTTTAATTTGACTATTATAATCCTATAGGAAATATTCAAGTTCATTTATTCATTATAACTAAATATAACTCTTTACATTTTTCTTTATCAACGTATATCTTAAACTTTTTAATATATTGAGTGAAAGATAATTAAATATTAGACTGGTATAATATTTTAGAAAATAGTGATATTCACTTTCTAAATAGTGACTAAATGTAACACCTTAAATTTTTCTTTATCATTAGATATCCTAAACTCTTTTATGATATTAAGTGGAAATAAATTTAATTTTAGATTGGTTGAATCCTTTATTTGTTAACTTTAAGCATCCCTGAGTTCAAACAAACTCCCACTAGCTTCCTAGATACTATATTCTTATCATAATATCATGCTAAGAAATACAAAACATTTTGTGTTAATAAGTATCATTTATTTCCTTTTAGTAGTAATATTAACAAATAAAATATTGTTTATATATCATATATGGTATTCTATGTGTTTAGATCATTTTTCCTTTGATAATAAAACATAATTAAAATATACCACTGATGGAAAGGAATAACATTCTATCATATTTTAATAAATATCTAGATAAATAACATATCCTATATAAATATATTTATCCAAATCTTCTTTTAAAAACATGTTATATAAATTAGTGAATCATTAACCATGTGTATACACTTAATCATATCATCTCATTCATAATAACTCTTTTACAACTAACAACTTCTCTTAACACATAAGAGAAATAATATGAGGATGCAGATATTTTATTTGATTCATTTAAACTTGACACATTCCATTACATTCAAACTTTTTATGTATCAACTATTTTCTTTATGAATGTAAAATACATGTTCAAAAAATTATGCATTTTATTTTGAAATCTTGTATATTTATAACACTTTATAAAATATACATTCAGTATCACATACCCTTTTAAATTGAAGAATTAGTTTTCTGTAACATCCATACCAAACATGTACAATCCATGGGGTCTCTTAAAATACTTTAAGATTTTTGGATAATCACATTATATGGAATTATTATTCCTTCTTCCTAACAACCTTGGGTTTCAATGAATTGATTTTTTGATTTGGTGCCCAAGAACCAACTTGTTTAGTACTTAATTACATGTTTTTTTTATTACAAAATATTTCTTATTAGATCATGATTGTACTTATTCATAATATTTATATATGATAATGTCCTTAGAATATATGTCTCACTGAAAGATCATTATAGTTACACACTATGATGAAAACCTAGAGGTTCCATGGAATTATTCTTGAACCTTGTTCTATGGTTGTATGATAATTTTTGATGGGACATGGAAAATATAGGTTGTCATGGTTAGGAGGCTCATAAGACATTGAGACACCTTTTCATGGTGTTCTCACTTGGTAATATCCAAGATAGTAGGTTATGATAGTATACTTGTTAAAATGAAATCCATATTTCTATGTGTCAATAGATGTTCGTATCCACATATGTGTTTATTGATCTATAGACTGTAAGATTATCATTAATGGATATCATGACTCACATACTTTGATGTATTGATGAAAATTGTGATAAAATATATTCTTGTATAAGTAGTATATATTGGGTGCATCATGAGTGATATTGTATTAATTGATAATGTGAGAAATAATTTATCTATTTTGTCTCTTGATGAAAGTTAATATCTTAATACCTTTGATGGAAATGGAACTACCTAAATAAATCTATGTCTACGGTGTTCAATGGGAATGTTAATTTCTATAAATTAAAAGAAAGCGGCATTGATCATATAGGTTAATGGAACCATCCTACAACCTACTTGATTATAGATATCATGATAAATAGATTATATTACACAGTAAATATTTTTAGGAGGATGTACATTGTTTCAATGTTAACTTCTTTCTCTATGGATTCCTTTGCAAGTTGTTAGATTCTAACCTTGGAATTTAGGTGGTAATTACTAATTACATTAAGAAAGATTTCTAGAGGTTCACACACTAAGTTCATTTTTAGTCTCATTTAAATTCTAGTATTGAATTGAACAAGATAGAATAAATAATATTTATTCAGGTTTAATTGATCATAATAATTTAATCACAAGTTATTCAAAATAATAAGTGACTAAAATAAAAATAATAAATATTTGTTTTAAAGTTTGGATAATATAATTTTTATTTTATTTATTGATAAATAATTTATTGATATTTATTTATTAAATAAATAAATATTATTCAAGGATCAGTAAATGTGGACAAAGGAGAGAAGACCGAGTTTAATGATTTGATAGGAAATGGTATGAATTATAATTATTTATATTACTTATTTGTTTTAAATTTAAATAATATAATAACAATATTTATATTATTATTGGATATGGGTTCAATAAAGAATTATGGAGTTGGGAAAGGGCTAGTGTGCGATTTTCTAACCTTAAACCTGCCAAAAATAAATATCTAATTATATTTCATTCTGAAAACACAATTGGTGTGAAAAATGGATAGAGTGAGACTATATCAAGACCTATAGAGTGATAAAGAGATCCAGAGTGGTCACCTCCCCTCCTCTCAAAATCCAATTAGAGAGTATCAAGAGTTCATCCCCTCTTGATAGGAATTCTAATGCGATAAACCTTAGATAACACAAGCGATCAAGATCATTTGTGATAGAACCCGATGATTCTATGGAATCATTCAATAATTTTTTTGCACATGTGGATCACCACTAGAGGTATTATTCACTTGGATCCTATATAAAAATGATGGTATAATAATATCTTGTTAACTATATCATCAATGAAAGCAGAATTCCAAGTTGATGTAATTCTATATCTAATCATAAATTAATTATAAATTACATGTGAATATCCTTCTATTTTGGTTTCATCATTTTAATATAGTGAAGTAATCTAATATTTTCATTGAACATTACATTTTCATCATGTAAAACAATTATTACAAGTGATTTATAGCTAAAAGATTAGTTTTTCACACTATTAAAGGATTCTTCTACTACACTCAGAACCTACACTAACATGATACTTGAAGAAACATTATTGAAACTTTCTTCTTATAGTTTAAAAATTTACCCATTACAAATATTTACACAATGGTGGTATCTATATATCATATTCATTATTCAGATATACTCATCTCTCTGATAATATCAAGTGATATTTCCTTTAAATCAATTATATTGTTAGAAAATTTCCATAAATGGTAATAGGATAAATTCCTTGACCAGAAAAATACATTTTTAGTCTCCCTTAAGAAACTTATATAATTAAAAAATCACAAATATGTCTATCAAAAATCCCCATCTCATTTCATTCAAACAAAACAAAATACTCTTTATAAGAGTAAAAATAAGATAGATATATGAATCATGGGATAAGATTATCCTAGCCTTGAAGAATCCAATATTTAACAAAGAAACTCATTTTATCCATCACTTGGACACCAAATTCAAGCTTCAATATTCAACTATTTATTAATTTATAACCATTTTTTATATTTACACCTTTTTTAAAACATACAGTTGATATCATATATCCATCAGAACAATAGAATTGAATTATATCACAAATAAATATTTAAGGAAACCCTTAGTCCCACCAAGTCATGAAAATATTCAATCATACTAAATATCCTTTTTCATACCCAATAATATTGAGTATATGAGACTAAAATTCCTTAAATTATAAATTTACTAGAGCATATTGAGTACATGATTAGAGACTATGATTCCTTTAGTCATTTTTCATCTAACTCCTTTGAAACCCTAAATTAATCACTCTGCTTCCATAAGAATCTACATTCAATGATTGAAAATTTTAAAAACTTGGTTACTTATTAAGGAACTATTTTGATACATAGACTTTTCCTTAATGACTTTTGTTAAATCACAGATATTTATTAAGAACTTTTATTATGTTAGAAGACTTAGGTTTATAATATATTAATATTCTCCTTCTAATGATTAATCTAAAAGTTTAGTTTGATGATGATAATTTTATCCCTTATAGTAGAACCTTTTATCATATGAGTATCATTATTTATTACCACATAATAATGAATTTTATTAAATGGGATCTCACTAAAATGATAACCACTTTTGAAATTCAGCATACCCATTAGTTGGACAAGATCTATACTTTACTAAGAAAATGACCCTGTTTTGGTGTGACACTCACAGATGAGTTGTTTATGTAAGGAATCTTCCCAATCATATCATATATGATTCTTAGATAGCTGAGAATGTAAAGCATTACCCAATCCATTATATGGATAAACTCAACTCAATTCCTCTAGTATCCCAACCCTTGGGGTTTCCCAACTAGTTTAACCCAAATAAAACATAAACAATGAGCTAACATATGACAATCTATGGGAACCCAAATTTGGGGTGAAACTATCCAAGGATTATATAGTGTCACCAATTACATTCTTGCCTTAAAAAATATGATATAGGGGAACCCTTATTTGGTGTGAAACTACCTGGTTGGATGATTCATTTCTTGATAAGTGCCACATTGAAAGGAATCTAACACTTAGTATTTGAAGAAGATTTAATCTTACCATCTTATCTCATGTTATTCCATTTTATGTATTAATTCTTCTAGAAATTTAGTATAGAATATTATTCCCTCCACCAAACCAATATTTTAAAACATATTGATGTATAAATATTTACACAACCCAAAAGTTTCTGTTACTCACCCAAAAATAGAATTCAGGTATATTCATACATATCTAAATGCATCATATTCATAGGTTACTTGAGAATTACATGTAAAGAAAAAGAGTAATATGAGATTTAAAATCTCCAATGATTAAACTCAGAGTAATTGATAGCCAACCCCATTCACCTTTCTAGACAAGGAATAAGCCTCCAAGCTGGTAGGTGGTCTGACCCTAAGTCCTTCAACCCAGGGATACTTTAATCATGGTATAATTCAATTCATAATAATCATAACACATAATATAAAAAAAACTATATTCATAAACTAAATTCGATCTATTAGCTTAAACTACAAGCTGGGGTTAAGGTAGAAGAAAACTAAATTCATTATTAATCCTAGCATGTAATGCAAGTCTCTTTATCTTAGAAGTATTTTAATATCTAAACTAAATTATAAAAAAAATATAAATAGGTTATAACTATGAATAAATTAAGGGATAAAATTTTGAATAAATGAACAATTCATATATTTAAATATGAGATAACAATTTGTGAACAATTCATAAGTAAAATATGATTATAAAGATTTTCTAATTTTAGATTTATATTATCAAAATTTCATAAATATGAACATAATAATTTTATATTCATTCCAATATAAACACTTTTTTATTCATAATTATATGGAATTTACTTTAAATATATGATATTTTATGAATTATAAACAATTTTAAAATCCAATTTCTATCATGTAAATATTTATAATCTAATTTTTATTATATAATAATTTTAAATTGTCTAAATATCATTAACATTAATTATTTAAACTGTGTTCATATTAATCATCAATTTTTATCCTCTGTGGTTCATCTACTAATGTTCATGACCATTTATTCTATCATGCATGAAATGTGGCAATGGTATGGGTGGTAAATCCACATTATATCTAGCAGTGGGAGATTTAGAGGTATTGTTGTAATGACCCAAACTTTCATTAATGGAAATTCCTCTTGATCTAATTAAATGTTTATTATGGTTATATAATATGTGAAATTCATTGGTTTTATGTTTCTATTTTTTAAAATACCATTATGAATTGTGATCATTGCTAATATAGTCATTGAACAGTGATCACATGATTAGTATAAATATAGGGCTTAACAAATCCAATTTACTCATATAAAGGAAGGATGGCCTCATCCAGTAGACTTTCCCTATACGAAGCCCATTTTTTGGATCTTGGAAAGGAGGTGGCATCATTGGGATTAACTCTTGACCAAGCTCAAGCTGAGCTTGAACACGTTAAGCTTGAGCAGAACCAACTACAATAGAAGTGGAAGTTAATAGAGATTACCACCCGAGCGATGTAATCTGAGCCACCCCAAGAGTCCGTCACCATCACACACCTTAACCTTCAGTCTTATGAGGGAGTTATAAGGGGTTATGTAACAAGACCCTATCCCTATGACTATGTACATTATTTTTTTATAAATAATGTGCATTCATTTTATTATTGTTACTTTGTAAATATTTTTTAAAGAAAAAAATGTATTTTTAGTTAATATTCAACAAAGAAATCTATTTTGATGAATCAATGGATTTTTTATTTAAATAATATTTTAATAAAATATTATTAAAATTAAATTAATTGTTATTAAATATAAATTATCATATAATTTTATGAATGAAATTGTAATTTTTATTAAGGTTTGAAAGTTGTTTTTGTCAAAACCCATGAATTTTCCGTAAATGTCAGTTTTTATTTTAAAAGAAAAAATTCTCATATTTATAAAATTATTTAGATAAAATGAATATTATTTTTGGAATCAGGACTTTGAAATTATCCAACGGTTAATTTTTCATAATTTTCTGAGACAGTCAAATATTTGGGTAAAAATTAAATACTATTTAAATATATAATGTGTTTTATGACATCATAATGACCCAATAGTGATGTAATAAAATAATATAAACATTATTTTAGTCCAATATATGTTTTACCATTAAAATAATTTTATTTTGGGTTTGTTTGATTTATTTTACAAAGCTTTAGTGGACCCTTCAAGGCTTATAAAACATTTTGTCTTTTTAAATTGTTTTCCTTGAGAGTGTGACTCAACTCCACATAAGCAACCCCATTATTTTAAGAAGTTCATACATTGGCCTTATAAAGAAAATTCCCATTACCTTTTTCAAAAAACATGGCAAAAACCATGGGATGGTTTTTGGTTTTGATTAGTTTAATGTGAGGTCTCCCAAACCTAAATAATAAAGAATTCCCTCTCCTTTCCTATATAAACCCACCCAAGATCCCATTTCCTCTTCACTAAAAGCCTTTTAAGTTCAACCAACCCCTGACCTCACCTCTATATAATCCTACCAATGTTCCCTAAGCTCTCAATAAGACTCTCTCAAGCCTCTCCCAAGCCTTTGGGATCACCCTTCCAAGTAATGGATTTATTCCTTTCTCATTTTTGTCTAATTTTCTTTAAGTTGTTATGCCCTTTTTTAATTAAAAATGTTGGGGTATGATTTCAAACCTCTCCCATACATTCCTCTTTATGTTTTGATTATGGGATACCCCTTTCACTCTCATTAATTCCTCCCATGTAGACCCATTACCATGCCGAAATTCCTTGAGGGATTTCTCTCTTTTCTTTTACATCTAAGTAATTCTTTTGTATTATGCATCTAAATTCCATTAAGTTTGTTGGGACATGTATCTATATGACCCCCTTACTTTCCATTTCATTTATATATGATTAGACACCCTTTTCTCTCCCATCAACCATTTTCATGAATCCTTATGTCACGCCATTATGCTGCCAAAATGGCACCGTGTTTTTCCAAGTCAAGATCATTGTGTAGTTAATAGCATACCCATGTCTCTATCAAGGGTATTCAAATTTATAAACATATACATATTGAATTTTACTTTCATGTATTTATACCATGTTACTTAATCGTGGAATAACTTATTATTTTGATTGATTCCATGATCCATGTGGCACACTTATACATGAAATGAAATATTTAAGAAGGGTACGTCTTGATAGCGCTCCAATGCATTGGGTAAAGTATAATATCATGATACATAATTGAAATGGGTTTTGACTCATTATAATTCAAGTGAAACAATGTTTTACTCATGTTTAATGTGCAATGAGGGTTTACTCATGCTCTATGTGCAATGAGCCTTGGCTCATGCTAATTCCATGTTAAGTGTTGCCACATTTCCATGTTATGATTATCATGCTTTATCATGCCTTTATGTTAATGTTTCTCTTGTGCTCCATTGATATTCCTATTATCTAACATGTATTTTATTCCTCAAGTTATTCTATTTGTATTCCCTTACTGGGTTTTATAGCTCATCCTTTTCTTATGCGTGTCCTCAGGTTATCCCATGCAATGCTAAGTACGAGGGAATGTAGTGGTCATGTAAAGGAAGTTTTCAACAAAAATGTTGTATTTCATGTTTTAAGTTGTTATTTAATGATCCTAATCCCAAAATACACTAGACCTCTCGATCTTCTATGTTGTATCAAGTGAATTTTATGTAATAAATCATGTTTAAGTTTTTAATAAATGTTGGGTTTTTATAGTTGGTATCAGAGGATAGGTTTAGTTATTTTTTGGGATAAGGATTAGAAAACCCTAGTGAATACATAGAGACAAAAATAAGCATCATAAAAACATCCCTAAGTATTGGTGAGTATTGAGTAAGTGGTTTATCAAGAAAATACATCCTTGTCTGGATACGAGCAGGTAGAGGCGGTTCTGGCACAGATGTATCCTAGGGGTAAAACCTGAAAACACCACTTTGAGCTAGACTCGAATGGGAACTGATGCATGACAATGGGCCTTACTTCACTCTTGGTTATCACACTCCTGCAGGATATTCTTTGGTAAATTCACAAGCTTTGTATAAACCCTTATAAAGGGAATTAAAAAAATGCCCCTAATAATATATGTTAGAAAGTATATCATGGATAGCATAGATTAAAGCCTATAGATTCATAAGTTAAGGAAATAAAAGTTATTTTATAATTCATCAGTTTTGTACTTGGATTACCCTTTATGTTTTACCCCTAACTTTCCTTTTATTCCAGAAAATTTTTGGTAATAAGAGAACTCGGGCTAACAACCGATGTGAAGATCAATGTGATGATCGTGCTAATAAGATGCCCAATCTGATGGGAGTGGGAATTGCAAACTTTTTCAAGATTCTCTCTAATTTAACTCAAGATTTGAATAGAAACGTGGGTCAATAGGAACATTCAACCCCCTTAAGAAAGAACAAGTTTCTATCGAGAGATTCATGAGACAAATACCTCCTACTTTTAATGGATCATCTAATCCATCAATCACCAAACAATGGATCAACTCCATTGAAAAGATCTTCTCCTTCCTTCAATGTTCTGAACAAGAGAAGGTTCTCCTAGCTTCTTATCGTATGAAGGGTCAAGCTGATCAATGGTGGATGTTGATCAAAAATACGAAGCCTGAGGAGGAGATCGAGGTGTCAAAATGGAAGGATTTCCGGAAGATGTTTTTTGATAAATATTTTATGCGCACCCTCCAACTCAAGATGGAAAGGGACTTCCCTGCCCTCAATCAAAAAATATGAAGAATCTGTCTGGGAGTACAAGGAAAACTTCACAAGTCTTGCATGATACGCCTCCAGCTTTTTCTTTACCCCCGAATGCAAGGTTAACCATTTCTTTGGTGGGCTGAAACCTAACCTACGAAAAGCGCTGGCAATCCGTGACTTCGAAAGCTATGAGGAAATTGTCTAATGTTCCCTCAAGGTCAAAATAGAGATTAGATAATCTCAGGGGTATCATGGGGATAAGAATCATAGGGTGGACTTTAATGCTTGGGGTCCAATGGATAAATCCAATGGTGCTAAGAAGATCCAGCACCCCACTTTCCAAAGGTGCAGAAAGAAGCACCCCATAAATTGCCTGAAGGGGACGAGGAAATGCTTTAAGTGTGGAATAGAAGGGCACATAGCTGTTAGCTACTGACAAGAAAAACCCTCAGCTGCAATAGAGGAGTGTAACGCTCCGTTCGAACCTCAACGCATTTTTTATGGATACAACTGCAAAGAACCAGGGCATCTTTCAAATCAGTTCCCTAAGACAATCGGAGGCAACCAAAAACAACCAAGGCGGCAAGGGAGAGCTTTTGCCATAACTACTGCCAAAGTGAACCCTGAAAACGAAGTGGTTATAGGTACACTAGTTATTCATACAAGAAAAGAAAACATAATTTTTGATTTAGGTTCTACGAATTCTTTTATATCCCAAAATTTTAGTAGAACAATCGCAGCAGCACCATAAATCATGGAAGTGAAGATGTCGGTGAGTACAGAAAATGGGAAAATCATTGCATCCCATGAATATAACTTCTCCCTTGCCATAATATGTGGATTGAATTTCCTATTGAACCTCATAATAATCCCTCTGGTGGAATTTGATGCAATTCTTGGCATAGATTGGCTTTCCTTATATAGAGCCAACATAAATTTCTGTGAGAGGGAAATCACTATCCATGTGGATAATCGACCCCTGATTCTATACAAGTGAAAGGAGGAAGATGAATCTTCTTTAGCTCCATCATCTCAAGTGTGGATATTACTGCCCTATGAGAATGTGTATCTGGCTCAGATGATTGAGTCTAAGGAGGAAACCAACCTTGATGACATTCCAATTGTGAGGGAATTCACTGAAGTGTTTCTTGAGGAATTATCTGGTCTTCTTGCTAGAAGAGATGTTGAATTCTCAATTGATCTTATACCTGGGGATTTTCCAATATCCAAGACTCTATATAGAATGGTTTTTTTGGAGCTTGAGGATCTGAAGAAAAAACTACAGGAGAATCTGGATTAAGGGTTTATATGCCCAAGTGCTTCTCCATGGGGTGCACCAGTCCTCTTTATCAAGAAGAAGGATGAGTCAATGTGCCTTTGCATAAATTATCGTGAGCTTAACAAAATCACGATAAAGAAAAAGTATCCTCTCCCACAAATTGATGATTTTTTCTTCTGTTGTGTGGAGCATAATACTTCTCTATGGTGGATTTTTGGTTGGGATATTATCAAGTAAGGGTGAAGAAGTAAGATATCTCCAAGACTACTTTTCATACAAGATACGGGCACTATGAATTCATAGTAATGCCTTTCGGACTCACTAATTCTCCAGCAATCTTCATGGACTTGATGAATATAGTCTTTAGGGATTACCTCGACAAATTTGTGGTAGTATTTATAGATGATATTCTAATATAGTTCAAAACCAAGGAGTATCATGAGGAGCATCTAAGAATTGTACTAGAGACCTTGCGGAAGGATAATATTTATGAAAAGTACATCGAGTGTGAGTTCTGGTTGAAGAAGGTCTCATTCTTGGGCCATATCATCGCAAGAAATAAGATATCTATGGATCCCTCCAAAATAGATGCAATTGAGGGATGGTCGAGGCCAACATCAGTAACGGATATCCATAGCTTCTTGGGGTTAGCTGGATATTATTGACAATTTGTGAGAAATTTCTCATGATTGTCCAACCCTCTTACTGAGATAGCTCAGAAGGGAGTAAAGTTTGCTTGGAGTGATGAATGTGAAGAAAGCTTCAAGGATTTAAACATGAGGATTATCACTACGCTCATGCTCACTTTACCCACAAGTGGATAACATTTTGTGGTATTCAGTGATGCTTCGAAGAAGGGACTGGGCTGTGTGTTGATGAAAAATTAAAAATTCATTACCTATTCTTCAAGGCAATTTAAAGTTCATGAGTAGAATTATCCAACACATGATTTGGAGTTGGCTGTGGTGATCTTCACTTTAAAAATTTTGTGACATTATCTCTTTGGGGAGAAGTGTGAAATATATATGGACCACAAAAGCCTCAAGTATATATTCACACAGAAAGAGTTGAACATGTACCAATGAAGATGGTTAGATCTGATCAAAGACTATGACTGCTCAATCCATTACCACCCTGGGAAAGCGAACAAGGTGGTAGATTCTCTAAGTAGAAAGGACCAGATGATTCTATAATTAATGAGAATTGAGAAGGATCTAATCTTTTTAGATTTTATAAAGATGGACATGGGAATCATAAAGAAGGGAACATCATCAATCCTTTCACAAATGATTTCTCAACCGTCTCTTTTATAAAGGTTAAAGGATGCTCAAAATGATGATTTGGGAATTCAAAAGAGAGTGTAAACTATCAAAAAAGATAAATCCTCAGAGTTCAATGTTAATAAATAAGGAATTGTGAGATTTGGGAAAAGATTGTGTGTTTTATCAAGTCCAAAGCTGAAGAAGGAACTTTTGGATGATACAAATAGTTCAAATTTCTCTATTCACCTAGGAAATACAAAAATGTATCGATATCTCTGAGAGAATTATTGGTGGGATAATATGAAGAAGGAGATCACTGAGTATACATCAAAGTTCCTGGTGTGTCAGTAAGTGAAGGCAGAGAGGCAGAAGTCTAAGGGGATGATGCAACCATTTCCCATACCAGCATGGAAATGGGATAACATCACCATGGACTTTGTCACCGGACTTCCGAAGACATCCAAAGGTAACAATTCAATCTGGGTTATTTTGGATCATCTTACAAATTATACACACTTTATTGAAATTTGGGAGAATTTCTCATTGGATCAACTTGCATGGATATATATCAGGGAAGTGGTAAGGCTGCATGGAGTACCACTATCTATTGTATCCGATCGAGATCCAACATTCGCCTCTAAGTTTTGGAAGAGTCTTCAACATGATCTGGATACTTAACTGAACTTTAGTACGGCCTATCATCCTCAAACTGATGGATAATCTGAGAAAACTATTCAAACACTATAGGATATATTAAGATCATGTTATATGGACTTCAAAGGAGGGTGGGACCAACATCTTCCACTGGTTGAATTCTCATACAATAACAGTTTCCACTCAAGAATCCGAATGGAACCTTATTAATCCTTATATGGGAAGAGGCATAGAACACCAGCATGTTGGGATGAAGTCGGTGAGTGTAAGCTGCTAGGACCAGAAATGGTCGAAGAAATGGTGGAGAAGGTGAAAACCATTCAGCAACATATCAAGGCAGCTCAGAGTCAACAGAAGAGTTATGCAGATAAATGTCGATGAGACCTTGAGTTTAAATTTGGAGACATGATATTTCTATGCATATATCTATGGAATAAGTTCATGATGTTTGGAAGGAAAGAGAAGTTAAGTCCTAGGTACATAGGCCCCTTCAAGATTCTTGATCGTGTTGGGGTTGCGGCCTATCGACTAGCACTTCCACCTACCATGGGCAAAGTACATGATGTTTTTTATCTATCCCTCTTAATAAAGTAAATACCAAACCCTTCACATGTACTCTCTTCAGAGGTAGTATAGTTATAGGATGATTATTCTTACGAGGATCAACCAGTGAAGATCTTAGATCATAGAGAAAAATTTCTACGAAATAAGACAATGACCCCCGTCAAGGTGTTGTGGAGAAACCAAAAGTTTGAAGAAGAAACATGGGAATCAGAGTAAGTGATGAAGCAGAGTTACCCGCATCTATTTCAGTGTGGGAAAAGGAAATTTTGAGGGTGAAATTTCTTAAGGGGGGAAGATTGTAACGACCCAAACTTTCATTAATATAAATTTCTCTTGATCTAATTAAATGTTTATCATGGTTATATAAAATGTGAACTTAATTGGTTTTATGTTTCTAGATTTTAAAATACCATTATGAATTGTGACTACTTCTAATATAGTCATTGAATAGTGATCACATGATTAGTATAAATATAGGGCTTTAACAAATCCAATTTACTCATACAAAGGAAGTGATGGCCTCACCCAGTAGACATTCCCTGTATGAATCCCATTTGTCGGAGCTCAAAAAGAAGTTGGCATCATTGGTCTTCAATCTTGACTAAGCCCAAGCTAAGCTTGAACATGTTAAGCTTGAGCAGAACCAACTATAGGAGATGTGGAAGTTAATAGAGATTACCACCTGAGCGATGTTATCCGAGCCACCCCAAGAGTCTGTCACCATCGCACACCTTACCCTTCGGTCTTATGTGGGTGTTATAAGAGGTTATGTAATAATACCCTAGAACTATGCCTATGTAAATTATTTTTGTATAAAGAATGTGCATTCATTTTATTATTGTTACCTTGTAAAAAAATTAAAACACAAATAGTATTTTTAGTTATTATTCAACTAAGAAATATATTTTGATGAATTAATGGATTTTTTATTTAAATAATATTTTAATAAAATATTATTATAATTAAATTAATTTTTATTAAATATAAATGATCATATAATTTTATGAATGCAATTTTAATTTTTATTCAGGTTTGAAAGTTGTTTTTGTCAAACCCCATGAATTTTCGGTAAATGTCTGTTTTTATTTTAAATGTAAAAATTTATATATTTATAAAATTATTTAGATAAAAGGATTATTATTTTTTGAATCAGGATGTCAAAATTATCCAATGGTGAATTTTTCATAATTTTATGAGACAGTTGAATTTTTGGGAAAAAAATTAAATATTGTTGAAATATATAATGTGTTTTATGACATTATAATGATCCAATAGTGATGTAATAAAATAATATAAACATTATGTTCGTCCAATATATGTTTTAACATTATAATAATATGGTTTTGGGTTTTTTTATTTATTTTACAAATCTTTAGTGGACCCTTCAAGGCTTATAAAATATTTTGTCTTTTTAAATTGTTTTCCTTGAGAGTGTGACTCACCTCCAAACAAGCAACCCTATTATTTTAAGAAGTTCAGCCATTGGCCTTATAAAATATTTTTTCCACTCCCCTTTTGAAAAAACCATGGGTAAAAATCATGGGATGGTTTGTGGTTTTGATTAGTTTAATGTGAGGTGTCCCAAACCTAAATAATAAAGAATTCCCTCTCCTTCCCTATATAAACCCACCCAAGCTCCCACTTCCTCTTCACTCAAAGCCTTTGGAGTTTGACTAACCCCTACCCTCCTATATCTAGAATCCTCCCAAGGTTCCACAATCTCCAAATAATCCTCTCTCAACCTCTCCCAATCCTTTGGGATCACACTTCCAAGTAAGGGATTTCTTCCTTTCTCATTTTTTTCTAATTTTCTTTAAGTTGATATGCCCTTTTGTTTTCAATTACAAATGTTGGGGTATGATTTTACACCTCCCCCATACTGTCCTATTTATTTTTGGATGATTGTATACCCCTTTATCTCTCAATAATGCCTCCCATGTGCACCTGTTACCATGCCGAAATTCCTTGAGGGATTTCTCTCTCCTATTTTACATCTAAGTAATTATTTTGTATTATGCATCTAAATTCCATTACGTTTGTTGGGAAATGTATATATACGACCTCATTACTGTCCATTTAATGTATATATGATGAGACACCCTATTCTCTCTCATCAACCATTTTCATGAATCCTTATGTCATGTCGTTATGCTGTCGAAATTGCATTGCATTTTTTCAAGCAAAGATCATTGTGTAGTGAATACCATACCGATGTCTCTATTAAGGGTATTCACCTTTATACACATATAAATATTGAATGGTACTTTTATGTATTTATTCCATGTTACAAATTCGTGGAATAACTTATGATGTTGATTTATTCCATTATCTATGTGGCACACTTATGCATGAAATGAAATGTTTAAGAAGGGTGCGCCCTAATAGCACTCCAATGCATTTGGTAAAGTATAGTATCATGATACGTCATGTGAAATGGGTGTTGACTCGTGCTAGTTCAATTGAAATGATTTTTTACTCATACTTCATGTGCAATGTGGTTTTACTCATGCTCCATGTGAAATGAGCTTTGGCTCATGCTAATCCCATGTTAACTGTTGTTGCCGCATTTCTATGTTATGATTATCAAGCTTTATCATGCCTTTATTTTCATGTTTCTATTGTGATCCATTGATATTCCTATTATCTCAAATTTATTTTATTCCTCATGTTATTCCATGTTTATTCCCTTACTGGGATTTATAGATCACCCTTTTCTTATGCATGTCCTCAGGTTATCCCATGCAATGCTAAGTACGAGGGAATGTAGAGGTCATGTAAAGGATGTTTTCAATAAAGATGATATATTTCATGTTTTAAGTTGTTATGTAATGATCCTAATCCCCAAATACACTAGAACTCTCGATCTTCTATTTTGTATCAAGTGAAGTTTATGTAATAAATCATGTTTAAGTTTTTAATAAAAGTTGGGTTGTTATAATTGTCATCAGTGATTTCATGGCCCTTTGTTGTTCTGGGAGGAGATAGGCAATCGTGTGGTGTCATGTCTCAGCTTTTTAGCTTCAAGAGTTTCATAACTAATCATTGGTTTTAACCCTAGAGGTGAGATCGGATGGGAACATTGATGATTAATGGTCAGTGGAGTTTGAGTTAGAGTGGTAGGTGGGGGTGAAGACTATATCCAATGGAAAGGAAAAAATTAGCTATGATGTTTTGTATATGTTAAAATAAGGTATTTTTGGTCATTGTCCATAGAGAATTTGGTTCATTTTTATGAGGTCCTTTGAACTTGGTCCTTCAATCCATTTGGGCTTATGGGCCAACAATCATAGGTAGAGTTGGCACATGGAGAGACAAGGTTACAAAATGATGAATATGGTAGGAAGTGTAAGAATGGAGACATGTTTGATGATGTCAGGCATAAAGCCTTGAAATATGTATGGGTGTGATGACACTTATCTATTGGAAAGATATATGTCGTTCCAACATATCATAGTTTTTATGTGTTTTGATGATTCAAAAAATCCATATTTTTATTCTAATGAGTTTATCTTAATTGTTTAAAATTTTATTATGTTATAATTGGTGATCTATTTATTTCAAATAAATTTATCTTACACTTAAAATAAGTTATTATATTACACTAAGTTAATTATTTAATCTATGGAAAAGTATTTTATTGTGTAGAAATATAGTTTTGAAATTTTATCTTTATTTTTCTCAAAGTTAGGAAACTTAGTGTTGAAATATTGTCTTACTATGTAAGATATTATCTTATAAAGAGAGTATATTAGCTATCTCATGTTCAAAGTAAGATATTTTAGTCAGAAATTAGTTATGGAAATTCTTCATTTTAAGTAAAGTATATTAGCAAAAATATTATCTTGAGATCACTAAGGGAAGTTGTGAAAGTTAAGTATAACACTTCAATAAAATAATTCTCTTACACAAAATAATTATTCAATGCAATGTTGAATTTAGTTTATCTTATGAACTATATAGTTCAAAGATATATTTTATCTTATGAAGATATATAGAAATTTATTTTATGAGAATATTGATATCATTCAGTTATCTTATGAAGAATAAACTATTGTACATATCATCATGTTTACTTTTGTAATGTTAGTATAATATCTCGATAAGTAGTTTCATGATTTTAAGCATATCATAAAAGGCATTGTATAATTAAAGAAATATTTACTTGTATAAAGTTTTGTTTTTTCAATAATGGAAAGACCTGAAGAATAATATTTCTAATATTGTTGTTGTGGAAATCAATTCTATATTTGGAAATAATAGACACGTGACATTAAGATCTTATCTCATAAACTTTTCAATGGATTATTTACTCGACCATTGTGATTATCTTGTATGATTAAGTTCAAAATAAAAGAGGAGATATAAATAGTAAAGTTATCCACTATATGAATACATATAGAGATACACATGTACATACAAACACTCTAATAACACTAAGGAAAAATGATGTACATAGAAGAAATAGCATACAATTCTTATGTGCAGTGCTTATAAGTTTATCAGTTTCAATTAAAGAATATCTAGAGAAATTCTTTACAGATCATAATCTTCTCTAGACATATCTTTATCTAATGTCAGTTTATGCTTGCAACTACACAATGAAACAATTATTTATATTTCATTTGTCTCTATTTCATATACACTCATTTTAAGTGAGTGTGTTGAGACTATGGATATGTCTTATCAAGGGAGATCCTAGTTGAAAGCTCTTGAGCCTTTTTAATAAGTAACAACTTCTTTCACTCAGCTGGTAGCCCTTGGAAAAAGGGTTTTCATAGTGAAAATTACCAAACACATAGAATTTAGTGTTGGTGGAGTGGACTAGGGGTTTCTATTCTTTGGACCACTATAAATATATTGTGTCTAATCATTTTAAACTAAAATTTTATATTTTTTATACCTGTATTCATTAAGGAAAATATTGGAACTCGTATACCTTGAAGAGAGTGCTTTAAATTAAAGAAAATTTTCTAGAACTCAATTCACCCCTCCCTTCTTGAGTTTTCAGTTATCCATTATCTGGGAAAAAAATTAGTATCAGAGCTCGTGACTCTTGAATTCACAGCTATAAAAGGTTGAATTAAAAACATTTTCTTTAAAATGGATACAATAGATGATAACAAATATGGTATTTCAATGCTTATATCTCGTTATTTTAATTGTGAAAAATATGGTTGTCTAAAGGCATGAATGACCATCTATTTGAATGATCTTGTCTTGAAGGTTTATCTTAAAGTAGTGAAGCCTTATAAAATTCCAAAGACACAATTAGATTCATGGGGTGCTGATACTAAAGTAATATATGATCTAAAATATAAATCTATTAATGTTATAACATGTGGACTAGGTCCATATGAGTTTAATCGAGTTTCTCAATGTCAAATAGCACATAAAATTTGGACTGCTATAGTAGTTTATTATGAGGTTACAAACAATGTGAAGACCCTTATAATTGATACTATCAAACTTAATTTTGACACCTTCAAAATGGATAAAGGGGGAAGCATAAATTAGTTGAATGGAAGACTCAATTATATTATGAATAATTTTATTTCTCAAGGAACACTAATTATTGATCCCGATCAAGAATTGAAAGTTCTAATATTTTTACCACCTAAGTAAAGTGGAATATAAATTACCATCATACAATCTATAGAGGTCAAGAACCTTAAAATAATATATCTAATTAGAACTATTACGTTTTATGAATCATAAATAGAAGCTGAATCTGAAGAATATAAAATGGTAAAGAAATAAAATTTTACGTTGAAGTTTTCTACATCTAAATATGATAAAAATGAACAAGGGTATAAAAATATATGAATCAATGAAAAAGGAAATAAATTTGGAATTAGATCAGTTAGAAATCAATAATATATCATCATCATTAAAGTAAACTATATTGGAGTCTTAAATCGCAATCAAATAAGTATTTATTAGCTTTGTGATGATGGTTATTCTGTTAATTTTTCTAACAATGTTTTCTCAAATTTCAAAGAAAAATATCTCAAGTTTAAATCACCAAGAACAAAAAATGTCTATACTTTAGATCTTAATTCTTTTTTTAGAAAAAATGTAAATTTTATTAATGTTGAAATAGATGGATCATGGATTTTTTACAGAATTCTTGGACATTGTAACGTTCATTATTTGAAAAAATTATCTAAAAGAAATTTTACTTCTAATTTTTAGGATCTTAAAATGGATAAAAAAAATGTGTTGCATATCAAATTCTGAAGCAATAAAATTTGTATTTTAAACTTATTAAAGTTTTTGACACATCTATACCTCTTGATATTATCCATATACATATGTTTTGGACTTCTATAACTGAAATTCTTGATGAAAAATCATTTCCTATGTGTTGGTTGGTTATTTCTCAATATTTACAATGGGTTTAATTTTTGAGCCTTAAAATTGAATACTATTCTATTTTTATTAATTTATGTAAACATGTGTAAAATAAAAAATTTTCAAAAAAATTTTCTTTAAGAAGTGATCATAGAGGAGAATTTTAGGATCATGAATTTAATTCATATTTCTCAAAACAAGGAATTAAACATACTTTTTCTTCCCCCATTACACCTCAATAGAATAGTGTTGTTGAAAGAAAGACTAATACCTTATAAGAAATTTCTAGAACAATGATATGTGAATATAAAACACCCACTTATTTTTGTACTGAAGATATTAACACATCATGTTATGTCATTAACAAAGTTCAATCAAGTATATGAGATCTAAACCTCTTTCTAACAATAATCAGGATAGTGATTTGGAACTTGATTATTTTGAACCAAATCCAGTAAGGGTTGATTCTACTGAATTAGAAAGTGTGTTACTTAAACGGCCTATAAATCTTAAGGATCATCCTATAGAAATAGTTATAAGAAGTTTGGATAAAGGAGTTATCACTAGAAGGAATATATAAAATCTAGTATAATTCTCTTCCTTTTTATCCCAACTAGAACCTAGAACTGTAGAAGAATATTTACCTGATGAAAGTTGGTTTTTAGAAATATAAGAAGAGTTGAACCATTTCAAGATGGAAAAGGTATGGGAATTAGTTAATAGAATCTATGACTATCATATTATTGAAACTAAATTGGTATTTAGGAATAAAAAGGATGATCAAGGTGTGATCACTAAAAATAAAGCTATATTAGTTTAAAAATTTTACAATCAAGAAGAAGAAATATATTATAAAGAAACCTTTTCTCCTATATCTAGGTTAGAAGCTATAAAAATCCTTCTAGCATATATATCTTATATGAATTTTGAATTATATCATATGGATGTTAAATATTCATTTCTAAATATATTTTTAATTGAGGAATTTTATGTTGAACAACCTACTATTTTTGAAGACCCTCATTTTCAAAATTAGGTTTTTAAACTTACCAAAGATATTTATGGACTTAAATAATCACCTAGAGCATGGTTTTAGTGATTAACCTCTTTTTTTATTAAATTATTTTTCAGTAGGAAAGAAAGTTCCAACATTATTTAAGAAAATTTCATCTTCAAATATTTAATTAGTATAAATATATATCTATGATGTTATTTTCAGGTCAACAAACCATGAAATATGTAACAATTTTTCAAAAATTGTGAAAAATGAATTTGAAATGAGTGTGATGGGTGAGTTAAAATACTTTCTAGGATTTCAAATTTATTAATAAGATTTTTAAAATTTATTAAATCAAATAAAATACAAACTTTATTTACTTAAAAAAATTACTTGAAAATAGTAAAACTTATTTAACTCACATGAGATCCAATATTAAACTTGACTAGGATGAATATGGAAAACTAGTTGACAACAAGTTATATGGAAGAATCATTATAATTTTACCTTGTCTTACCACTAGTAGACTAAAAATTATGCTTTCAGTATACATTTGTAAAAGGTTTGAATACAATTCAAAATACTCTCATTTACATGTTTCCAAAATGATTTTAATATATTTAAAAGGAACTATGTTGCTTTATCTAATTTTTTTTTAAAAACCTATGTTTTTAATTTAACTTCTTATTCAGATACTAAATTTTTTGGATGTAGACTAGATAGGAAAATCACCTCAAGAACCTTCCATTTTCTTAGTAAATCTTTAGTATCTTGGTTGAGTAAGAAACAACACTTTTTGGTGCTCTCAACTACTAAATATGAGTATATTGCATCTTAAAGTTGTTGTGCACAAGTATTGTGGATGAAATACACCCTAATAGGTTTTGGATTCAATTTTAATTGTGCTCTAATCAAATGTCATAAAACAAGTGCTATCAGCATTTCAAAGAATCCAATAAATCATTCCAAAACAAAGCACATTGATTTGAGGCATCATTTATTAAGAGATTATGCACAAAATAGTGATATCTCTCTAGAATTTTTTTATATATAAAATCAATTATCATACTCTTTACTAAATAATTTATTGAAGATGTATTTGATTTTTTTTAAATCCAAATTAGGTTTTTTTTAATTTTTGTTAATTTTATTTCAATTTTAATTATTAGAGTGGATTTATAATTAAGTAAATATTTTATTTCCAAAATTTCATTCAATATTTTGAATCACCATTTTATGTATTAGTCACATAAAAATAGGACATGAAACCTAGTTTTATTATGATTACTCTACGTGCCACAATACACAACCCTTCTATTACCATAAAACAAAATATTATAAATTTGTTCTATGTGTGAAACCCTTACAAACCTATGATTATTATTTTCTTATATATCCAAACCTTTATAACCTAATCTTAAAATCTTCCAAAAATATTTCAAAAATGGATAAATCTAAAATAACAAACGGTTCTACCTTTAGTAGAGTCAAATGTATAAGGAACACCAGAAACGTTTTGAGTGGAAGAACCATCGATTTCTATTTCCTAGATCGTACTGGTATGTTTCTTAAAAATGATATAAATCATCAAGGTTGAGAATTAGTTTTTGATAAAAAAAACTATGTTTTTTTATTAAAAATAATTTTGAGAATTTTATGAGATGACCATATTTCATTTCAGTGATAATGAAGATCTAGTTATAGTGATTGTGAACAAGAAGAGTTTTTTAAAATAATTGTTAATAATGGATGAATTATTTTTATTACCTCATGAAGGAAATGCTTATTTTTACATGTCCTTAACACCAATTGATGAATTAAGACCTCTAAAAATAATAAATTTACTTTTTAGAAATCTGTATGTAGAGAAGAATTTGGTGAAATATTTATAACCTGGGAGAAAGGTTCTTATAAACTTCATGCACTGTTCCATTTTGCAATGGAATAATAAGTTTAAAAAGGTTATTTTTCAAGTTATTATGTTATTATGTCTATTTATTATAGATAAAATAGTGAATTTGTAATGATATATTATGAGATAAATGTCTCATATTCAAAAGAAATCATTAAAATTTTATCCTTTTAGAATATTTTTGACCTTGGTTTTAAGTAAAGTTAGTGTTTTTATGGATGAAACCACTGCACCACATTGTCACAAATTAAAAAATTTGAGTGGAAGTGAGTTAATATTAAGTGTTTTTTACTTGATTTCATCTTCAAATAAGCTGTTTATAGTTATTACAGAATAAAAAGTTGAGATAGACCCTGCTACTACTCAGGGGGATTCGTCTCACATGATAGATGCTAATGAATTTAATCCTCAAGCTCCTTTAAGTGTTCCTATTTTTGTGGAAAAACTAGTTCAAGTTATGGATGTAATATATGTTCTAGAAAATGAAACTCTCTATGAAAGGATAACAAGAGTGAGAGTTTTTTTCAACCCGAGGAAATAACTGTTCTTGAAGTTAGTTCATCCACTGCTCTTGAAACTATTCATCTTATTGCCTTTGTCATTTTTTCTATTAGAGAAGAATTAGCCCCAACTATTACCAGATTGGATGGTTTTGGATATAAAAGTAACATATCAACAATATTAGGAATTATTCATCTTTTTTAGGTATCTCCTTCTAGGAATTCAAGTCAAAAATTAATAACATAATTAGTTAGTTTTGTTAATCAAAATGATGTCAATGGAGAAGAAGAAGCATAATAATATAAAGAAAAAGATTTAACTTAGCTTATTGAAAAGGGGGAGAAAGATCAGAATCAAGAGAACCATATCATTTATAAGAAGTACCTAATATTGGTTAAAATCAAGATATTTATGATGATCAGAGTATGGAAGTTCATCAGGACATGTTCTCACCTATTCATGTAGTGCATAAAAGTTTAGAAATTCCTATAGCAGAATTTGATGCTACTAATAAAAGATCTCGAGAGAGCTATTTCAAACTGTTTTCTAAAGTGGAGTCTTTGAAAAATTAGTTATTTGAGTCTAGATTTGAAATTAGAATTCTTTTTGAGAAGGTTGTTTTAAAAATTATGTTGTTGAATTAAATATATTATTTCAATCACTTCCAGATAAGATTTTGAAAGAACCTTCTGAATAAGATTCAAATCAAGTGGATATATTGTCAAAATTGGAAGGAGTATCACATTCTATAGACATGATTACTTCCACCATTACTTCCATGAAATGTGATGTCCTTTTTATAGAAATTTTACAAGATCTTCAAATAAATGTGGTTCCTAAATTTGGAAGGATGAATGCATTTCAGCAAAAATATATCTTTATTATTGATCAATATCAGAAGGAAATTTGTTCCCTACTAAAGGAAAAAGTACCAGAAATTTAGAATATTTCTGTTAAAGTGAAAAATGATGCCAAATTTATTATCATAGGGTTGAAAAAATGGCTGGTTTGTGGGAAAATAATTTTGAAGTGTTATGGAATAAGTTTTAAAATTTTCATCAATTGGTAGTAAAAAATTTAAATTCGGACTCTTCTAAAGAATAAGATGATGATGATGAGGAAGATGTGTTTTTTGAACCTCGAAAGTTTCAAGTATTATCAAAAGGAAATTAGATAGTTCATACCGATTGTATGGTTGGTATGTTATAAAATCAGTTTGAAACATTGATTAAGTTATTTGTGAGTTGTTCTGGGAAAGGAGATTTTTAAATTTTCTTGGAAACTTTTTCTCAGATATTATGGAATGGTTTTATGAATCTCATATACTATTATAATAATTATATATCTAAGATAATTTAATCATGTGTAGAGGGTTTGTTTCATCTTCAAGGAATACATTTTCTTGAAACTTCTATTTATAACCATCATGCCTCTATATCTCAAAAAATCAAAAAGATATTCAACCCATCTAAAATCTATTTAAGGGAGAATCTCATGTCTCCAAAATAAGTTTAATTACCCTTACCTGAACTCTCTTCTATGTTATCATTTATCCCAACATATCTATTTGATGTAGAAAGAGCATAATAAACTGCTATTGACATTCAGTCCACCTCAATAAGGATTGCTCAATGTGGTAGTTCTATACATAAAGGATCTTTACTAAATTTCACTAATGTTTTTGGAGAAAATGTTGATGCTCCTATGCCAACATCTCCCTTTCCTATTTTATAACCATAAATTTTTAAGATACCCCCTCTAAAAATAATCTTTCACCTCAAAACTGATATAATTTATTGATTATATTTTTTTAATTGAATGGATCCTCACAAGTATTTAAATGGTGGTTTCAAAAACCTTTGAATAATTTTATGCTTTTGTCACATGTTTCTAATGCCTTTATTTATCTATTTCTTATGTCAATTTATATTGAATACTTTTATCTATTTAATCAATTTTTTTTATTTTATTAGCTTTCATTAACTTCTATAATTGTATGTTTCTTTACTCTTTATCAATTTTCTCTAATTATGTGATGATTTATGTTATTATTTTTCCAATCTTATCAATGATTTTGTCAATATAACTTCATTCCAAATTTTTCTTGTATTCAATATGTATTATATAGATCATTTACACTTTTTCTTGAGAAGCATTAATTTTTTTCTTTCTCCTACTTCTTTTTGATATCACAAAAAGGGGGAGAATAAAAAGAAGAACACAAAAATTAAAATCTCTTTTAAAATCCTATTTCATCAAGTTATTTTTATTAATAAATGGTTTTTGTGATCATCAAAAAGGAGGATATTTTTTATAGACTTATGTTATTCTATCATATCTTAGTATTTATGTGTTTTGATGATTCAAAAAATACCTATTTTTATTATAATGTGTTTATATTAATTTTTTTATATTTTATTCTGTTATAAGTGGTATGATTTTTATTTAAAATTAATTTGTCATATGATTAACATAAATGATTATCTTATGTTGAGTAAAGTTTTTAATCTATCAAAAATTATTTTATCTTCCATACATATTTTTTTTAAAGTTTATCTTTAATTTCTTCAAAGTTAGGAAACTCGATGTTGAATTTTTATCTTACCATATATGATATTATCTTACAAAGATATTATATTATCTATTACATGTTCAAAGATAGATATTTTTGTCAGAAAGTAGTTATGTAAATTCTTCATATTATGTAAAGGATATTCACAAAAAAATATTATCTTTTTATTACCAAGGGAAGTTGTGAAAGTTAAGCATCACACTTCAGTAACATAATTCTCTTATGTGGAAGAATAATTCTACACAAAATTTAATTCAATTTATCTTATGCACTATAAAATTCAAAGATCTATTTTATCTTACAAAGATACTTAGAAATTTATTTTATGATAATAGTGTTATCAATTTTATATCTTATGAAGAACAATATATTGTTAAGATATTTATGATTACTTTTATAATGTTATCATAATCTCTTGACAAGTCATTTCATGATTTTATGCATATCAAAAAATTATTTGAATAATTAAGAAAATGTCGACTTGTATAAAGTGTCATTTTACCAAGAATGGAAACATTCGATGAAGAATATTTTTGACATCACTATTTCAGAATTCTATTACATATTTGGAAGGAATATACACATTCCATTAATAGCCTATTTCATCAACTCTTAAATGGACTACTCACTTGGACCTTATGATTATCTCATATGCTTTTGTTCAAAATCAAATAGAATATATAAATAGAGA
Organism: Viscum album; assembly: GCA_963277665.1. NCBI lineage: Eukaryota > Viridiplantae > Streptophyta > Magnoliopsida > Santalales > Viscaceae > Viscum > Viscum album. The sequence goes on along the minus strand of OY728125.1, from coordinate 165,125,478 downwards.
AATTAGTTGATGCATGAATACATATAGAGATATACATGTACATACGAACACTATGATAACAGTAAAAAAATGCATGCATATAGAAGAAATATCATAAAACACTTGTGTGTTTTGATTATAAGTTTATCAGTTGCAATCAAAGAACATCCAAAGTTTTGATTTGAATATTATCATCTTCTCAGGACGTATCATTATCTACTATCAGTTTCTTCTTGCAACTATGTGATGAAAAAATTCTTTAAAGTATATTTATCTCTATTTCATGTACACTCATTGTAAGTGAGTGTTTTAATACCATGGATAGGTCCTATAAAGGTAGATCTCAGTTGAAATCTCTTAAACCTTTATAATAAGTAACAATATCTTTCAATCAATTATGTGCCCTTGGGAAAAGGGTTATCATAGTGAAAATCATTGAAATTGTGGACTAGAGTTTTGGTTGAGTGGACTAGAAGATTTATGTTCCCTAAACTAGTATAATTATCTTTTATTCAATATATTTCCTATAATATTTTATATTTCTGTTGGTTTTTTATATTAAGTAAAATATTAGAACTCAAATAACTTTAATAGGGTGGTTTTAAAGTAAAGATAATTTTCAAAAACTCAATCCCACCCTCTTGAGATTTTAGTTATCCATTTTATGGTAAAATAATATCATTTATCCATCCATCCTCTAATATGGGATAGATGGGTTCCCTTTTATATGATTATTATATAGTGAGACTAGGCTGATGATGTGAAGTAATAGGTTAGAAATATTTTGGGGTGCTACATTCACCCCCCCCCCCCCCTTAGAGAACAATGTCCTCATTGTGGGCCCTACATCTCAACCCAGGCAGTGTGTTGAACTTAAGGTTGGGTCCCACCTCTGATACCAAATGTAACAAATGGGTCCTAGTGACATCCCATACACCCCGCCTTAACATGGTCATCGGGTCCTGGCCCGCCAAGTACCACTAGTTGCCATGCAGACACACAATTCCCACCCTGGGGCCCACCCATGTTCTTGAATGGGTCATCTGACTAATGATAGTCCCCATTGGCCGACACATGTCCTTTATAGTGTTATTTTTCCTCGCTCACATACACCCTGGGAAACTTCCCAAAAGGTCACCCATCCTGATCACTACTCTTGGCCAAGCACGCTTAACTATGGAGTTCTAAATCCATCGGGTGGGCCGCTGGAAATAGAGATAAGTGTGTTGAAACTTATGATTTAACTTTCCTCCCACACATCATTGTGAGATATAGGGGTTCCCTATCATGTTCCATCAAACCAAAACATGGTAGTGGATTTAGTGGGTGGAAATGTAGCACTCATGTCTGGTACTATGGTCACAATGACTCTAGAAGGGGGGCGGCATGGTTAATTCCCGATGGAATGACATGGTGCAGGCTTCACATGCAAGGGGTATCCATTTATTTGGCATTAATTACATTGTGCCTTTAGGTCACCCATGTTCTAAGGACTCTATTCCTTTGTGCCTATGGGCTGCATAATGGGTTCCCTCTCAACCCAGTAAAAAATGGGGGATTTGTTTTCTTAATAAAAAGGGGCTTGACCCCGGTTTGTTTAAAAAAATATAAATATTTTATATTTTGGTCTTATTAATTTAATTTATCACTTGTTATAAATTATCCCTTATGATTTCTTAATAAATATTTTATTTCTAGATCATAACACATGCCATATAATTTTTTAAAAGGATATTAACTTTTAATATTTAAGGAATATTAATTAATAAATATTTTATAATTATTTATTAATTAATTATAAACCCTTTATAGTTAATTTTTTAATAAAGATTTTATTAATTAATAAATATCCTCAAAATACCTTTTAATATAATTTATAAATTATAATAAAAATTAATACAATGTAAAATTTTGAAAAACCACTCTTACCCTTACGTAGCAAGGGTGACCTAGGTGAAGATAAAATCATTTACCTTTATAAAGTCCACCTGTGTAAAGGTAATATTATAATTTTTTATCCTATGAAAATGTAATACAGATATTACATTTATGTACCCTCCTTCACATAAGGGTATCCCAAGAATTTTCACATGCATAAAGGTAATACCAAAACTACCATTATGTGGGTCCATTATATAAAATATTACCTTTACTTAAACCCTATTGCATAAAGGTACATAGGTATTAGATTTACATAGACATAACTACATAAATTTAACCTACTATAACCTTTTCATAGACCCCTCTGCATAAAGGTAAAATAGAAATGTCCTTTATGTAGAATGTTTCTATATAAAGGTAGCCAAGGATGTATATTATGTAGACTCCTTTATAAAAAGTTAAAATGGATCGAACCTTAATTAGATAACTCTATATGTGTTTATAAGGAAATAACCTTTATGTATAACTCTTCTACATAAATGTAATTCATTTTCTATATAATTTTCAAAATTCAAATACTCTATGATATGTTTTTTCTATTTTATTCATTTTCCATGCATGATTCCAAAAATATAAAGCATGACATTGATCTGATAAAAATAAAGGGATTTTTAGGGTATAATATAAATTATTATATTATGCAAGAGTAATTTTATGCCTTTCCCAAGATCACCCATGCATAGAAAAATGAAACTGTGTAAATACAGGAATAAAGAACACTATTGTAAATCATGCATACCGTATAATAAATATCATGTTCAACATCTTGATCACAATCATATAATCTTGAGATAGATCGCTATGGGTATTCAAAATACATCCCCTCTCTGTAGTGTATCCACAATTTGAATAGAGTCACATGTTGTATATGTGGGATTTTTTATCCTCCACGATGTGCTAGAATCTCATGATGAAAAGGAGGTAAGAGAAAGGGATCTTCAGGTAAGGTGAGTATTGAAAAATCATTCAAATCTCTATCCAATATATGGATTGTCTTTATAAATTGGAAAGGAAGTTCCTTGGTTTTTTTGTTTCATTTACTCATTTTCTATAATGCATGAGTAAATGCCTCAGCTATTTTCATGAAACTCTTGCATAAAATGTGTTCTGTGTCTGTTATATCTTATGAAACAATACTTAATTCCATATTAGATAGAATATTTCTCATATATAGGTTCAATGAATGAAATATTATTTCATTAATGTTTTATGAGTGGAATTAATATCATGAAAATTGAATCTTCATAATGTCATTCAAAATGATATGCAATATATCCTATAGTATCAAAAATAAAATAAGGATTTAGGGCATACCACCTTAAATATGTAGGTATACTTTTGATAAACCTTTTCTCCATTGAAAATAGTTTTAAAACATTATTTCAATTTTATATAAATGGTTTTTTTTTCTGGTTTTCAATGTTGGAAAAAATATAATTAAAACCCTTGAGTTAAACTAATAAATTTAGATAATATTTACCAAATAAATTTTTACTCTAATTAAATTTAGAAAGATGGAATATTGAGGTTTATTTTGAAAACTTATTTTAAAATTTGTTTTCAATTTTTTCATTTGTAAAAACCATATTTCAAATTTATGTTTTCAAATTAGTTTTAGAAAATTAATAGAATTTGGAAAAAACAAATTTATTTTCATGTTTTCTAAGGTTTCATCTAAAATGTGAATGTTTTCTTTAATGTGTTGTATTTTTTTCAATGGGAAGTGTTATGAAATAAATTTTTGGTAACCCTAATTGTTTATTATTTAATTTTTTCAAGAATTAATTAACTTATGAATGATAAAATTTTTATAGAATACTAAATTTTAAGACATTGTTGGTAAAGATTATAGTTTCTTAAATGGAATGTTTAAAAAAATTTATTTGATTTAATTGTACAGAGAGAGAATGAAATAGATTTTATTCTATTACATAGTAATAATAAACAATCTCATTACCTAATGATGATTATATCACTACTCACTTATTAGTGATGGCTTAAATATTTTCATTACAATTAGGAGTGGTGTTCTTTGAGTTATAGATGTCATCCCCCTCCAAAATATATTATTTCAAATCCCATTATAATATAACCCAATTTTAGACTCGCACAATAAAATTTTTGGAAGATTGGGATGTTTTAGTGGAGCGAGTGTTTAAGTTTCATAGTGATCAAGTTTTTATGGTTTTTGGATTCACCGGTTTTGTTTCTATGGTTTTGGATCATTGTTGAGGCTTTAGTTTGCTTATTATCTACTATTTTTTCCTAATACTATATACTAGTACCCATCTTGGTCTGGTGTGGGGACTCTCATATCCACTTCATATATGTTTATTAGTATCCAAGTGTGGTCTATGATCCATGACATGGGTTTTTTCATTCTCTATTAAGGTTATAGACTGGATTTTGATCAAGGGGGTGGTGAGTTGTGTTAGGTGTAATCAGTTTCTTGTTGTGAAATTTGGTTGGTTTATACTTAGTGAAGGGTTATGATCTTTTGATTGTTCTTTGTTTATGTTCACTATTTTTGTGGTGTTCATGAAGTAATGATTCCCACAGTGAACACATTGTCAATAATAGTGCTTTCTATCTAAGAATACTTAGGTTTCTAATGGCCATACCTCCATGGTGTAGTGTGGAAGACAATGGAGTTATCACATCATTGTTCACAGCTTGAGGTGGTTTGAAGATCACGATCATGACACAAGGTGTTTTATGTTTTGAAAAGGTTATTATTTTGATGATTCATCATCTAATTTCTAGCTAGTAGGCATCCTCGATGTCAATGTTTATTGTGGTGATTCATTCCAATTAGTGAAGGTATCTTCGATAGAAATGGTGATAATAATTATGTATGGTGGTAGATATTGAGTTGTATTTAGTCCTTTAATACTTTTATTCCCCAAATGGCAATTGTTTTTTCACTGGAGCACAACCCAAGTTTTGAATTTTTAATTTCAAATTTGAATTTTGATTTTTGGCATTTTTATTTTTATTTTATATTCTGGTTTTTTTCAGTTTTCATTGGTTTTTTTATTCTTGGATAGTATCATCTTCAAGTTCATAGTAAACCCCAAAAAGTTTTATTTTAAAAAATCCAAAAAACAAATTAGAGTGAGATTATATTAATTGAATTAAATTTTAACAATGTTTGGGGATATATTTTGAAAGATATTTTTTTATACATACTTGTATATGGTTAAATGTTAGGAATATTTTATTTTATTTGTTTAAAATATAATTTTACAATGTTGAAAATATTCTAGTTTTGTAATGACTCTCTTTATGGAATTAAAAACAATAGAAAGTTTTATTTTATTTGAAATCTAAATTTAATGGTTTTTTACCCCAAAATATATTTAAAATATTTTTAAGGATATATGTGCTGTGTTAGAAAAATCATGTGAAAAAATTATATTATAATTACTTGATTATTATTTCAAGCATTGATTATTGATTTTTTAAAATGAAATGTGTATTTATAAGTGATGAAATATATATGCTTCTTTAAAATGGTTAATAAGTGGTTACCTATATAATTTAAAAATAGATTTCTAAACCTTGTATTTGTAATTCTTTGAGAAACTATAGTTTTGAGAAACTTAAAATGTTTTCAAAATAATTTAAATAAATTGTTTGGAAAATAGGTCTTTTATATTTCAAGGGAGTGAAGTTTTATATACTTTAAAGTGTGGATTATAAAGGTGATTCTAAAGTGGTTTTCATTAAAATTTAAATTGTTTATAAATGTTAACTTGAATTTATTAGTATAAAAAAATGAGATTTTTTGAAATACAATATTGGAGTCATGTGAGTTTCTTATAATAGGTATAAATTTTATTTACAATCGCTATAATAAACATTTAGGCCATTACATTTTACTTAGGAGAGTGGTATGATTTTAAATAATGGATTCTTTAAGATTTTAAAATTTTATTTCAAGTTTTATGTTTGATTTACGATTTTTCAACCTAACCAAACTTACTTTTAGAATAGTTAAATTATTGCAAGTTGTTATTTTTCATTCTTTTGGAAAATACATTTTTGATTAAAAAATATTTTTTAGATTATTTGGTAGTGTAATATAAAACCATTAGAATCATTTAAAGTTCCCTCTTTATCTTTCAAACTCCTTTAGTTATAAATTTACCTATTTTAAACTCTTTTATTTAATATTATTTTAACTAATGTATATTCTAGTTAATGTAACAATTTTTCTTAGTCATTCATTTTTAAAAGGAATCATTTTTAATGAGTTGGAATTAATTATATATATTTCAATGGTTCTTAAATAATTAATTTTTTTTAGCATATGACATGGCTGAATTAACTTTTCCTAATAACTTAAAATGTTTTCTCAATGTTGTTTCTTTTTAGTCAATATATGATTGATTTAATTGATTAATTTTGGTATATGACATGTTGTACAATATTACTATGTCTTTATGATGAGACATACAACGATCTTAAATTTCATGTTTTGATTAAGTGGAAAATAGGTAGTTGTATATTTCCTTGATAAAATATAAAATAGGAACTCATTAGTGGTAGCATGAATCACTTAGTTAATGAATAAGCATGGATATATTTTATTTGATCATGTCATCCCTATACATTGTATGTTATTTCATAAAGTATCTTAATTAATGGATTTTTATGCTAGGTTTTTATATACATGGTAATGCGTTAATATTAAATGGATATTACATTATAATTTTTCATACCAATGTGATAAATTGAAGGATAATGTAACTCAAAATCTAAGTTAACTTATGGATGTAAATTGAAAAAATATTAGTTATAATCATTATCATAACTTTTTAATTAATATATTTTAATTCACACCTTTTTATTTAAAATTTGAGTTATGTCTTGGACTTATTAATATTTTTTTAACTTTCACTCTTGTTGTGAAATTTTATTGATTTCATAATATGCATATTTTTATTATGACTCGGTTAACATGTTTTAAGGAAATTCAATGTATGACTAAAATTTATGTTTTATAAAATGTAATTTGAATGTGTAATGTGGTTTATTTGAGTTTTAAAGTTGAAAGTATTAATGTTTCTTTACTTCGTTACTTTTTTAGATTTATTCCTTTTATCATATGGCTTGAATGAGTTATAAATCATTGAACAATATTTAACTATTGATTAAAAGTTAAATACATGGTAACATCATGGTTGGGTTATATGGTTATTTTTATGATAAAGGTGATAACTGTTTCCTATTTTTTGTCACCTTGATGGATGTTGAGAGTTATAGTATCATAAGGTTCTAGTTATAGGTAATCAAGTAAGTGATTATTCAGATAACTTATTTGTTTATTATCACCCCTTAGACCATTTATAATTATTATTTTTATATTCTAAATATATGTTATCTAAATAGTAGGGAGTTATCATATTCTTTTTTCTTAAGGATAGTAAACCTTAGGTTAGTTTATAATAGTATCTTTGATTGTTAGTATTTACCATGCCAAATTTCCTGAAAATATTCTAGAGGATGAGAAGCCTAAAGGTGGGGAGGTTGTAATGAAACTAATTTATACATCATTAATTTCTGTTTATATTTTTTTCTTTGGGTGTTGAATTGATATATTATTTTTTTGTAATAATGAAGGGATGTTATTGGAGGTAGTAAATTGTATCATTTAATATTAGTTCCCCTTATAATTCATCTCTTTATTTCTATTTTGGTGTGATTTCTATGTTGGGAGGAGTTAGAGGGATTTATTGGGTAATTATAGAATGAAGTGGCAGGGAGATGGGTGTAAGAGATGCACTAGCTACATAGTGATTTTTTACTGGGCATTCGGTGGGGGTTTAGTGGAAGAATTGGCTTCTACTAAATCCATCGGGTACCTGATGTCCCTGTATCGAGTACCCACTAAACTAATAGACAAAATCCTTTAAAATAAGGGAATTTGATCATTTTAAATCCAAAAGAATAACCTAAAAACACATTGGTATTTTTTTCCCATTAATTTTAATCATTATCCCCTTCTCTATGTCATTACCTCCCCTCTCCTTCCACCTCAAGAAAACTATATACAATCCTTGGCCCGATTTATTCCTAAGTTTATAAGATTTTATCCTTGGTAAGTTTTTGGTTATATATTCCTCTAACATTCCTCTTTGTCTTTTTATTTCATATAATTAACTCAAAATACTCTTTATCATCTTCTAGGTTTTTCAAAATATTATATATCCTTCTAATTTCCTTTAACTAGCCTATTGTAGGAATTGAGTCTAGGTGGATAAAAGGTATTTTCATTATTTTTCATTATAGTTTTCTTATTCCTCGTTGAATGTGGTTAAATCCCTAATAACATATTATTATATGTTGATAAAAATTTCAAATGTAAATTCATATTCTTCCTTTATACCCTGAATAATTTTTTTGCAATATGTTTTGTAGGTGACCCCTTTTCCTCTAGTAATCATAAATATATGAGATAGAAGTAGCATGGGGCTGAGTTTATTTAATTTAAAATGATATTTTTTCATCCAATAAATTGTTCTAAAAAATATTCTATAAAAGTTACAAAATTTTCATAGATAATTTTATTTATGGTTATTGTATGTGGAATGCTTGATTTATTTATATATGACAAGTTTTTCTTAATTGTTTACTTAGAATGCCTACTTAGTTATACCTATTGTGTATCATGTATATGTGAATTTATTTTGATGTTTAATTGTTTTAATTCATTTATAAATGTTATAAATTCACCATTTTGAAATTATTTATTTTTCATGACTTGATATGAAATGCCCTGATTATTTACACTTGAATCGTAGTGATAGTAAAGAATTTTATAAAGGGGTATATTCTTGTTGTAATAAAAGGTAAAAGAATACCTATTATCAATTAACATATTAATGGTATGAGATAAGATTGCAATTAACTAACTCTAGTATACCCCTTCCCATATTCTCAAACAAAGGGATTACATGATTGACCTAACTTTTTATACATGATTCTCTTTCCCCTTAATAGGAAAATCATTACACATTGACTTCCTTGTATGTGATTATTCATCTCAGATTCTGACTATAGGATTGAAGTAGTAAACTCAGGTACAAACCCTCCTTGTATTTGGGGTTACATGTTAAAACTTTTACGCATGCCACACATCCTTGAAAAATCATGTTTACTAGTTGATTTACTTATTCTTATAGCCTTTTATTTTTGTTATATACACTTTAGTTTATGATGCACATGTAGGGGTGGGGTGGTGACCACCAACTAAGTATATCATACCCACACCTATCACATTCCCTTTTTTGGATGTGTACAAATCCTTTTATACATGTTTTAGGAAATTTTAAAGCACCATAGTATGGGAACTAGTGGCACCTGATGTCTGGAATTTAGGTGAAATATTTTTATGATTTCAATGGATGAGATGAGTGGATTTATAAGGGATATCAACAAATATTCTCAAGGGAGTTTCGAAAATATGGCTATTTTTTTCAATACGGAATGTTTGTATTTCCCTATTATATATATATTTAGTTTTTTTATTTCACTTACTTTTTACACCATTCAGGTGTTTTTGGACATAGGATATGTGATATTGAATGTTCATATCATTTTATTTACTTATTTTTGTTTTATTATTTACTTAATTCTATTAAATAATTGATTGAAAACTAAGTGTACATAGTTTCCAAATAGGTCATGAAAAATATTAGTGTGCATTGTATGTAGTTTATTATATTATTATAAAGGTGAAAACCATTTCCCACTCATATGTCATTCAACCTTGGGAATTTAAACCAGCCTCTAATGATCGAGAAGTGTTCTTTTGGTGTTTCGACTACCAAATTTGGGTATTTTTTAGGTATTCTAGTTGATCATAGTCATTAAATTTATTATTATAGTGAATAGGTCACAATAATATCATTTTTTAGAGGAAACACCCAATTCCTTTCTTTGATGAATCATTATAGATAAAACAATCCTTTCTAATTATCAAGGTTAACATAGGTGCATTGACTAACCAATTCTTCAGCTTTTCAAAACTCTCTTTATAATTTGTTGATCATGTAAATCTGACCTATTCACAAGTTATCTTATTTAATTATCAACTCTAGTAAGTTTTTCATCAAATCGTTGATTTTAACCAACTTATCCAATATAATTATGTATTTTTGTTATATTTTTAAATGTTTTCCACTCTTTGGTCACTTTAATATTTAAAGGGTCAATATATATGTCATTCTTGGTGTTAATATGGTCATTTAATTAAATATATTATTACAAAACTCACACTTATTGAATTTTTCATATAACTCATTTTACCTAAAGTTTTTTATATTTTTCTATAAATTATTCTCATTTTCCCCATAAATCATAGAGTATATTAGGATATCAAGGATAAATCCCAAAAATATTATTTAGATAATTCTTGAAGACATTATATATTGAATCCTTAAATATAAAGGGACCATTTATTTATACAAAAAATATAAATGTGAAATCATATTGGTTATATGTTGTAAAAAAATCTTTATAATACCATCTTTCATTAAATTAATTAATGGTTCCTTGAACAAAGTTCAATTCTCAAAAAATATTAATCCCTTTGAAATTGATCAAATAAAACATTTATTTGAGGAAAATTGTTTTATTATTTATATTATTTTTTTCATTTATCTATTATTAATGTATAACATCACTAATATATCATTTATCTTTAAAAATAAGATAGGTTCTCCCCATTGTGAAATGATCAGATAGATGAATCCCTTATCACAAAACTTTTTAAGTTGTTTTTTCAAATATACCGACACTAATAAATTCATCCAATATGGTGAATTGGGTATGATTGTTTCCTTAAATGCAATATTGATAGATAATTTAACCTATCTATTAAGGGAAAACCTTGAAATTCATCCATAATTATATCAATATATATTATATGATGGGTATATCTTCTATTCTACCATCCAAATTTTCCTCTATTGTTTTTAAATCAACTAATTCCTTAGAAATGATTTCACGGAAATTTTTCATGATGGTTAGTTCCTAACATGATTCTGGTGAACAAATATCATATAAAAACAAACATTTTTATACCTAGATCACAAATCATAACCAATATTTTACTTTAATAAGTTTAAGTTTGATAATTAAATATTCAATACATTCCTAATAATATGTTAAAGTTTATTATTGGAATGGAATTTAGGTTTGAGGATAGGGGCCACCCTCACAGTCTAATTTAAATAGTTAAATACATTTTTGTCAAAATTAATGTATCTCTCTATGTTCTAATTGGTAACTCCTTTCTTTATTTATCAGGATGTACTTAAATATTCTTTTAAAACTTGAAAGAAATAAGGTTTCATTGAACCATAATAAAATAATGTATAGGATAATTATGAGTGTATGATTATAGTATATGTGATGATTTCATTCAGAGTTTCAATATTCTATTTTATAACTCCAAAATTATGAATTTCATCCTTGAACTACTTTAGTTGCAGGTATCATTAACACATTGGGAACTAATAAGAATATTTTGTTAGATATAAACTAAAACTAGACCAATAGTATTATATGATTTTTATATACCATAATCCTAGATATTCATGTGATGTATATTGTAGACTATAAATAATCTATTTTATAGAAGTTATGGAGATGCCTCTATTATAGCGTATGTTAGTCCAAGGATATATGGTCACGTGCAAAATCTACTACCATATCATTCAAAATATATTACATTTGGATATGTATCATTGGTATGGTTCATTTATAGCATGAAAACCTTGATATAATTGTTTTAAAAATTCAATAAATTATTCTCCAATGGGTACGCATTATGAGTAATACATATCAATTACCAAGTGTTAGTAGTTTATGATCGGTTTACTTTATTAAATTAAGAAAGAAAATATAAAATATGGTGATCCTCATATTGTGATGTGATATTCTATCTTGGAAAATATGAATTTCTCTTTCATCCTGGTTCTCTATTTTCCCTCATCAAATAAGGTGGTTTCATGCCTCTTGGAGTTCACATGGTCCTCTTATAGTGTATGAATATTCCAGTGGTTAGTGTACTACCCATGGAGGAAAGAGTACATTTGTTATTTCTTAGTGATCCCCATCAAACATACTCAATCGAGATCAAAAAATATAGAGCTCATTGTAATAGAGGTATGCCTATTTATATTGATGTTCTTCATTTTATATTCATTTGATAATGATAGATCAAGCATTAAATTGGGTTTCTTCCACTATAATGGTAAAGATATAATTCTATAAATCCCATAAATGGTATTATATACATATTAATCTTCAAATCAACATGTTTTTTACTTATTTTTTTAAAAACATACACTTTTTAAAGGGTTTCAAGTAATAACATAATGTGAAATGTGGCATAGATGAACATTAGTTGTTGGGTTTATTTTCCTGTATTTATGATATAGGATATTTTAATGTGATGTTATATTTTTTATTCGTTATATGGTATTATTGGTTTGTATCATATAATGTGATACATCAAAATCCATGGTTTTGTTTTATGTCATAAGATTTGATATGTAATATTTTATCCTACCACTTAAAAATCTAGTTATACAAAATAGAGTGTCATGTAATATTGGTGATATAGTGGATATCATCAAATACAACATGCACCCCTTGATAGTGTTTATTATATGAGTCATTTATTATTATTCTTAATGATAGATAGTGGTGCATATAAATTATAAAATACATTATATATTAAAATGAAAAAAGCATTTTTTATAAAAAATGCTTATGGTTGGTGGATTTTTTATAAAATATGAGTGTTGGGAATTATAAATATAATATTTTTATACCAAAATTAAATATAAAATATTCATGTTAATATCCCAAATTAGTTAAATAAATAAAAAATTATTTATGTATGTATTTATTTATTTATTTCATTTGAATATTATGTATTAAAGTGACCAAACAGATGATGATGATATATTGTATTTTTTCAGTAGTTTGTGGAAAATTCAATGAGTAAGTTAAAGGTGAAGTTCCCTATGAGTGTTATAAAAGTGATTCCACTATAAATTCATACTATGTATGATGGAACCATTGGAGTCAGGATGGTGGAACTATCAGAAGAAGGGACACCATATATGAATGTTCTATTATGTGAAGAGGACACTTAAGGTGATCTGATAATCTGATTGGATGTTAGGATGAACTCGTGTCATCAGAAGTAATGATGATAAATGAAGAGTGTGTACTGCTAACTGAAGTATGATACATTCATGGAGATTATTCTATCCATAATCATCCAACAAATCAAACAATTATTTAACTATTCCTCAAGTGAAAGAAAAGAACTAAAAATATTTCAATGTATTGTCTACACCAGTTTCTAATTAAATGGGAGATTGAAGAACTCCCATTTAATAGTGAAGAAAACATATTTAGATACTGAATATCTTAGTTAAAGCTATCTAGAATGGGTTTATTTGAATTTAAACCATACACTTTCAGATAAATAAGTGTTGAATGGAAATTATAAGTCCGAAATATGGAAATCTAAGAAGATCAAAAGTCACTTAATGAAGAATAAGAGTAAGAAGAAGAAACCAAGATAATTAGAAGTATAGAAAGCACTAAATAATTTAAAAAGTCCCCAATATTGATCCCTAGAGGATGTAAGTTGAACATCACCTTAAAAAATATTTACCTCCAAAGATATTTGAAATGGAATGAAGTATAGAATAATTGAAGCTACACTTGAAGAAGAATCCTCACTAGAAGATACACTGAAAGTAATAAGTTGGAATTTCACAAGAAGAGGAAGCAATGGGGTAAGAATAGAAGTCCTATAAAACATTAAATAATTGAATATAAATATAGTTCATGAGAAATTAAGGTACCTAGGAAAGGTTTGAAGTGGAGTGAGAGATATGAAATTCAAGATATTTGGACCAGGTTAGAAGCATTAGATGATAGTGGCTAAGTTGATCAGAATATTTATTGATCAATATTTTATCTTACCCAAAGAGGAATCATCAATATTAAGTTCATACACAGTGTAAGTTCAGTGGATTAAAACCACTGGAATCATTGGATTCACATTTTATTTTTCCAAATATTGAAGGCTACAAAAGTAAGAGTTAAGGTGGTGGTAAAGGTAGAACCAGAAGGAGATGATTAACTTGAATGAAAGTTTATTGATTGGAGTATATTGAGTAAAGTATAAGGAAGTATATAACGACCCATACTTTACATACATTGTTAATACTTCAAAATTTAAGTACACTTATTACAACATATAACAAAACCATTAAAGGACCGTATAGGTATAGTGTCTTTAGAAACTGGGAAACATAAACAACTGGTTCATAAAGCATCTATATTGTCTCCCATTTATTTCATCATATCTAGAGTCTCTTTTGGAATATCCTACTTAATAACCTTCTTCCTGACCTGGGGAAAGAAAACATACAAAAGGGTGAGCTCAAATGCTCAGTAAGGGTAAACAAAATAAATATCAATCACATCATATCCATAAGAACATAACATTTTGGAAATCTTAACCTACAAAAGAGATCATAATTTCATAATCATGGGATAAATCATAGTAGTGAAATGTAATCCCAATAATCATAACTTAAAACATGAAACTTTTTGTCATACACACATAATCATAGAGAATCATTTCTTAGTAGTCAAGACTCATTACCAATACCATCTTAGCAGACAAAGTCCATTTCTGAACTGAGTTCACTCCTCGTTTCAGTCCTGTTTCATTGAACCAGTTTAACCTTCTGTTCCAGCCATGTCTATCTCATGAGATATAAATCTTTACCCAATGCATTGTAGGTAGATATAGGTCCCACCTATCTCATAATGAAACCATTCTTATGTGTGCCACAAAATCAAAAATCATACATCATAGCAAAACCCATGTAATAAAAATGGGAATCTTAAACATCATGCCATCATAACATAATCTATATAAGATAAAAGGACATCATAAAAATAATTCCATCATAAAATAATCAAATCAATGTAAAAATAGGGATATAATCATAACCCTATATTATCTTAGATGGAAAATAATTTTGATAAAACACTTGAACTTCATTCCTGAGGAAAATATCCTTTCTACTTCAAAAACATTTTTCCTTTCTTAACATGTCATACAATTTTAAACTAAAATAATTTGATTAAAAATAAACTTGAAAAATTTTAAATGAAGCTTCATGGAAATAATTTTCTAAAAATCCATTTAGGCCATATAAGTTAAAAAAACATTCTTCTCGTACTTTGGCCGAAAAAGTCAAAAAGTACATCGTACGAAAAACGACAAAAGATTCATTTCATATCTTTTACTAAAAACTCACTGAAGGGTAAAATTGGATTTAAAAAATTTTATTAGGATAGAAACAATATTAAATATTGAGAAAACATGGATGTGGATGATAAATATTCCCTAGTAAATTCTAAAGTATAAACAATCTCGGATAAAAATGAGATTGCAAGATTTTCCCTTACCTTAGGTCCGATTTGATTCGTAAGTGTCCGAACCTCCTGTATAATGATTTAAATAATTTCATTTAATTATTACAGAATCATACTCATTGTTATGATATCATATATGGTCATATTATTAGCTTCTTATTAGTAATATTTCATTTCTACTTGTTATTCGGGTGTTTATTACTTTTTGTTCGTATGCGTGTTTTGTCAAATAAATTATTATTCTTCTCTTTAGGTTATAGATAACACATTTTCAGAATTTTATTATTGTAATATATATCATATTTATTCATTCAATTTATATAATCATTATGTAATGAAGATCATGTAGAACGAGTCGCATCACATCGTGGAGACGGTAGGCCGTATGTACGCACCAGCGATGATATCGTTCCCATGATCGTGGAATTGTATTGAAGTGTATTTATACTATTTCAGAATAAATATAACTTTAAAATAATCATATATAGTTATTATTTACACCATTATACCCATCCAATTAAGTTGGTGGTGGAAAATAGATTACACCACGGCGTGGAGATGGTATTCCGTACGTATGCACCTGCGGTGATTTCATTTTCTGTAGGATGGATAGATGGTGAAATAGGGTTGTTTCATAATTATAATAACATATCATTATATTAGTGATACTGATGTTATTACTTCATAAAGAAACAACTAAATAAGAATATGTATAAGAAGAAATAAAGTTGAAAGAATCGGTAACGGACATTACCTCTTCTTTGAAGTGCCTCTTCTTAACCTCCTCTTAGGGCACTAAATATGGTCTTTGAAGAAGACCAGGACCTCTAGAATGTTTCTAGTGAAGTGGAGAAGAGAAATTTTCATGTTTTGGCTGAGATTTAAGGCTCAAAGTGGTGTGATGAAGAGGGGGAGGAGGTTCCCTTTTATAAGGGAGGAGAGGGGCACCTTTGGAAAAACAAAAAATATTATTATATTATAAAGTCATATTTGGTTTTTAGTAGCTCCAAATTGATTTATTTCTAAGATAAGGTAGGGATGGGTCGAAATACTCTCATCAAATATAATTTATACAAGTTTAGGTTTCTATTTTAAACTTATCATTTAGATTTAACTTTAAGTTAAATAAGTTTACTTTTACGGTGTCTTCTTGTTTTCTTACACTATATGGTTAATAAACTTACTATAACAAGACAAATGAACCCCAAGTTGTTTATTATTAATATATATAACCTTATATAAGTCATTTGGCCAAACCTTATATTTTTAGAAATAAAATAAAAATTAATTATATAATATTTTATTTAAAAACTATTTTATGTCAATTTTGACACTATTTGGTAATTAATTTTTGTGAAAATCATTACAGAATTATTAGTTCTAAAAAATTTAATTAATCAATACAAACATTTCATATTAACCTATAAAATTGGTTTATTTCAGAAAAGGTCTCAAATTACATTTAATTGGGTATTTATAACATGAATTGTGTTAATATTTCATTAATAAGATAATTACTTCATCATCATTATGTAATAAATAAATTACATTTTTAAAGTCTAAAAAATATAAATAAAATACCATTATGTAGGAAATATTTTTATCTTTCAAATGAATATTTATAGTCGAATTTATCTTATGTATAACCCTATATTAAAAATAATTTAGTTATTAAAATATGATTTTAACTATTTTAACCCTTCTTTAAATAAATTAATAATAAATGTCCTAATCTAATCCAAGTGGACCTAAATGGTCATATTTTATTAATAAGGTTGTTTTTGGTCGAATTACACTTATCCAATAGAATTAGTACATGTGTTAGGGTAATAATAATATCATTTTTACCCTTAATTACCCTATTTACTTTTAACCGTGTTAAAAAAAAGTAAAAAGTTACTATTCACCAAAAATTATTTTCATCTCATTGAACCAAATTTTAGTCCTTTATATTAACCGTGTCTCTCAGATTTTCTAAATTCCACTCACAGAAGCAGTAAAATTAAGTTTTATGTAAATTTGCAAATTCTCCTAGGAGGTGGGTAAAAGACGGTGAAAAGTTCAATAAAATTTTTATATATCTAAACTTATTATAAAATGACTCCAATGAATTATTTTGAACTTATATAGATATTATGTAACAATTTTGATCTAAAATAAATTTAAATAAAATAAATAATTAGTTAAATAAAAATTCGGTTTTTAAATAGTAACCCAGTGTTTTCACTATTCATCAAAAATTGAAAGTTTTCAGAAAAATACCAAAATTTCACCCTGGGCTAATTTCGATATTCTGAATCCAAAAATGAAGTCCATTTTGAAAGATAAAATTTATAAAATTTCAAAAGGTGGGTATTACTATTCATAACGGCTAGTTTTAATAATATTTTAATAGCATATCGTTGTTTAGTGAAACTCGGTATTGCGTACAATGCAAGCTATCGAGGAAGGCTGTGGTTGCGTGTAAAGAAAGCCAAGATGGTGTTGTGTGTAGTGAAATATTACTTTTATGATTTATATAACATAAAAACAAAATATTTCTTATAAAAATCTCGGGTGTTACATTCTACCCCCCTTAAAATGAATTTCACCCTCGAAATTCGTCACTTCGTAACAAATAGATGAGGATACCTCTCCCTCATCATATCCTCAAGCTCCCATGTAGCTTCTTCTAATTGGTGGTTCCTCCATAAAACTTTCACCAAGCGAGTGGTCTTGTTCTGTAGGACTTTTTCTCTACGATCTAGAATCTCTATCGGCTGTTCTTCATAAGAAAGATTTTGCTCCAGCGGTACAACTTATGAGCTGAGTACATGTGAAGGATCCGGTATGTACTTTCTCAGGAGAGATACATGGAACACATAATGAACTTGAGAGAGATTCGGTGAAAGTGCCAATCGGTAAGCTACCTTCCCAACACGATCCAGTATTTCGAAAGGACCGATATACCTAGGGCTCAACTTTCCCTTCTTTCCAAATCTCATTACTCTCTTCCAATGAGATATTCATAATAACACTTTATCACCCACTTCAAACTCTAGGTCTTTTCTTCGGTTGTCGACATAAATTTTTTGTTGACTCTGAGCTGCTCTTATGTGTTTTTTAATAGATCGGACCTTTTCTGCCATCTCATCAACAAGATCAGGTCCTAATAGCTGTATTTCTCCAACTTCATCCCAGCAAGTTGGAGTCCTGCATTTCTTTCCATAGAGAGATTCATAATGAGTCATCCGAATACTGGAGTGAAATCTATTATTATAAGAAAATTCCACCAAAGGTAGGTGTTGATCCCAACCACCTTTGAAATCACTACTGGAAATCAGATCTTTCCCAACACTTATATACACCCTTTCCCAATGGTTCTCCCAAACCGTTGGGAAAGGGGGGGTCTTTCCCAACGGTTTGGGAGAACCGTTGGGAAAGGGGCCTCAAAACACCCCTTTCCCAACGGTTCTCTCAAACCGTTAGGAAAGACCCCCCCTTTCCCAACGGTTTGGGAGAACCGTTGGGAAAGGGGTGTTTTGAGGCCCCTTTCCCAACGGTTCTCCCAAACCGTTGGGAAAGACCCCCCCTTTCCCAACGGTTTGGGAGAACCGTTGGGAAAACTCAGCCCCAAATTCAACATTCGACCCTGGAAATTTCCACCTATCCCAACATTTTTGAGAACCGTTGGGATAGATTCTTTCATTTCTTCCAGGTCTGCTACCCGAGAACATTATATAAATCTAAATTTTAAATAATTATGATAATACATATATATATTTATGAAATTATGTTTACAAAAGTGATGTTAGCTTAGTGGTTAAGTCATTCGATTATAAACAAGGGGTTGTGGGATCAAATCCCAGCACATGTTTTTTTTTAAATACATTTACCAACGGTTTTATATCCGTTGGAATAGATTTTCATATTACTTATACCAACGGTTTTGTAAACCGTTGGGATAGGTCTATACCAACGGTTTTGGGAAAACCGTTGGTATAGACCTATCCCAACGGCTTACTTCGCAACGGTTCTCCAAACCGTTGGTATAGGCTATACCAATGGTTTGGAGGCCTATACCAACGGTTCCAAACCGTTGGTATAGGTTAGTATTCTACTAGTGAATCCATAGAACAAGCTCTCAACATATCTTCTAGAGTTTAAATTGTCCTTTCAGACTGACCGTCTATCTGAGGATGATAAGTAGTGCTGAAACTCAACTCTGTATCTAGAGTATGATGAAGACTTCACCAAAACTTTGAGGTAAAACTAGGATCCCGATCAGATATAATGGAAAGTGGTACTCAAAGAAATCTTACTACTTCCTATACATATATCCTGGCAAGCTGATCCAGAGAGAAATCCTCTCTAATAGCAATGAAGTGTGTCAACTTTGTAAGACGATCAACTATGACCCAGATAGCATTATAGCCTTTGGATGTTTTAGGAATTCCGGTGACAAAGTCCATAGTGATGTTTTCCCATTTCCATTCGGGTATGGGTAATGGTTGTAACATCCCCTTAGACTTCTGTCTCTCAGCTTTAACTTGCTAAAAAACCAAGCATCGAGAGACATATTCAGCTACATCTCTTTTCATGTCATCCCACTAAAAGTACTCATTCAGGTCCCTATACATTTCCGTGCTTCTAGGATGAATAGAGATTGAAGAACTATGAGCCTCATCCAGTAGCTCCTTCTTTAATTCTGCGATGGGAGGAACACAAACCCAATTCCTGAACTTTATTATCCCATCACAATCAAGGTTGAATTCAGGAACATTTCTCACCTTCTTTTGTAACTCTAAATCTTCTTTTTGTGCCTCTTTAATCTTCACATGTATAGATGGTTGAACATCCATTGGAGAAAGATACGATTTTTCCCCTTCCATTATAATTCCAAGATCCATCCTTTGTAAATCCATAAATATTGGATCTTTTGTGATCCTCATCATGGATAAGCTAGCATGGTATTGTCGACTTAATGCGTCTGCCACCTTGTTTTCTTTCCCAGGGTGGTAATGAATTGAGCAGTCGTAATCCGTAATCAGCTCCAACCATCTTATTTGGCACATATTCAGCTCCTTTTGTGTGAA
Organism: Viscum album; assembly: GCA_963277665.1. Taxonomy (NCBI): domain Eukaryota; kingdom Viridiplantae; phylum Streptophyta; class Magnoliopsida; order Santalales; family Viscaceae; genus Viscum; species Viscum album. The sequence goes on along the minus strand of OY728125.1, from coordinate 165,104,995 downwards.
AATATACTTTAAAATTTTATGATCAGTATAAATATAACACCTTTCTCCATAAAGATAATGCCTCCAAATCATTAATTAAAAGATTATCGCAGCTAACTCCAAATCATGAGTTGGGTAATTTTTCTCATGTATTTTCAACTGTCGTGAGGAATAAGCTATCACCATATCGTTTTGCATGAGAACACACCCCAATCCCTTCTTGGATGCATCACTGTAGATCACAAACCTTTCTCCACTACAAGGCAGTGTGAGCACAGGTGCACTGGATAACCTTCTTTTTAACTCCTTGAAATTCTCTTCACATTCCTCTATCCAAACAAACTTAACTCCTTTCCGAGTCAATTTGGTGAGTGGGTTAGATAATAGTGAAACATCTTTCACAAAACATCGATAATATCCATCCAAACCAAGAAAACATCGGATCTCAATTACTATTGTTGGTCTCAACCATCTTTTGATAACCTCTGCTTTTTCTGGATCCACAAATATCCCCTCTTTTGAGATTATGTGACCCAAAAATGCAACTTTTTGAAGCCAAAATTCACACTTGGTAAATTTGGCATAAATCTTCTCCTTTCTCAGGGTCTTCAATACAATTCTCAAGTGATCTTCATGTTCTTCCTTGCTCTTTGAATATACAAGAATATCGTCTATAAAGACTACCACAAACTAATCAAGATAGTCTCTAAAGACTCTATTCATTAGATCTATGAATATAGCAGGGCATTAGTAAGACCAAATGGAATCACTATATATTCATAGTGTCCATACCTTTTATGGAAAGTCGTCTTTGTTATATCCTCCCTTTTGACCCTAAATTGATGATACCCTGAATGAAGATCAATCTTGGAAAAGTATTGAGCTCTGCGTAGTTGGTCAAATAAGTCATCAATGCATGGGAGATGATATTTGTTCTTGATAGTGATCTTTTTAAGTTCTCGATAATCAATGTAGAGTCTCATTGATCCATCTTTCTTCTTAACAAACAGAACAGGTGCTCCCCAAGGTGATGCACTAGGGTGTATGAATACTTTATCAAGATTCTCTTGGAGTTGCTTCTTCAATTCTTGCAACTCAATTGGGGCCATTTTATAAGGTGTCTTTGAAATAGGTAAAGCACCCGGTACGAGTTCTATTGAAAACTAAACTTCACGATTTGGTGGAAGACCCGTCAATTCCTCCAGAAAGACATCATAAAACTCCCGTACAATGGGTGTATTCTTAATCGTGAGTTTCTCTCCAAACATTTGAGATAAATAACCTTCATTTAGTGGAATCAAGACCCATAATATGGAAGAAATTTCCACTGTAAGGTTATGTTCATCCTTGCATCGATAGATGATCATAGATTGATCTAGAATATGAAATGTGACTTCCCTTCTTTGGAAATTGATATGAGCTCCATATAATGAAAGACAATCCATGCCAAGAATCACATCAAATTCCGCTATAGGAAGGATCACGTGATTTGCAGGAAACACTTTCCCACAAACTTCAATTAGAGAAGAATTATAAACTTTTGATGCGACTGTTGTGCCATTAGGGGTTGTCACAGCTAACTCAACATCGAATTGTTGAGGTAATACGGTGATACCCTTAGAAAATTATTCAGAAATAAATGATTGGGTGGATCCAGAATCAAATAAAACATTTTCTACTTTAGAGTGGATAGTAAGTGTACCTTTCACCACTTTGTTCTCATACTCCACATAGCTAATAGAAATTGCATGTGACTTTCCTTTGTCTTTATCCTTAAGAGTTTTTTGACGTTGATCATCATCAACAACCCTTGTATTAGGGAATTGATTTCCATAATTACCCATTTCCTTGCACTTGTAACATTTAAGTGTAGGAGGTACACTCTGTGTAGCCTTTTATTTGTTCGCATCACTAGACATCTTCTTCCCATAATTGCTGCATTCAAATGCCTGATGACCTTCCTTTCCACATTTGAAACATTTACTTGTCCCTTTAATACAACTCCATCAATTTTTCTTTCCACACTTTGAGCATAAGGGAAAACGCATCTTCTTTTCAGCGTGGACTTTAGATTTTCCTTTGAATTCCATTTTCCTCTTCTTATCAAACCCATATGACTGATGGGTTACTCTAGTATCCATCTCAACTTTGAGAGCACATTGAATGATTTCCTCGTAGCTATTGAAGTCCCTTATGGCTAATGCCCTTCGAAGACTTGGTTTTAAGCCACTAAAGAATCGATCAATCTTACTCTCAGGTTGGATAATAATCCCAGAAGTATACCTTGAAAGTCTTGTAAAATTTTCTTCATAGGTACCAACAGATTCATCATCCTTTTGCTTCAGTTCAAGAAACTCCTTCTCCATCTTTGTTCGAAGAATACGAGGGAATTACTTATTGAAAAATAAGTTCTTGAACTCGTCTCATTCCATGGACTCAATTTCATCTCTTGGCCTCATATTCTTGATAAGATTCCACCATTGATCAGCTTCACCTTCCAAATGATATACTGCTAATATGAATTTATCATGTTCAGAACATTGAAGAACTAAAAATATCTTTTAAGTAGTACTGATCCATTGTTCAGCAACAAATGGATCAGTAGACCCGCTGAATGAGGGTAGACGCTGCCTCATGAAGGATTCAAGAGAATGTTGCTCCTTCCTTTGCTCGTTTGGAAGTCCTGCATGATTCATGGCTTGAGAAAGTTGTGTGAGCATGGCTACAAAATTTTTCATTCCATATCCCATAATGTTTGGTAGCTCAGGGGGACAATCATTACATTTCCCGTCGCATTCCGCATTAACACGGTTCCTTCGAGTTCCATCCATTGACTAAAACCAAGAAAAATAGTGTGAGCAACACTAATTATAATAGGAAAAACACATAATCAAGAATAAAATTTTACACTTAAGGTCTTATCATAGGTTATTCATGGAAATTTCTAAAACACTAAGATTATGTTCTATGCTTAGACTTATCCTTAGGGTTCTTACTAAGGCTTTCACATCCTAGTTTCCAAAGGTTGACTATACCTTTCCTATGATACCAACTATAACGACCCATACATTAAATACATTGTTAATACTTCAAAATTGAAGTACACTTATTAAAACATATAACAAAACCATGAAAGGACCATATAGGTATAGTGTCTTTAGAAACTGGGAAACATAAACAACTGGTTCATAAAGCATCTACATTGTCTCCCATTTATTTCAGTATATCTAGAGTCCCTTTTGGCATATTATACTTAATAACCTTCTTCCTGTCCTGGGGAAAGAAAACATACAAAAGGGTGAGCTAAAATGCTCAGTAAGGGCAAACAAAATAAATATCAATCACATCATATCCATAAGAACATAACATTTTGAAAATATTAACCTGCAAAAGAGATCATAATTTTATAATAATGGCATAAATCATAGTAGTGAAATGTAATCCCAATAATCATAACTTAAAACATGAAACTTTGTGGAATACACACATAATCATAGAGAATCATTTCTTAGTAGTCAAGACTCATTGACAAGACTATCTTAGCGGACAAATTCCATTTCTGAACTGAGTTCACTCCTCATTTCAGTCCTGTTTCACTGAACCGGTTTAACCTGCAGTTCTAGCCATGTCTATATCATGAGATATAAATCTTTACCCAATGAATTTGAGGGAGATATAGGTCCCACCCATCTCATAATGAAACCATTCTTATGTGTACCACAAAATCATAAATCATACATCATAGCATAACCCATGTAATAAAAATAGGAATCTTAAACATCATGCCATCATAAAATAATCCATATAAGATAAAAGGACATCATAAAAATAATTCCATCATAAAATAATCAAATCAATGTAAAAATAGGGATAGAAACATAACCCTATATTATCTTAGATGGAAAATAATTTTGATAAAACACTTGAACTTCATTCTTTATGAAAATATCCTTTTACTTCAAAAACATTTTTCCTTTCTTAACATGTCATACAATTTTAAACTAAAAGAAGTTGATTAAAAATGAACTTTAAAACTTGTAAAGGAAGCTTCATGGAAAAAATTTTCTAAAAATCCATTCAGGCTGTATAAATTAAAAAAAACATTCTTCTTGTACTTTGGCCGAAAAAGTCAAAAAGTACCTCGTACGAAAAACGACAAAAGATTCCTTTCATATCTTTTACTAAAAAATCACCGAAGGGTAAAATTGGATTTAAACAATTGTAGTAGGATATAAATAATATTACATATTGAGAAAACATGGTTGTGGATGATAAATATTCCCCAGTAAATTCTGAAGTATAAACAATCTCGGATAAAAATGAGATTGCAAGATTTTCCCTTACCTTAGGTCTGATTTGCTTCGTAAGTGTCCGAACCTCCTGTATAATGATTTAAATAATGTCATTTACTTATTCCAGAATCATAGTCATTGTTATGATATCATATATGGTCATATTCTTATCTTCTTATTAGTAATATTTCATTGCTACTTGTTATTCGGGTGTTTATTACTTTTTGTTCTTATGCGTGTTTTGTCGAATAAATTATTATTATTCTCTTTATGTTATAGATACCTAATTTTCATAATGGTATTAGTGTAATATATATCATATTTATTAATTCAATTTATATAATCATTATGTAATGAAGATCATGTAGAACGAGTCCCATCACATCGTGGAGACGGTAGGTCGTACGTACGCACGAGCGATGATATCGTTCCCATGATCATGGAATTGTATTGAAGTGTATGTATACTATTTAAGAATAAATATCACTTTACAATAATCATATATAGTTATTATTTACACCATTATACCCATACAAGTAAGGTGGTGGTGGAAAATAGATTACACCATGACCTAGAGACGGTATTCCGTACGTACGCACGGGTGGTGATTTCGTTTTCTGTAGGATGGATAGATGGTGAAATAGGGTTGTTTCATACTTATAATAACATATCCGTATATGAGTGATACTTATGTTATTACTTCATAATGAAACAACTAAATAAGAATAAGTAGAAGAAGAAATAAAGTTCAAAGATTCGGTAACGGACATTACCTCTTCTTTAAAGCGCCTCTTCTTAACCTCCTATTAGGGCACTAAATATGGTCTTTGAAGAAGACGAGGACCTATATGATGTTTCTAGGGAAGTGGAGAAGATAAATTGGCAGGTTTTGGCCGAGCTTTAAGGCTCAAAGTGGTGTGAGGAAGAGAGGGAGGAGGTGCCCTTTTATAAGGGAGGAGAGGGGCACCTTTGGAAAAACTAAAAATATTATTTTATTATAAAGTCATATTCGGTTTTTAATAGCTCCAAATTGATTTATTTATAATCTAAGGTGGGTATGGGTATAAATTATCTCATAAAATAGAATTTATACAAGTTTAGGTTTCTATTTTAACCTTATCATTTAGATTTAACTTTAAGTTAAATAATTTTACTTTTATCATGTCTTCTTGTTTTCTTACACTATATGGTTAATAAACTTACTATAAAAAGACAAAAGAACACCAAGTTGTTTATTATTAATATATATAACCTTATCTAAGTAATTTGGCTGAACCTTATATTTTTTGGAATAAAATAACAATTAATAATATAATATTTGATTTAAAAACTATTTTATGTCAATTTTGACACTATTTGGTAATTGATTTTTGTGAAAATCATAAAAGAATTATTAGTTCAAAAAAAGTTAATTAAATCAATACTAACATGTCATATTAACCTATAAAATTGGTTTAATTCATAAAAAGTCTCAAATTACATTTATTTGGGTATTTATAACATCAATTATGTTAATATTTCATTAATAAGATAATTACTGCATCATCATTGTGTCATAAATAAATTAATATATTTAATGTCTAAAAATTATAAATAAAATACCATTATGTAGGAAATCTTTTTATCTTTCCAATTAATATTTATAGTCAAATTTATCTTATGTATAACCCTATATTAAAAATTATTTAGTTATTAAACTTTGATTTTAACTATTTTAACCCTTCTTTAAATAAATTAATAATAAATGTCCTAATCTAATCCAAGTGGGCCTAAATGGTCATATTTTATTCCTAATATTGTTTTTTGTCGAATTACACTTATCCAATATAAATAGGACATGTGTTAGGGTAATAATAATATCATTTTTACCCTTAATTACCCTATTTACTTTTAACTGTGGTAAAAAAAGTAAAAAGTTACTATTCACCAAAAATTATTTTCATCTCATTGAACCACATTTTAGTCCTTGATATTAACCGTGTCTCTCATATTTTTGAAATTCCACTCACATAAGCGGTAAAATTAAGTTTTATGTAAATTTGAAAATTCTCCTAGGAGGTGGGTAAAAGACGGTGAAAAGTTCAATAAAATTTTTATATATCTAAAATTATTATAAAATGACTCCAATGAATTACTTTGACCTTATATAGGTATTATGTATCAATTTTGACCAAAAATTATATTAAATAAAACAAATAATTATTTAAATAAAAAGTCGGTTTTTAAATAGTAACCCAGTGTTTTTACAATTCATCAAAAATTGAAAGTTTTTAGAGAAATACCAAAATTTCACCCTAGGCTAATTTCGATATTCCAAATCCAAAAATGAAGTCTATTTTGAAAGATAAAATTTATAAAATTTAAAAAGTGGGTATTACTATTCATAATGGCTAGTTTTGATAATATTTAATAGCATATCGTTGTTTAGTGAAACTCGGTATTGCGTACAACGCAAGCTGTCGAGGAAGGTCGTGGTTGCATGTAAAGAAATCCAAGCTAGTGTTGTGTGTAGTGAAATATCCTTTGATGATTTATATAACATAAAAACAAAATATTTCTCATAAAAATCTCGGGTGTTACAAAGTAAGTTAATCATAATATTTTGAGTGACTTGACATAAATATTGTGAAGTCACACTCATTATGATGATGTTGATCTGGATGTTCAAAGTTCAAGAAATAAAGTTTGTGATCCTAGAAAATATTTTTGGTTAAGTTGAGAGGAGGATTGATACCAAGTTTTTTGGATATTTGAATTGACTTTAAGATCTTAGAATGTTTCTAAAGGTGTTAAAAATAGAATGGTTTAGAATTATTAGAGTTCTAAGATCTTATAAGTTTATAAGGAAATTGAATTTAAATCCATAAGGAAGTTCATAAATAAATCCTAAGTAATATTTTGGTTTCAAAGTTTAGTTTGAATCTTACTCTTGTGTCAAAGATAATAACTTTCTTTGTTATTTTTCTTATGAGAATAGTGTAAAATCTATTACTTAGACATTCTAAGAATGGTAAGGGGTGTTTTCACACATTGAGGCTAAACATTCTAAAAATTTATGTGTGTTATTTAATATAAATTATCTATATTGAATGATAGAGTAGGTTTTGAGGTATAATATAAAATATTCATACATCTTAATTGATAACATAGGTTTAATCAACTTAAAGGATGAATGATTTTATTTTGAACTTAATTAATAAAATTTGGTTACCCCTAATTCACCCCCAGCCTTTGAGGGTGATTGTATGGTCCACAAATACTATTAAGTGTTATCAAAGTCAGGTTCCCTCTGTTTGGATCTACTATTTTATCTCAGTAGTTTTTTCAATGTTTCACATGAAATATATATTTTCAAAATATGCATATATAATTCTAGTGGAATATGAGAAAGGCATACGTAAGCTTAAGAAAATGAAATTTATTCATCATGGTTGAAACATGGAGGTTTCATCCAAAACATTGAATAACCAAAAGAAGAGAGAATAGCCTAATAAAGGGAAGTTATCCTCTCAGAATTAGCATAATGAGGATATACCACTACCAAAAGATATATAGATTGGATTTTTTATAGAAAATCCATCATAATTAATCCTTTGGAAGATGAAATTACAAGTTTTGATACATTTAAGTTAGTTGAATCTATTGAATAACTCTACATTGAAGTCAATGATTATATAAATAACATCCCTATTGAAGTTTTCTCTTATATATATTCATTCTTCAATGGGTTATATGAAGAAATATCACATATGGAATTTCAACTTGATGAGATGTAGGATGAATTGGATAAAAAGTTATGGAAATAAAAAATCATCAGAAAGATTATAGAAGAAAAAGAACAATCAGTCCTACTTTGCAATGAAATATTTTCTATATTTGAAAAAATAATTACCAAAAGTATATATGAAAAGGATATATATTGGGAAAAATTGAAAGTTTTCCATGCATTAAAAACAGTTATTAAAGTTAATAAATCCTTATAAAATTTTAAAATTAGAAGGATAATAGATCAAGAATAATCACTACTGGATGAAATTGAAATGTGTGAAGAAGAAATTTAGAAGGAACATATGAGTGAACCTTCACAAAATTCAAGGAGACTAAGGATCAATCAATGACCCTATATGAAGAAACATTCACTCTTATGGAATAATATTTAAAATGAATTTTTTAAAAAGGTTTTGTTAGTGTAAGTTGTTAGGGAAAGATCTATAAACTGGAGGACACTCCTAAAACAATTGTTGATGTTAAGAATACTCAACTGGAAATCAATGAAAAACAAGTAAAGGAAATTGATCATTCCTTTAAAAAGGTGAGTAAGTTCCATGAGGAAAATATTATAAAGTTAAAAGTTTAATGTGAAGAAAAGTGAGGTTTCATGAAGATTAGATGAATAACTAAAATCAAAATTTTCTTGATCTTATGATGAAATTAAGAAACATAGAAGTCAATCAAGTTGAAACCTCACATGATACTAAGAAAAGAGACACTATGGAAAATTCTAAGGATATTTTTACCCCTTTAATGAATCATTATAATAGTAAGAATAATGTAACATCATATAAAGGACCACCTTCCTATAGATCGAAGAAGTAGGTATAATTAAGAAAGGAAAAAAGGAAGAAATCCCTCATAAGGTCTCTATAACAAAATCACTCAAGTCAACCCAAGATTCCACCTGAGCTGCTCTACTATAAGGTATAAAGTTCATTCCTAATCACCATATGATTTCAATAAGCACCAGGGTATCATAGATACCCATATGGGAATGGTTTCTCCGATGAAAATATGACATGACACATCCATGAATTAGACAACCACATTAACCAAATATATTGAAAAGATATATATTAATAACTAAATAGAGTATACATATCATTTCCATAAATATATATCATAAGCATATTCACTTTAAAATTTATAAACATGGAATGCACATGATATACATAGATAAACATATAAAAAAAATATCAAAATAGGGATAATGACAAAGGGACCAATAAAACATCTCAAATAGTATAAAAGATCCAAACTGTTTCATATAAGCTAAATTCATGAGACCATCATCTTCAGAGTCAAAAAAACTATATACATCAAAAATCAAGAAGGGCCACCAAATAGTTTGGTGACCTTACCCTTCCCTATGTCTAGAAAAACAAATTTTTCATGCGCCCAAAGGAATATACAGGGTCTGTATCATAAATCCTAGTAGTATACCACCATGAATCTATATAATACCTTTCTTCATGTAATACAAACATTCTAGTTTGAAAATAACATTTAAAAACTTACAATTTGAAAACAAAATGTCTGTTTTAATGTGTTTATTTTATAATATTCCTTTAGTTTTTCTCAAAACATTCCATATTTTCAATGCATGAGAAAAAAATTCTTAAATAAAAAGTAAGTGAAGTCATCCAACTTAAACATGATCAACTAACCCAAACATGGCATAATCATGAACATAAACATGAGCATAATAAACATCATATATAAAATAAGGGTTTTAAGCATAAATTCATGGGAATACAAACTAAACAAGGAATAAGAAATAATAATCATGGGAACTAACCAATTGATTCTAGTGTGACTTAGTCTAAGAAATGTTTTGTTGGGTAGATACATGAAAATAACTACTTTGAAAGCTCCCTTGGTCTTCCTCGGGCCCAAAAATACTTCCATAGGAACACTCAGTCCACATGGATGCATTCTTTAATCTCCCTCAATCTTTATCCCGTCATCTCTTTTAGTCTCTTGGATAAACCATCCTAGCTAGTCCATGACATAGTCTAAGGTTTCATATGCCTAAGTCACCTCACACACACCCAAGTTCTCCCATGTTCCACACATATCAATCAAATAAATACATAACATCTATCAATTTTATAAACCAAACATTCCCATAAAAATAAAACACTTTTCTCAAGGTAAAACCCTTTTTAGAACCCTTTTATAAATCCATTTTAAATAATTAATCCTACTTGAGGAATTTTACCAAACACCCTACATGCATTTAAACCACTTCCTTTGAGAAAATATTATTTTAATACATAAAATTTTCAATATACACAATGAATCACACCAACCATGGATAAATTATAATTTATAATAAAAAATTTAAAGTAATTTTGATGAAAAACCCAAAGGAAATCAAGAATCAAAGGTTATCCATGGAAAATCACTCTTAAATAGAGACTCCTACCTCAAAATCAAACTAAAACTCATCCAATTTGATAAAAATAACAATATTAAAATAGGATAGGTACTCACACACCTAAAGTGAAAATAATAAATATAAAACCCACGTCAATAACCCTATATTAGATGATAACACAATATATGGTTTCCACATTCCATAAAAATAGAAGAATAATGAAGAATAAGGGGGAGGATAAATAAATGTAGGGAAAGAAATCATACCTTGAATAAAATCACCAATATTTAAGGACGAATCCACTCAGAATCAAAGGGATAAATATCTTAGGACAATGGAGGTAGGTTGTGCCTGAGGGGTGAATGGGGAATGGGTGCATTAAATTTGACAAGGGGAAAATTTTAAAAGGAAAAATTTTTAATAACCAAGACAATCCACATTGTTTGGCCTCATGGTTAGGAAAACCATCCACTAACCATGCAAGAGCCACTGTCTCCCCAAAAACAAGTTGCACTATTTCTGGAATCTACTATATAGTTTTACAAACCATGATCAGTTTGTGAAAAACCCTACGATCCCCCAAAAATCCCTTCCCACACAGTCATCTACATGGTTTCTACTAATCTTGTGAAAATTTAGTTCCATGTATTATTTCCCTAAAAATGAAAAGTTTCAACCTCCAACTCCCAAAAACAACAAGAATGGATAAATGAATCAATAAAACTCAAAATGATACATTCTATTGATCTGATGGGTGCCACAATTCTCTTCATCATGTCTATATCTTTCTTTGAAAAGTCTTCAGGGATCTTCATAAGGAAATAGGTAAGGCCACTACTCCCTCGCTAAAAAATCCCCCCCCCCAAGTCTTGTGTCTATCACCAACATGCTTCCAAATCACATGGACCAATAGGATCAACTTATGTAAAATCACATTGTTCTAATAATACATGATGTGAATAGAATTCTCTATAATGGTGGTTTCAAGATCCAATTCTAAATATTACCACTCTATCACTTAATATGGGTCTGGATGATACTTATACTGGAAAACATAGAATACATCATGAATTGAGGTCATCCATGGTGAAAACTCCAAGTGATGGGATACCTTCCCAAGATGCTCTAAAATATTAAATGACCTAAAATAACATGATACAAACTTTCCCTACTTTCCCAAGTGATGATGCCTCATTTTAACGGATACCTAAAGAAATACCTGATCACTAATTTAAAACTATAACGGGAGATTTAGATTATAGGAATATGATTTCTAGAGAGTATAATATTTTTTTAACCAATTTTAAATCAACTACACATTCTCCATCATCTCCTAGATGAGATTCGGTCCTAATAAGGAATTCTCACCCAACTCAGTGCAACACAATAGGAATCGATATAGATACCCATATAGTGCCTAAAAAGGGGAAATCTCGAGTGAGGCCAAGTAATTATTTTTATAAGAAAACTTTACCAATGATCGATACCACTCCCATAAACCCCCAAATTCAATCACACAAACATGAATCATATCCTCAAGAATTTAGATGGCCTTCTTAGTCTAACCATCCATTTTTTGGTGATAATACATGGTCAAATTCATCTAGGTTCCCATGGATTCCTAGAGAATATTATAAAAATAAGAACTAAAATGGTTGTCCTAATTAGAAACTATCGATTAAGGAATGACATAAAGCCTAAAAATCACTCATACATTCAATTTTTTGAGCTTATTTACATTCATTGACACCTTAATGGGATAAAAATGGGACAACTTGGTCAATTGAACTATAATAATCCAAATTTAATCCTTACCAATAGTACTAAAAAGTAGACTGGTCATAAATTAAATGGATATTTCATCCCACTTCCATACCAGATGGGAAGATTCTAAAGCAGCCTGAATGGCCTTAAAGATTAGATTTGATCATTTGGATGGTAAAACATTATGATAAAAAATCTAAAACTAATTATATTATCCCAGTCGATTAATACAAAATCCTTAGAGTATAAAACATTTTGGAATCCCCTAGGTGAATGACCTAACTAGAAAAATTCTCCCCATACATCACCTCCTACCTTAAGGTCAAAGGAAACACCATTTTCTTCCTAAATAAGAGGGTACCATCAGGATACCAATACCAAACGCTCATGGTATACTCATCATTTAAAACATTTAAAATATATTGGTATTTAGGTTTGGATTCCTACTCATACTAAACATTATCAATAATAGAGGGTGTGTCCTGAATTCTGGTAAAAAAACACATGATCTTCATCCTCATGTACCTCCAAACTCAAGTCAGCAATCAAAAACATCAGACTCCCTTTATCCACTAACTCTTTAACTACCTAGATTAGTAACTTTATTCTCAAGGAATTGAAATACACATTCCCCTTACTAGAGGTATATTCTATATCAAAATCAAAGTTCTAAATATACACCACTCAATCTCTCTACTTGAGGTTCAAGTCCCTCTAGATGAATGTGTACTTCAAAATATTATAATCTGAATAGATTATAAATCTCCCCCGAAAGTGGTACTAATGGAATTTCTTCAAATCATGCATCATAACTTCCAAATCTAAGTCATGGGTAGGATAAGTCCTCTTATATGGTCATATCTAATTAGATTCATAGGTCACCACATGATCACCCCGCATCAGTACACACCTTGACCCCAAACCAAAGGCATCACAATACACTATATATCCCCTCTTAGGATCAGGAAGAAAAAAAAATTGGACATGATTCCAACTAGTCCTAAAAATCCTCAAAAGAATGTTGGCACTTATCACTTACTCAAACTTCACCACTTTTAGAGTAAACTCTATCAAGGTAGAAGCTATCCTAGAGACATCTTGAAATAAATGCATGTGATATCAAGCCAAACCCAAAAATATTCAGATCTCAAAAACATTCTTGTAACACTCCCAATACATGTCTTTTTGGATCTTCTGAAGGTCTACTAAAATCCCTCTCTTGAAAACTACATGACCAAGAAACTTTACCTCTTGTATCTATAACGGGAATTTGGAAAAATGGTAATATAGGTGATGCACTCTAAAGGTTCCCAAAACAATACTTGGATGGTCTCCATGGTCCACCATCTTGGAATACACCAAGATATCATTAATGAAAAAAAACATATAGGATTCCAAAAGCAATGAAATATCTAGTTTATCAATTTTATAAACACCATAGGATCATAGGTAAGTAAAAATGTCAAAACCAAATACTCAAAGTGATAATAATGGCTCCTGAAGGAAGATTAAGGAATATCCTCCTGTAACATTAACTGGTGGTACCTCAACTTGATTTTGATTCTCAAAAACCATTGATCTCCGTTGAGTTGATCAAAAATATCATCAAATTGGGTTAATGGGTGTTTTTTTCATAATGTAAACCTATTTAAGCTTACGATAATCTATGAATATTTGAATACTTTCATCTTTCTTGTCTATAAAAATCACTGGCGATGCCCATGATGACATTTTAGGATGAATAAACCCCTCTATTTTAAGGTCCTCTAATTGAACCTTTAACTCTTTTTATGTGGTAATATCCATCTAATATGATAGTAAAGATATGGGGATAATCTGAAAGAGCATATCGATAGTGAATTTGACCTCTCACAGGGGAGGAAACCTAGAAAAATTATCTGGAAATACTTTGAGGTACCATTCCACAACCACTAGAAGACAACCATCTGAACAGTATTCCACAACATTAAAGAAAAACTTATACATCTAAAATTAAATCAACCACAAATCCATATCAACAGGATTTACCCTCCAAGACCTCAAATCCCACTCACCAAAGAAGATGTGAGTGTTCTCTTCAGGAGATAGAAACTAGTCTATATAGTGATAATAGTGAATCCAATCTCTAAAATTAATTATACAATACATATCAATGATGAGTTCTATAACATCTAGGTCCAACATGGACAAGTCCCAAAAAACACCCATATTTGAGATTAGAACATGATATCTCTAGAACTTAAAATATTTATCCTTCTTTATTCCCAATGGGGTAGGTATATCCATCAAAAATACAGCGATGCTGCTTTTTCTTACATGAATATGAAATCATTTTAAAGATAAAAAACATAATAGAATTATAAATCCATGATCCAAAGTTTTAGTATTTTGAAAAAATTAGGATTATACATTACTTTTACATAATAAAACATAAACATTATTTAATTACTAATTCTCTATCTTCTTAGTGGCCCTTATTCTCTCCTTAGTACAAGTAATCACCTACGGATATACATCAATGAAAGGGGTGATCTAAAATCCTAGTAAGAGGATAAATAAGGGACATGAATCAATATAAAATGAGTGATAATAATAATCATCATCATAACATAAGCATAGGATTATCATCAACACTATGAGGGAAATAATTGATAAAGTTATGGAATGTGTCAATGCATAAAAATGAAACATCATGTCTTAGTGGTAAAATACGACACATAGTTGCAAAAAAAATATAGAATCATGTTCACGCATAAAATTTTTGAATAATCACAAAATCATCACTATGAAAAAATATAGCATCATTTTCACACATATTACACATTATGTTATTATATGTGACACATTTAATAATTCATTGGAGGATTATATAATTATGGGCCCACTTATCACATCAAAATATTTACATTATCATGCATACCACATAGAATGCAATACAATCATAGTCATGAATTAACCCACATAAAAGAATGTGTTTCATAATAATTTCATTAATTATACATTCATTGTGACAACCTGGCTTCAGAATACCCAGAGTCGGTTCCTTAAAACATGATGTGTGACTTTTACAAAAACCAAGCACTAATATTTTTCACATCATGTCCCTTATAGAGGATTGATTCGGTTTAGGTTATGTGAAACCAGCTGCTTCTGACATGCTTCTTCTGCTAAAAAACTGATACTTGAAAATTTTATTTCAAAAACATAGGGTGAGCATATGAATGCTTAGTAAGGGGTTTTAAAATAACACAATATACCAATTATAACTTTTGAAAACATTCTTTAAAACTTTCCATACAACATTTTTCTTATGAAATGTTGTAACACATGTAACATATCATAATAATTATCTAATAAATAAAAGTTCACAATTAAAAGAATAATAATAGGATTAAAAGGAAACATGATTCAATTATAGGCATGCTCATTCAGAATAGTAAGTAAAAGATATTCTAAATAATTATGACTTATGAATATTCAATTACAATTTTAATAACTAAGATCAATACATAATCAGAGTTGTTCATCAAGGTAATAAATTCAATTTTATACACTGGTTACTAAATCACTGAGTCCTAAATAAACGTCATTCCATAAGAATTTAATTCTTCTGATACTCATAAGTACTGTCTCTTAACCATGGATATTCCACTAGTCTAATATCCACTTGGTTAATTAATTATCACACGCATAATGAGGGAACATATAATATCAAACCCTATCAAGACCTCCTGTCAAGACTCTAAAATGTCAATGGCCTCATGCCATTACCTGATTGTCTCATGAGAACTATCGATGCACAAAGGGGATTTCATTAACTGATCCCTAACCCATTATACCGAGTCTACACATTCCTCATATGCCAAAATAGGTTCGTATATTCAAAATTTCACATACCACTTTGAATATTTAATTTTCTCATTTCATATTATTTAAGGTGTCCCATACCACTTAGAATAATTTAATTCATAATTCTATAAAAGTTCATAAGAGTTCTAATTACATTCATTGGCATTTACATATATATAGTGAATCATGCATATAAGTATTAATTATAGAACTATCAACTTCATGGCTATGTCATTGACAGGTGAGTATTATAAGCTGATTATGGCATATCTAATGACAACTAATGCACAAAATGAAATACAAGTTTTGTTAAAAAAAATGATAACCCTAAAATTCTAAGACTTTATTAATCAATACATGTCGTAATTTCACCTGGATACATAATAAATTAAAAAGATGAAGAAAATATTTTAGGTGGGGTATTAAACTGATAGATGCTCTTACATTTATTACTGAAATGATTTGGTTTAACACATCATAAGGGTATACATAATGATAAAAATGGAAAGCATGATATTCTACCATAACTAACACCATTCAATATATATATATATATAAGTAATTCATAAAAATGGATATAAAAGTTTCAAACCCAAATATTATACTCATGTACTTCTCCACAATTATTAAACACATCATAAGTATAATATTTGGAATATCCACAATTAGGGTTTGTGTAAATTGGTTGTACAACAGGGTGTATATAAAGAGTAGTGTTTTAAAAAAACATATTTTGAAAACACCTATTTTATTCTTTCTTAGTAATCCTTGGAAAATTCTAAGTAAAATTGAGGATCAAAGTTTATCTGCATACAGGTTTTTTCACATATTCAAATACACATTATGTATTAAAGGGTTTAAACCAAAAATTTGTTTACACCCATATAACTTTGATATTTTAGTCACATTAATTAACAAATTCACTAAATTTTAAATCATAATACAAAATTTAAAAGGTTTATTTATTAAACAAATTTATAAAAATGTAAACCTTGATCACACATATAACTTATATGAATAATCAGGTATACCTAATGGTCTTACACCAAAATCAACCGACACATACATGTTTATTAATAATGTCAATAAATAATTGAATTCCAATGTTGAGAGACTTAAAACTAGTCCAGGAGGTGAGTTATACAAACTATATAATTATATACAATGGTGTATACATATATATATATATATATATATAAGTTTTATACAACACAAAATTTCTTATGTTTTAAAATTCTACTTAAACTTGAGACTCAATGTTTAAAAATATAAAAACTGGATATAATAAAGATTTATGTAAAACTTTATGGTTGTATATATATATATAACCGAATATATATATGGTATGTAAACAAGTTTTTCATTAGATAAATTATGCTTCATGTCTAATAATACCACATAAACTTGAAATCCAGAAGTCCGGAATCGGGTATAGGAGGGTTTATGTCCAAACCACAAGACTGTATACTTATGTATATGAGTATATATATATATATATAAATTTATATACCTTCAACACAATAAGGCAAAAATAATTCCCTTACCTTGGTTTGAGGAGGAGTGGCTCGAGAAATCATTGAAGGAGTCTTGCTGAGGTTTGAGGATAAGGAGGGACAACCGAGGGAATGGGTGCAACCAGGTTGTTTTTAAACTATATTATATATAAAATCTGATGAATTATTTAATGATACTACTGAAAAAATGATCCCTATATGGTTTATTAAAAGACCGGGGGAAAGAACATATGGAAAACGAGTGAAAGGAGGGGCCAGTGGGGTCACGGGTGTGGAAAATGAAGACAAAGGAGATAGAGTTAGTGGTGTAGTGCACGTGAAGGAGAAGAAGAAGAAACTTCGGGAAGAGAAGAATACGAAAAATGAATGGATGACCAAGATATGATCTATCCTTGATTTTATGGTTGAGCTGCATCTGCAAGATTTAAAAGGATGGACAGTCACGATTAGAATGTATGAGATCTAACGACTTAGGGCGATGTGGCGTTTTAAAATGTCTCAGATGTACTAGATTAGATCCATGTTGGATTGGACGGTGCATAAAAATGTGGGGGATTCCGCGGTTGCTAAGGATCGATCACCAGACCGAAACTGATGGCCCAGATCGCACGTGGTGAGATCTGACGGCCTGGATTCTGTCCCGGACAATTTTTGTCATCCCACATTGAAATGGAGAGACCCACACAACTTCTTTATAATCATGAGACTCCAATCAACCACTCATAAATATCCTCCCTTCCCTCTCGGTATCTCCCCATACCGAGTTCTGCAGGTGCGCTCTTGCGCCCACCCACGCCTTCGTGCCGCCCCGCATGGCGGTGCCTCAGGTTCCCTCATGCACTCATGTGCTCCATTTGGGTAGTTATGCCCCCCTCTTGGGTCGGCCTGTGTTGTGGCTGAGGGCTAGGCTCATCCTCCTAGCGTGTGTTGCCTCCTTCGGCCTAGCTAGAGGGTTTTCCCCTAGTGGGGTTTATTTTTTTTTAACTTTAATACTGAGTTTACACAAAAATAGGTGCTTTTCAAAAAAAATACCTTTAGTTATATAAATACTAAAGTTTTAAGACACAAAGTTATAACTTTAATATATTCATATGAAACATTTTTATACTAGTATTATAGAAATCAAAACATAGTTTAGTTAAAACATTGTTTGAGCATTAAAAATGAAAACTTTTACAAGATATTTGAAATATTTGTAAAATGTTTGAAATCCTGATATCATTTTAAAATAACCTAAGTGTAGTTTAAAATATTACAACATTTTCCTTCTAAAATTCATAATAAGATGTTATATTATAACTTCAATTCATAACATAAATATTTTTGGGAAAACTAAATTATACTTAGATATTTTTAATTAATCCACGAAAAGACCAATGGATATAATTTTAGTCGTTAGAACTCAACGGTCAAAAACATCTCCAACGGTCACCCAAGTGTAATGGTCGGGTATATTCCTTATAAAACCAAATATTAGGGTGTCCCAAACTCAAGAAAATTGAATAATATGGTGCACATCATCCCATTGATGCTCAGTGTTGTTGTAGTGGCTCTGGCCATTCCAATGTTCGTTGTGACGAATCCGAAAGACCCATATTATCTTCTTGGGGTTTTTTTGTTTTGGGTTGTATCCCTGTAATTCTAATAGGTATTTTAATAGTTATTTTTGGTTAGTATGGTTTTCCTTCGACCTTGTTGTAATGTAAACACTTTAGTGGTTTACTTAAATAAAATGTCTGTTATTTAGTTTTTATATTTTTTTAGATAACATGAAAATAAAACCATAACATTACTATTACACGAGATATTAGTTTTGGGGTGTCACAATATTCCCCTATACAAATAATTACATCCTCATAATTCATTTCATACAACCACACTAAAAGAAACTCTCTGAAGTTCTTTACCACATCCTCCACCGTGGAGGATCCTCAGGTGTGGATAACTGAATACCCAAGTTGGTGTTCAATTCTTCTGCTTCCCTGTCCCAAACACACCTCAGACAGTATGGGTTAAACTCATGCAGTTTACACTTAGAATTCTAGAGGGAGGCTCAAATGGTAGATATTTCAGAGATGTCCGAATGGAAAAACTCTCTAAGGACTTGTTGGACCGTCTCTTGTCTGAGAATGTCAATGACATCAACGTGGTCATACAAACTAATGCTCAGAATCTGGTACATGTAGGTTGTGTGTAGGTCCCCTTCCAAGGAATCCTCTTGAAACCTTACCATGTCTGTGAAGTTTTGTGATTGGGTGAAGCATAGGAAAAGACCTTCATGTTACTTTCCCCTTCGTTTATACTCAGCGAGTTGAGCATTGGCTATACAATGGTAGATATAGGCATTCCCTTGGCAGGAACGGAGAATGTCTGGAATGTTCGATATCCCATAAATATGTTTGTACGTTCTTTGTAGGTTTCCTAAGGGAAGGTACTCTTATACACATGTTCTGACCATAATGGCCTATAGTACCTCACTGGGAAGAGATAAGATATGGGTCTGTCCTTCCATTTGAAAATATAAATTTTTCATGAAATTCCATTATTTGAAGAACAAATACTAAAAGGTAGAAGAAAGAAAAAACAAAAAATTGTATTTTCATAAAACAAATGGTACACTACACCCAGAACTAATGGTTTCCCCAGTTCCCAGTTACACGAATCCCCAAAACAATTTCAAAACTCTCAATCTTCCTGAACCAAATGCAACCCGAGTAGTCTGGTTCAATCTCATGGGTGCACTTATGGTGTCTCTAGAGTGTGACATCAGGGGTGTATAACCAAGAGACATTAGTCTGTACTTTATGTCTGTACATAGAACGGTAGGCTTCAAATTCATGGATTTCAAATTCCATTACTTGACCATAATGGCCATAGGACAAGACATGGCACATATATGTTGCGTGGAGGTCTCTCGCTGCTGCAGCTTCTTGGAAATTCATAAGGGACTAGATGCATTATATTTTGGTGAAGCATATAAAAATTATCTCGTAGTACATTCCCCGACGTGCGTAAGATAGAAATTGGGTTTTCATCATAAAGAGGTAGTCCAACCCAGCTCCTCGGTGGAGTTGAAGTACATGGGGAAAGTTGGACACGTCGTAGAGGTGTTTGCATGTCATGCGAATATGGGAATAGTTTACAAAGTTATCGTGGATGGCTATGGAAATTTTAGTTTCTAGGGCCTCAATAGGAAGAGAAAAAATACTGGTATTTCTGTTTTCCATCTGAAAATTATGAAAACATCAAACTTAGTAATGCTTAATTTTTTTTTAGTTCTAGTTTTCCAGAGTTATCAAAACTAAATCCTCTAATACCAACTGTGACATCCCAACTCCAGAATACCCAAAGTTGGTGCCTTGAAACATGATGTGTGACTTTTAAAAAAACCAAGCACTGATATTTTACACATCATGTCCCATACAGAGGATCGATTCAGTTCGGGTTCTGGGAAACCATCTGCTTCTGACATGCTTCTTCTCCTAAAAATTGATACCTGAAAATTTTATTTCAAAAACGCAGGGCGAGCATATGAATGCCTAGTAAGGGGTTTTAAAATAACACAATATACCAATTATAACTTTTGAAAACATTTTTTAAAACTTTCCATAAAACATTTTTCTTAAGAAATGTTGTGACACATGTAACATATCATAACAATTTTCTAAGAAATAAAAGTGCACAACTAAAATCGTACTAACAGGATTACAAGGGAACATGATTCAATTATAGGCATGCTCATTCAAAGTATTAAGTAAAATATATTCTAAATAAGCATGACTTATGAATATGCAAGTAAAAGTTTAATAACCAAGAGAAATACATAATCATAGTTGCGCAAAAAGGTAATAAATTAAATTTTATACACTGGTTACTAACTCATTGAGTGCTAAACAAATGTCATGCCATAAGAATTTACCTCTTCTGATACTTATAAGTAATGGCTCTTAACCATGGATATTATACTAGTCGAATATCCACTTGGTTAATTAATTATCACACACATAATGAGGGAATGTATAATATCAGACTCTATCAGGACCTCATGTCAAGACTCTAAAATGTCAATGGCCTAGTTCCATGACCTGATTGTCTCATGAGAACTATCGATGCACCAAGGGGATTTCATTAAACAGTCCCCAACCTATTATACCAAGTCTACACATTCCTCATATGCCAAAATAGGGTCATATACTCAAAATGTCCCATACCAATCTGAATATTTAATTTTCTCATTTCATATTATTCAAGGTGTCTCATACCACTTTGAATAATTTAATTCATAATTCCATAAAAGGTTATAAGAGTTCTAATTACATTCATTAGAATTTACATATATATAGTGAATTAGGCATATAATTATTAATTACAAAACTATCAACTACATGTCTAAGTCATTGACAGTTGAGTATGATAAGTAGATTATGGCATATGTGATGAAAAATAATGCACTAAAAGAAATACAAGTGTTGTTACATAAAATTATAACTTTAAAATTCTAAGAATTTATTAATCAATACATGTTGGAATTTCACCTAGATGCATAATCAATTAAAAAGATGAAGAAAATATTTCAGGTGGGGTATTAAACTGATAGATGCTCTTATATTTATTACTAAAATGCTTTGGTATAACACATCACAAGGGTATACATAATGGTAAAAATGGAAATCATGAGATTCTACCATAACTAAAACCATTTAATATATATATATATAAGTAACTCATACAAGTGGATATAAAAGTTTCAAACCCCAAATATTATACTCATGTACTTCTCCACAATAACTAAACACATCATAAGTATAATATTTGGAATATCCACGATTAGGGTTTCTGTAAATTGTTCATACAACAGGGTTTATATAAATATAGTGTTTTAAACAAAAACATATTTTGAAAACACATGTTTTATTCTTTCTTAGTAATTCTTGGAAAATTCTAAGTAAAATTGAGGATCAAATTTTATCTGTATACACTTTTAGTTCACATACCCAAATATACATTATGAATTAAATGGTTTAAACCAAAAATTCATTGACACCCATATGAATTTGATATTTTAGTCACATTAATTAACAAAGTCCCTAAATTTTAAATCATAATATAAAATTTAAAAGGTTTATTTATTAAAAAAATTATAAAAATGTAAACCTTGATCATACATATAACTTATATGAATAATCGGGTATACCTAAGGTTTTTACACCAAAATCAATTGACACATACATGTTTAACAAAAATGTAAATAAATCATTAAAGTAAAATTATTAGAGACTTAAAAATAGTCCAGGAGGTGAGTTATACAAACTATATAATTATATGCAACTGTGTATACAAATATATATATATAAGTTTTCTACAACATGTAATTCCTTATGTTTTAAAATTCTACTTAAACTTGAGACTCAATGTTTAAAAATCTCAAAACTAGATATAATAAAGATTTATGTAAAAATGTATGGTTGTATATATATATATATATATATGTAACTGAATATATATATGGTATGTAAACAAGTTTTTCATGAGATAAATTATGCTTCAGGTCTAATAAAAACACCTAAACCCGAAATCCAGAAGTCCTGAATCGGGTATAGGAGGGTTTATGTCCAAAACACAAGACTATATACTTATGTATATGAGTATATATATATATAAATATATATATATATAAATTTATATACATTAAAAACAAAAAGGAAAAAATAATTCTCTTACCTTGGTTTGAGGAGGAGTGGCTTGGGAAATCGTTAAAGGGGGCTTGCTGAGATTTGAGGGGAAGGAGGGACAACCGAGGGAATGGGTAAAACTGGGTTGTTTATAAACTATATTATGTATAAAATATGATGAATGATTTAATGATACTATTGGAAAACCGAGCCCTATATGGTTTATTAAAAGATCAGGGGAAAGTCCTTGTAGAAAACATGTGAAAGGAGGGGGCCAGCGGGGTCACGGGTGTGGAAAACAAAGAGAAAGGAGATAGGGTTACCGGTGCAGTGCATGCAAAGGAGAATAAAAAGACACTGTGAGAAGAGAAGAATCTAGAAAATGAATGGACGGTCAGTATCTGATTTGGCCTTGATCTGATGGTTGGGGTGCATCCATGAGATTTAAAAGGACAGACGATCACGATTATAATGTATGAGATCCAATGGCTCTAGGCGACGTGGCATTCTAAAATGTCTTGGATGGCCAATATTAGATTCCTGTCAGATTGGATGATTCATAAAAATTTGGGGGATTCCATGGTTGCTGAGGATTGAGCAGTAGACCGAAACAGATGGCCTAGATTGTATGCGGTGAGATCTGACGGCCTGGATTCAATCCTAGACAATTTTTTTCATCCCACATCGAAATGGAGAGACTCATGCAGCTTCTTTATTAGCATGATACTCTGATCAACCACTTAGAAATCTCCTCCCTCTCCTCCTAATACCACCCAGTATCGGGTTCTGTGGGTGCGCTCTTGCGCCCTCCCACGCCTCCGTGCCACCCCGCACGACAGTGCCTCTATTTCCCTCGTGCGCTCATGTGTGCCCTTTGGGGTAGCTATGCCCCCGCTCGGGCCAGCCTATCCTGAGGCTTAGGTCTAGGATCATCCGTCTAGTGTGTGTTTCCTCCCTCGGCCTGGCTAGAGGGCTGGCCCCTAGTGGGTTTTATTTTTTTTAATTTTAATGCTAAGCTTACACAAAAATAGGTTCTTTTAAAAACAAAAATTCCTTTAGTTATATAAACACCGAAGTTTTAAAACACAAAGTTATAACTTTAATATATCCAAATGAAAAATTGTTGTACTAGTATTATAGAAATCAAAACATAGTTTAGTTAAAACATTGTTTGAGCATTAAGAATGAAAACTTTTACAAGATATTTGAAATATTTATAAGATGTTTGAAATCCTCATCTCATTTTGAAATCACCTAAGTGTAGTTCAAAATATTACAACATTTTCCTTCTAAAGTTCATAATAAGAGGTTATATTATAACTTCAATTCATAACTTAAATATTTTTGGAAAAACTAAATTATACTTATATATTTTTAATTAATCCACCAAAAGACCAACGACTATAATTATAGTTGTTAGAACTCAATGGTCACAAACATATCCAACGGTTACCCAATGGGTAATGGAATGGTATATGCTTTATAAAACCAAACTTTGGGGTTTCCTAAACTCAAGACAATTAAAGAAGATGGTGCACATCATCCCATTGATGCTCAGTGTTGTTGTAGTGGCTCTGGCCATTCCAATGTTCATTGTGACAGATCTGAAAGACCCATATTATCTTGTTGGGGTTTTTGTTGTTTTGGGTGGTATCCCTATAATTATAATAGGTCTTTTAATAGGTATTTTTGGTTAGTATGGATTTCCTTCTACCATATAGTAATGTAAACACTTCAGTGTTTTACTTAAATAAAATTTCTGGTATTTAGTTTGTATGTTTTTTCGGATATGATACAAATAAAACCATATCATTACTGTTAAATGAGAGAATATTTTTGGAGAATCACATTCATGAATAAAATTTGGGGTTCCAAAATAGAAAATGGAAAAACATTCTTAGTATAAGAATCAGCAATCTTGAGTGAAGAAGAAACAATCTCAACAGAGTTGACATGTGTTTTAGAAAGAAGAGTTATTTTGGAAAAAACTTTATATTTTTCATAAAACAAATTTGGAAAAATTTATATCCTAGAAAAGAAAAGGTAAGAATAATGAAATTTTATTGAAGGAAAATTAAATGAATTTCCATACTAATTTGTTTTATAAATAGTTAAAACCCAAAGAAAGGGAGTTGGGTTTGATAATCCTCTTACCTTTATTCCCACTTAATTTCATCACTTATGTGACTCCTGAATAATAAAATTATATTTATTAAAAAATTTATCCAAGATTCAATTATATTCATTTATAAAACTATTTATCAATTATAATAATTTTTATTATATTTATTAACTTCTATTGATGAAATTGATGTGTTTTGATATCATGTTTTCTAAACAATTTCCCATTTTTCTATGATTTCGCTATTTTGTTCAAGGTAATTATTAAATAAGTTCCAAAAGATTAAAATACATAAATTTTTACATGTATATATGATAAATAATTTATTTTAAGCATTCATAGGGTTGGTGATATGAAAAAAATTGGAAACATCACCATTGGTGGTTAATCGACCTTTATCGGGAACGTTGTCCAAATATAAAGAAAAATATGTATTAAACATAAATACATTAAAAATATAGTTTTTAAATAATGTTAAAATAATTAATATAATGTTAATATTCTTCCTAATTAAATTTTAGAATATTTTATTTTGTTATAATTTGATAAAATATATAGGAGAAAAAGAAAATGAGTGAAGAGTTAAAAAAACATACTCTTTCTTCAATGTAGCTTCTCTTGTACGACACTATAAATCCTTTGATTTTTAGAGTAAGATTGTTCTAGAAAATACCTATGGATTCTAAGAGGAAAAAGATGGGAGATTTTGTTAGATATTTTTATTTTTAATGGATAGTAGGAGTGGTTTTCCAAGGGGAGGGAGAGGGGTTATTTATACTTGAGGTGAGGGATATTTTTCGAATAAAATATTGAATAAAACAATATATCAAACGTAAAACATGTAATGATGAGTTTTTGTAAATATAAATAATATATAAATATAAAATAATTTTTTTAATACTTTAAATATTCATTATAATATTAATTCATTAGTTTATTAAAAAGTAAATTGGAAAGAAAGAAAAAAAATTAAAGAGTCACTTTTGACTTTAGGTTTTGGAAAGTATTTTTTAGGTTTGGAAATTAATTTTATCATATTTTAATGACTAATTTATTAAATAAAATATATCATGACATAAACTCAAGTTATATAAGGTATTATTTCATTAATACATTATGAATGATGTAATTTGAGTTACATCAGTTATGTGAAAAAAACTGTATTATTACTATTCCCTCAAAAATTGAAGTATTTCGGAAAATTACCAAAAAAATAACCTTTGGATAATTTTGACATGATGATTTCAAAAATTATATTAATTCTATCAAAATAAATTTCTAAAATAGTTAATTTTAATTTTTAATATAAAAATAATTATTTTTAAAAAATAGATTAAAATGTAGTTTATTAAAAATATGTTTATATTTTCTTTTCAGTTTTTAATCATGATATTTATTTTTTTCATTATAAAATTTATATTTACATAAATTTATCCTGATAAATAGTATTTATATTATAATTTATTATTTTTTTCATAAATTTATTATTACAACAGTCAGGTTACTATTCTAAACAGTCAGGTTACTATTCCAATGATCACATTACTATTCCAATGGTCACTTTACCTCCTATAAATACTATATCATTATTTTACTCAATATTAAACTCAATACCTCTCATGGTTCTATATTTCTATAATTTTTCTTGGTATACTAATATTTTGTTTCTTCTCTATAGTGTTTTTTTGTGGGGGTGATGATTCTAGTAGATTGGGGTGATCCCTATTTTCCCATTTTAGATTTTCTATTTTCTATTTTTTTCAGGTTGTAATGTTTTGAATTTTAATTGGTTTCATTACTGATTAATGTAATAGTATTTAGTAATGAAACAAATTATTTGTTGGTTTCTCTATATTTTTTATGTTTATAATAATATATAATATAATACAACACGCAAATATTACTAATAAACATTGGGTCATTACATTCTTCCCCCATTTAGAGATTTCATTACCAAACTTTCAACTCGTATTCTTAGTTTAGAATAGGTGATGGTACTTCTATTTCATTGTTTCCTCTAGTTCTTAAGTCACCTCTTCATATGTATAGTTTCTCTACAACACTTTGACAAGATGGTTTTTCTTTTTTGCATAGAACTTTGTACTTGTGGTCTAAGATCTTCACCAGCTGTTCTTCTCATGAGAGGTTATTCTCTAGTTATATCACCTTCAAATTCAGTAAATTTGAGGGGCTATGTATGTACTTTCTGAGGAGATATGCGTGGAACACATCACAAACTTAATCCATATTTGCTGTAAGTACAAGATAATAGGTCACTGCTCCTATGCGATCAAGGGTCTCAAAGAGGACAATATACCTTAGGGTATGCTTCCCTTTCTTTCCAAACCACATTACTCCATTCCATAGTGATATTAGAAAGAAATTTTTTATCCAATATAAAATACAAATTCCCTTCAACGTTTTTCATCATAGATCTTTTTATAACTCTAAGAAACTTTTATATATTGTTGGATGGATTGAACCTTCTCTGTCATCTCTTACATGAGGTCAAGTCCAAGTAGATTTTATTCAAAAACTCCATCCCCAGAATTTATAGGTATACATCGCTTCCCATATAGATCTTCATATGGATCCATTTGAATACTTGAGTGGAATTTGTTGTTATATGAGAACTCAACCAATAAGAGATATTGATCTCATCCTTCTTTGAATTCCATTTAGTAGGATATTAGCATGTATTCGAGTGTCTAAATAGTCCTTTCATGTTTTCCATCAGTTTGGGGGTGATAGGCCATGCTAAAATTCAATTAAGTACTCAAATAATGTTGAATGCTTCTCCATAATTTGTAGGTGAACATTGGATCATGATCAGAGATGATCGAAAGTGGTACCCCATGCAGCCACACCACTTTCTTCACATATATCTTGGGAATTTATTCAAGAGAGAAATATTCCTAAATAGTGATAAATTGGAAAGTCTTGATGAGTGATCCACTAAAACCAATATCGTATTGCTTCATTTGGATTTCTTCAGGAGACTGTTGAAAAGGTTCATAGTGACATTCTCCCATTTCCAAATGGGTTTTTGCAATGTTTGTATCATGCCTTTGCACTTCTATCACTCTAATTTAACTTACTGGAATACCAAACACCTTGATATATACTCAGCAATATCCTTCTTCATGTTGTCCCAATAGAAGTTTTCTCAAATATCGTGATACATCTTGGTACTTTTAGGATAGATGGAGAAATATTAGATATGTGAATTATCCAATAGATCCTTATTTATCTTAGGTGATTCAGGCACACAAATCCTCATTAAAAACTAAATCACACCATCATCATTGATATGGAACTCATGTATCTTCCCTTCCTTTACTATTCTCACCTTCTTTTGTATTTCCAAATAATACCTTTGTGCCTCTTTGATCTTATCTTGGATGGATGGTTGGGAAATAATTTGGGAAAGGTAGGATGTATTCCCTAATGTTATTATTTCCACATCCATCCTTTATATTTCCAAGAAGATAGGGTCTTTCTCAATCCACATCATGGCTAGAGTGGCAGATTCTTTTTCTGCTAAGACCATCAGCTACCTTGTTCAACTTTCCGAAATGGTGGTGAATACAGAAATTGTAGTCCTTTATTATATCTAATAATATTCTTTGACACATTTTGATCCCCTTATTTATGAATATATACTTTAGAATCTTATGATCAGTCTATATGTCACATTTCTCACCATATAGATAGTGCCACCAAATCTTAGAGAGAAGATCATAACTGTTAACTCCAAATAATGCCTTGGGTATTTCTTCTTATGGATCTTCAACTACCATAGTTTTTAGGCTATCACTTTATCATTATGCATGAGTACACAACCCAAAAATTTCTTTGAAGCATCATTGTTTATCACAAGACCTTCTCTGCTTATTGGTAGTGTGCGTACAGGTGAAGTGATTAGGCTCTTCTTGATATCCTTGAAACTTTCCTCACATTATTTTATTCAGATACTTTACCTCTTTTTGTGTTAACTTAGTTAGCAGGATATACAATCATGAGAAATTCCTCAAAAAATTTCTGTTAGTATCACTAAGATAGATACCCTAAGAGAGGGGTGAATCAGGGTATGAAAAATTAAAACAACTGTTCCTTTTGATCTTGTTTTTTTGTTAGAAAAAACCATCTTCTCTCTCTCCTTCCCATTGCAGTGTATGAATGAATCTTAAAGCATGAACAAGACACAACAATTTTACTTGGTTCACCCTCACTAGGCTACATCTAAGGAGCATACACCAGCGATGTGCCGATATACCAAATCCACTATAAGTGCACCGTTGTTTTCAAGTTCATAGCGAACTCACTGTCCCTCCTGGTTTAGAACCACTCACAATATGAAAGATCACTAGTCTCTCAATGGAAGTGTGCTCACTGATTCTTCAAAATACCCACTCACAGTTTGAAGACTTATAGGTCCCTTCATTATCTCTAATGAAATCTGCATCCTTAACTGTTAATAGATGCTCTGTTCACGTCCCACTTTCACCCGCATATGAATCTCACTTTGCACCGGGTGTACCGGGCAACCCCAATTTTTACGCATATCCCTTAATTCTCCTTGCACATATTTCTCATCACTTGCGCGAAATAAAATTTTTTCACAACACCTATTTTATGTGAAACCACTTATTTTACGTGCAACCACTTCTTTTACGCGCAGCCTCTACACTGCCTTGCGTGTAATTTTATGCTTTTGCACACAATCCATTTTTCACACAATAGTCTTATTTTCTTACCAACATCTGCTTTAAATGCAAATAGTTCTTTTACACACAAACTTTTTGTTTTTTTGAAAGTCTCTTGGGCACTCCAATTTTGCACACCATAGCTCAGATACTCTCTAAGTCTTGAGCTTATGCTAATGAGAGGGGTCACTTCATATTTATAGGAAAAATTGACCCCTAAGCAAAAACCAATCCTTCCATGTGTAATCCTCTTCGAGCGTGAAAAACAAATCCTCCCTGCAACATCATATTTCATGCAATTCTCCAATTTTTCATGCACCACATGCCTTTACCAATTTTTGAGCTTCTAATCTCGAAACACATCTTGCATGAAAAACACCAATCATCTATTTCGTGCACCACGCTAATATTTCACGCACCATTTTCTTTTTCCCGCACCACGTTAATATTTCACGCACCAATTTCCTTTTTCATGCACCTCCCTTTTCCAAAAATATGTTTCTCTATTTTCCAATTTTCAGGCCCAAAAAATTGGCAAACACTGGAAAACGGCACCACCTTGTATATGCTCTTTTTGTACCACCTCCAGATCATCCATTCATTTATAGAGGTTCTTCAATAAAACATGGATAGCTAACAAAATCTCTTGAACCCTACAAATCACCTTGTAAACCCCATATATCAACAAATTCTACATCGTGGTCTTCTTTGTGAAAAAACACAACATGGAGTCCCACTTTGTCAACAAACACAATCACCTAAAAAATTCTTCAATGATGCCTTGAGGGACTTTTTCCCAACAATCTCCCCATTTGGGATTGTTTCCAACACTCTCATAATGATTCTCTACACTTTGATACCGCATTAAAGATTCTTCTAGCCGCTACCAACATTTTCCTATTGTGATACAGATTGCGATCAAATATTTACTCAACATATGCTCTAAGCCCACATGAGCAATGCTCAACATGAGAAACAAGAGTAAATGAAATATTCATTAATGAATAACTTCATTTCAAACACCAGCTGTTGACACCAAACTGATACCAATTTCCAAACTGATACCAATTGTTGATACCACTCTAAAACCAATTGGTGATAGCTGGAAACCTTCTGACGCCATTCAAACATCAGCTATTAACACCAAACTGATACCAATTGAAAAACTGATACCAATTGTTGATACCACTCTTAAACCAATTTGTGATGGATGGAAACCTTCTGACACCATTCCAACACTACTCTTCATCTTTTATCATGATCCTCAGCTATCGCGATATCTACTCTTTGATCGATCACTTCTAGCATCATTAGATTTAAAAACTCCCACTCTCTGATTACATCTTCAACTCATCTTCATCTTTCAACTCCCCCATTCTCATTGCTCTCCCCCTATCTTGATACTCCACCTGTTAGTTTCTCCCTGTGTCTTTGACTAATACATTTTCTCTCTTCTTTAGCCACAGTTTCTACCCCTTGAGGAGTCACTATTTCTCCCCCTTTATCAACAAACCCAAAGGTCACTCTTCTGTGGTCTGAGACATTGTAAAGAACACATATTGGCACATTAGAGAAAAACATACCATACCTCAGGAAGAGGGGGATCCCACAGCCACACTTTTTCAAGTGTGGGGATTCGACTGAACTCCCAAATCCAATCTATGCCTCTCAAAAGCTTCCTTGGGTAAGGCCTTTGTCAGGATTTCTGCAACTTGTATCTTTGTAGGAACATACTCCAACTTCATGATTCCCTACTCAACCTTCTCCTTGATAAAATGGTACTTTATCTCAATGTGATTTGTTCTTGAGTGATGGATGGGATTTTTGCTAAGATTTATAGAACTTGAGTTATCACAGTGGATTCCGATCGGAGACTTCACTTCTACTCCCATATCATCAAGTTGTTGCTTCATCCACAATAAATGTGTGCATGCTTGAGTGGCCACAATATACTCAGCTTCTGCAGTGCTTAATGAAAATCAATCTTGCTTATTGCTTATCCAAGAAATACATAGTCCACCAAGATAAAATGCACCTCCTGACATTGATTTCCTGTCATCAGCTGAACTGGCCCAATCTATATCAGTATATCCCAATAACTCTGTCTGATATTTTTCATTATAAATCAAGTTGAAATCCACTGTGCCCTTGATATACCGAAGTATTATTTTCACTACAAGCATGTGAATTTCCTTGGGAAGGATTTGATACATTCTATTTGGCATGTCATGAAAACAATATCAGGTCTCATCATTGTTAGGTATAGTAAACTCCCAATAATCTTTATTCTGTGATATTAACTGCCTTTCCATTATCATCTTTAGATAATTTCATCTAGGTAGCAACCAGAGTCTTCATATACTTGGAATTTTCCATTCCAAATATTCTCAGAACCTCCTTGGAATATTTGGATTGAGAAATGAATGTGTCATTCCTTCCTTGTGTCACCTGTAAACCAAGGAAAAATGTCAGCTCACCAATCATAGACATTTCGAACTCATGTTTCATGAATTCGGAAAATTGTCTGCACTATGCTTCATCTGATCCGCCAAAGATTATGTCATCGACATAAACCAGTACCATTATCCTTTGATTACTTTTGTTTTTTAAATAGAGATTGTAATCAACTCCTCCACGCTGGAAACCAAGATTCTTCAAATACTGATCAAGCTTGGAGTACCATGCTCTCGGTGCTTGTTTCATCCCATATAACGCCTTCTTCAACCGAAAAACCTTGTTCTCATCCTCATGAATGAGAAAACCATCTGGTTGCTCTATATAAACTTCTTCCTCTAGAATCCCATTCAAGAATGTAGATTTGACATCCATATAGTATACTTTGAACTTTCATTGCACTGCAATGGCTAGGAATAATCTGATTGTCTCAAGCCATTCAACCGGTGAAAATGTCTCATCAACATCAATTCCCTCTATATGGGAATATCCTTTTCACACTAATCGTGATTTGTTTCAAATCACTATTCCATATTTATTCATCTTATTGCGAAAGACCCATTTAGTCCTGATGACATTCTTATCAGCTGGCCTCAAAACAATATCCCATGTCTGATTCTTCTCAATCTGATCTAACTCTTTATTCATAGCATGAACCCAGTTTTCATCATCAGCTGCATCAGAAAAACATTTAGGCTCTACCTGAGATAAGAAATATGTATGTTTCAGAGATTTCATTCTTCTTTTCTAAATTGGAGATAACTAATCACCAATGATATTCTGCCTATCAATTTCTACTCGAATCCTTGGCTTCTATGCAGATACAGATTTTTCTTCTTCATGCTCATCATTAGTATCTTCTTCTAAATCAGCATCAGCCACTTCTACTCCTCCTGTGTTACTTTCCTCCTCATCACTTTCATTTGGAAATTGTTTATTGTGTTGTTGAATACTCTCTTCATTCTCTACTATAGTGACATAATTTCTCTCAACTACTTTTCCCAGCCTTTTGTTAAAGCATTTGTATGCTTTTCTTTTTCTTCAGTATCCAAGGAATATCCCTTCATCTCCACACGACTTAAATTTCCTATGTTTCTCCTTGTTGAGGATAAAGCACTTACTTACAAGTATTAGAAAGTATTTCGATGTTGGATTCTTTCCATACCACATCTCATACGGAGTCTTTCCTTCCTTCAAACACAATAGATCCCTATTATAAATGTAGACCGATGTCAATACTGTCTCCTTCCAAAATTTCTCTGGTAGGTATTTTTCTATGAACATCGTTCTGGCCATATTGTTGATGATGTGATTCCTCTTTTCAACCACTCCATTCTATTGGGGAGTTCTCACTAAGGAATCTTGATGCCTTATCTCATGTTTCTCGAGATAGTCTTTCACCTGACTATTTGTGAATTTCATTCCATTATCGGTACGAAACTTCAAAATTTTCTGTCCATGCATCCTTTCGCACTCTCTCTGGTACTATTTTAAGCAGCTGAACACATCAGACTTATGGTTAATAAAAAATATCTATTCCATTCTACTATATTCATAAATAAAAAGAACGTAGTACCTCTTTTCTTCAATTTCTTGTGGTGTGATAGGCCCACAAACATCAGTATGCACCAATTCGAGCACTCGTGTTGACTTCTTTTCCTTTGACTTAGAGGTCTTTCTGATGATCTTCCATTGTTGGAATGAATCACACATGTGAGTACGATCATGTGATAGCTTAGGGAGGTCTCTTGTTGCATCACACTTTACCAGATCTTCTAGGGATGGTTGACATAGATGACCAAGTCGTTTATGTCACAACTTGTTTTCTTCTTCTCTGGAGAGAAAGAACATATTTTCTTCTCCACTTAAAAGGTAGAGATTTCTCTTTGTTCTTTTTCCCTATAGAACCACTACCTTGTCTCTTCATTTGATGATACACATCTTCTTAGTAAACCTTATAGAATGTCCTGAGTCACGTAGTTGACTCACACTGAGCAAATTGTAACTGAGGCCTTCTACAACTAAGACATCAGCACGTCTCATTTCTTTGCCCCCAAACTTGGAATTTCCTAAGCCAATAATCTTCAGGAATTCATCATTTTGAAACTTAAAAACTCCTTCTTTATCATATTTTATGTATGTAACAAGATCCTTATTACCATTCATATGATATGTGCAACCACTATCAAGGATCCACACACCAGAGAGATCTGATGCTTCAAGGGAAATTTATGCCACTATTGTCTTCTCATCCTTTTTTTCTTGGTCCATATTTTTTCCTTCACACTCATCATGGATTGAGACTTATGATCTTTCTCATAGTATGATGGACCAGTTTCATCATGCTAAGCTTCAAATCTATTTTTCATTCTCAACTCATCTGTTGGTTCATTGATCTGTTGCTTGCAAACATTTTGATCCTGCTTTGGCACATTCCTCTATATGGTCTAAGTACAGTACCTAGCCATGTGCCCAAGTCCTCTACACCAAAAATAGTGTCCTTAAAAATATGTTCTAGATAACCATTCTATGTTTGGCTGCCACCTCTATTCTTGTGACCATCAATATCTCTTGTATATGGAACACACATACTGTGAGTGTCTCATCTTTACACAACAATAACACCTGATATAAGGAGCATTCCTTCATGTCACTTCAGCACTACTAGTCTCCCCTTGGGATCTTTGAATATTCTAAATCTCCTTTATGCCCAAATCAACCTTCAATCTTGGAATGGGTGTTTACGGTTTGACTTCAATTTTCACAGTTTTTTTTTCGATCAAGCCCCCCATCAGACTTAGCATCTGAACATAATTGATG
Source organism: Viscum album (assembly GCA_963277665.1). Lineage (NCBI taxonomy): Eukaryota > Viridiplantae > Streptophyta > Magnoliopsida > Santalales > Viscaceae > Viscum > Viscum album. The sequence continues at coordinate 165,069,669 of OY728125.1, read as the reverse complement.
TTTCCTTTCTATGGAACCACTATTCTCCACTTTTAGATTCTCGGTTTTCTGAGTGATCTTCTTTCCTGATGTCCCAGTAGGATTCAAGAATTTTTCTTGATCCTTAACATGTTTTCACAAACTGACAACTTCTCCTTCAAGTTCTTCAATATGCTTGATTTGATCTTTCCATGTATTATTCAAGCTATCGATCTCCATTTTCTATTCTTCAATATTTATTTTATACTCACTAACTAATTTTGAGTCCTCTGGTGTTGATGACTTGAGTTTCTCAATTTCTTCCATCAACTCAGACTTCTCTTCTTCCTACTACTGCATATAGAGTTTTGCGTCATGAACAACTTTGTTGGCTTTATTTGTTTTGGATCTCCAAACACTTATCTCTTCAAGAGCAGCCTCTAACTCAGCTTACATATCAACTCTTCCCTCAACTTCTTCTTCTTCTTCATCAGCTTTAGTTTCATTCTTCTTTTGAGAACTACCGACAACTGCCACCATATCATTTTCTCTACGATCTCTACAATTATCTATCTCTTCAACCTCCTCAACCTCAGACTCATATGAACTGTCACATTCTTCTTAAATAAGGTTCTTCTTCTTAAAGAAATTTCTCTTGAACTGTTTCTTGCCTTTCCCATAGGCTGGATACTTCTTCTTGGGAATTTTGATTTCATCGACATCATCATCATCTTGGAACTTTTTGGGGAACCTTGCCACAAGATTCCCAACCTTTCCACATAGAAAACAAGTAAGTGGAAGCTTCCCTTTAAACTTTCCTTTTCCTCTTTGAAGGTTTGAGGAGAGGAATGAAATCACCTCATCTGTCTCTTCTTCTTCCTAAGAATATTCAATGGTGAGGTTCTTCATGGCCTTGAATGCCACCTCTTTGGATTTCCCATTTTCCACAGCATTGTTATCATCATTTCTCATTTCATATAAAATAAGGGTGTTGTGCAGGTTATCCAATGTTAGCTCTTTCGGGTCTTTATCTTCCAAAACTAAAACTTTCAGATTGAACCGAGGAAGTTTCCTCAAGATGTGCTTTAAAATCTTTATGTCTTCAATAACTTCTCCAAGACCTCACATGTCTTCCACTACAACATTTACCCTATCAAAGAATGCATTGACAGACTCATTTGGGTTCATTCTCATATCTTCATACTTGTTCCACAACACTTGCAGCTTTTCCTCTCTGACCTTTGTATCTCCTTCATATATATTCAATAGCTTTCCCACATGGCATGTGATGTTTTTCATGACATCACCTTCATATAAATAGCATTGGATAGGGCTCCCCCTAAAGCATTAATTACCTTGGAATTAGCATCCAATTATATATGCTCAACTTCAGATAATGCACCACTATTAATATCGGTCATTATGCCATGAATTGCTACTATGAACACATCCATTCCTAAGGATCGAAAGTAGTGTTTCATCCGATTCTTCCATAGCTAAAAATTGTTATCGTCGAAGATCAGAATCCCTTTGTGATTTGTGACCTCTATTTGAGATAGAAACACATATATCAAACTTTCCCTCTGATACAAATTTTTAGGTCCACTAGGCTAGATACCCTGAGAGGGGGTGAATTAGGGTATGAAAAATTAAAACAACTTCCCCTTTTGATATTGTTTTGTTGTTAGAAAAAACCCTATTCTATCTCTATCCTTCCTGTTGCAGTGTATGAATAAATCTTAAAGCATGCACAGGAAACAACAATTTTACTTGGTTAACCCTCACTGGGCTACGTTTATGGAGCATACACCAGCAATGTGCTGATGTACCAAATCCACTATAAGCGCACTGATGTTTACAGGTTCAGAGTAGACTCACTGTCCCTCTTGGTTTACAACCACTCACAATATGAAAGCTCACTGCTCTATCAACTGAAGTGTGCTCACTTCTTCTTCAGAAGATCCACTTACATTTTGAATAATTGTAGGTCCCTTTCATTATCTCTAATGAAATATGAATCCTTAATTGTTAATAGATACTCTTTTGACGTCCCACTTTCACCTGCAGGTGAATCTCACTTTTCACCGGGTGTATCGGGCAACCCCAATTTTTACGCGTAGCCCTTACTGCTCCTTGTGCATAATTCCCTTGACTTGCACAAAATACAATTTTCACATAATACCTCTTTTATGCTCAACCACTTCTTTTATACACAACCACTTCTTTTACGTGTAGCCTCTACATTGCCTTGCATGTAATTTTCTACTTTTGTGTGAAATCTACTTTTCACGCAACAGTCTTCCTTTCCGTGCAGCCTCTGGTTTGCACGCAAACTGTTCTTTTATACGAAAACTTGTTGTTTTCGTGCAACTCTCTTGGGCACTCCAATTTCACACGCCATAGCTCGGATACTCTCTAAGTCTTGAGATTATTCTAATGAGAGGGGTCACTTTTTATTTATAGGCAAAATCATCCCCTACACGAAAACCCCTCCTTCCATGCATAATCCTCTTCGAGCGTGAAAAACAAATCTTCCACGCAATATCATATTTCGCACAATACTCTAGTTTTTCACGCACCTCATGCCTTTACCAATTTTTGAGCTTCTGATCTTGAAACACATCTTGCATGAAAAACACCAATCCTCTATTTCGCACACCATTCTAATATTTCACGCACCATTTTCCTTTTCACGCACCACACTAATATTTTACACACCACTTTCCTTTTTCATGCACCTCCCTTTTCCAAAAACATGTCTCTCTATTTTCCAATTTCCAGGCCCAAAAATTTGGCAAACATTGGAAAATGGAACCACCTTGTATATTCTCTTTTTGTACCACCTCCATATCATCCATTCCTTTGTCGATGTTCTTCAATCAAACATGGATAGAGAACAACATCTCTTGAACCCAACAAATCACCTTGTAAACCCCCCTTTTCAACAAATTCTACATCATGGTCTTCTTTGTCAACAAACACAACATGGAGGCCCACTTTTTCAACAAACACAATCACATCAAAAATGATTCAATGATGCCTTGAGGGATTTTTTCCCAACAATTTTAGTAGTACCTAGCCAATCCAAGAAAACTACAGATTTATGTGACACTAGTGGGTCAGGATTATTCCTAAAATTCTTTTTTTTAAAGGGTTCATATAAATTCTCTCACTTGTGATAACGTACCCCACGAATGTGACTTTCTACATCCAAAATTAACACTTTCTAAACTTAGCATACATTCTCTCCTTCCTTAATGTTTCCATAACAATCCATATATTATCTTCATGTTCCTCTTTTATCTTGAAGTAAATTGGAATATCATTGACAAAAACTATCACAAATCTGTCAATGTAGTCTCTAAAGACTTTATTCATCAAATCTGTGAAGATTATAGGGCCATTAGTAAGTCCTAAGGGAATCACTACAAACTCATAGTGTACATACCTTATACGGAAATTCCTCTTCTGAATATTTTTCTTCTTCACATTTAGTTGATCATATAAATAATGAATATCCAGATTTGATAAGTATTGATATCCTCATAGTTGATTGAACAAGTCATCAATCCTTGGTATATGATACTTTTTCTTTGTGGTGATCATATTGATCTCTTGGTAGTCTATACATAGCTGCATTGATCCATTCTTCTTGATGAAGAGCATTGGAGCACCCCAAGGTGATGCACTAAGGTGTATGAACCCTTTTTCCAAATTTTCTTTTAACTACTACTTTAACTCTTCCAGTTTGATCGAGGTTATCTTGTAGGGTAATTTTGAGATAGGAGTAGCTTTGGGTATGATATCTATTGATAACTCTACCTCACACTTTGGGGGAAGACCATGTAACTCCTCAGTAAATACGTCAGTGTATTCCCTCACAATGGGAATTTTCTCAAGATTTATGCTTTCCTTCGACACAACCATTTGGTTTATGTATGATTCTTCATAGGGTATCAACACTCACACCATTTAGGTATTTTCCAAAGGATATTCATTATCTTCCTTGAATTTTTAGAGGAAAATTGGATGGTTTGGAATATGAAATGATATTTATTTTTCCAAATAGTTAATGTGTGATTTATATAATGAGAGTCAATCCATGCCCAGTATTGAGTTGAATTCCACCAAGGGAACCATTATGATATTCACTGGAAGAATATTCCCACATATTCCAACAAGAGAATAGTCCAACACTTGGGTTGCAATGATTTCACCACTATGTGTTTTTAAAAATATCTCTACTTCAAGTTATTAGGGCTTTGATTCAATAGTTCTAACAAACTTGTGTGATATAAAGGAATGTGTATAACCAAAATCAAATAAAACTTCTTCCATTATTGAGTGAAAAGATATTTTACCTTGTAAAAATTCATTTTTGTACACCAATTTAGAATTACTGATGGCATAATATTTCCCTTTCTCCTTTGGATTTGGTGGATGCTGATGCAGATTTCCCTTAAAGGCTCGAGGTTTAGTGCACTAGATTTCATAGTACCCTTTCTCCATACAGTTGAAGCATTGAACCATAGGTGGTGCATTAGGAGGTTCTCTCCTTTCATCCATCATATTGGTCGGCTTATTTATTTCTCTTTGACATTCACGATCTTGATGGAATTCTCTCCCACATTTGAAGAATTTCCCTATCCCATTGAGATAATTCCCATTATGCTTCTTCCCACATTTTTGCATGTGGGTAGTTGGATCCTATTTCCTCATTTTTCATTTGACTCGCCATCTGGAAACTCCATTCTTATATTATTATCTCCATAACCATGGGAACATTCTCCAAACTCTATATCTACTTTAAGAGCACATCGAACCACTTATTCATAACTCTAAAAGTATCAAATTTATAGAGCCTTTAAAAGGTGTGGTTTTAAACCACTAAATAATCTATCTATTTTGTTATCATTGTTGATAACAAAACTCGAGGTGTATCTTGAAATAATTGTAAATTTTTCCTTGTAATCTGTGATATATTCTCCTTCCTTTTTCTTTAGATCTATGAATTCTCTCTCCATTTTTTTCAAATAGTTTGAGGGAAATACTTGGTAAGAAATATTTTGTTAAAGTATTCCCACTCCATATATTCTATTTCATCCTTTTTATTGGTTTTATTTATCAAAATCCACCATTTATCTGCTTATCCATATAAATTATAGATGGATAGAGTCACCTTCTCCTTCTCAGAATAAAGGATCATAGAAAATATCTTCACCATTGAGTTAACCCACTATTCTGCAACAAATGGATTGGAAGTTCCATTAAATGTCAATGTTCATTGCCGCATAAAGGAATCAATGACTAGTTGATCCTTCTTGGGTGAAGATGAACGTTCCACATGATTCAATTTATTATTCATAGCCTTATATATATGGGTATGCATTTCCATAAAATTTTAAACTCCACCTCCCATGACATTGGGGATGTCATTCAGAAAATCATTACATTATCCCTTATATGGGTTTTTTGCCTGGTTTCTCTTAGTTCCAACTATTTTTTAAAATATAAAATATTTAAACAAAATATAAGTCAATAAATCATGAATAAATACTTTATTCTTTTTCACAATTAACTATAAAGGCTTATCTTATGGGATCCCTATGTTTATCATTTTATAAAAATATTCTTCTAGGGTGTTTTTCCTATATATAGACATATAATTAGGGTTTTCACTCTTGTTTTATAAACCTAATTCTCAAATATACTAAACTTTTATTTGATACCAACTATAGAAACCCTAATTTTTTTACATGACTATTACATCATTTTAAAGATAAATAACATAATAGCATTACAAATCCAGGATCCAAAGTTTTATTTTTTTTAGAAAATTAGGCTTATACATAACTTTTACATAATAAAACATAAACATTATTTAATTCCTTATTATTTATCTTCTTAATGGCTCTAATATTTTCCTTAGCATAAGTAATCACTTAAGGATATACATTAATGAAAGGGGTGTGCTAAAATCCTAGTAAGAGGACGAATAAGGGACATGAATCAATATACCATGAGTGATCATAACCATCATCATCATAACATAATAATAGGATTATCATCAAAATAATGAGATAAATAGTAGATAAAGGTATAGAATGTGGCAATGAAAAAAATGAAACATCATTTCTTAGTGTTCAAATACCACGCATAGTTGTGAACAAAGCTAAAATCATGTTCATGCATAACATATGTTTATAATCATAAAATCGTCAATGTAAAAAAAATATAGTCTCATGTTCACATGTATTTCACATTATCTCATGATATACATTACATTACACAGTGCAGTGGAGGGATATATAACTCTAGGCCCACCCATCATATCATAATATTTACATTACCATGTATTCCACATAGAATGTAATACTATCATTGTCATGAATTAAACCAGGGAAAGAAATAGGTTTCATAATAATTTCATAAAGTATACATTTGTGAATAAAATTTGGGGTTCCCAAATGAAAAATTTAAAAACATACTTGGTATAAGAATCATCAATCTTTAGTGAAGAAGAAACAATCTCAAGGGATTCGAGATGGGTTTTGGAAAGAAGCGTTCTTTTAGAAAAATCATTATATTTTTCATTAAACAAAGTTAGAAACATGTATATCCTAAAAAAGAAGAAGAGATAATAATTAAATTATATTTAGTGAAAATTAAATGAGTATTCATAATGAAATTTTTGAGAAAGAGGTAAAATCCAAATAAATGTAGTTGGGTTTGATAATCCCTTTACATTTATTCCCCACTTTATTTTTTTAGTTTTACGCGTCGTGAATAATAAACTTATATTTATTATAAAATTGATCCATAAGTAAATTATAGTCATTTATACAACTAATTATCAATTATAATCATTTTATTATATCTCTTAATTTCCATTGATGAAATTTATGCGTTATGATATCATGTTTTCTTAAACTTTTCCCATTTTTCTCCGATTTCACAATTTTATTCAAGGTAATTATTAAATAAGTTACATAAACTTAAAATACATATATTTATACATTTATATATGATAAATAATTTATTTTAACCATTTATACGATTGGTGATATGAAAATAATTGGAAACATACCTATTGGTGGTTAACCGACCGTTATCAAGAACGTTGTCCAAATATAAAGAAAAACAGGTATAAAACATAAATATATTAAAATATAATTGTTACAGTATGTTAAAATACTAATATAATGTTAAAATTATTCATAATTAAATATTATAATATTTTATTTTGAAATAATTTTGTAAAATATAGGGGACAAAAATAAAATGAGTGAAGAGTTGGAAAAACATACTCTTTCTTCAGTGTAGCTTATCTTGTATGACACTATAACTCCTTTATTTTTTGGATTTGGATTACTCAAAAACTTTCCTATGGATTATAAGAGGCTTAATAATGAATATTTTTTTAGATATTTGGCTTTGGAATGTGTAGGAGGAGTGGTTTTCCAAGTGGAGGGATAGGGGTTATTTATACTTCAGGAGTTGGGTATTTTTAAAATAAAATATTGTATAAAATAATATATCAAAGGTAAAACTTGTAATAGTGAATTTATGATAATATTAATCATATATGAATATAATATAATGGTTTTAAGAATTTAAATCCGATTTATAATTCTAATTAATTATTTTATTAAAGAGGAAAGTGGAAAGTAAGAAAATTTGTTATTTTAAGGAATCACTTTTGACTTTAGGTTTTGAAAAGTTTTTTTTTAGGTTTGGAAATTAATTTTATCATATTTTAATGAATAATTTATAAAATAAAATATATCATGAGAAAAAATAATGTTATAAAAGTTATTATTTCATTATTACATCATGAATGATGTAATTTGAGTTACACCGGTTATGTGAAAAACTGTATTTTTACTATTCACCTGAAAATTGTAGTATTTCAGAAAATTACCGAAAATCACCCTTGGAAAATTTTTATATAATGATTTAAAAAATGATATTAATTTTATCAAAATAAATTTATAAAATAGGTAATTTTAATTTTTAATATAACAAATATAAATTTTTACAAAATACTACAAAATAGAGTTTATTAAAAATGTGTTTATGTTTCCTTCAAGTTTTTAATCGTGATATTTATTTTTGGGAATTATGAAGTTTATATTTATATAAATTAGTCATGATAAATATTATTTATATCATAATTTATTATTTTTAGGTAAATTTACTATTCCAATAGTCAGGTTGCTATTACCAACAGTTAGGTTATCATTCCAACGGTCACATTATTATTCCAATGGTCACTTCACCACCTATAAACATGGATTCATTATTTCACTTGATATTCAACTAAATTACTCTCATAGATATATATTTCTATAATGTTTCTTTGTTTACTAATAGTTTTCTTCTTCTCTATAAAGTTTACAGTGGGGGTGCTGATTCTAGAAGATTGGGGTGATCCCTATTTTCCCATTTTACCTTTTCTATTTTTTATTTTTTGTCCAGTTGTAATGTTTGGAAATTTATTTGGTTTCATTGATTATTAATTTAATATTATTCAGTAATTAAACAAAGTATTTTTTGGTTTATCTATATTTTTTATGTGTATAATATTATATAATACAATACAACATAGAAATATTACTAATAAACACTAAATCATTACAATAAATGGAATCAAATCTGCTCACATACCCAAAGCATAAAGTAACATTATCTAGATAGATTAATGGGAATAAAACATATAAAACAAGGATAAATACATAGAATAAGTAATAAACATCATAACTCTCATTATTTCTGGCATAGAATCAAAATCCTTAGGTACTATATATGTTGTATAAAATACATCATGACTCAGGTCTGCCTTGTTTCTTCTTAGCTAGTTGAGAATATCTTATCAATCGAGGGGGTGATCCCAAACCCTTATAAGCATATCATCGAACCTTTGAACCCATTGATAAAGAATCACCAACTCCACTCCCCTAAAGTTAAGTATTACATAAGAGATAAATATGACCCAAACACCCACACCAGTGGAACATACTCGAAGACACATGGAAATTAGGTCTGGTATGGATAGAATTCCTATACTAGTTATAAATAACCAGATTGAACCCATAAGAGGATACCGGTTCCAAATCTAGTGATGGTTGAGCACCCTTACCACTACTCCAATGAGGTTCATCTCACTTCCTCTTCTAAATAAAGGAAGAGCTATAGTAACCACCAACTTTTGAAGAAACCCATAGAATCGTATCTTACCTATTAAGCCTTCATTTACCATTGATACTTTATCAAACACCTTGAAATAAGTTGGTAGTAAAAGGAAATTAAACATAAATATGATTTTTCCCTTGATACCCATTTCAAAATGTTAGGCCTTAATATAGTCATTTTCAAGGATCTTGGAAAACAAATAAACTAGCTCAGAAAACTGAGTTGCATGTTCCATCACTGAATTGTCTTCATACTCTACAGTCATTACCTCAAATGCCTTCTCCACCCTTAAAGTATACAGATAAAATTGGTCATTAAAATCCATATTTAAGGTAGTTCAAATGATATCATTATGCCTCTTTACTTGCACTAGAATTCCCACAACTTCTTACCTGGTCCTTCCAAAATATAAGTGGTGAAGCCTACCTTTGAGGTCTTAGATATCTTTAGAAAAAATATATTTTCTTGGTCCTTTTGATACATGATTCCATAACATGGGTACCTTTTTCACCATATAAGAATGGTGGATTCTATTTAGTGAACTCCAAAGCATGGACCACTATCTGTAACTGACCACTTTTACCCTCTTACCCTAAGGACTAAATCGTATGGATCGCTAATTCCACTAAATAATGATCAACTAGAGATTTCATGGGTGGAAATTTTTTCATATATTTTTTCCTTTTTTTAGAATATCCCCTTCTAGGATACATTTTCTAAAAAAATAAGACACAAACCCATTCAATAAACAATTAAATATTAAACAATATCAATTAAACCATAAGAAACCCTTAAAATGGGTCTCAAAAAAATATCATCAATGTAAACAAAATTTTAAAATGAATAAGGTTTTAAAACGTCAAAATTTGAAACATTCCCCATTTTTTCATGGTTTGGATGCATCGTTTAGAAAACTATGCACCAACTGTGTGAAACAACATAGAAATATTGCAAACCTAGATGTAGGGGATCTACATGATTACTAATAATCATGTTCCTAAACTATATGCCTCTATTTTTCTTACCTATTTCACCCAAAAATAAAAATTTATAAAAAAAACTCATGGGTTATTTCTAAATCCCGCATCCAATGGTGAAAAACATCAAATCTCATCAAAATAAGTGAAAGTCGGATCCAAATTTAAAATAAAACTCCTGACCACCCATGGAGGCTCAAGGTTTGGCATGATAGTATGACACTCTTTACACAAAACTCTCAATACATGATGGTATAATATCATATAACACCTGTAGATTTCAAAAGACCACTATTTTTGATAGTGTATACAATACGCAACACTCGGTTTAAATATAACATGATATACTATTAAAATATTATTATTTAAACGTGAAATTTATAACGTAGACTTAAACATTGTAGAGACCCAAAGCTTGATGTACATGGACATTACATTACTTTTGTGGAATACTTAATACATAACAAAAACAGAAACCAAAGGACCGTAATAGTTTAGTGTCTTTGGAAACTTAGAATATAATCTTCTAATCTTGGTGAAAGATCTTCAACATCTCCCATAAAGATCTTCCCCTTTTGTTTTCTTACCTAGGACCTTTATTTATATCCTTGGGAAAAGAAAACATATAAATGGTGAGATCAAATGCTCAGTAAGGGTAAGCATAGAGAACATAAAACAATCCTTAGACATTTGAATGTAAAAAACATGAACATAAAATCTAAACATCAAAATATTGAGCAATGACATAAAACATGGCAGTACGTAAGGCATAGATCATGAAGAAACATTAATCATGATAAATTAGCATGGGAATAAAACATGTAATTGTGGTAACCATTAAGAACATGATATGATTTCTATAGTAGCCAAGGCATTGCTTCCATGACCATCTTAGTGGACAAAGTCCCTTTCTGAATCGAGTTCACTCCTCGTTCCAGTCCTGTATTACTAAACCGATTTAACTTTCTGTTCCTACCATGTATATCTCATGAGATATAAATCTTTACCCAATGCATTGGAGGGAGATATAGGTCCCACCCATCTCATAATTAAATCATTCTTACTTGTTCCACAATATAAACAAAAATCATTCATCATAACCCAAGAATAAAATGGGTTTCATAAACATCATTCCATCATAACATAATCCATACAAAAAAATTGGATGTCATTTCATCATAAGAAAATTGAAACCATGTAAATCATAGAGACATGATACTTGAAACATACACATATGAAATAATGTCATCTTAGATGAAAAATGGATTTGATAAAACACTTGAAATGAATTCTTGAGGAAAATATCCTTCTTTCTTCAAAATCATTTTCTTTTCACAAAATGTCATGCAATTTTAAAAGAAAAGGATTTTTTTGAAAATGGTCATGAAATATTTTGGAGAAGCTTCATGAAAATAAGGCTTTATAAAACCGTAAAAATCCTTTCATGCCGTATACGTTAAAAACATTCTTCTCGTACTTTTGTCAGAAAAGTCAAAAAGTACCTTGTAGGGTAAATAAAAGAAAGATTCCTTCCATACCATGGGGTAGAAGTAAAAATGGGTAAAAAAGACTTTAAACATACATGAATACACTTTTATAAAACATGTACATGGATGATAGCAATAACCCCAGTAAATACTTACGAATAAGCAATCTCGGATAAAAATGAGATTTGAAAAATTATCCCTTACCTTAGGTCCAATATGATTCGTACGTATCTGAAACTCCTGTATAATGATTTAAATAATGTCATTGACTTATTATAGAATCATATTCATTGTTATGATATCATATATGGTTCACTTATGACTTTATATTACCCGTTCTTTTGTAAGTTCCATGTTAAAGCAGCGTTTTGGGTAAAATCGTTTTATTCATCGTACATGTTTGGACTTGTTGTTCTTGATATTATTACTTATATCCTGATTTACTTAATTACAGAATGTAAAACATGATTTATATGTAATATAAATTCATCATATACATATATATATGATAGATAGAATGAAATACACCGTTCATGGAGACGGTAGGCCGTACGTACGCATGAACGCTGTTTTCGTTTCCTTATTGAATTGAATGGAATTAAGTAGATGACATACATATATATATACATAAATACAGTATCATTATTATGTCATATATTTTATGATTACTTATTATATATAATTTATAATCATTCATGAATGGTTAACATAGATAATGAATCTCATCGCGTCGTGGAGACGGTAGTCCGTACGTACGCACGAGCGATGATACCATTCCCATGATCGTGGAATTGTATTGGAGTGTATTTATACTATTTCAGAATCAATATCACTTTAAAATAATCATATATAGTTATTATTTACACCATTATACCCATCCAAGTAAGGTGGTGGTGGAAAATAGATTACACCACGGCGTGGAGACAGTATTCCGTACATACGCACGTGCGGTGATTTCATTTTCCATAGGATGTATAGATGGTGAAATAGGGTTGTTTAATACTTATAATAATATATCAGTATATGAGTGATATTTATTTTATTACTTCATAATGAAACAACTAAGTAAGAAGAAGTGGAAGAAGAAATAAAGTTGAAAGAATCAGTAACGGACATTACCTCTTCTTTGAAGCGCCTCTTTGAGACCTCCTCTTAGGGCACTAAAATTGGTCTTTGAAGAAGACCAGGACCTCTAAGATGTTTCTATGGAAGTGGAGAAGAAAATTTGGCAGGTTTTGGCCGATCTCGAAGGCTCAAAGTGGTCTGAGGAAGAGAGGGAGGAGGTGCCCTTTTATAAGGGAGGAGAGGGGCACCTTTGGAAAAAACTAAAAATATTATTTTATTATAAAGTCATATTCGGTTTTTAATAGCTCCAAATTGATTTATTTAAAAGATTAGGTGGGGATGGGTCGAAATCCTCTCATAAAATAGAATTTATACAAGTTTAGGTTTCTATTTTAACCTTATCATTTGGATTTAACTTTAAGTTAAATAATTTTACTTTTACCGTGTCTTCTTGTTTTCCTACACTATAAGTTTAATAAACTTACTATAACAAGACAAAAGATCCCCAAGTTGTTTATTATTAATATATATAACCTTATCTAAGTCATTTTTCCGAACCTTATATTTTTAGGAATAAAATAACAATTAATAATATAATATTTTTTAAAAAAAATATTTTATGTCAATTTTGACACTATTTGGTAATTGATTTTTGTGAAAATCATTACAGAATTATTAGTTCTAAAAAAGTTAATTAAATCAATACTAACATGTCATATTAACCTATAAAATTATTTTAATTCATAAAAAGTCTCAAATTACATTTATTTGGGTATTTATAAAATCAATTATGTCAATATTTCATTAATAAGATAATTACTGCATCATCATTGTGTCATAAATAGATTATATTATTTGATGTCTAAAAATTATAAATAAAATACCATTATGTAATAAATCTTTTTATCTTTCTAATGAATATTTATAGTCGAATTTATCTTATGTATAATCCTATATTAAAAATGTTTTAGTTATTAAACTTTGATTTTAACTATTTTAACTATTCTTTAAATAAAATAATATTAAATGACCTAATCTAATCCAAGTGGCCCTAAATGGTCATATTTTATTCCTAAGGTTTTTTTTGGTCTAATTAAACTTATCCAATAGAATTAGTACATGTTTTAGGGTAATAATAATATCATTTTACCCTTAATTACCCTATTTACTTTTAACCGTGGTAAAAAAAAGTAAAAAGTTACTATTCACCAAAAATTATTTTCATCTCATCGAACCACATTTTAGTCCTTGATATTAACCATGTCTCTCGGGTTTTCGAAATTCCACTCATAGAAGCGGTAAAATTAAGTTTTATGTGAATTTACAAATTCTCCTAGGATGTGGGTAAAAGACGATGAAAAGTTCAATAAAATTATTATATATCTAAAATTATTATAAAATGATTCCAATGAATTACTTTGAACTTAAATAGGTATTATGTATCAATTTTGAACTAAAATAAATTTAAATAAATAATTATTTAAATAAAAAGTCGGTTTTTAAATAGTAACCCAGTGTTTTCACTATTCATCAAAAATTGAAAGTTTTCAGAAAAATACCAAAATTTCACCCTAGGCTAATTTCGATATTCCGAATCCAAAAATAAAGTCCATTTTGAAAGATGAAATTTAAAAAATTTCAAAAAGTGGTTATTACTATTCATAATGGCTCGTTCATAATAATATTATAACCATATATCATTGTTTAGTGAAACCTGATATTGCGTACAACACACGCTATCGAGGAAAGTCGTGATTGCGTGTAATGCAAGCCAAGTCAGGGTTGCGTGTTGTGCAAGAATCCTTCATTGTTTTGTATAACAGAATCCAACCATATTTCATTTATACATTGAATATATATATATATATATACACACTCAATGTTGCGTAGAATGACTATTATAAAACGAACTTGAAATTGTGTGTAACACAATCTAAGAATAGTTTTGTGTATACTTAAAGCTAATACAGTGTGGCGTATAGCACAAGATAATCTTGTTGTAGCATAAAACACATGACATCAAATAAATTAAAAAGAATACTTATCATAAAATATTGCATTGTTACAAACATGGTGGTATAAATAGTAATAACCACATTTTTAAAATTATTTATGGAGGAAGAAGAAAAAATATTGAAAGATAAGTACTTAATTCTTGGTAGTCTTTAAAGGCTTTGAAAATACCTTTTTCTCAAAAAAATGATTTTTATTTATTTTTGTGAAAAAATAATAAACGTAATTTTTTCAACATTTAAAAAAATTATTTGAAAAAATGAAAAATATTTTTGGAATAAACATTTTAAAATTATCTTAGGATGAATTTTTGGGATTTTTCTAAAAAGTTTGATATTTTAATAAATAGTGAAAAATACTGTATTTTATTGCAAAATTCCTTTTCATTTAAATCATTTAAAAAGGTATTTTTTTTAAATAGTTTTAAAAAATTATTTCAATTATTTTATTATTAATCTAATTTAGGTAATTGGAATTAATTTCATGTTGAATTTTTTATAAAATGTTTTATACTTAAGAAAAAATTTTCCTTGGAAAACTGTTTTTCATCGCGTCTTCAGGTTAAATTTTAAATTGAATTTTTCTACTTTTGTGAGTTTAATTTGTAAAAATGGATTTAATATTTTAATAATCATAATTAATATTATATAATAATTTCAACTTAATTTTTTTCACAATTAAAAGTAAAAAACAGTAAAAATTAATTACCACTATTAAGGTTTAAATGGATTTATCATGGTTAAACTAAAACTATAAGTGATAAAATAACATAAAAACATATCCAAATCCTATTGAATATCTATATTTTTAAATTATATCATATAATTTTTTATAATTATTCTTTTCATAACCTTTTGGCGTGTGTAAAACGTGGGTATAACATTTTCTTTTAAAAAAATCCAAGTGTTTCCTCTCCCCCAATAATAAAAGGGCAACCCTCTCCTCTCCTCTTTACACCTATAAAGACTTTTTTAGAAAATAAATATAAAAATACCTTACTTACTTACCTAACCATTTATTGGAGTTATTTTTTTCATAAATCCAATCTATGGAGGCATTAGGTATAATCATAAAGAGGTGGTCTAGGTAAGAGGTGTTATTCTTAACTCGGCATCTGTGTATTATTTCATCTTCTGAATCCTTAAAATATTACTCAATTTTTATGATATAATAACATACATATCTCAAATATACTTATATTTTATTATTTTAATGGAATAACTTAAATTTATCTCCACTTCAATCAAATGGGATATGAATTCATCATTCATGTGAACTGTGGACTACCACCTCACGAAATGATGTAATTTATTTTCCATCATTTCCTATCATAGATATTTATGATGATGGGTTTAATAATTATATATTATATTCATTTAATATTAATAATTTTATAAAATTAATATATTATATACTTTCTTACCTTACCATCCATGTAAAAAAATAATGTCATTCATGTGTATGGTGAACTACCACCTCGCAAAGCGATGTGATTGGTTTTTTTATAGCATCACATGGATGGTATATATAAGTTTATTTAAAGAAATAATATGATATTTATAAAATTATTATAATTATTTTTGGATAAAATAATACTTAACTTCTTTTCATCATCATCATTGGAAAATTGAAGCTTTATGCATGCATACATACGGCTTACAGTCTCCATGATTTTATCAAAAATAATTTTTCATAACCAAAATTCATAGTTATTTTTAAAAGTATGATTTATATAAAAAAATTATAATTATTTAATTAATATTATTCTGGGTATGATGGAATAATGACCCATTTTACTACTATCAACACACTGATTCCATTTATAAATTAGGAACTAAGCATCCTCAAAACAACCAATGTGGAAAAAACTGATTAACTAATTAAATACGTCATTAAAATAAATTAATTAAATGGTTTAAGTATATGGGATTAAACTTTTAAAATGTTATTAATCGAACAAATAATTTATATAAGTTTATTATATATAATATAAATAAATACATGACAAATTCTGGACTCAAGGTAAGGGTTTCGTCTAAAAAATTCCTTCTTTGTGACATATGTTCTTTTATGAACCTAATTTATTTTAAATGCATTACATAATACCCATTTACATATTATATCATGAATAAATAATACTTCATGAAATTTTAAGTTATATTTCATTTACTTTATTCATGGGATGTATGATTCAAATGTCACAAAGCAGTAAGTATTTATGTTTCAATCTCATTTTTTTCGAGATTGACTATGCCTAAATCTATGTTGTAGGAAATTATTTGATCATAGTATAATAAAAACCTTTAATTTTATTCTCATATGGTTATTAATGAAATTTTTAAGTAATAGTAATATTTTCCTCTCATTATTAATTAAATTTATTAAGAAAATGGTTTTACAAAAAGTTGACTTCATTTCTCTCTTTAGTCAAAAATATTTTTTCTTCCATATCCATGTTTTAAAAAAAATATTTTCATAAAAGTTTTTAAAATTATAAAAATGATTTATTAAATATATTTTTACCTATTTTTTAATGATTGTAATATTTTTTTACGATAATATTCTTGTCATTTTCTGAAAGAGATAATTTTTTAACCTTTTCACAACAGGGTGAAGGAAAGGTTTTTTTAACTTGTACAGCATGTATGTAATTATCCACCATCATGAAAATTCAATTATTTTAAGCCTCCTTTCTAAGTTCCCATGTTTATTTTTTTAAATAAAATGTTTTCTATAATATTTTGGAAATTTTTATATTTTTAAAAATCGATTTCAAAGTGAAAGGAGTATTTTTCCCATAAAATATCTCATTCAGTATTTTAAATAAATTTTTGTTAACAATGACAACCTTTTATATTATCGATTGATTCTAAATTATTTATACATTTATCTCATTATTACCCCTTAATTTGATGAGGTAATATATTCCTTATGTTTATTTATCAAATTTCATCATTATGAAATTTCCATTGATTATAATATGAGGAAATATTATAAAACCCATTTTATTTCCATGGATAATTATTATGGTATGCCTTATAATTGATTTTCATTATGTGGAACACATAAATCATGAACATGTTATGATGGGTGTACCCATATATCACACTAATTCAGTGTGTAAATATTTATACTCATGAGACATCGTGTATGGGGTTAGGGAGTAAACATAATCCATTATGGGACTTTTTCCACCATGTGATATTATCTAGACAGTTATCCTTGACTCATGTTTATTTCATGTTATATACTGCTTCCAAATTTCCTATTCTACCATGATCTTATGATACCATATTATTTATGTTATTATCCCATGTTTTTACCCTTGATGCTTCTCTTTTATGATATCATTTTATACCTTGGACTCACACATTATGTTTCCATGTCATGTTTATTCCATTACTAGTCTTTTTATCTCACCCCCTTTGTCTATGTATTCCCCGGGTTATCCCATGCAGTTTTAGAATCTCAAAAGGATTTAGGAAATTATTATGGAGAATAAAATAGATAATTTTTATTTTTTGTATCACTTTGATGTATTATAAACCTAGTATTTCAAATGCACAATGTCTCACAATATTTGGATTGTAATTAGTAGATGTATATGTTAAAAGGCATATAATAATATATATAAAAGGATTAGGTTGCTATAGTTGGTATCAGAGTAAGGTCTAGTTAGTTTTGGGGATTATGACTAGAATAATTTAGTGATATCCCTAGGTATAATTATAAAGATAAGACTAAGTATAAAAAAAATAACCTTTAATTTGGGTGAATTATAGATCAAGCGGGTTCCAAGAAATTACATCCTTTTCTAGATACTACAAGTGGGTGTGGATTTGTCACATTTATAACTATGGGTAATAACCAAAAATATGGCACATTTAGCTAGAATTTATCATCACCTGGTACATGACAAAAATCTTGTGGCACACCTCATTTGACACTCCCAGGGATATGTTTTATAAATTCACAAACACTTTACAAACCATTATGAAGGACTTTAAAAAATTATTAGGTTAGAAAACCTAATAGTAAATGTTACCATGGATAACTTAGATTGAAACCTAGAGACTCATAAGTCAGAATATACTTATCATTTATAAATTATTCCTTCGAGGTTTATATATTTCCACTTTTATATGTTAATGCATTCTCATATTGTTTCTTTTATTGTTTTTATTTAATGGTGGGAAATAGGAAAAAGCATACCAACAACCAATGTAATGGGAAATATAATGATTTCCCTAATGATATTCCTAACATTATGGGAACTTAATTTAGACATTTGGTGATAATTCTAAATGATTTATCTCAAATTTTGATTAAAATGGGAATATGGTTGAATTTCCAAACACATAAAAGAATATAACGATGATGTCTCATGGAATTTCACATCTTAAAGGTGATAAATAAAATAAGATAAAATTTCCTACATGTAAAAAATGTGGGAAGAGGAACCATGGAAAATGACTTCAAAGAATTGGAAGATTATTAATTTGTGGAAAATGTGGTCATAAAGAAGATAATTAATAAAGAAAAATAAAGAGTTTGGTTAATAAGATGCAAGGAAATAAAGTTCAACCTAAGACACCATTAACAGTTCAATCTTATAGATATGGGGAAATTAGTAATTATTTGATTCAATTATCTAATACAATTATTAATTCCTAATTTCATGTGTTATGAAAATAATTTAAGTGGAATGATTTAATTTTTTATGTGTTAGAACTCCAGAATCATGTTTTTGAAGTATTTTTATCAATGGTATTATGGTTATAAGAATCATGAAACTTCTGAGGGTTCCTCTACATTATTTTTTCTTTAATGATTTTCAAGAATATTTTTAATATCACTACTTGTCTAGAAAGGTGATTTAATGGTAAGGTGATATTTTATATAAAAAACTCATGATTGAGGAAAAGATAATATTTGGGATGTGATTGATGTTGAGGTAATTATAGTCAATTGAAATTATTTGAACTGTGTAAAAGAAAGAGTTGGATAGAAAACCTTAGAGGTTAAAAAAGGTGATCTGATGAGGTTATTGATAATGTTATAGGATCTGGTAATTTTTAAGTATGATTATCACATTTTTTCGATAGTTTTGTAAAAACATACAACTGTAAGATAGGCAATAACAGGTCGCATCTGGCAAGGTTATGGGGCTTGAACCCACAACCAAAGGGTGATAAGAGTACAACACCTACCAATGTCCTATGAGATGTACTGGTTAGTATGACATTATTTTTAATTAAATGATTTTATGGATAAATAATAGGTTGATTTTCAAAAATATATTTTAGAATCAAATATTTTTTAACTTTTATAGGATTTTGAGGTGATTAATGATATTTTGGTAAATATTTCATTTATTTGATTATATGTAACCCTTAATTATAACATGTATTTACATAAAGTATTATTTGGGAAGAACATAATTAAATATTTGAATATTGAGGTTATTTGGGATATAGGGTTATTTAGTTATGGAATAATTTAAGTTGAACTTTGTATTTGGAGATAAATATGAAGGTGCATTCATTTCAAGAGTTATTTTGACTTGAAAAAACTATTTCTAAATTTATTTAATGTCTAAATACAATATGAATATTTGTATATCATTTTTTGGAATAAATTGATCTTTTAGAATTTAATTGTAGTGCTTTAGATATGAAAAATTCATCTTGATTACTCATTGTTTGGAGAAAAGTATGAGGTTGGGGTAAAAATGAAAAAATGACAAAATGACAAAATTATATGTATCAAGTGAGTATATTTCCTTATGTTCTTAGTATATATGGTAAAAGGATCCCTAAACTTTAGTATTAATACCTTGAAATAAAAAAGTTATTCATTTTTAAT
The DNA here is from genome assembly GCA_963277665.1 of Viscum album. Lineage (NCBI taxonomy): Eukaryota > Viridiplantae > Streptophyta > Magnoliopsida > Santalales > Viscaceae > Viscum > Viscum album. The sequence continues at coordinate 165,049,112 of OY728125.1, read as the reverse complement.
ATATCAACAGTCTCTTCTCTCCTAAAAAAGTATAACATTATCTCATAAATGGATATTCTTTCCAAATCCATGTTTTCACTTCCCACCAATGTTCTCTTATTTTTAAAACTATTTATGTGATGACCATCCTATTTCATTTTCCCTTAAGGGAGTTTTATTAACCCATTTTATGATATTTGTTTTCCAAAAAATAATTTTTGAATGTAAAACCCTTGATTACTTATCACAAGTTCAAATTGTGAGGGAATATTTTATTTAATGGGGTATAAGCTAACACCAAAATATTTTAAAAGGAAAATATTTTTTATAGCATATACAATAAGCAACACTGAGTTTAAAGAACATCAATATACTATTAAAATATTATTATTTAAACATGACCCTTACAACCTAGCTGTTAAATTTGGTGGTATGAATAGAAATAACCAAATTTTGAAAATTAATTATTTAGTATAAATAAAATATATTTATAAATAGGTATTTAATTCTTAGTAAAGTCTTTATATCCTTTAAAAATAACTTTTTATCAAAAAAATTATTTAATTTTGTGAAAAAATAATAAAATTAATTTTTTCTAATTTTTTAAAAAAACTTATTTGATAACATGAAAAAAAAAAATTGAATTAACATGTCAAAATTATCTTAGGATGAATTTTTATGTATTTTTTAAAAAGTTTAATTTTTGAATGAATAGTGAAACTACTCATTTTTATTGAAAATTAAATTTTTATTTAAATCATTTAAAACGTTATATTTTTTTTAAATGGTTTAAAAGTAAAATTACTTCAATTATGTTATTATTAATACAATATATTTCATTTTAATTAATTTCATGTTGAATTTTTAAATAAAAACTTTTTATACTTATGAAAAATTACTTTGGAAACTATTTCTCATCGCATCTGCAAGTTTAATTTTAAATTAAATTCTACCAATTTTTTTAATTGAATTAAAAAAAATGAATTCCATATTTGGAATCATTATTATTAATATTATATAATAATTTTAACTTAATTTTTTTTCATAATGAATAATAAAAATAGTAAAAATTAATTATCGTGGTTAAGGTTAAAACGGGCTTACTAGGTGGTTAAAATAAAATGTTAAGGGTTAAAATAACCTAAAAACCTACAAAAATCCTATTTTATGGAAATAGTTTAACCTTATATCATCTAATTTTCGATAATGAGCCATTTAAGATCCTTTTGAAATGTGTAAAACATGGTTATAACTTTTTCTTTTCAAAAATTCCAAGTGTTCCCTATCCCCCACTTATAAAGGGGCACCCCCTATCCTCTTCTATTTACACCTCTAAATCCTTTTTTTAGACAAATACCTGAAACAATACATTCCTTAATACCCTCATAATTTCCTGTAGTCCTTGGTTTGGTCATAAATCTAGTATAGGGAGGCTTTAACTATAATCCAAAAGAGGTAGTCCGAATAAGAGGTATCGTTCTTAACCGAACATATTTGTTTTATTTGTTATTCAAACTCATTAAAATATTACTCAATAATGATGATATAATAAAATAAGTATATAAAATATAATAATATGTTATTATGTTAATGTAATAACTTATATCCATCTCCACTTCCATCAAATTGGAAACAAAACCATCTTTTGTGTGTATGACAGACTATCACCTCGCGAACTGATGTAATTTGTTTTCCATCATCACCTCTCATGAATATTTATGATTATGGATTTAATATTTATATATTTATATATTATATTAATTAAATATTAATAATTATTTAAAATTATTATATCACATAATTTCTTTCCTTACCATCCATGTAATAATGATAATGTTGTTTGTGTGTACGGTGGACTACCGCCTCGCGAAGCGATGCGATTCATTTTTTTTATTACTACATAACATAAATGGTATATTTAATTATATTTAAATAAATAATATTATATTTATGATATTATTATCATTATTTAAATATAAAATAACACTTAACTTCTTTCCATCATGATCTTTGAAAAATGGAAACGTTACACATGTGTTTGTATGGCCTACTATATCCATGATTGTAACGAAATTCATTTTTTATAACCATAATTCATGGTTATTTTTAAATGTATAATTTATGTATAAAAATTATAATTATTTAATTAATATTATTCTAGATATTATGGAATAATTACCCAATTGACCATGGTCAACACACCAATTTTGTTTTGAAGTTATGAATTGAGCATCCTCAAAACACCCGACGTGGACATAACTGATTAAGTAATTAAATATGAAATTAAAATAAATTAATTAAATGGTTTAATTATAAGGTATTAAAACTTGAAAAAATTATTAAGAAATAAAATAATTTATATAATTTTATTATACAGGAGACAAGAGACATACGTGAAAATTTTTGGACTCGAGGTAAGAGTTTTGTTACAAAACATCCTTCTTTGAGACATATGTTTTTTATGCACCTAATTTCTTTTAAATATAGTATAAACTACACCTTTACATATTATATCATGAATCCTTCATACTTCATGATATTTTAATTTACAATTCATTTACTTCATTCATGGGATTTGCGATTCAAAAGTTACCAAGCGGCAAGGGTTTATGTTTCAATCTCATTTTAATTAGGATTGTTTATGCTTGAATTTATATTATAGGAAATTATTTGATCATTGTATAATAAATACCTTTAATTTTATTATCCTATATTTATTCATGAAATTTTAAAAAAATAGTACCATTTTACTCTTTTTGGTACTTAAAATGATTGAGAAAATAATGTTAGGAAAATATGACTTCATTTCTCTCTTGAGTCGAAAATATTTTTTATTCCATATCCATCTTTTCAAGATATATTTTCAAAAATATTTTTAACATTATCTAAAAAAAATATTAAATAATTTTTTTAAAATGTTTGAATTTTTATAAAATTGTTTTAATGGAATCTTCTTATCATTTTCTGAATAAGGTTCTTTTTTAACCTTTTCACAACATAGTGAAAGAAATATTTTTTAACTTATATGGGAATGTACAGAATTAGATGCCATCATGAACACTAAATTATTTGAAGCTTCTTTTATAATTTTCCATGGTTATTTTTTTAAATAAAATTTTTTTCTATAATATTTTGGAAATTTTTATATTTTTAAGAAGTGATTTCAAAGTGAAAAGGATATTTTCCTCAAGAAAAATTCCATGTAATATTTTAAATAAATGTTCATCAAGAAAAACAACCTTTGATGTGATGGATTTATTATAAATTATGTATAGATTTATCTAACATATATACCTAGATTATTCTCCCTTAATTTTATGATGAAATACATGCCTTATGTTTATTTATTAAATGACTTCATTATGAAATTTCTTTTGATTACGATATGAGGTAAGATTATGAAACCCATTTTATTTACATGGGTAATTATTATATTATTCCTTATGATTTATTTCCTTTATGTGGAACACATAAATAATGAACATTCTATTATTGGTGAACCCAAATAGTGCTCCAATACATTGGGTAAATCTTTAGTCTTATGAGGCATCATGTATAGGATTAGGTAGTAAATCTAATCCATTATGGGACTTTTTACACCATGTGATATTGTCTATGAAGTTATCCTTGACTCATGTTTATGTAATGTTATATGTTTCTATCATATTTATTATGATTTCTTGATCATATGAAACCATGTTCTATATTTTATGATCCCATGTGTTTACACTTGTGCCTTATCTTTTATGATATCATGTTATACCTTTAACTCACATATTAGGCTTCCTTGTCATGTTTATTCCATTACTGGTATTTTTAGTGCACCCTTCTTTATATGTATTCCCCAGGTTATCTCATGAAGTTTTAGGAGCTTGAAATGATTTAGGAGATCATTATAGAGAATAAAATAAAGAATTTTTATTTTTAGTCTCACTTTTATGTATTATAAACCTGAGCTTACAAAGACACTAGGTCTCACAATATTTGGGTTTTAATTAATAGATGTTTATATTAAAAATAATGTAATAATATGTGTAAAAGGATGTGGTTGATATATATCATGTATACCACTAATCCCTATATAACAAGAGGCATCTAATACCATTTTATAATGAACTTTCCCTTTTCAACCTGAACTTCCACCTAAGCCACTCTGCCACAAGGCCTGAAGTGAATTCCCAATCACCATGGGCTAGCAATTAGTACTAGAGAATCACAGATAACCATTTTATAATGGTTTTTCCCTTGAAAATAAATCATGAATCATCCATGAATTGTACATCCATAACAACCAGATAATTGTTAACAATAGATATAAATATCTAAATAGAGTATACGCAACATTACAAAAAGCATATATCCTAAACATCATCACTTCACAATATATAAATAAGGCATACACATGATATATATAGTTTAATATATATAAAAACTCAAAATAGGGATAAGGAAAAATAGGTTAATACAACATCCCAAACGGGCCAAAAATCCCAAAACTATTCCACAAAAAATAACTCCATGAGGCCATCATCTTCGCCATCCAAAAACATACATGGATGTCAGAAATCAAAAAGGGTCATTGAATTTCATGGTGCCCATACCCTTCCTTGTGTCCTAAAAAATAAACTATGCATGTTCCCAAAGGTATATGTAGTGTGTGAGGAATAAATCTCAATAGGATATCACCATGAATCTATATAAGTCCTTTATCCATGCAATCCAACCACTATGGTTTGAAACTCACATTTAAAACACTTTCACTTTGAAAATAAGTTCACTTGAAAATGTAGCTTTTAATCATTTGGTTTTTCTCAAAACATTCCATATTTTAAAATCCTGAGTGAACAAGTCTCAAATTAAAATAAATTGAATCCACCCATCATAAACTTGCTCAACTCACCCAAACATGTCATAAGAATGAACATAAACACAAGCATAATAAACATTATAAATAAAAAAAGGTTTTTGAGAATTAATGCATGGGAAGATAAAATAAACAAAGAATAATAAATAATCATCCTGGTCTATAACCAATAGATTCTATTATGACTTAGTTTAAGACATGATTTATTAGACATCTAATCATAAACAAAAAAATTTGGAGCTCCCCCGGCCTTCCCTGAGCCCAATAATAATTCCATGGGAATTCGGTCTTCATGGATACATTTTTGAAGCTCTCTCGATCTTCCTACCATAGCCTATCTCAATTCCTTAGATAACCCACTCTAGATAGTCCATGACATAGGGTAAGGTTTCATGTTCAAAATTCACATCACACACACTCAAGATCTCCCATATTCCACACATTCAAATCACATAAACACATAAGTAGTTCCAATTTTATTAACCAATAATTCCCATAATAATAAAATTCCTTTCTCAAGGTAAAATATTTTTTTGAACCCCTTTAAAAATCCATTTAAAACCGTAAATCCTCCATGAGTCGTTTTATTAAACACCAAAAATGAATTTAAACTACTTCCTTTTAAAAAATACCCCTTTAAAAGAAAAAATTTACAATACACACCATGAATCACACCAAACATGGATGAATCATCATTTAAAACACAAAATAAAGGAAATTTGATAAATAAAAATACAAGGTAGTAAGTAATCAAAGCTATCTATGGAAACATTCCCTTAAAAATAGGTACCTACCTCGGAATAAAACTAAAACTCACCACCTTTGATGAAAACCAAAATATTCAAGTAGGATAGGTCCTCACACACCTAACACACAAATAATAAACATAACCCCCCCCCCCCCCCACACACACACACACATAAACAACCATAGATGCATCCATAATGCAAGGTAGGGTTTCCACATTCCATAAAAATGGAAGAATAAGGAAAAACAATGGGGTGATGAAGAAATTAAGATAAACCTAACATAACTTAAATAAAATCCCTAATCTTAAAGGATGAATCTAGTAATAATAAAAATGATAAATCTGCAAGGCTAAGGGAGGGAGGATGTTCAAGAGAGGGAGATAAATGGGGAAGATGGGAGTTAGATTTGATGTGGGGAAATGGTAAAACGTAAAAAAATTATGATCTAGATAATATGCATGTGTAACGTCCTGGACCTGAACAGACACCCAAACAGTGCTAAACGGGTCGGGTGCTACTACCTTAGGCCACCTCCCTGAATGCCAAAGGATACCAACTAGAAGGGAGGGTGAAAACAAGTATAATGGGGAGGTTATACCCTCTCAGAGAATAATAATGGTACTGGTCTGAGCATGATATAAAATTAGGAGACTTTGCAGACTTGAACTAGACCTTCATAGTAGAAGAAAATTCAATATCAATAAATAGAGGAAGTAATATATATACAAGTGCAGTGGAAAGTAAACAGAATAGCATGTTGAACACCACATGTAACTACTGAACAAACAAAGCATGCGTCCATAGAAGGACATACATATTAATAAACAATGGCGACAACGGATAACCAACATTAGCTACAAAACAAGTAAGCATACTGACACAGGAAATGAAAACTAAAAAATAAACTCCTACTAAGTATGACCTCAAGGTCTATACTAGTCTTCATGACAACTGGTACTATGATCCAGCTCATGAGGCTGATTCTTTACCTACACATAAATCCATAAAGTCTACATGCGTTCCGAAGGGCCCGTGCAAGGTGTGAGACGAATCTCAGTAGGATACCACCCAGATGGTGCGTACCTAGTATAAATGTTTAAGCATAAATGCACTTATAAGGAATGTAGTAAATAGTATGATGCACAAATACACATAGAATCCACTAGTTCTCATCAACCACCATGAAGTGTCACCTGCTTCGGCCAATGCCAAAGTCTTATTCAAGTAACCAGGCACCATGTGCCTCCAGACACCTCGTGCATCAAGTACTAATGTCCCAAAGTGACACCCAAACAAAGTAACTTGGAGAAATAGTGATTTCTTTCATCAAATAAGTAACCGAAGGGACAGCAATGTCTGCCCTCAAATAAAGTACCTGGAAGGACAGCGATATCTTCCCTCAAATAAAGTGTCTCATCCCACTGCCTAAATCACAGCAAGCCTTAGCCCCTAACCTAATAGCCTCATCGCTATCTCCCAAAGACTCCTCTCCTTCCACGTGGATTCCTATAGAAAGCACCCCCAAACCAATAGTACATAAACCGAAACTATCAGGGGCCTCTGCCCACATGAGTGGTCATAACCACCACATCACGGAGTCTCTCTATGTGTACACTACTCAAATCACGGGTGAGCGGTAATCAACAAAATAGTAACCAAGACACAATATTTAGGGAACCTCGTGCCCCTGTGACCATGTCGCTCAGTATCTAATGGCCTTTCCATCCAAGTAACCCGGGTCATGCCCAACCTGACAGTCTCACTACCAAAATCCCGATGTCCATGACACCTAATCCTGTGGTCAAAACCACCCAAAGTAATCTGGGCCAAGCCCAACCTGTGATCAACATCACTCAAGAAATATCTAGTCCATTCCCAACACAACCCAAAGGGTTCAAGAATATGCAATTCAGCAATTACATAAATAATCAAAGAATCATTTTAAAATAGGCATTCAAACTAAATAGGTGAATTGCACTAGCCATGTGTTGTCCCATACCAGCACTGAGGTCTTGAAAGCCTCTGATACATTTAATCATGATTAAAAAATATAAACTCAGTAATTTAATCATCACAATTCATTTTAAAACCATTTTGGCATGCCTGACCAAAATTTCTCATTTGAGCAACGGCCCCTCGCCCGGCCTCGATCAAGAAAAACAGGGTCATGGCATACCCAAATGCATCTCATGGGTCTCACAATCAATTAAATATATAAAAACAGGTATAATGGGGTCTCGCTCAAAATACCCAAAGACGCACCAAAAGTCATTCCACCCAAATGTCCAAAAAAACACAAAAACAAGGTATGCACCACCTACCTCATACACATACGATGGTCCTCCTCTGGTAAGAACCTCTAATTCAATCTAAATCAAGATATATCTACAAAATAAACAAAAATTCTCAAACCCACATAACTTGGTTTAGAACAAAAATTAATTTTAATGGATCAGTAGGAGTCAAGGCCTTACTGAGGGGGTTCTAATGGAGCAAATGGTGTTTGAATCAGACTTCAGACAAAGGAACGAGATCAATTTGAATTCTCGGCCACCTGTTTCTTGAGGGTTCTATCCAGAACCTGAGAAATGAGGATACTTCCCATTTTAAGCAAAAAAATAAAATACATGGTGTGTACTTAGGACTCCACTCTATGTAGGTTCTTTTACTGTTCATATGGCGGCCACTTTTCCACCAACTTACTTTCCCGAACCTGCTGACTTGAGTACACTACGTGTACTATACAGTACATGGCGTGTACTTAGTTTTTCTTCTCTTCTTCGCTGACTTACCCACACACCATGTATATCCCTCATACATGACTAGACTGCATTGCGTGTACAAGGATTAAACATCATGTACTTGGTTAAAGAATTCTACCCATCCAACACTCCCACAAGCCATGTATGGTATCCACACATAGCCAAGGGTACACAGTGTGTACTTAGGAGTACACGGTGTGTATCCTTAAAATTTCTAGAACTACCCATTTTTCCCAGTTTTCTCAAAATAGCTCAAAAATTAAAATAAAAAAGAAACTCATACTTCAAAGGAAGAACCGAGTTCTTACAAACTTCCCCCCTTAAATAAATTCTTACCCGAATTTCCCTTCCAAGGGTGGTGAAGAAAACCTTTCAGGACAACAGCAGTCCAAAACTCAATTCAAGAAAAGGTTCACTAACCTGTTTCTAAACTCATGGTCCTATCGTGACACATCATCACCCCTACACTGCATTAGGTGCTTCTGTGTTTCTTCCAACACCCAAACATATCTCGCACTATATCGGTTCTCGCCTCCATGAGGTCCTGTATCCCATGGATGCTCAAAATGAACCTGGTGCCTAGAACCTCAAGTAACTCACATCCTAGATGCCCCGATGCCCACAAAACCTCAAGTAACCTGTATCCTTAATGCCTTGATGATATGAATCTCATACATATATATAAATATATCACACACCAGATATGGTGCCAATCCCACTGGCCATCATCTTGTCAGTCCACATAAATCTGGTGCACCTCAGGTACTCAAAGTGGACATGCCCCAACAGGCTATACTAAAACAAGTAAAAAAAACACATCACGACCACACCCTCGGTGTACCTCTAACTATCATTAGCTCACCAGCCTGCTCCACCCCTAGTAGCTCCACGACATGCACCAAACCTAAAGTACGACTGCATGATGCCTAACCTCCCTATGGTGATGCTCCAGTCACTGACCATTGATCCCTCAGCTGGGTCCCACTGTCTTTGTCACATCATCCTCTTATAGCTGAACCTCGGTTACCGTCACCTGGTACCAAACCTAAACCAACTTCAGATGCCACTGTCTATCCTGGTCTCTACCTATCAGCTATCTGAGAAGGCTTCCTACAGAACCTCTCCAGATGCCTAACCTATCTACATGCCCGGCACTCCTTTGGAGACCTATCGCACTGATTCTGAACATTCCTTGGCTATCTATACTAAAAGAAAACCGCTGAAGAACTACTATTAGGTGGTCTAGATGAGTCCTTGGCCTGACTGCCTTGCTGGAACTCATCCCTTCCTTGATTCCTTCTATCTGAATCATCACTTGAAGCCGTCACCCGGCTAACCTGGTGCATATCCCCGGTTTTCCTCTGCTATGAGCACCTAATTCACCACCTCTAAGAATGAACCCAGTCTAAAGATATTTACCTAGATCCAAATGTCATGTTGTATGCCATCCTCAAAGTGTCTCACCATTGCTAAGTCATCACTTACCAAACCAGGTGAAAATCGAGATAGCTCAGTGAATGTAGCTACATAGTCCATGACGGACATGTCTCTCTACTAAAGGCTCAAGAACTCCTGATCTCTCTCATCCCTCAGTGTCTTTAGGTAAAATTTCTCAAAGAACCTATCCTTAAAGTCCTTCCATTCCAGTCCTTCGTGTCTACAAGACTGAACCTGCACATCCCACCAACGCTTCACTGGTCCTCTCAACATGTACGTCGCTAGATTGACCCTCCACCCAGGAGGCATCTCAATCTACTTGAAGATCATATGTATGCTCTCTATCAAGTTCTCATCCACTTGTGCACTACCCTCACCCTAAAAGATCAGCAGGTGCTGTGACTGGAACTCCCACGTCATATATTCCATAGATGGCTCTGTACCCTGCACGCCTCTGTCAATCCCCTACAAGACACGTACCAGAATAAACCAGAGCTGCTCATCAAGCCACATCCTGAACGCTGTCAAACTCAGCTGCTGCCCTACCTGCACTAGATCCTAAACCTGATCTTGTCCCTGAGCTTGTACCTGCGGCTCGTGCCCTGCTTGTCCCTCAGGTGTCAGAACCTGATCGTTCTCCTGTGGTACTATACCTTAACCCTCCTGATACTCCATCTGAATCGTCTAGGAGGAACCCACTGAATACCATAATAGTCAGACATCCCACATATATAACAATATATATATATATATATATCACATAGATAAGGAAATCAATAAAGAGGCAGTGTATAACAACTACCCTTACTCTCCCCCAATCGCAACCCATGCCCACGGCATCCCAACCTCATGGCCTCCTTACCTTCCCTCAAGAGAACCAAGTATCAAAGTACCTCAGGCCATGCCCATCCTAACAACCAACATTTCCTCAAACTGACGACCGAGTCGCCCAATCCTAACAGTCAAACTGCCTCAAACTGACGTCCAAGATGCCCAATACTGGTGAACAAAATCACCTCAACCATAGTACCTACCTTCTCACACAAGAGCCAGGCCCAAAATCTCCTCCCACAAGAAATTCATAATATATAATAAGCATGGAATAGTACATTGCAATAAACTTGAAATTTTATTAGAAATTTCACCTTTTCACATTTCAAATCATACAATTCATGACAATTGATATTATTCATATGGCATTATCACTTCACAAAGCATATGTACATTTATGAAATTAAAATACCCTAAAAATGTGCCTATTAAAAGCCAAACAATCATGCCTTTTCATACCGATCCAAGGTCCAATTCTCCTTTACCGTACCGAGTCAAGGGTTTCATATCACAATCAATAACATCACACACCAAGTGATCCACCGAGGTGTAAATCATATAAACTATAATATGAGAAAAAAGAAAACAGCAATTCCCACCCATGGAAACTTGGTCCATCCCTCGTACCTAGGGCTACAGGAACCCAAGAACAAGCTAGAAACCTAGTTCCAGTAACAACCTATCTCCAGTCTACCATATCCCAAATAGTAAAACTAGCCGAAATAAAAAATATAAGTCTCAATCTCATTATTATCTAGTAAAACAATACTACTAAATCCATTTCAAGAACTCATATGTTACCACTTTGTAACATCCCAGACCCAAACAGCCACCCGAATAGTGCTAAACGGGTCAGGTTTTACTACTGTAGGCGCACCTCTTTGAATGCTAAAGGCTACCGACTAGTAGTGAGGGTGTAAATAGGTATAGTGGAGAGGCTAAATCCTATCAGATGAAAATAATGGTACTGGTCCGAGCATGATATAAAATTAAGAGACTCTGCAGACTTGAATCAGACCCACATAGCGGAAGCACATTCAAAATGAATAAAAAGCAGAAGAAATATATATACAAGTGTAGCGGAAAGTAAACAGAACAGCATGTTGAACACCACTTGTAACTACTAAACAAACCAAGCATGCATCCATAGCAAGACACACATATCAATAAATAATGGTGCTAATGGATAACTAATAATAGATAAAAAACAAGCATGCTGATACAGGAAATGGAAACTAAAAAATAAACTCCTTCTAAGTATGACCTCAAGGTCTATACCATTATCCATGCCAAACGGTAATACGATCTATCTCCTGAGGTTGATCCTTTACATGCACGTAAATCCATAAATTCTACACGCATCTTGAAGGGACCATGCAGGGTGTGAGACGAATCTTGGTAGGATACCACCCAAATGGTGCGTACCCAGTATAAGTGTTTAAGAAGACATGAACTTATAAGGAATGTAGTAAACAATATGATTCACAAATAAACATAGACTCCACTGGTGCTCAGCAGGCACCATGAATTGTCACCTGCTTCAGCCAATTCCAGAATCTCAGTCAAGTAACCCGGCACCATGTGCCTCCTAACACCTCATGTCTCAAATACCAAGGTCCGAAAGGTAAAAAAATAAAGTAACTCAGAGGAATAGTGATTCCTGTCCTCAAATAAGTAACCGGAGGGACATTTATGTCTGCCCTCAAATAAAGTACCCAGAGGGACAGCAATGTCTGCCCTCAAATAAAGTGTCCTGGCCCACGGCCTCAATCACGGTGAGCCTTAGCCCCCAACCTGATATCCTCATCTCTATCTCCCAAAGTCTCCTCGCCTTCCACGTGGATTCCTATGGAAAGCACCCCCAAACCAATAGTACCTAAACTGCAACTATCGAGGGCCTCTACCCACATGAGTGGTCAAAACCACCTCATCACAAAGTCTCTCTGTGTGCACACTACTCAAATCATAGGTGAGTGGTAATCACCAAAATAGTACCCAAGTGACAACATCTCTGGAACCTCGTTCCACTACAACTATGTCGCTCAGTATCTGATGGCATTTCCATCCAAGTAACCTGGGCCATGCCAAACCTAACAGTATCACTGCCTCAATCCCAACGTCCATGATGCCCAATCCTGCGGTCAAAACCACCCAAAGTAATCTGGGTCAAGCCCAACTTGTGATCAGCATCACTCAAGAAATATATGGTCCATGCCCAACACAACCCAAAGGGTTCAATAATATTCAATTTAGCAATTACATAAATAATCAAAGAATCACTTTAAAACAAAACAAACAAACAAAAAAGTTAAATTGAACTAACCATATGTTGTCCCATACCAGCACTAAGGTCTTGAAAGCCTCTGATACATTTAATCATGCTTAAACAATCTAAACTCAGAAGTTTAATCATCAAAATTCATTTTAAAACCATTTTGGAATACCCATCCAAAATGACCCATTTGACCAACAGCCCCTCGCCCGGCCTTGCTCAAGCAAAACAGGTGCAGGGAATTCCCAAAGGCATCCCATGGGTCTCACAATCAATTTCATATACAAAAAAAAAATATATAACAGGGTCTCTATCAAAATACCTAAAGATGCTCCAAAATCCGTGCCACCCAAATGTCCATGAAAATACAAAACAAGGTATACACCACCTACCTCATACACGTGCAATGATTCTCCTCTGGTAACAACCTCTAATTTGATCTAAATCAAGGTATATCTAAAAAAGAAACAAAAACACTAAACCCCACATAACTTGGTTTAGAAAAAAAAAATCAAGATGAATGGCTCAAGAGGAATCAAGGCCTTACTGAGGGGTTTTTGACAGATCAAACAGTGCTTGAATCCAAATTTGGATGAAGGAATGAGATCAATTTGAAGTCTCGGCTGCCTTTTTCTTGAGGGTTCTATCCAGAACCTAAGAAATGAGGATACTACCTGTTTTAAGTGAAAAAAATAAAATACATGGAATGTACTTAGGACTACACCCCATGTAGGTTCTTTTAATGTTCATATAACGGATAATTTTTGGGTGACTTACTTTCCTGAACCTACAGAATTGAGTACACTGTGTGTACTATGCAGTACATGGCGTGTACTTGGTTTTTCTTCTCTTCTTTTCCGACTTACCTGCATGCCATATATATACATAATACATGGATAGACTACATGGCGTGTACAAAACCTGTTCCCAACTCGCTTCCCTCCAGTTGTTCCTACCACCTCACCCTCAAAAGAGACACCTCTTCCGCCTGATTTGACCTCGCTTCCATCCATCTACTACTAGTATGGTATAGACCTATATTATAAGAATACATATCCCTACCACCAGAAACACCAATCGCCCTCGATAGGTACTTTGTCTATATAGTCCTGATTCCGAGCTCCGTTTGTCCTCGCAACCTCCTAGCCGTTCCCATGGACACACGCAATGTATAGAAACCATACACAACTAAAGGTATATGGCGTGTACTTAGGAGTACACAGTGTATATCCCTAAAAATTTTAGAACTGCCCATTTTTTCCAGTTTTTTCAAAATAGCTAAAAAATTAAAAGAAAAAATAAACTTGTACCTCAAAGGAAGAATCGGGTTCTTACAGCATGGTTTGTTTATATGATTCGGAAATCTGTGTTCCAACCATATGAAATCCATTTTCTCCCAAAAAAACATGCCACATGGTTTATGGAATCCACCACACTGTTTTGAAAATCATGCTCAAGACATAAAAAACCCCATTGTCCCCCAAAAATCTTCTCATTCACAGCCAGCTGCACAGTTTCTACTAGTCGTGCACTCACTGTTTGATAGGGTTTATTTCCCCAAAAATTGGGGTTTTAAACCTCTATCTACCATAAACTCTAAGAACATATATATAAATAAATAAAACTCAAAATGAGATATACTAGTGACTCGGCGGGTGTCACAATTCTCCCCACCATATCTCTTTCTATCCCCTAGAAATTCCTCAAGACTCTTTAGAAGAAAATAGGTGAGTACATTGATCCCTCACTAAAATTTCTTACTCCAAAGTCACATAGGTATCACCACAATTCTACCTAATAACATAGACCAACGAGATATAAATAACACATAGAACCTTATTTTGATAATCTAGTATATGAACAAGCTACTCCACAATGACAGTGTCAGGATATAACTCTAAATCTTCCTACTCTATTACATGAGATGTGTATGCATGGTACTTCTTCTACTTGGATACATAAAAGAAATCATGAATAGAGTTCAACCATAGTGAAAATTTCAACTGATATTCTACCTTCCCATGATGCTCTACAATCTAAAATGGTCTAACATAACGTAGCACCAACTTCCCCTACTTTCCCAAGAAATGATGTTTCAATCAAACGGATACCCATAGAAACACCCAATCGCTAATCTTAAACTATAATAAGTGACGATGATAATATACATATGATTTCTGTAGATTCTAAAATTTTTCTAACCTATTTTGAATCAACTTCACTTTCTCTATCATCTCCTAGGTGAGACTCGATACCAATAAGGAATTATCGCCCAAATCATTCCAATACAATAGGGACTAACACAGATGCCCATAAAAAAACCTCAAAATGTTCTATCTTGAGTGATCCCTATTAAGTGTTGTTATAAGAAAACTCAACCATGAACCCCCCCCCCCAATTTAAGCACACAATCACAAATCATATCCTTAATAATTTGGATGTTCCAATCAGCCTAACCATCCTTTTATGAGTTATAAGTTATGTGTAAATTCAATTAGGTTCTCATGGATTACTGGATACTCTTACAAAACTAAGAGGTAAAATGGTATATTAGTCATAAAATATCATTGAGGGCATGTAATTAATCCTGGTTATCTCTCATACATATAGTTTTCTAATCTACTATAGCTTTATTTAATCCCTAATGGGATGAAAATGGGCCAACTTAGTCAAATTATCTATAATTTTCTGAATATAATCCTTTCCATTAGGAGTATGAGGTAGAGTGATCAAAAAATCCATGTAGATCTTGTATGACATCCATATTGGGCAACCAATTCTAAATCCTCAGAGTATAAAACATTTTGGAATCCCTTGGGTGAATGACCCAACAAGAAAAATTCACATCATGCATTACTTATAGCCTCAAGGTCAAAGGAACCACTAGCCACTTCTTGGAGAAGAGGGTACCATCAAGAGACCAATACCAATCACCCAAGGTCTCCCTTCCATTTAAAAATTTTCTAATTAGTTGGAAGTTAGGGTCAGATTCCTATTCACATTAAACCTAAACAAAAAGATAGGACGTAATCTAAAAACTAATCAAGATAACTCTATCTCCATCCTCTTTCACCTCTTAACTCATATCAATAAACAAACTCATAAGTCTCCATTGATCTACTAACTATTTAAATTATTGAACTAGAAACTTTATAATCAAGGAAGTAGTGGCCAAATTCTCCTTCCCATAGTTATATGCTATATCGAAATCAAAGGTCTGAAGATAATTCACCCAAAGTCTCTACTTGAGGTTTAAGTCCCTCTAGGTGAATATTTACTTTAGGATCTTATGATATGGATAGAATGTAAATCAATCCCTGAAGAGTTAATAGTGCCAATTCTATAATGCAAATACCACAACTGCCAAATCTAAATCATGGTTGGAGTAATTCCTCTCATATGGGTGTAACTAATGAGAATCATAGGAAACCACATGACTATCATGAATCATCTCACATCCTAACCCCGCTCTTGAGTAATCACAATACACTATATCTCCCCTCCCAGGGTCAGGAAGAATCAAAACTAGAGAAGATTTCAACTGGTCCTATAAATCCTTAAAAGAATGTTGGAACTTCTCACTCCAGTTATACTTCACCCATTTTGAGTCAAAGATGTAAAGGGAGAATATATCCTATATAATACCTGAAAACAATTCATGTAATATTCAAAAAATCCCAAAAATATCCTAATCTCAACCATGTTCTTAGGCCACTCCCAAGACATGAATGCTTGGATCTTCTCAAGGTCCACCAAAATCCCTCTCTTGGAAATCACATGACCTAGAAAATTTAACTCTTGAATCTAGAACTGGAATTTGGAAAACTTTTTATACATATGATTATCTCTTAATGTTCCCAAAACAACTCTCAGATGGTCTACATGGTGCTCCTTCATCCTGTAATACACCAAGATATATTCAAAAAATACAACCATAAAGGATTCCAAAAACAATAATATATTTGTATCATTAATTCCATAAAGACCATAGGATCATTGGTAATTCCAAATTCCATAACCATATAATCAAAGTTCTTATAGTAGATCCTCAAGGCGGTCTTAGGAACACCCTCATATCTGACCCTAAACCAGTGGTACCCTGACCATATGTTTCTTTTCAAAAATCATTGGGCTCCCATGAGGTGATAAAAAAGATCATTGATTTGAGGCACTAGGAATTTATTTTTATCAATCGCCTGATTAAGCTTACTATATTCTATGAAAATTCATAGAAATTCATTCTTTCAACTCATTAGGAGACATCTAGTATAATTGTAAAGAGATAGGGCTCGTCTCAGGGAGCAGATCGATAGTGAACTCGACCTCTCACTATAGAAAAAACCTAGAAAATTCATCTAAAAACACCTTGGTGTACCAGTACACACCCATTGGAAGACAACCATCAGAACCCTATTTCACAACATCAAATAAAAATTTAGATAAATGACATGAAATTAACCCCACATTTTGATCAATGGACCATTCCCTCCATGACCTCAAATCTCACTCATCCTAGAATATTTGAGTGTTCTTGTCATGATATGGAAACTAGAACCTATAGTGATTATAGTAAATATAATATTTGAAATTTATCATCCAATATATACCATTGATTAGATCATAAACATCTTGGTCAAACATGAGTAAGTCCCATGTGAATTCCACATCACTAATTAGAATGTGACACTTCGGGCACTTAAAACCATGCTCCCTATTTCTTCCCAAAAAAATTAAGTAGATCCATCATAGATAGAATAAACTATTGTCACATAACCAAATAATTAAGTAAATTTAGTGAGATAAATAAATAGGAATAATCCATATCAAAAAAGGATAAAGATTTGGAATATGTGATAAATATCTTGCCTCTCATAGTGGTTAAACCATAATTAGAATCCTCAGGTTCCATATCTCCTACATAATGATGCCCTAACTAAAATCTACCATATTATTTCTTATCTAGTTGAGAATTTCCTCTACTTTGGGGGTGAGATACCACACCCCTAGAACAATCTAATCAAAATTGTAAACCCTTAGATAAAGAAACGTGAACTCCACTCCCCTAAGGGTAATTCTGAAAGAAGTACTAAAGATGATCCAAATTACCACACTAGTGTTATGCCCTCAGAGCCTCTAGAAAATCAGGTTTGGTTTTGCTAGAATTATTACACTAATAACAAGTCATTGTCATGTTCCTATAAGAATATATTAGCACTAAACTTATGACTTTTGAGCACCATTTCCACTAATCTGGATAGGTTCACCCAGCTTACTCTTCTAGATAGAAGAAGATATCTCACTACTGCTAACTTATAAAGAAACCCAATTCAGGCATGTCTTCCCTGCAAATTCAGCCTTGACCATCACTGCAGTATCCACCACCTTGGCATAAGTTAGTAGGAAAGGGAGAATAAGCATCAATCTGAT
Organism: Viscum album; assembly: GCA_963277665.1. Taxonomy (NCBI): domain Eukaryota; kingdom Viridiplantae; phylum Streptophyta; class Magnoliopsida; order Santalales; family Viscaceae; genus Viscum; species Viscum album. The sequence goes on along the minus strand of OY728125.1, from coordinate 165,030,791 downwards.
CTTATCCTTGATACCCATTTCAAAACATTAGGCCTTAAGGTAGTCATTCACAAGGAGATCAGGAGAAAAATTAACTATATCAAAAAAACAAGTAGCATATTCCATCACTAAATTGTCTCCTTAATCCATAGTCACAAACTCACGACCCTTCACCACCCTCAAAGTATCAGGATAAAACTAGTGATTAAAATCCATCTTCAAGGTAGTTCATGTGAGGTCCTCATGCCTCTTTTCTTACACCATGGATTCCCACCACATATTACCCATTCCTTATAACATGTAAGTGGAAAATCCCACCTATGAGGTTTTAGGGGTCTTCATAAAAATAAAGTTATACTCAATCCTTTCAATCCATTAATCAGGATCATGGGTACCTTTTTCACCACATAAGACTAGTGGATTATTCTTAGTGGAATCCTCATAATGTTCCACTATCTATTTCTGAACTATTTCACCCTATTGTCCTAAGGACATAGTCATTTTGATCACTGATTCCACAAAAGAAGGATCGACTAGAGGGGTCATCTACAGAATATGCTCTGCAGTGCTCTACCTTTATCTAGAAGATTCCCTTATAGGAGGCATTGTCTATATACACAAGACACAAACTCATTTAATACACAATTTAATTTCAAAAAATATCAATCAAATCATAAAAAACACTTAAATGGGTCTCAAACATACATCATCAACATAAAAAAACATTAAAATTAAGAAGCAATGAAAACATCAAAATTTCAAAAAGAATACTTTGTTCATGGTTTGGAAGCATGGTATGGAAAACCATGTGCCAACCATGTGAAACTATACTGGAAGATTACAGAACTGGTTTCATGGGCTATGCCTAGTTACCAATAACCATGCTTCTAAACTATATGTCTTTCCTTTCATTACCCATTTCACCATGAAACTCAATATTTCTCCAAATTTCCCATGGGGTCTGCCTAAATCCCATAGGAAATGATGAAAAACATAAAATCTCATAAAAAATACCCAAAAAAGCTCAAACTTTAAGGTATAACTTTGAAACACCCATGGAAACTTGAGGTTTGTAACAACTATGATTTGGACAGGCACTCCACTGAACCTACCTCTCAAGGTCTAACGATCCTATCTCCTATCTATCACTAACCCCCAAATAAAAATTGGTCCCTCGTACCATTTTGAAATGAATAGGCATGATTCGACCCAACCCGCCACCTGAGCGACTACACCACAATTCCCAAAGTGCATTCCCGATCACCATGGGTTGGTGGAAAGTGTTGAGTTAGAAGTTATACTTCTTAATTTTTCATTCCTTTAGTTTTTGAAATCACAAAAAAATCTTAAAACATGTTTACTAAATTTTTATGTCCCTAGTGTTTTATTATGTTTTTGTAGAAAACATTATCCTTTACCAGATATAGAAAAGGTTCTAAATTATTACATATATTAACTTACTATTATCCATTATGATAATTATATTGAGTATGAATTTTATTATTGAATTCAACTATAATTATACCAGGAGTCAGAATTTGGACTTGTCTATCAAACTGATAAAAGTCATGACCATCGGGCTGACCCACATAAGGATTATCATATTAACAATTTTTAAAGAAGTCCATTAGACTAAATAAAATTTATAATCAAAATACATAGGATAATTTCTATCATAAGGAATGTCTTTAACACTGTAATTGTTTTAATCAATATGGTGTTGGTCATTCGGTTATGATGATCTGCCAAGCGCTAACTATCTGAGTCCATTGTAACAAACTTGGAAATATGACCTTTGGGAGATTTCCTATAAAGTATAAATCATTTGAAGAGTTAAAATATGGTTTATTACATTCACTTATAAATATTTCTCTTTATGAACTACTCATTCTTAGTTAGTTTAATTCTTTAATAAGTTTTCATTCTAAGGAATCCTTGTCATAATGTTTCCTTAATAACTTTTGTAATTGTAACCATGCCTAATAATTATTACAGTCGAGGGATTCTGAGGATAGGAAGACAGTGAATCAAATCCATTTGATCAAGGGGTTATATGGATAAGAAGGTAGGCACTAATATTTTTATTGATAGATTCTAGGGATAGGAAGATAGTTCTGATCATCGTATCAATGGCTTCTGAGGATAGGAAGATTGAGCTGATCTAATCATCATATTATGTGATTTACTGGTAAAGAAAGACAGACTTTACTGTAAGTATAAAATAGTAGATACCTTTAGTCATGGTTATTTATTATCTTACTATTAAGGTTAAAGAAGTTAAATATTTTAATAATAAATTGTATTTCATTCTTACTTTTACATAGTTATTGTATTTATTATTTATTTACAATTTATTATTCCACTACATTTAATATAGACAGATTAGTAATCATACTTAGCTTTCTATACAATTGGTTTTATTGATGTTACTCTAATTATGATAAAAATCATACTTTTATTTGAATGTATCTATAGTGATTATGATTCTTTTTAACTCTGATATAATAGGACTATTTATTGTTCTTATTATATGACTTTGATAATCATACTGAGTATAAGTCTGATAAATTTACTTAAATAGAATTTGTGTTTTGATTAGATTAAATCTTTAAATCTAAGTTTTTTAGACTACAATTCACCCCCCCCCCCCACACACACACACTTGTAAGTATAGTCATCTAAGCTAATTATTATGATCCTAAAATTGGTATCAGAGCTATTTTTTACTGCTTATATACTTTCTATGTTTTTAATTATTCTATTAATTTAAATTTATTTAAAGTTTTCATATAAATTTTTGTTATAAAATTTTTTACACTAACTTGTACTTGGGGAAAAGAATTTATATTTTTTTTAGATGTAATGTCTTAATGTTGGTTCTATAGATAATTTAAATCCAAAAATACCACCTATCTTTGATGGTGCTAATTATGGATACTGGAGAGATAGGATGAAAAGTTTTGTTATCAATACTGGAGTTGATAATTTTTTTATGCTTACTAAAGAATACAAGATTATTGATAAGGAAGTTACTTATTTTACACATCAAGAAAAATAAGAGTATCACTTAAATTACAAAGTGAGAAATATTATATTGTGTTCCATGAAAAGAATCATATATATTCAGATATCATCATGTGAAACTACAAATAGTATATGTAAAAAGATATAAGTCACACACTTTGGAACTTCTAAAGTTTTTGTGACTAGAAGAGTTATGCTTATAGCAGACTATCAGGCATTTGATTTCTTACCTGGAGAATTAGTTGCAAATATTCCCTAAAGTTTCATGAAAATTATAAATATTTTACAAGATATTCAAGAAAAAGTTATTTATAATGGAATTATTGTGCAAAATATTATTAATATTATACCCAGTGAGTAGGAATCTAAAATAAAATTTGTGTATGAGATAAGAAAGCTTAATAATATTACTCTTGGTGATCTCATTGGAACTCTTATGCAATAAAAATGTAGACTTAAAAGAGATTTTAATAAATCTAAGAATAAAAATAGAGGTGATTCATTTGCTACTACTACCTTAACTTCTAAAGTTCATATGCCTAATAAAGTTGTTTCTTCAAGGAAGAAGAAATTTGTTTTTCAATCCGATTTTAGCACTTCAAAACATTTTGATAATGAATTAGCTAATCTCACTAAAAGGATGAATAAGATAGTCAGAAATAAATATTTTCATTACTATTATAAGAAAATTCATAAGGATATAGGTGATACACAATATGAAGTCACTTTCTATGAGTGTAAGAAACATGGAAATATATGGCCTAATTATATAAAGATGAAAAGAAAAGATAGGAAATAAAAAAATTAATAAATAAATGCTAAAAGGAATTATGTGTTAAAAGGTAAGAAATTCTTAAAATCATCTGACATGTGGAGTGTCAGTGGAGGTGATTCTTTTTAAAGTTCATCTAATAATGTATGTTTCGGATAGAGGAACATAGGTATTTTTGCAAATACCCTTGTAAATCATTATTTCATGTCTAGGGTACATACAATTAAATCTCTTACTAACATGTCTTTAAATGACAATTATACTGATGAGAAAAATTCTACATCTTATGATGAATAATATTCCTCAATAGAAGATAATTATTTACCCAGTTATGATGAGGTTTTCTGATTTTCTAAACTTTTAGAAAATGATAATTGTAAAATTTTCAAAAAAAAACATGATAATGCTAAAGAAACAATTATTAAGGATGATTCAAGAATTAATTTTTTTAAAATGAAATATCAGATCTTTATAAATATCTTGATAAAACTATTTCTAAAAAAGAATCTATTTCAAAAGATTTTGAAAATATTTTTTCTATGAAGAATGTTTTAAAAAAAATAAGTTCTAAAAATAATACCGATGAGGATAAAAATTTAGCTATAAAACTAAAATCTAAAATTTCAAGTTTGAGAAAAATTTTATCAAACTTTACCACTGGTAAGAAAATTTTTGATAAAATGTATAAACAAATTAGACCTCATAATAATAGTTCTAGAATATGTTTTATAAGTAAAAAACCTATTTTTATTAACAATTACTTTATTCTAAAAAGTACACCTTTTTGTACCAAGTTCTAAAGTGTTGGGCACCAAAAAAATAATTGTTCATTACAAAAATTCCAATCATAAGGTTTTCAAAAATATTATTTTTCAAAAAAAATGTGGTTACCTAAAGTTTTTTTCTATCATTATAGGAACCAGTAAGTTTTGGGTCCCAAAATTATAATGTTTTTGTTTTTAGGATAACAAAGATACTACCAACAATGAGAATACATGGTACATGGATAGTGGGTGTTCCAGGAACATGATAGGAAATAAAGGCTTCTTCAAGAAAATCATCAAAAATAAAGGTGGAAAAGTAACTTTTTGAGATAATGATCAAGGATAGATTATCAAAATAGATAATATTTTTAGTCTTAGAAAATATCTTATTTAAAATGTCTTTTTTTGTTAAAGTTGTTAAGAAAAACCTTATAAGAATAAGTAAATTATGTGATGAATGTTACCTTGTGATCTTTAGGAATGATAAATTCTTAGTTCATAGTTCCAAGGATAAATTTATTCTTTCTTCCAATCAGCATGAGAATGTTTATACACTTAACTTAGAAGACCATATGAGCCAAGACAAACCTTGACTTACTGAAATGGAAAATAACTCTTAGTTATGGAATAGAAGGTTAGGACACTTCAACCTTATAAACTTATATAAATTTACTAATAAAGGAATTATTAAGGATATATCAGAACTTAGGTTTGATGCTTAAAATTATTTGACCCTTGTTAATATGGTAATAAACATAAATAAAGTTTTAAATCTATTAGTCAAGTCTCAACTTCTGATTATTTATATTTAGTTCACATAGACTTATTTGGTCCTATACAAAATGGAAGTATTGGTGTAAAATACTATGTATATGTATTGGTTAATGATTATAGTAGATATATTTGGATTTATTTTCTCACAAATAAATTTGAAGCCTTTTGTTATTTTAAAACTCGTGTATCCAAATTTAAAAATTATAAAAACCTCTCCTTGATAAAGATTCATAATGAAAATGGTGGAGAATTTTTAAATTCTGATTTAGAAACTTGTTTTTATTAATAAAGGTATATAAAATAAATTTTTAGCACCTATAACCCCCTAGAAAAATGGAGTAGTTGAAAGAATAACTAGAATTATTCAAGAAATAACTAAAACCTTGTTGAGTGAATACTCAGTTGCTAAAAAATTTTGGGATAAAGTGGTTAGTACTACCTTTTATACTACAAATTGTGTTTTAATTATACCCTTTATTAATAAAACTTCTTATGAGTTGTGGATAGGAAGAAAACCAAAATATTCTTACTTCAATTTTTTTGTTTCAATGTATTAATTCCAAATATAGATAATTTACATAAATTTTCACCTAAATCCATTGAAGTAATATTTTTAGGTTATTCCATTACTTCTAAGTCATATAGAGTTTTTAACAAAAAATATTATGTTGTTGAGGAAATAGTACATGTTGGGTTTGATGAAACTGATCCTTTTTTTAAACAGCCTCAACCAACATCCTGAGATGTTATTTCTAAAACTAATTTTCAACCTTTGTTAGAAATTTATTCCCATAAATAAATAACTCAATAATATATTTCTGAAAATTTTACTCAGGAATATTTTCTACCTATTATTACAAAACAATCTTTTGAAAACCCAATAAGTTATTTTTTCAATAGGAATTATCCTAGTAAAATTATCATTGGTGATGTAGATCAACTAGTTAGGACTAGAAGTTCCTTAAGGAATGAAAATGAACATCTAAATTTACTATCCCAATTTGAACCTAATAATCTTGATGATCCTTTAAGTGATGAGGATTATATTAAACAATTTAGTATGAAATCAATGAATTTGAGAGGAACAAAGTCTAGAGTTTAGTTGAACGACCAAAAGAAACTTCTATAATTGGAGTAAAATGGGTTTTCCAAAACAAATGTAATGAAAATGGAATAATTATTATAAATAAAGATATACTTGTTTCTAAGGGATATAATCAACAAGTGGTAATATATTATGAAGAAATTTATGCTCTGAAAGAAATACTTGAAGCTGTTTGAATACTTCTAGCCTTTGTGGAATTCCTTAATTTTAAACTTTTTCAAAATGGATGTGGAGTGTGATTTTATTAATGGATATGTTTAGGAAGAAGATTATGTTGAAAACCCACCTGGTTTTGAAAATAAAAAACATGTATAACATGTTTTTAAACTTAAAAAATATTTATTTAGACTTAAACAAGACCCTAGATCTTTTTATGATAGATTAACTGGATTTTTATTACATGCAATTTTGTTAATAGAGTTCTGGATCTAAATATTTTTATTAAATAATTAAATAAACATATTATGATAGTACACATTTATGTTGATGACATTATATTTAATTCATCTCAACAATATTTAAGAGATTAATTTTCATATCTTATGAAGTATGAGTTTTAAATGAGTATGATGGGTGAGTTAATATATTTTCTTGGTTTTCAAATTTCAAATAAACCAAAATGAACTTTTGTATCTCTACATAAGTATATAAAATATCTTATTAAGAAATTTGGATATGAAAATACTAAAAGTATTAGTACTCCCAACAGTACCTCAAAATACTTTAGATCTTGATAAGGCTGGGCAACCAGTTGATCAAAATATTTTTAGAGGTATGATAGGAAGTTTACTTTACTTAACTACTAGTTGACCAGATTTAATATTTTTTGTATTCTTGTGTGAAATGTATTAAGAAAATCCAAAATAATCCCATTTAAAAGTTTTTAGATTATTTTTTCATTATCTTAAGGGAAATATGCATTTAGGCCATTTTTATTCTTCTAGAAATGTTTTTAAACTAAAAAAAATTCCAAATACTGACTTTAGTGGATATAAAATGGATATGAAAAGTACATCTAAAACTTTTCATTTATTAGGATATTCATTGGTTTCTTGGTCTTGTAAGAAACAACACTCAGTAGAACTTTCCACTATTAAAGCTGAATATGTGGTAGCTGGAAGTTGTTATGCTCAAGTGTTGTGGATACAACACACACTCAATGGCTATGACATGAGTTTTACTAAAACTAAAATACTTTGTGATAATAAAAGTGTCATTTACTTAGGTAAAAATCCATAATGTCACTCACATTATAAGAACATATATATAAGACATCATTTCCTTTAGGATCATACATATAAAATGGATATCATTTTACAATTCATCATAACACAAGATCAACTTGATGATATTTTTACAAAACCCCTCAATTATAATAGATTTGAATATATTAAATATAATCTAGTAATGATCAATGTAAATTAATCATTCATATATACTTCTTGTTTAAACATCTCCTTACATTAATATACTCCTTTCATAGGGGGTGCATATGTTTTATATTTTTCAAAAAAAATAAAAAAAATAATTTTATAAAATTGTTTTTTTTTCTATTAATTTTATCATAATGAGTTTTATAGACCCACATTTTTTATAAACATTTCAGAGTCATAATTCTTGAGAAGTTTTCTAGACTTATAAATTGTTATAAATTTTTGGACTCAAAATTTTTCAAAAAAACTTTTCGGATTCAAAAAGATTTCATAATCAGTTTTTATTTAAAAAATTTCATTTTTAGATTTCTATAGAAACTATAGTAATTATATTTCATAATGTAAATATCATAATAATTTTTTTCAAAACTATTGTAATCTGTTTACAGAAACCAAGAAGAACAGGTTATCCATGCTGATGATACTTTTCTACTTTGAAAGGTACTCTTCTATTCTTTTAGTTTTTTCATTATATCATTATGATTAGTTCATTAATTATTGTTAGTTTTATAAAATTTTGTTTTATTTTCAAAGTTTTTTTACAAAAAAATCTAATCGAATTCATCCTCAATCTGACAGAAGTGTTAAAAACTTTGAGAGTTAAAAAAATACTTTTAAATATTTATTTGAATCAATCTTTGCTGTTAGATCAGAAGGATTTATAATCTCAACCATTAGTTATCTTATGGAATATGAATCATCACCCTCGATTCCAATATAAAGGAGAGTCACTCCTTATCCCACATCAATCCTTTAGACATTTTTTTCTCAAGTTTCTTTTCCCTTCAAAGTCCTTAGTCCAAAAGATTTCCTTTTTGACCGATCATCATTTTCAGTTTCAGATCCAATGGAAACTAAAAAGCTTTGGAAAAATGGTTTGTATTTAGGGAAAGGATACTAGAGATATTTTGGTGTGAAAAATATGATTCAAATCTGAAGAAGATAATTTCATTTAAAATATGGGGATCTGTTTATGTCAAAAATTTGGATAAATATTTTGACCTTTACTATCTTGATGCGGTTCATGAGTTTTATGCATCTATTCGGTTTATGAAGGAAGATGGAAAAGATAAATTCTCTTTCACAATGAATGTGAGAAGGAATAAAGTGTATTATAAGAAACCTTCTAATCTTTTTGGAATACCATTATAAGGTTAATCCCATTTTCCTTCACAAAAACTTCCTAACAGTCTCGATACTTTTAATAAAAAACCAAAGAATCGTTGTTTTCAGAGTATGAAAAATTCAGAAAGGTATCCCATCTAACTCTGTACAACAGAGTGGTTTCTCTATGGATGTAGGGATATATCATTCTGAGAAAAGTATATGGAGATATTTTGAAATTATATGATGTTTTCATTCTCGACTTCTTGGTGAAAATTTGAGGAAGATTGAATTTGTTAATTTCATCCTTCTCACTATGGAAAACATTAAATAAGCTTCAATCAAACAAAAAAATATTATGTTCCCATATTTTATAAGTAATATTGTTGTAATATTTATATAAATATTCAAAGTTGCAAACAAGTTATATCCAATGAGGGAAAAGATTTCCTTTATCAGTGATGATATGATGAACAGAATAAGATTGGTTTTTTATGTGAAATAAAATAAGTTTGTTTAAAATATTGATGGTTATGTTTTAGAGTCACAAACATCAATAAAATATGAGGAAGTTTACAAAAATAAAAGGAAGATAAAGTAAGACACCTCTTTTCCAGACAATAGGAATAAAGAAAAAAGATATCAGACGAAGTGTTTGATAAAGTGATGAAACGTAAATCCAAAAAGAATCTAGAAGATTCTAAAATTAGACTCAACCCCAAAAAAGGTAAATCATTGAATATATAGGTTGTCGAAACTTTGGAATAATAAGTAAATAAGAAGAAACAAAATCATATATTACAAGAAGATCAACTTCGTGAAAATTTGTTGAAAGGAGTAGAAAGAGATTCAGAAAAGTTTTTCTTCCCTCTTTTCACACTGATCAAGTTAACCCAGATGTAGAGGTAGTGTTTTAATAAATATTTTTTCCATGCCAATATCACTTTTATTTTCAATAAATGAAAAGGAAAAGTTGATGTGGATTAATCGGTTACAAATTTTCCTTAGAAAAAATCTATACCGGAACTAGTTGGTAAGGGATCCCTCAGAATGAAATGGAAATTTTAAGAAGATATTGATAAGGTTGTTAATGAATAAGTTGAAGGAAAATAAGGATAAGATAACAAATAAGAATAATAATATAAAGAAGTAGAAACATAAATAGAATAAGAGGTATAAAAAGAGGAGGAAGAAGAACAGGGTGGAAAAGAAGAAAATAATGATGAGAAAACACAATCAGAAAAGGAATTATCAGATTCATCCTTATCCTCATCTATCTTACCCTACATGACTGATAAAGGAGAAAAATCAGAAAGTTATTAGGAAGAAGAATCCTAATCAGAATAAGAAGTTGAATCATCAATAATGAAATAATAAGAATATCAACATTCAAAGAAAAAGTTTGATGAAAAAACCAAGACTAATAAAAATATTTACATTATGGAAATATCATTACAAAATAAAGTTTATAAGGAAGGTAAAAAAGAATTACCAAGTGAATATAAAAAATAAAGGAAAGGAAATTGAAGTTGGAACCAGTAGAACAAAACCTCATCAGCCTGACCTAGAAAAATCAGATTCCACTGGAATGATAGCTCAAAAAGGATTTGATTATATTGTCCATCATTTGAGGAGATTGGAAGAAACTTTTTCCTATTTTATTAATCTTTAAGTAAGGAGTTAGCTAATTTAAGAAAGTCTCAATCAAAAATTGTAATATACAAAAGTCATGATTGAGTTAGTGATCCAGATTGAAGCTGATTTAAATACTTTTATATAAAATTATCAGACTCGAAAAATATCATGTAATCAATAGTGAAATGGTCAAATCATATCGACTCTGATATTTGAATGCATGGAGATATTTTGATGAAATAAATAATATTATGGTAAATTCATCAAGTTCCTTCAACTAGTTATATAAAGATATGGTTGATAAATTAAATTTCATTGAGAAGTTTAGGGATGAAACTGATGAACATACTAAGGATGTGAATGCTTTGAAATATAAAATCTGAGAAATGGAGTTGGAGTTGATAAGGCTAAATCCTTATGAAGATTAAGTGATCGTATTAAGGGAAAAAAACAAATAACTCTTAGAGGATGTTAAAATATTGAAATATCAAGACCGATTGAAATAATAAAGGATTATGAAGCTTGAAAAAATATCGGAAGGATTTCAAGAAAATGAAGGCATTTTTTATGACCTGGATGAAGAAAGATTGATTTTCTTCTTTTGAACTCTTGATGTATTTCTTTATCAATATTTTGTAAAACTTTTGAATGTTTGTAATGAATTGCCTTTTTATAAAAATTTTATTTTCATGAATGTTTATCCAATTTTTATTGGTTATATGTTCTTTAAATTTATTTAGAGATGATTATTTAGTTCAATATTGTTTTGTATGTTTTTTTTCTCTAACATTTCGGGAAACATTAGACTCTTTACCATTATTTTTTAAAATCACAAAGGGGGGATTTTATACAATGGGGTGATTAGTCATTTAAGGGGGATTATTTCTTTAAAAAGGGATATTTCTTTATTAAGGGGATAATATGATCCTTTGGGGGAGAATAATTCCTAAGGGGAATACCAAGATGACATGATCATTGGATCAAGGTCTTTTATGGTAAGTAAAGACAAACTTTACTATAAGTATAAAATAGTGGATACCTTTAGTTGATTTTATTGAATACCTTAATATTAAAATTAAAAAAGGTAAATATTTTAATAATATCTTGTAATTCATTCCTACTTTCACATAGCTATTGTATTGCTTGTTTCTTTACAAGTTACTATTCTACTTCATTTAATATAGAAAGATTAGTAATCGTACTTAGATTTCTATACAATTAATTCTATTAGTGTTACTATAATTATGATAGAAACCATACTTTTATTTAATCGGATACATAGTGATAAAATTATTTATAACTCTAATATAATCAGACTACTTATAGTTCCAATTTTTTTACTATGGTAATCGGACTGAGTCCCAGTCCAATAAATTTACTTGAAGAGGATTTTTTTATTAGTTTAATATTTAAAAAAAATTAAACTACAATTCACCCCCCCCCTGTAAGTATATGCATTAAATCTAATTCTTATGATCCTACAGTAAGCACTAGGGAATCACATATAACCATTTCAGAACTGTTTCACCCTTGAAAAATCAGCATGAACCATCCATGAATTAGATGGACACACCAACCAAATAAGTATAAAAAACATATGTAAATATATAAATAGGGTATATTCAAAATGACCAAAAATAGATATTATAAGAATTATTACATCACAATTTTTTAATAAGACAAACAAATGATACCCATAGGTCAACATAGGCAAAAGATCAAATAGGTATATAGCCAAATAGGCCAATACAACATCCCAAATTGGCCAAAATACAAAAACTTCTCCACATGTGATAACTCTATGAGACCATCATCTCCAACATCCCAAAACAATAATGGAAGTCAAAAATCAAAAAGGATCACCAAAATTAATGGTGTCCTTACACTTCTATTTATCCTAAAAAACAAAGTTTTTATACTCCCAAAGACATATATAGGGTGTGAGGCACAAAACCCAATATAATATCACCCTAAATTTATATAAGGAATTTCTCCATGAAAATAAGTCACTCTAGTTTTAAAAATCACATTTAAAGCAGTTTCACTTTGAAAAATAGTTCACTTGAATGTGTTTGTTTTATGAGATTCCTTTGGTTTATCTCAAAACATTCTATATTTTCAAATATTAACTAACCAAGGATCAAATAAAAATGTTGTGAAGAATCCCAGAATAAACATTCTCAACTAACCTAAATATGGAATAAGCCTAAACATAAACATTAGAATAAGAAATTTCATATATATATATAAGTTTTTTAAGCATAAAAACATGGAAATCCAAACTAAACAATGCACAAGAAATAATTATCATGGGCTCTAACCAATGGAGTCTAGTGTGACTTATTATAAGACACGGTTCCATAGTTTTATAATATTTGGAAGATCCATCGGTCTTCCCTAGGTCCAAAAATACTTTTATGGCCACTCTCAGTCTATATGGACACATTTTGGAAGCTCCCTTAGTCATCCTCTCAAAGGATATCTCATTCCCTTTGATAAATCACTCTAGTTAGTCCATGAAATAGGTTAAGGTTTTAGGTTCCTATGTCAACTCATGGAGATATGAGGTCTCATGTGTACCATGAATTCCAATCACATTCATATAGATATAACAATTTATAATTTTATAAACCAAACATTTCCATAATAATAAAACACCATTCTCAAGGTAAAACAATTATGATAACCCCTTTATAAATCCATTTAAAACTATAAATTATCCTTGAGTCATTTTATCGTACACCACACATGCATTTAAAGCACTTTGAAAAAAAAATCCCTCTAAAACATCAAATTACTAACACATCCCATGAATCATACCAAGTGTGGATGTTTATTCATTTATAACACAAATTAAAGGAGATTTAATAAACAAAAAAAAATTAAATCAAAAATCAATGATTATCCATGAAAAATAACCCTTTAATAGAAACACAAACCTTGAAATCAAACTAAAATACATCACCTTCAATGAAAATCAAAATATTGAATTAGGAGAGGTCCTTATACACCTAAAGAAAAAATAATCAAAACAAAACCGATTTCAACAACCCCATATTCATCCATAACACAAGTTAAGGTTTCTATATTCCAAAAAAATAAAATAATATGGAAGAATAAGGGATGATGGTGATTAAATCAAGATAAGGAAAGAATATATTGAATAAAATCACCAATATTCAAGGAGGAATCCACTAAGAATGAATGGGAGGAAGATCCTAGACTAGGTGAGGGAGGATACGCATGAGGCAGATAGAAATAGAGAATATGGCAATTAAATTAGACAAGGGAAATGGTAAAAAGATAAATTTTTAATAATCTGGACAATCCTCTTGGTTTGGCCGCATGGGTAGTAAAACCATGCGTCAACTATGTGGGATTCAATGTATCCCCAAAAACAATATGCATGGTTTTTAGAATCCACCACATGGTTTTACAAACTATTCTTAGGCCGTGAAAAAACCCATTATCCCTCAAAAATTCCCTCTCGTATAGACAATCATAATCTTTCTACTAACCATGTGTTAACCATACATCAAGGCCTATTTCACCAAAAACTAATGTTTTCAACCTCCAACTCCTGAAAACTCAAAAAATATATAAATAAATAAATATAAATAAAAATGATATGTACTGGTGGCCTAATGGATTTTATACTGTCTAGAATTATAATGTTCATATCCAATAATTGTAAGAACCTTCTACTATCCAAATATTCAATCAATTTAAGAAGAGAAGACTTGTTTTCTACTAGTGTTGTGGTGGAAAATTCAGCCATAAGTCTGTGAATTGTTGTAACAACATGTCAAATTTTGGAAAAAAAAGAGAGAAGGCCCCCACAAAGGGAGTAAAAATAAGAAGTTCGGAAAAATTCATCTAAGTAAAAAAAACATCATTTAAAAAGGGAAAACTATTGATATCCAATAGATTTAAATATCTTGAAATTTTTTGTTTAATAAGTGGTCATAGTGATGATGATTTTTGGTCTACATTCACCAGGTATAATACAATTGCCTCTAATGGTATAAGGCCGCAATAGTTGAATATTATTGAATAGGAGATAAACTATAAGTATTACTTGGTGTATAAACAATAGAAAGTTACTAATAAGAATGCACATAAGAATAAATTAAAGGAGTATGCCTCATCAAAGATGAAATTATTCTATTATGTAAGGAAGGGTAACTTCATGGATAGTTAAAAACTTTATCTAAATGTTCAAGCTAACAAAAGAAAATTAAAGCAAAAAATTGGATCAATCTGAGAGAAAAAATGGATTAACATGGTGTAAAATGTCACTAATGATTAAATTGAGGCTCAAAAAATTTAACATAAAATGGTAACTTACTAAAATAAAATAAATTGTGTGGATAATTTATAAACATCATATAAACTCTTGAGAATTTCATGAAAAACAAGCTTTAGAATAAGATGAAACATACATCAAAAGATAAAAAATTTGATGAGAAATAAAAAACTCAGTGAAATATATATATATATATATGTGTGTGTGTGTGTGTGTTATAAATTTTTTCTTGACAGTTTGTGTAGAATAGTAAGAAGCTATAAATAAGATGGAAGAAAAGGAAAGTAAGATTTCAAGTTTTCTTCTAGAAAAAGTAAATAAGAAATATCCACATAAAGTGAAAAGTGAATATAAATTAAAGAATTAAATGGTATAAAAAGGGATTAATGATCATAAATTCAAGGTTGAAATCATGAATAAAAAACTAAGATAAAGTAGAGGGAGTTTCTGGGTTGAGAAAGATCTCCCACCCATGTTTTTCTAATTAAAAGAAACAGATGATTCAATTCATTCTTTCCCATTAAAAATAAATTTCAATAAAAAAGGGGGAATTGAAGGTGATGTAATATAATGGATACCTAGAGTAATATATGTAAAAAATATATTACAACTATAGGAATAAATCCATCTTGGAGGTCTTTATCTCAAGTGGTCCCATCTATATCATTTTAGTTGATATTAACCATGATGAAGAAGGAATATAGATTCCACCTATTTAGGTGGGGTGAAGTTGAAGATGATAATTATAGAGAAGTGAAAAAAAAATACTGAAGAAGATAAAATTCAAAAAACTAAGGATAATATACATCAGATAGTGAAGTTTTAGTGAATTATAGATTGAATCACCCTGAAGTTGAATCATCGAATGATGAAGTTGAAGTTTTAGATGATGTAAATTTAAATAAGTGAAGTCATTTTCATCTTTGAGGTATTTTTTCTATATTATCCCATACTCATTTGAATACTTATGTTTAAATAAAAATAGGGAAATTTATCTTTAATAAAAAAAAATATAAATCATTTTACAAAGGGGAAGAAACCTAAATTTGTGTTGAGCATTTTTAATCTATGTGATGAGATGGTTGCAGGAAATAAGTTGAATGAAAATCCATTAAAATTACCCAAGGAAGAAAAATCACACCATTTGGTATCAATTCAGTATTTTATATATATATATATATTGTTTCCAAGCTAATCACTCTTGTTTTCTATATTGAATTTTTCTCACATAGGCTTAGAGTTGGATAATTTTTGGCTCATTGCATTAAGGGAGGTGATGTCATCATTCCCCCAAGGTTTTCAAGATCAATTTTAATTAAATTGAAGAGAAGGGGAGAATCATATAAATGATTAAGGTACCTTAATTAAATTTCTTATAAGAAATAGATAGTAGATACTTTTAATTTATTATCAATTAGGGGGATAATATATATTGACTTTAGTTTTTTGAATAAGTATTGAAAAAAATTTCAAATATGGATATTGAAGTACCTGAACAAATAATGATCATGTATTGTATTTGTTGTCAATAGTTTTTGGTAAAGTTAATGAGTAACTTGAAGGTGAATTTTTTTATGCTTGTTTCAAAAGTGAGTCCAACATAAGCGCATACTTCGAATAGTGGAACCATCAGAAGTAGGATGGTGGAACCATTAGATGTTGGAACATTATAAATGAATGTTCTACTACAGGAATAGGGTACTGAAGCTAACTATATAATCTGAATAGATTCTAGGAGGAAATCGTGTCACGATATGTAATGAAGATAAGTGAAGAGTGTGTGTTACTAACAAAAGGAGGATACATTCATAGAGAATATTCTATTTGAAAGTAACCAACACATATGAAAATTGAAAAATTGTTCCTCAAGTGAAAGATAAGCACTAAACATATCGAAAAGTGTTTTCTACACCAATTTGTAATTAAATGGTAGATTTAATATCTCTCATTAAAGATTCAATCCAATATATGGATATATTTAATATCTAAGTTAAGGATGGATTAAATGAGTTGGATAAATGTTACACCATTTACTTCTAGAGAAAAAAGAGTTTACTGGAAGCTGTAAGTACAGAAAATGGAAAGTTAAGATGACAGTGAGTCCCACAATGAAGAAGAAGAGGAAGAATCCAATATAATTAGAATTAAAAATTTCATTAATGTAATATCTTGATATTTTAAAAGTATAAAATTATTCTTGATAGCATACATGACATACAATAATGAGATTAAACAAACCACGAAATATTATTAATTAAATATGACCTTTGTAACCTAGTCATTGAATTAAAATGTATGAATAGTATTAACTAAATTATGAAATATATATAAATTATCTTCTTAATAAAAATTCATTGATTAATTATTTGTAAATAAGTACTCAGTTTTTAGTAAAGTTATTTCATGCTTTAGAAATGTGTTTTCTTCAAAAATTATTTTTATTAATTTTTGTAATAAAATATTATAATTAATTTCTATAAATTCTATAAATTCTATTTTATAAAAATAATATAATTTTTTAAATCAGCATATCAAAATTAGACTTGGTTGAGATTTTTAGATTTTTCTAAAAAATTGATTTTACAATGAATAGTAAACAATGTCGCTTTTTATTCAAAACCATATTTTTGTTTCAAGAATTTACAAAGTTCCAATTTTTTTAAAAATGATTTAAAAATAAAATTATCTCCCTTATATTATAATTAATACAATTAAGTTCATTTTAATCAATTTCATGATTGAATTTAGTATAAAAACATTTTTAGACATAAAAATATATTTTTTTGAAAAACTCTTTTTCTTCGTGTTTTACACATTTATTTTAAAATTACTTTCTGAAACTTATAGAAATTGAGTCTTAAAAATTTGATTCCATATTTTAAATCATGAGATTAAAATTTGGTAAATAATTTGCCGTTATTTTTTTCAATATGAATAGTAACTATGATGAAATTTATCACATCGATAAAGGGTAATTTAGGTTAATCTAGATTAAAACTAAGTGATAATGTCATAATATTTCATTTTAATTTTTATTATATGAAGTTAATTCGACTATTATTACCTTATTATCTAAATTTATATGTTTAATGAAAACTTTTCCATGAAAATGACCAATATAATATTTAAATCAATGACAGTTACAAAATGTCACTCGATTGGTTTTAAATATCCATTATGTCTCCACATAGGGACAAAAGAAAGTTATGAACGAATATAAATTTCAGATTTTTTCACAATGAAATTATATTTTTTGTGATTATTTATTTCTAATTTTTAGTGATTATATAATTACCTTAAATGCTTGTGCAACACTAATACAGTATATATTTAATTGATAGAAAAATAAAATAAATGATATTATAAATATTTAATGTGATATAATTTGAGTGATTTATAGTTTTACATGAATTATTTAGAATAATATAAAATATTAGTTATTTTTAAATGAATTATATTCTAAATAAAACTTTTTCTTGATGTGTTTAAAGCCAAATTAAATGAGTAGTGTCAAAAATGACATTAATGATAATTTTTCAAAATAATATTTTATTAAATTATTTAAGATACATTAAAATATTAAAAAGGGAAAAAGGGGTAATATATTGTTGAAAATTTAATCCATTTTTCATTTATTATGAAATAGTTACATTATATGTAAAATTATAACCTTTTATGAGTGAAAAATATGTTATCATGGTTAATGTTAAAAAAAAGCTTAACTAAGGGGTTAAAGCAGAAGATAATGTTTAAAACAACACACAAACATATCCAAATTTTATTGGTTGATGATATTTCAACCATATTCTACCCTAATATCTAATATCTATATATTTGGATTCATTTTTATTGAGAATGACTTTATTCTAATTTAATCTTTTAAGAAATTCAAAATGTGTCTCTCACCTCAATTATAAAAGGGAACCTCCTCCCTCACTTCTTTACACTAAATTAAGCCTTAGATATTAATCAAAACCAGACAAAATCAATTCTAAACTTCATTATCCACAGTCTAGAGGTTCTGGTCATCCCAAAAGACTAACCTTAGGACCCTTAAGATGTGGTTTAAAGGAGTTCTTTCAAAGGATAGGTAATCTCCTTAACTGATCACTTTATTTTTACTTATTCATCTCATCTAAATATATGGTATTTATCATAAACTGATAACATCAATATCCTAAATATTCTAAAATTTTATTATTATTATGAAATCACCATTATCCACCCTCTTCCTTATCAAATGCAAAGAAAAGGTATCACTCGTGCGTACCTACAGCTTACAATCTCCATATAGTGATACAATTCATTTTCTACCACCATATTTCTCAGATGGTTATTATGATGGGCTTAATGTTTATATATGATAATTATGAAATAATTATACCCCTTTAATTATAATATCACATATAAATTCTTACCTTCCAATATTTTTGAGAATGATAATGTCGCTCGTGCATATGTGTAGACTACCGCCTCCATGAAGCGATGTGTTTTTTATTCATTTCTATTTTAAATGGATGGTAATAAGTATGGAATTGATAAATATATATGATTTATATTATATAATAATGTTTCTAGAAATTATAATTATTATTTACCTTTATTTTTTTACCGTCCTTTGAAAAATGAAAACAGTATTCATGCATACACACAGCCTACCATTTCCATGAAAAGTGTAATTCATTTTTCAATATATAACTTTAATGGATGACCCTAAATATTTATATATTGAATATAAATGATAATTATATCATTATTAAAATTCTAAATATGATATAACCATGATCAAAGTACCAATAAAAAAACATATATGGAATGATATATATGACTATGGTTCTATAATATATATATAATAAATCTATATTTATTATACATGAGGTTATAACACATATGAAGGAAGGATGGCATGAGATAAGGGTTTATTTCACAATCTCATCACTATTCATGATTTTTTATATTAATGTCAGTAATGGGGAAGTATTTTCATAAATATACGTATTTTCTAAAAATGTTTTTTAATAACTCTGGTTTTGACCTATAACAATTTGTAATATTTTTAAGAATATTTTTGAAGCCAGGAGCTGAGTCAGCGTGAGATTCTGAGTCTCATAGATCCTCGACGTATGGATTTTAAAAAATATTAAATATATTTTATCATGCATGCACAGTTTATCTTGAAACATAGAATAACTCCTATGAAGAGTCTTGGCTCTGAAATCTGAGGTTGCGGTTGAGTCCATAACTTCATTTTTACACTAGGTCCGACATAAATTTTGTTAGCACCGAGAGTTTGGTTGGAGGTGAGTTGGTGGATCATCGATTGGTGAGATTATTAATTAAAATAAATTTAGTTAATAATTTAACCTAAAATCACACCCCCTCCCATTCCCCTTGGGTGCACACGGCACAGGATAGGTGACCCCCTATCCTCTCCCCCTTTGGTCGATAGAAAAAACTGAGGAGAATCAAAGTGATGAGGTGTTGCCGATCTCCGTTCCTAGTGACGATTGTCATTAGATCAAGGAGCAGTATGATTTGGGAATCATTCTACACCCAAAGGTTCATCGTTTTACCATCGAGGTAAGAATATTTTATTTTTAGTCCCAATTCCCTTTTTTATGCATTTTTTAAGGTTGTAAAGCCCTATTAAAATTACTAAATATCCCTTCTAGGCCGATATGTAGGTTTCGGTGAAAACCGGGGTGAATTGGGTGACTCGTAAAGAAATTCCCATTGGAATTCCCATTTACACAACATGTAAACCAGTGAGACATTATATATGTTCTTACCATTTGTGGAAGATGAATTTTGGGGACTACATGATGTGTACCAGGGTTACAAGCCATGTAGTGACCCCATGTCGTGTGGACAGAGGACATGGCCAAGGTAGGCATGTGATAGTACATGGTCATGTATAACTACACGGCCAAAGTACACAGGGATGGGGTTCCAAACATAGTCATGGGAAAACTATATGTCCAAGTGTCCATTTATTGTGGACACACCATGTACCCGGTATCACACATTGTGTGTGAGGCTCCGGTGGTCGAGCCATGTGGAGGAAAAACACAATCAGGGTTGGGTGAGGTAGGACACACCGTGTATATCTTGTACACATTGTGTACACCTAAATGGCCAGCCAAACCATTAAAATTGGGTACATGACAAGGTACTTGTGTGGGTTTACACATCATTCGGGCCCTAGTTCATACCGTGTACTCTCCTTGGGATCTTCTTGAGATCTTATGCATTGCATATATCCTTCTCTGGAACTAGGATTCATGATTTTGAGTATCCTATCCTAAGAATTTTTTCACATAGAACGCGATGGTGGCCTCTATAGTGGACAACAAGATACGATGTGGTGTGTTTCTAGAATTACACTGTAGTAGTAGTGCTTAACCATGGGAAGTGATTAGGGTGGATCACTTCGTTGACGTCAGGGTCGGTACCCTTCCCTATCACTTTAGGATGTGGGTCCCCTAGACTCCTAAGTTTGGTTGAGCGGTTCTCCCCTATTGTATTAGGGTGTGGTTCCCCTACCCATGGTAGTGTTACGATGCGATTTATGGTAATAATGACACTCATTTTAGTGATGCTTGACTAATATTTTAGATCAGAGTGGTTCATAGAGAGATATATTGGGACAAGTACTCTCCCATCGCGTTAGGGAATGGGTTCCCCTTACCTCTATGCTTTGGTAGATACGATACTCCTCACATCGTGGGTGTGGGTTTTCTACCCATGTGGTAGTTCTATTGGGGATAGTACTTCCCTATTGGACCAGGGAACGGGTTCCTTGTATCATTCATGTAGTTGGAGACATCACTCCCATACCGTACCAGGGTGTAAACCCTCCATACTCATTGTCTAGATAGAGTAGGTACTCCCCTGTTAGACCAGGGTGTGGATCCTCTATCCATGGATTCAATACTCCCCTACCATGTCAGGGTGTGGTTCCTCCATATGTGACATATAGATAGAGTGGGTACTCCCCTGTCATGTTAGGTTGCAGGTCCTCTACCCTTGGAGTCGGAACTCGCATGTCATTCTAAGGTTTGGATCCTTCATATGTATTGTTCTGATATATTTGTTACTCCCCTATCATACCAGGGAGTGGCCCCTCTATCCTGGGGTCAGTACTACTCTATCGTGATAGGGTGTGGGTCCCACATAGTGATCGTGTTAGTAGAGTAGTACTCCCCTGTCATGTTAGGGTGTGAATCCTCTATCTTCAGAGTTTTACTAGCCTATCGTATAAGGGTGTGAGTCCTCTAAAAACTAAGTTGTGCTTCCCTACCATACCAGGGTGTAGATCCTCATCTATGGAGTAGTAATCCCTGCCTTCGAGTAACGGTGGGGAGTAGGTCTTCCATTAGAGTTGGATCTCCCTCGGCTATTGAGTACAGTTATGAGGAGTAAGACCCTCCACTAGCTACATGTGATGCCTGGTTAGGAGATGATTCTCCCTTGATGGATTGAGGTTTTTTCCCTCTGGAATTGGGGATGATCTCATTGATTTAAGATTCAAACATTCCAAGCAGTTTCTAACGGGTTTGTTCGTAGAACCGGAAACATCCAATGATTCCATATCCATTTGAACCTACTTTCCAAAGGTAGGCACTCATTAGTTGTGGACTGATGAGGCTTAGGAATTTGCATTGGTTGAGATGATGGGAGGTCGGACTCATCACACCTTTTTTAGGGGAATTATTGTCTACTCTAGGACTCTCTTTATAGATTTAATTTATGTTCGTGAATCCTTATTACATTACCAAGTATAAAATGAGATTTCCTTTAGATATGACAATCAATGATTGATATGTAGGAAATTTAGAGAATCTTTTATATGTATTTGAGGTTCTTCATCGATAGAGAATCATGTGTATTTGTTATAGATTCTTAGTCAATGGTATCCTTTGATAGATAAAATTATCTTTGTCATTATGATGACCATACTGGTTTTAAATCCACTCAGTGGGGAACTTGAAGTTTATTGTCATTCAGAAGGACATGGATTATTTCAAAGTTGGAATCGTACCCAAGGATGGGCTACCTACGTATCCTTTGTTTTGGAAAAGGAATCAGAACCCATGTAGTTCGAGTAAGGGATTATGATGTTTATGCATGATTGATGGCTCAAAGAAAGATGTCATGATTACTTTTACACTCTAAGGTCACGTGAGTCATGCTCGGTGTGAGAAACAAGAGGTATTGGTGAAACCAGACAATTGTGCCATGAAATATGCAATGATGTGGGACTTATGTATGTATGACTGCCCAAATAGATGAGGATTAAGATTTACTTTAGGGAAGAAATCTCGGAACAGTGTCCATAAAGGTATATGTGCTTCATAGAGATTTGGATACTCTAATTTTGGGGATTACTCCTAAAGAAGATTCCCAAGTTAGGAGGGGACTTATGATTGGGTTTTACTCCTGAGAAGGAAGTCCAAATCAAAAGTAAATTAAGGATGGGCTTACTCCTGAGAAGAAGGCACAAGTTAAGGGACTTGAAATATTAAGGGACTTGGGGCTTACTCCTAAGGAGGATGCCCATATTTGTATATTTGAAACTGGGGTTTATTCCTGAAAAGGAATCCCAGGTTAAGAGAACCATGGTTGGGGCTTACTCCTGAGGAGGATGCCCATATTTGGGAACTTTAAGACTGGGGCGTATTCCTAAAAATGAAGCCCAGGTTAAAGGAATTATGGTTGGGGCTTACTCCTAAGGAGGATGCCCATATTAGGGGACCTGGGGCTTATTCCTGAAAAGGAGGCCCAGATTAAGGTAAATTAATACTGGGGATTACTCTGGAAAAGGAGGCCCAGATTTAGGGAAATTATGACTGGGGATTACTCCTAAGAAGGATACCCGTATTAATGAGGACTTGGGACTTAATCCTAAGGAGGATGCCCATGAATAAGGTTCTCTCATCTTAAAGGATGAGGTTGAATGAATGAAATATCTAATTTTAGTGACATAAAGATGTTTAAATCACTGGGTTTTGAGAGATGTTTCACGGAATTCCTTTCGAATAAGGAATTCAATCAAGAAAACATGACATAAATGGCTTTGAAGAGTGTCTTGAAGACAAAATCTTTAATAGGAGAGGTGGAATGGCATAAGAGGGGTTAAATGGGCAGGAAGGGAACCCAAAAATAGAAGGGCGCACAAGTCATGGCAGGCACGCAGGTACTGTGTGGGCGCGCAAGTCCTGGTCGCACAGGTATACCTGTGCGGCACATGGGTACTTGCGCGATTTTCAGCCCTTAGGGTAATACTTGGGCGATCCTTGACCAAATCCTTTAGAGTTATCCCAAGATACTTTTAGAAGAGTGGCGCGCAAGTTTCAATGAGTAGGTAAGGAGGTGTGCAAGTGTGTCCATTTCCCTTAAGGGTAAAACACTTAGGTGTGCAAGTGTTAGTGAATTCTAACACATAGACCTTATTCTTCTTGTTTATAACTTCTGTTATAGGTAAAGAATTACCTTAGAAGTGTTCAGAAGACCTGAAGAAGAGACTTGGGAGTTCAGAGCTCTGTATGTGAATTTTGGAAAAAATCCTCCTAAAATGGGGGGCCCACCGGGGGTATTTAAGGCTGGAGAAGACCCTAGGCAGTTTTCAAAGAGGGCACACAAGTCACTTGCATGACCATTCGGTGGCGTGCAAGTGTACTTGCACGACAGTAAGGGAACTTGCGTGACCCAAGGTCCTTTGACTCCTTTTTCATTCCTTGGTCTATTTTTGATGTTTTCTTCAAAGGATGAATCAATTTGTGCTAAGTCATTTCCCTTTCAATTCCTTTAAACAATGTGATGAAAAGGAGCGTCAATAAAAAGTCCCCCCTCGGAGTTGGATCTGAAATAATAAGGATGTGACTCTGAGGAAAAGAAGAAAACCAAAGGGAAAGAGGCGCACAGGTGTTCACCGTGCAACTGTCAGTGCGCAGGTCCGAGTCATGCAGGGCTAGAGTGCGCTGGCTGTAGGTGCGCAGGTGGTCGGCCTGGCCTATATATATGCGCTCATTTGTCGCGCATTGCACAGAACTTTGGATTTTTGAGCTCTCGTCACACAGGTCATCTCCGCTGCACAAGTTTCTCTCTTTTCCACTTTTCCTTTGTTGTCGCGCTGTTGTCAAGGTATCTGGACCTGCGCGGTTATACTTTCATGCCAAATACTTGCGCGGCACATTATGCTTACACGACACATCCACACTTGCGCGCCAAGTTTAGACTTGTGCGCCTTAATTACTTTGCCTTTTTTTTTAAATCCTTCACAAATTTTATGAAAAATCAACTTACTTAAGAGTTAATTATTCAAATTTTGTGTAGAATCAATGGCTCCCAAGAGAATCGAAATAGCTGATGAACTGGAAAGCAAGAGACTTGATGATATGATAAACATCATTAGACATGATTATTATACTGTCTGTGATAGCACTCTTCCGGGTTTGGCCAAGTATCTGAAGAAATATCATCGCGACTTCCCCCAAAGCATTTATTTTCCTTTGTACGGTTATGGTCATCTGCGAGAAGTCACTATTCCAGAAGCAAAGAACTATCTCCCATTTTTGTGGTTTCAGAATTACACCAACTTTGTTTCAGCAAATATCTCATGTGGAGGAGGATTTATAAATGCTGGAACAGTGGAGAAGTCCCACATGATGCATCATATCCCTTGTACGCCAGATATGAAACCTCATAAGCCTGAGCTGCAACCACATTGCCATCCTTCAATCTTCCAAAATGCTCAGATGGATCAATCCAAAGGCTAGAAGAAAAGTTGGGACTTCCGTCCTGGGGGAGGTGTGAAGCCAACTTGTATGTGGGCATACTGGGTGCGACAAACTTGTGCAGAGTTTTTAGAAGATCTGAAAGGAGTTGTGATATAATAAGTTGTCTGGGTTGGGAAAACATATGTTTACATACATGATAGCTTTGTCCCGGAGATACTCAGCCATTGAAGCCCAGAAACCAATTCTTTCCATCTGACTCATGGAGAAGTAGGCATCAGTCTGTGGGATATCCACAGGATCTCAGGGGCTCCAATTTTTGGCGACATGTATGATGAATTCATTCCTCCCAAGGTGACTTGGAATGATTCAGAGAAGACTCCTGCTTTGTCTTGGGAATTATTTAAAATATTCCACAGGCTCAAGAGTTTAGAGACCTCCTTAACTCATTCTAGAAAGGATATTCATCCGAAGGAGTGGATGAATATATTTCTTATTGAGAAGAAAGAGAAGGATCCAAAGGATAAGGAGACGAAGGATAAAGGATCCAAGAAAAATAAATCCAAGGATAAGAGGCCCACTCATCCCACCACCTGCCCAAAAACTGAGAAAAGAGGTTCTCCTGGCACATTCTGGCCAACTCTAGAAGCAGGAGAGTTTGAAAAATTGGGATATGAGTTGAATCAAAGGATCCCAAAGAAGACTCGTATGGGGGGATTCTTGGCTTTGTGGCTCAGCGTTTATCGCTTGCTGGTTAGGGACTCGAAGGGAGGCGTCAGGTCAGGGACCTTCCTTATTGCGGCAAAGTTGGCTGAGGGAAAAATGGTTGGGTTGGCTACCCCCATTTTAGCAAAGATTCACAGGAGTTTACTTCATGTCTTCATGGGTAAATCTCCTTTGAGAATATTGGGACTATTACAAGTTTTATGGGGATGGATCGCCACTCACTTCAGGACTTATAATGTACAAAATGGAGAACAAATTTCTAGAAGTTCTTTCAGGCCATCAGTGCAAGCATTCTCTGGAATTGCTCCATTATATCTTAATGCTTATGACATGAAAGTGAGGCTGAGCATGTTTAAGGAATTCAACTTCTTTCCCTATGGAAATCCGCCAACCGGGCGGTTTGTTGATGATGGAACAGCCCACTTGGATTTGAGGGCATACATAATGGCCTGCAGAGATGGTGTGCTAGTCGCCAGGATTGACAGAGAGATTATATGTGATGCTTATGATCCATATATATTTGCACGCCAATTCAAGTGTTTGGAACAAATTGTTGTATCTCCCCCTGTATATGTCAGGTTGGAGAAATATCTGATGGTTGCTCGGAAACTATGTTTGTTGACGTCTAGGGAGAAGACTGGGGCAGTGTTTAATCTACCAGTTGAAAAATCGGTACATAACTTGACTACATGGTATGCCGAGCACTGGATAGCATCATACCCTAAAGGGGTGCTAAATCACCCAGTTTATCAAGTGGGGAAAAGGAATAAGACTGTAGAGAAAGAAACCCTTCCTCATGAAGGTGATGCTTCCCCACCTGAAGTTGATTCGTCAGATTCCTCCTCTAGGACTGATTCATCGGATTCCCATGATGGAGATGATGAGGCACAACAAGTGTAAAAGCGGTCTCGTGCCCGATATAATCTTCCAGTCAGAATCAAAAGACCTACTCCATCAACTCCTGGTGAGTTACTTCATTGTGGTAATTTAATCACCATCACTTTATAAAGCAATAAGTCTTATTTTCTTATTCTCTATCAATAGGTGCATGAGCTGGAAAGAAATTGAAGTCGAAGATTATAGGACCTTCCTCGCAGTCTTCTGGTACACGCACTAAATATCTATGACTAGAGGATTTCCAGACATAGCAGAGTTTATACTGTGGTATTGAAACTGCCTGGATGGATTTATGTGAGGGGCTACATCCCCCTGGAATAGGGACTCTTCTGGCTTCTACCGATATTAATTTCGAAGATAGCCCCGATGAAGTGAGAGCATATATCAGAGAGCTGGAAATGCTCATATATGCCACTGATGATTCCATTCCTGTCACCAAGTGGGTGAAGGAAATGATAGATCGTGGTGCTGCTGAGGGGACTGATGTGGAGTGGCACGATTACGTGGACCCTGAAGATGTAAGTTTTCTTTCCTTATTTGCTTTGCAACTTGATTTCAGTCGAAGCTTTGTTACTCAAGGAAGATATTTTCTTCATCTTTCAGCTTGCAAATAAAGGAACTAATGAGGCTCCTTCGCCACAGTAGAGCCCTGGTGGTACTGCCATCGGGGCTGCTACTGAATCTCATCGCGAGTCGGGCGAGATATCTCCAGGCCAGCAGGCCATGAATGAGGAGTTGGACATGGCCTTTCATTCTCAAATTCAGGTTCCTATAAGGAAGACTACTAACACTCCCAAAAAACCAAAGAGACAAAGGCATCGAAGGAAGAAGTCCACAGCTAAACCCTTCATCAGTAGTGGTAAGTCCTTTGGATAATCATGAGTCTTAAATAATGAAAAAGATTGATCATTTTCCTTGGTATTTCAGGGGATTATTCAATTTACCATCTGATGGAGAGGAATGATCCTCCTCTGAGGACCATGGAGGGTGCTGTGGAACAATTTCAAATTCAGTCTGACTTGGCTGCTCCTGAAAAAGAGCCAGCATCTGTTCCCAGTATCCCTTCTTCTTCTGTTGCAAGAAGAGAAGAACCCATTTCTGGTAAGTTAAAAATGATTAATAAAATGTTGAATGAAACATCCACTGACTTCCATTCTGTGATACTTCAGGTTCAATCCCTGCATTGGAGCTTTTGGCGGTTATTGCAACTGATGTCGCGATTTTATCCGAAGATGTTGTCCAGGATCAGGGACCGCAGGATGAGGGTCGCCAAGAAGACACATTGATTATCCAATAAAAACACATATTTTGATTACATTTTAATGGTATTAAATTTTCATTTTTGATCTTATGGGCCTGATTTAGTGGATTTTAATTTTGAACATCCATTCTCATCATTTGTGCACTTCATGCCTAATATGCACCAATTTAGGCCCAATGTTTCATCTGATTTTAAAGAATTTAATTATCCATATTTTAATTTTATATTTTTGTAAATGGATATAAACTTAAATATGAACATTTTTCATTCAGATATCAATGGATGATTCATAAAGGATGATGGAGATTTTTGGCGAAGAAAGGAAACAATTCTCGAGAAGGCAGATTGGATATCATCCCACTGATGGGAATGTGGGGCCAAAAATACAGGCCCAATGAATCCCAATATTCATGTCGGGATATAAGACATATAGAGGAACAAATAATTCTTCTGTATCCAGTGCTAATTCTTACTAAATGGTGGTGATTACGGTGGCCCACGTTCTAGATTCAATTCTGGGCCAAATTATGCGGCCCAGAAAAACATCCCACTATTTATATCATATCTCACGAACGGATTATTATTTTGGGCTGACCTTTTACATTATTTTAGGGGACATCCGGGGATTCATTTAAGTCTTATAGGGACCACTAAAATTCGGCCTTATAGAAGGACCTTTAGGTGCGTATTTCCGGTGGACGCAAGCTGGCTGCAACTTCGGGGCAAGAAGTGGAAAAGTCTCTCTACATTAATGTTACACCCACCTTTCCCCAACACAATTAATTAATGGCACATGGGATGTTGGGGGATAGTCCAAGGCATCATTTTTTCCTATTTAAGGCAGTAGTTGTGGAGGATTTAGGGATCTTGGGTGCTTTTTTTCATTATAATGTTATGATATCCATTTGATGTTATAATCGTTCTTCATTCTCATGTAAGTTGTTTCAATCACATTAGTTCTTAATAAAAGTTCTTCATTTACTCTTTTTCATTTATTATTCTTATCACTTTGATACCGTTGCTTTATGGTGTGATCTTGTTCACACTATCACTTGTGAATTTATTCACACAACGGTGGAGTGATCGTTTCATAGTTTTATTTTTCTTCTCCAATCTCGCTTCTTTAAGTCGACTTCCCGCTTCTATTTATTGAATAGAATAAATTGAGGGATAACCCCTCATGGGTTGGTCCTAGGGAGTTGCATGGGGAAGATTGGATGTTATTTTATGATCTTAAATTCTGTAATCATTTCATTATTTTAATATTTCCATTTGATGATTTATTTTCCTCTTCGTCTTTGCCAACTTTAACAATGACACATTTCGAGTGCTAGTACGATCCAATTCCTTAGAGTGATCATTAAATTGATCCTCTAAGTGCATTGGTGATTAGACTTGGAATGGTTTAGGTATTAAATTGGTGAATGATGTTGAGGAATTGTATCTTTTTTTTGGATTCATCTTGAATTAGTTAAACGAATGTTATAAGAAAATAAATGCATTCAATCTAACCCTAGTAACAACTTAGGATCAACTCTTCTCTATTAATTATTTTAGACTAAGTAGTTATATGTTTTAATTTATTTTATTTAAATTAAATCAGTAGTTATTAAAATCAATTCAATCTGAATAGTTGGCCACTTCATAGCCAAATCCTTCCAAGATCATAGTGTATTTAGGTTCCTTCTTCGGTCCCTGTGGATTCGACAACCCAAGCTACGCTGCAAGCGACCGCTTGACCCTTAAAACTTGGGTAAATTTGGGCGCAACCAAATTTTGGTGTCGTTTCCCAGGACCCAAGTAAGTTATCTTAGACACTATCATCCTTTTCTCACCCCACATTCTCTATTCTCACCCCATCTCTCTTATCTTTACCCCTTTCTATTTGTGTGTGTCCTGAGAATCTAGAATCCAACTTTCTATCTTCTCCAATGGAGTATCTTCCAAATTATCATGTCACAAACTCATACTAGAATCAAATGGAAATACAATATTGGGAAGCCCTTAAATTAGAAAATTTCATTGATCAACCCTTGAATGATTACCACACACCCGATGAGATGTACAATCAATGGGATGATGATTATTTAAAGGATCAATTTCTAGCCCTCTCGAGGAATATTGAAGAGATGAAACTTAATGAAGTTCACGATTTACAATCTCCTATCCAGAATAATCCTCAAAAACTCCTTGAACAATTGTGTAATAAAATGGAGATGATGAGTTATGATGTAT
This sequence comes from Viscum album, assembly GCA_963277665.1. Lineage (NCBI taxonomy): Eukaryota > Viridiplantae > Streptophyta > Magnoliopsida > Santalales > Viscaceae > Viscum > Viscum album. Next base: position 165,000,040 of record OY728125.1, on the reverse strand, counting down.
CATCATTGATATTAGAACTAAAATGTATTAATACTTGTGAGGAACTCATCCATACATCAACTGTACCTTCAAAAACCTTATGTGAAGTGTCTATTTTCCCACAAACCTCTCATGAATTAATTGAAGAACCGGCCTTCGGATTTGGGGTAGGGGAAGTGAATCAAGAAATTGTTGAAGGGTCTTTAAATTAGGAAGAAATTGATTTCATGTATTCACAAGAGGAAAATTTGACATCGTGGATTGAGTCTCCTAAGTATAACTCTATTGAAGATTTTTCAAAAACACCAATCCCTGAACCATTGAGAGAAATAAAAAACATTGAGTCCATTCCCATTCCTAACACTGTTCTTTCAAATTTTGGGGTTGAATCTTCTATTCAAAAGGAATAAATTTTGTTGGGGAATTTTGAAAATGAAACTGAGTTGGATTCAAATTCTAAACCTGTGTATAACTGTCCTATCCAAACCGAGCTCAAGATCATTGTCCTTCCTTCCCCACTCGAGTATCCTACCATTTGTGTTAATCAAGATCTTGGGGTTTTCATTAATTCATCTGATGAAACCCAAAAAGGGGGTTGATCTTTGATTTATTAGGAAAGACTACAGAAGAAAAAAGATCAACCATTTCTGATATTCTTGGGATTTTCCCATTCATTTTAGAAAATAGGATTGTTCATTAAAAATCTTCTTACCAACCACAAGGGATATGCATTCTCAATATTGATGGAATGCATAATTCCAGACTATCATAACCACGTAGCCAAGGCCTCGTGCCAAGACTACAAATAATATTTTTTCAAGGCCTCATGCCAATACACTAGTTTGTCTCATGAGACCTTTCGATGCATCGAGGAGCTATAGCAGGCTCCACCCATCACTTATTAATTCCAATGCATTCCTCATATGAACAGGTTTAAACATATCATAAACCATGACATAATCATATCACATAAAACATGCATAAAGGAAACATAACATTTCCACATTTCAATCATAGGATATCAATACAACACATTGATATAATAAAAACCTTATCAAAACCATTTTCAATACCAAAATAAAAGTAAATTAAAACTTGGTATTTATTTTTCATTTAAAAAAAGTTATGACTTGTAGAGGAAGCCGAAACTCAAATAATGGTCACGGCGGCGGAGAAGTCGTTGTCACTGCATACGTACGACAAGAAAAACATTCCTTTTTTTCTTTTAGTAAAATTCTTCATATAAAAAGATTCCTTTTGAATAAACATAAAATTCAAAGGGGTTTATACACCGTATAAAAGAAATTTGTGTATAAAACAAAATATGCCTCAATGAATGGTGATTGAGACGAAGTCCCTTAAAAAGATCATTTTTTTTATAAAATGGATCTATTATGTGTATTCACTATAATTAAACATAAAGAAAGTAAAAAATACAAGATAGGACATAATAATATCATGATATAATTTGAAAGTAGGAGATTAACCCAAAGAATGGAAATTGGGTTAAGAAGTTCCCTTACCTCGTGTCTGACTTGACTCGATCATTATTTAACCTCCTGAATAATAAACTAGAGTTAATTTCTAATTGATTAAGAACCTTTTTCAAGTTCATTATTCCTTTTATATCACTTATTACCATGTTATGAACATTATGTAATTATTTAGGTTAATAACAGTCGTTTTGTCGATCTTTGGTACTTGAGTCAAAAATAAACTTCTTATAATTGAAAGTTGTTCATGTGGTGAAATATCCATTATATCAAGAATTATATTCATGATGTAGATATAATATATATCATATATATCCAGTATATACATGCATTTATAATATTACATAACATTTAGAGGTAAGAAATGAAATGCACCGTTCATAGAGACGGTAAGCCGTACGTACGCATGAACGCTACTTTCATTTCCATTTCGTATTTAATGGAATGAAATTATAATTATATAAAGGTATAATATAATTACAGTATAATATAATTTATAATACCATTTACTCCATCCTTTATACATCCCACATATGGCATTAACGATTCAAATCACTTTGAGGGGGCGGTAGTCCGCACTTCCTAAAATGAAAATATCGTGTTTACCCATAATGGAAACCATAAAGGTATGCCATAAATGAAAAATAAAGAAGCTTAAGTAAAACATAAGCATATTATATATCATATATAAATATATTTACATCTTAATGTCCACCTTTGAAGGTGTTATATGAGTGTTGAACAATCATCGTTTCGTGAGGCAGAAATTCGACATCCACAGAAACAGTATGTTCTTTAACCATTAGATGTAGGTGTGTGTAATTTTAGCTATAATCCTTCTTATAACAACATCCTAGTATATTTAGGATAATGTTTTTGTTAAAAAATAAATGAATAAAAAGAGTTTAGGGGGTTGGAGAAGCAAAATAAAACATAAGAACACAAGAGAAAACACTACCTTTAAAACGGGTAACTCTTTTTGATTTGAGCTCAAAGGATTTCTTGGGAAGACCTATGCCCAAAGTGAGGCTTCTAGTAGTAATATTGGGATGTTGAGAGACAAAATTGTTATGGGTTGGCCGAGCCAAAGGCTTGGAGGGTGTGAATAATGTGGTAGTGGTGGGGGCCTTTTATAAGAGGAGAGGAGGGGCACTCTTGGAAAGTCATGAAATGTTACTTTATTATATAATTATTTTCGGATTTTAAAGGTCCCACACTTATATATTTCAAGGATAAGGTGATAAGGGTTCGAAATATACTCATACAATAGGTTTTTTACAAGTGTAAGTCTTATAATTTACATTATATTTTCATTTTATTTAAATCGTTAATTAATGAGTTAATTGCTCCATCATCATAGTGTCATAAAATATTTAATTTATTTAATGTCTAAAAATTATAAAAAAAATATCATGATGTAGGAAATATTTTTATATTTCCAATGAATATTTATAGTTGAAAAGTTAACTTATATAACCCCATATAATAATTGTTTTAGTAAAACAACACATGTTTGTGACATTTTTATTTTAACATTAAATAAAAAGTTTTTAATGTCATTTTCCTACCAAAGTGGCTTCATGGGGTCCCCAAGTTGTCCCATGGATTTTTTTGGTCAGCCATGACTCATAAATTGGGGTAGGACAAGTGTAAGGGTATTTTCATATTTTTATAATATCATTTTTACCTTAAATTTCACTAATTACCTTTAATCGCGTTTAATTAAACTTAAAAGTTACTATTCACCAAAAAATTATTTTAATCCCATTGAACCACATTTTACTTCCTAATGAAAACCATTTATGTCAGATTTTTGAAAATCAAATCACAAAAGTGGTAATGTTTTATTTAAACGAAAAATCAGTTTTTTAACTACCACTTAGTGGTTTCACTATTCATCAAAAATTGAAGTTTTTCAGAACAATGCCAAAATTTCACCCTAAGATATAATTGATATTCTGAATTAAAAAATGATGTCTATTTTAAAAAAATCCAAACATATAAGTTGCATTAATTAATTTTATAATTAATTCCCGTTGTCACAACAAATAGCGTGTTTTTAAGAAACAATATATATCAAAAGATTGGCAATTGTTTATGTCCAATTTCAAAGTGAAATTAATTATAATGACCACCATTGGATAAAATGGTAAAAATATATTCTAATTATACTTTAAAACAACTCAATAGTATAATTTATCACTATAAATTATTTTGATTAAAAAAGTTGTTTTTAAGTATTTTTCACTATTCATAAAAAATTGGAAGTTCTCAGAAAAATACCAAAAATTCAACATAGGCTAATTTTGATATTCTGAATCCAAAAATGAAGTCCATTTTGAAATATAAAATATATATAATTTCAAAAAGTGGGTATTACTATTCATAATGGCTATTTTGATTGGTCGCGGTGTGTTAGAATCTCGAACTTGCGTACAATGCAAGCTATTGCATTATTGAAAGAGAAGCGTATCATGGAAGCTTGGGGTGTTACATTCTCCCCTCCTTCAATAAATTGCGTCCTCACAATTTGAAATTTTTCTTTGAAAATAAAAGGTTGAAAATATAAAATACCTTTGTAGAAAACCCACATCGGAAATAAGGTTAATAAAATTTATCCTTAATAAGAGGGAAATGAAAAAGTCACCACCAAATTATGATCTCGATAAGGAGAACATTGGTGGAAATTAGAGACATATAATTGGAGGAAAAACGTAAATATTTGTAGGGAATGATTGAGGTCATCAATCACAAACAAGTGTAAAATTGAGGGCCTCAAATCCTTCAATCTATGTTGATTTAAAATATCATCAGTTCAACAAAACATAAGGTATTAGGATAACAGATTTTTTTGTTTTAATATCCCTTTCCTAAAGTTTAATAATTAATTTATTCATAGAATAAGAGATAGGTATATATATATGTGCTTGATAAGTATAGTTTCAACCTTCAATTAATTTCTACCACAAACTCATCCTTCACTCAAAAAGATTATATAACTCAAAAATATTATATTTATCCTAATAGTACAAGGTTCAAAATATTAACACATACCATTTAGATTAGGAAAACTATTTTTGTACAAACCAGGGACTTCACGTAGTCCAGTGGTAGGCGATAAATCCCAATCGCACTATGGTTGTGGGTTCGATTCCCACATCTTTGTCTGACGCGACGGGTTGTCACACGGTCCGCGTGTTTTCCTTTTTATAAATATCCAAAAATAACCTTAACAATAGTATCCAATGTAAAATATAATCCATTCCAACCTTTATAGTTATCCAAAATACCTTTGTCCAGACATTATCCAAAAGGTCTCTAAATTCCAAAATCAATTGTAACATCAGATTCTCCAAACAAAGTAATGTTTCTCTTATTGTCACATACTAAAAATATGATTACCTTCATCATATTAAAACCTTAATGAAAACAACAAGTACTGCAGTACAATCCTTATATATCACATTATTCTTATAACCAGTACATCATTGATACAACACTTAAATGACATGATTCTTTAATAACAACATAAGAACTCTAATCATTCCCCCTCATCTGTGGTATTATCATAACTTGATTATTATCCAATAGCATCATTTGGGGCATACTCCAATGATTTGGACATTGGTTTGCGTAGTGTCCCCACTTCTTGCAGATGAAGCATTGTACATTTGAAACCTTTTTCTTACCCTTGCAGTCACGCACTTGGTGTCCTTTTTCTCCACACTTATAAAAAACTCATATTCCCTTTAGGTAAGTTCCAAGGTGTTTCTTCCCACAGTTATCACATATTGAAAAATTCTTCTTTTCCCTCTTCCCTTTATCCATCTTTCTCTCTTCCATCCTTTTCTTCTCTTACTTACCTTAAAATCCATAGGACTCAGAAAATTCTTTACTTATCTTATTAACACGTGATATTATTTCTTCATAGGTTGAGAACACATGGGAGACTATTTCCCTTCTAAATGTTGTCTTAATACCATGAAAGATATGATCCTTCTTACTCTTTGGATCATACGTATTGCTGGAGTTCACATTCCTTCTACTGGGCTCCATTTCTATACAATGGCATAAACTAGGTCAGTTTATGAATTTCAATGAATAATTCCAAACTTGTAAAATACTTATCATAAATTGAATAGTTTATGGATACAATCCAGAATAATAAAAGTGTTTTCTTTGAGGAAGTATATACTCATAAACCCTTCATAATGGTTTGTAAAAATGATAATTATCCTAAGCATATCCCCCGGGAGTGTCGTAACCAAGAGTGCAGCAAGGCCCGTTATCGTGCACCAGTTCCCGTTCGAGTCTAGCTCAAAGTGGTGTTTTTGGGTTTTACCCCTAGGTACATTTGTGCCAGAGCCGCCTCTACCTGCTCGTATCCATACAAGGATGTATTTCTCAGAAAACTCACAAAATCACTATAATACCAAAATTCTAGGAAGTTCTTCTATACTAATCCTCAAAGTCTATCTTAGGGCTATGTGCTCTAATCAGAGTTTATCTAAATATAGCTTCCAAGGTTAGTACTAAACTACCTCTGATACCAACTGTAACGCCCCGACCCCAGTTACCCAGAGTTGGTGCATTATTGCGTAACATTGGCATGATCACAAAAGATCAAGTCTCGAAAGACCGATTAGTTTAGTAGCCTTGGAAACACTAGATACATTCATAAATGTTACATTACATCATAAAGTGAAAAACTACAATAACATAGTCACCATTTTCCACACTCATGTCCCCTTCAGACTATCCCTGCAGGTCATTCATAATATACTTCTTCACATCCTAGAAAAATTAAAACATTGAAAGGGGTGAGCTCAGATGCTCCAGTAAGGATAACAATATAGCAGAAGCTTTCATAAATAAAGATAAACATTTAAGGTAATTTATAACTAAACAAAATCCTTTTAAACATGAACTTCAACATAATATGGAAAAAGTAAAATGAAATAATGCCATTTACTTATTCACATGGATATTCTACTGGTCAAATAATCACATGCAATATCAATAACCACTTTCATAATGATGGAATGCATAATGCCAGACTATCATAACCACGTAGCCAAGGCCTCATGTCAAGACTAAAAATAATATTTTGTCAAGGCCTCATGCTAAGACACTAGTTTGTCTCATGAGACATGCCGATGCATCGAGGAGCTATAGCGAGCTCCACTCGTCACTTATTAAGTCCAATGCATTCCTCATATGAACAGGTTTAAACATATCATAAACCATAACATAATCGTATCACATAAAACATGCATAAAGGAAACATAACATTTCCACATTTCAATCATAGGATATCAATATAACACATTGATATAAGAAAAACCTTATCAAAACCATTTTCAATACCAAAATAAAAGGAAATTAAAACTTGGTATTTATTTTTCATTTAAAAAAAGTTATGACTTGTAGAGGAAACCGAAACTCAAATAATGGTCACGGCGGCAGAGAAGTCATTGTCACCGCATACATACGACAAGAAAAACATTCCTTTTTTAGTTCAGTAAAACACTTCGTATAAAAATATTCCTTTTGAATAAACGTAAAATTCAAAGGGGTTTATACACCATATAAAAGAAATTTGTGTATAAAACAAAATATGCCTCAATAAATGGTGATTGAGACGAAGTCCCTTAAAAAGATCATTTTTTTTATAAAATAGATCTATTATGTGTATTCACTATAAGTACACATAAAGAAAGTAAAAATACAAGATATGACATAATAATATCATGATATAATTTGAAAGTAGGAGATTAACCCAAAGAATGGAAATTGGGTTAAGAAGTTCTCTTACCTCGTGTCCGACTTGACTCGATCGTTCTTTAACATCATGAATAATAAACTAGAGTTAATTTATAATTGATTAAGAACCTTTTTCAAGTTCATTATTCCTTTTATATCACTTATTACCATGTTATGAATATTATGTAATTATTTAAGTTAATAACGGTCGTTTTGTCGATCTTTGGTACTTGAGTCAAAAATAAACTTCTTATAATTACAATTTGTTCATGTGGTGAAATATCAATTATATACAGAATTATATTCATGATGTAGATATCATATATATAATATATATCCAGTATATACATGCATTTATAATTTTACATAACATTTAGAGGTAAGAAATGAAATGCACCGTTCATGGAGACGGTAAGTCGTACGTACGCATGAATGCTACTTTCATTTATATTTCCTATTTAATGGAATGAAATTATAATTATATAAGGGTATACTATAATTACAGTATAATATAATGTATAATACCATTTACTCCATCCTTTATACATCCCACATATGGCATTAACGATTCAAATCACTTTGAGGGGGCGGTAGTCCGCACTTCCTAAAATGAAAATATTGTGTTTAACGATAATGGAAACCATAAAGTTATTCCATAAATGAAAAATACAGAAGCTTAAGTAAAAAATAAAAATATTATATATCATATATAAATATAGTTACATCTTAATGGTCACCTTTGAAGGTGTTATATGAGTGTTGAACAATCATCGTTTCGTGAGGTAGAAATTCACCATCCACAGAAACAGTATGTTCTTTAACCATTAGATGTAGGTTTGTGTAAGTGTAGCTCTAATCCTTCTTATAACATCATCCTAGTATATTTAGGATACTGTTGTTGTTACAAAATAAGTGAATAAAAAGAGTTTAGGGGGTTGGAGAAGCAAAATAAAACATAAGAACACAAGAGAAAACACTACCTTTAAAACGGGTAACTCTTTTTGATTTGAGCTCAAAGGCTTCCTTGGGAAGACTTCTGCCCAAAGTGAGGCTTATAGGAGTAAGAGTAGGATGTGGAGAGACAAAATGGGCAGGTTTTGGCAGATCCAAAGGCTTGGAAGTGTGAATAAGGTGGTAGTGGTGGGGGCCTTTTATAAGAGGAGAGGAGGGGCACTCTTGGAAAGTCTTGAAATGTTACTTTATTATATAATGATTTTCGGATTTTAAAGGTCCCACACTTATATATTTCAAAGATAAGGTGATAAGGGTTCCAAATATACTCATACAATAGGTTTTTTACAAGTTTAAGTCTTATAATTTACATTATCTTTTCATTTTATTTAAATCGTTAATTAATGAGGTAATTGCTGCATCATCATGGTGTCATAAAATATTTAATTTATTTAATGTCTAAAATTTATAAAAAATATATCATGATGTAGGAAATCTTTTTATATTTCCAATGAATATTTATAGTTGAAAAGTTAACTTATATAACCCCATGTAATAATTGTTTTAGTAAAACAACACATGTTTGTGACATTTTTATTTTAACATTAAATAAAAAGTTTTTAATGTCATTTTCCTACCAAAGTGGCTCCATGGGGCCCCCATGTTGACCCATGGATTTTCTTGGTCGGCCATGACTCATAAAATAGGGTTCGGACAAGTGTAAGAGTATTTTCATATTTTTATAATATCATTTTTACCTTAAATTTCACTAATTACCTTTAATCGCGTTTAATTAAACTTAAAAGTTACTATTCACAAAAAAAATTATTTTAATCCCATTTAACCACATTTTACTTACTAATGACAACCATGTATGTTGGATTTTTGAAAATAAAATCACAAAAGTGGTAATGTTTCATTTAAACGAAAAATCAGTTTTTTAACTACCACTTAGTGGTTTCACTATTCATCAAAAATTGAAGTTTTTCATAACAATGCCAAAATTTCACCCTAAGATATAATTGATATTCTGAATTCAAAAATGATATCTATTTTAAAAAATTCCAAACATATAAGTTTCATTAATTTATTTTATAATTAATTCCCGTTTTCACAACAAATAGCGTGTTTTTAAGAAACAATATATATCAAAAGATTGACAATTGTTTATGTCCAATTTCAAAGTGAAATTAATTCTAATGATCACCATTGGATAAAATAGTAAAAATATATTCTAATTATACTTTAAAACAACTCAATAGTATAATTTATCACTATAAATTATTTTGATTAAAAAGGTTGTTTTTAAGTATTTTTAACTATTCATAAAAAATTGGAAGTTCTCAGAAAAATACCAAAAATTCAACATAGGCTAATTTTGATATTAAGAATCCAAAAATTAAGTCCATTTTGAAATATAAATTATATATAATTTCAAAAAGTGGGTATTACTGTTCATAGTGGCTAATTTTATTGGTCGCGGTGTGTTAGAATCTTGAACTTGCGTACAATGCAAGCTATTGCATTATTGAAAGAGAAGCATATCATGGAAGCTCAAGGTGTTAAAGCATAGATATTGGAATGTGCAGTTTTCCGATGTGATTTTTCACCATTTATATTTTCATCCAATTATTTAAAAAAAACACAATGCACGTCCTCTATATTGTGGGGTTTTAGTTTGAGTTCTTGGGGACCCATAATAAATAGCATAGTATTGGCGATCATTTTAATTTTAACATGAGTATTCAAAAAAAATCAATTGCGTGTAGAGCAATGAATTGACCTAATGTGTGGAATTCGGCACTTGTGGATCATGACTTCATAGTTTTCTGGCCCAGAGTTGGGCATTTTTTCTCTATTTGTGGTAATTTGATTTTATTTTTGATTGAGTTAACTCGAGATGATGCTCGAGTATGTGAGATTCACTTGGTTCCCTAAGGTCTTTGAGCCTGGGAGTCATCGGCAAAGTCTTGCTACATGGATTGACTCGATTGAGTTCAATTTCAATTACCATGGCAAAATTGCAAAAAAATCCAAAAAAAATAAAAAATAAAAAAATAAAATAAAAAAATGAGTACTCATCTTATTATTAAAATTTGATTTCTCCTAGAGCTTCCACCTTTTCTCCCTCGAATGAAAATGAACCCCCATGTCTATTGTGACGCACAATACTTCATCATGCTTAATTGAATTTGGATGAAATATGGCGATGAATTTGAAAAAAGGAATGGGATTGGGCTTGAGATATGCCTATGGAAATAGATTGTTTTAAATGATTTTTATGGGTTTCATAATTGTTTGGTATGATATCTTTGGGTGAGAAATGTGTATTAAAATGTTTTTGGAAAAGTTCATTCGAATTTCATTTTTGTGAGATATATTTTTCTCGGGACTAGCAAAACTCAAGTTGGGGGGTGTGATTAGCCAATAAAAACACATATCTTGATTAAATTTTAATGGTATTAAATGTTCATTTTTTATCTTATGGGCCTGAGTTAGTGGATTTTAATTTTGAACATCCATTCTCATCATTTGTGCACTTCATGCCTAATATGCACCAATTTAGGCCCAATGTTTCATCTGATTTTAAAGAATGTAATTATCCATATTTTAATTTGATATTTTTGGAAATGGATATAAACTTAAATATGAACATTTTTCATTCAGGGATCAATGGAGGATTCATAAAGGATGATGGGGATTTTTGGCGAAGAAAGGAAACAATTCTGGAGAAGGCAGATTGGATATCATCCCACTGATGGGAATGTGGTGCCCACAATACGGGCCCAATGAATCCCAATATTCATGGGAGGCTATAATAAATATATATTAACAAATAATTATTCTGGATCCAGTGCTAATTCTTCCTAAATGGTGGTGATTATGGCGGCCCAAGTTCGAGATTCAATTCTGGGTCAGATTCTGCGGCCCAGAAAAACAGCCCACTATTTATATCATATCTCACGAACGTCTTATTATTTTGTGCTGAAAGTTTACAGGATGTTAGGGGATATCTGGGGATTCATTTAAGTATTCTAGGGCCGACTCAAATGTGGCCTTCTATAAGGTCCTTTCGGTGCGTCTTTCTAGTGGATGCAAGTTGGCTGCAACTTCGGGGCAAGAAGTGGAAAAGTCTCTCTACATTAATATTACACCCACCTTTCCCCAACACAATTAATTAATGGAACATGGGATGTTGGGGGATCTTCAAAGTCTTAATTGTTTCCTATTTAAGGTAGTAGTGGTGGAGGATTTAGGGATCTTGGGTGCTTTGTTTCATTATAATGTTATGATGTCCATTTGATGTTGTAATCATTCTTCATTCTCATGTAAGTTGTTTGAATCACATTAGTTCTTAATAAAAGTTCTTCATTTCCTCTTTTTATTTTCTTCTTCTTATCAATTTGATACCTTTTATTTATGGTGTGATCTTTTTCACACCATCACTTGTGAATTTATTCACACAACGGTGGAGTGATCGTTTCATTGTTTTATTTTTCTTCTTCAATCTTGCTTCTTTAAGTCGACTTCCCGCTTCCATTTATTTAATAGAATAAATGGAGGCCTAACCCCTCATGGGTTGGTCCTAGGGAGTTGCATGGGGAATATTGGATGTTATTTTATGATCTTAAATTCTGTAATCATTTCATTATTTTAATATTTCCATTTGATGATTTATTTTCTTCTTTGTCTTTTCCAACTTTAACAATGACACATTTCGAGTGCTAGTACGATCCAATTACTTGGAGTGATAATTAAATTGATCCTCTAAGTGCATTGGTTATTCTCCTTGGAATGGTGTAGGGATTAAATTGGTGGATGATGTTGAAGAATTATATCATTTTTTTGGATTCATCTTGAATCAGTGAAACGAATGTTATAATAAAATAAATGCATCCAATCTAACCCTAGTAACAACTTAGGATCAAATATTATCCATTAATTGTTTTAGACGAAGTATTTATATGTTTTAATTTATTTTATTTAAATTAAATTAGTAGTTATTCAAATCAATTCAATCTAAATAGTTGGCCACTTCATAGCCAAATCCTTCCAAGATCAGAGTGTCTTTAGGTTCCTTCTTCGGTCTTTGTGGATTCGACCCCTACCTGTACTACAATGACCACATACCTGTAGGGTAAATTTGGGCACAACCACACATCAAATGCTCCCACTGGTGAGAATAACCAGGATTCTGAGATGACATTAGATGAAATGATGGAACTTGGCACATCTTTCAAATATTTTATAAATCATGTTAAATTACCATGTAATTTAGAAGATTATGGACGTGAGTGTTATCCTTCGTCCTATTAAGAATAACTTCTTATTACATTTCTAATCATGATTTGTTCAAATGTGCAGTTTTTTCTGAGAAAGCTTCTGAACTACCCATGCCTGAAGGGGGTACAGAAAATCCTACCATTGTAGAGACATTAGAACAAGTGGAGATGAACCCAATAGAGCTTCCTCAAACTCATCTTGAAAATCATGTCAAAGATAGGAAATATGGGGAGGATCCTTCGCAGGTTGTTGATCTACCATTGGGTAAGTAATAACAATATTTGTGATTGTACTTAATTTTAAAGATAACTGATTCTTTTGTTATCCTTTGAAACTAACCAAAGCTTTCAATTAATTATGCAGGGCCATCAATTGCAGTGGCTAGATCTGGAGGTGAGGCCTCAGCCTCTGCCCCAACGAGAATTGAAAGTGAAGAATCTCAGGTCAGGGGGGAAGGAGCAGAACATGGAACTTCCTTAAGTATATTAATCCCAAATTATACTCCCCCCTATGATAGTGACGCTGAATCAGACCCGAAAGTTCAAAAGGCGTTCCAATTTTCACGACGCAAGGCATGGAAGAACATATGGAAAATCATATCTAAAGTGCCTCTAGAGGATCTACCATCGAATATTCCCCGGTTTTCATCCCTATTTGTCATATTGGGACTTGGCGGTTTTGGATATGAAAATATCCATGCCGCGGTGAAACATGACATTTTCAGAAGGGAGCAACCGCAAAAGTGTCGTGAAGATCTGACCAGGGCGAAAATGTTAGCCAATATTGGTGAATTTGAGGCTGTGGTATCTCGAGATGAGGCTGACTATACTGCCAATATGAAGGAGTTGAAGCATAGATCAAAGATAAAGTTGTCCAGCAGATGCACCTTCAGCAGTAGTTAGATACTGTTACTGGGGAACTTGACCAACTTAATAATTCGCTGGAGGGAGCTCAAACGAATGGTATGAAATCCATTGCACATGCCAAGAAAGCTCTCCATCATGCTAAAAAGAGTGAAGTTGGTCGGGTGCATGAGCTTCAAGTAGTTGCTGATGAAGCTCGGGATGTTGTTCATCAAGTGAAGACTTATGTTGATAGCCTCTTGTAATTTCTTAGAAAAGAGAAGAGACTCCAATCTATGGATTTCCTTCTAATTATTGTGCATCAAATGGAAAGAATGATTTCATCTTCAATCACTTGTGCATGTATTTTCCTGCCACCTGCTTTAAATTTTACCTAAGCCAATGGGCCTAGTAAGCATAGTTTGATTTTTACTTGGATTATTATAAATAATACTACAAACTTTGAATCTTTTAATTGCTCAATATTAACTAAATCATACAAAATTTATTTTTAGTGAGCTGGAACTTGACTTTTATTCAGAGTTCCCTTGTCTTTTGTGGCCCTTATCTTTTTTGGGAAGTTTAAAGTCATGCACATAGGACATAAAAAGGCTAATGTTTAAGGTCGAAATATCTTTGACCGAATGAATTAGAATTGACTCAATTACTTGACAATTTATCTGAAAATATATTACCATACTCAAGTATGAAGGAAAAAATATGTAAACTACAACTTAAGAAAATTTGAATCAGAGGAATGATATGAAAAAGAGCTAAGAGGCATTGGAAGAAGTAGTTCCCAAGAATGAAGTTACCATTATTTAACAAACCCGTTAGGGGGTTGAATTATGCAGGGAAACCTAAGGGCATTGGCTTCATAGTCAAATAATAGCATCTTTTGGCTGATAGGTCTGTTATGTAGACTACTTATGCAAGGCCGCCTAAGGGCACGTGCTGCATAGTTAGGAAAAATAACTCTCAGAAAGTTACTTTTCTACTCCTAAAAAGCCAGTGAAAGTTTATGGAGATTCAAATTTTCCAAATTATAGAGTTTGCTGTATGGAACGAGGTACTTGAATATGGAGAAAATATTTCCAAACAAGATTGTTTAAGAACTAGATGAATGTCACTCCTATGAAGGTCTGACCCAAACGTAGGGAAGGGAAAAAATATAAACCATAGACTTGAATATTTTCAGATCATGAAAAAGAGGATGAGACAAATATGTAAAGAATGGCTATTTTTCGGATCCCTACATATCATCGTTAAGACAACTAAGGACAAAAAGAGGTTTCTGTCCTAAGAAGGAAGTTACCATTATTTAACAAACTCATTAGTGGGTTGAATTATGCAGGGCCGCCTAAGGGCATTGGATGCATAGTCAAATAATAGCTTCTTTTGGCTGACAGGTCTGTTATATAGACTACTTATGCAAGGCCGCCTAAGGGCATGTGCTGCATGGTCAGGAAAAAGAATTCTTAGAATTTGGACATTTTGGGAACTAGAAATCAGGAAAAAGGGTTATGAAGATCTGAAAATATTTAAGGTTAGGATTATGACACATAAAAATGGGTATTGTTCAATGTATGTAAATATACATAGATCAATTCTAACCATAATCACGTCGTGGCTGGTCCTGAATTGAAATGTTGGACTTCACTACGTATCCCATAAGGATGGGAATCAAGCCATACGTAGTTCTTGAACTACAGTTTAATGTCGTGCGGGACAAAAGGATTTTAGATCTTAGTTTAGGTTCATAGAGCTCGGACCATTATAAGAAATACACAGTGTGTGTTTTCATGGGGACTTTTCAGTCAAGGGACTGAAAGTGGAATTCGGGGTTAGGCCCAAAAGACTTGGGGCTGAATTTAAGGGACACTCGAATGTTCCTACGTATCCCATAAGGATGGGAATCAAGCCCACATAATTCTAGAAATACCCTTTGTATGGATTTGGTTCGTACATGTGAAGGGTGAAGGGGGACTTTAGTGCAATGATGGTTTGACCCAAAATAAAAGGTTCGGGCATTGCCATGTATGCACGTATTCTTTGGAATAAAACATAATTGAAAATCAATGTAAATAATTATTCCCTCTCACGTGAGGGTATTAAAGAATATTATAGTTTATTGTCATACAGGACAAAAGTATTGTACAGTTTAACATCTTATAGTAAGGAATAAGGTGAACCAATGTAAAGATATTGATTCGGGGGGCGGTTTCACAAATCAACATCGTATGAGATGGAGGTGAACCGATGTGAAGATATTGGTTTTGGGCTTGAACCTTGGGAGGTTGCCTATGTACCCATCCTAGAAGGCAAGCATCAAAGTCTGCGTTGTTCAATTAAAGAATGGATTAGTAATAAAGTTGTTCTTGGGGACAACGATCTAAAAAATAGTGTTGGGACTTACACATGGTTAGTAGCCCAGAGAGAGTGTTATGGTTGAATTTTTCTCTAAGCTCACGTGAGTCATACTCGGTGTGAGAAACAAGAGGTAGCAACAACCCTAACGATGCATAGTTTAATGTCATGTAGTACATATGAAGGGATTATGCTGTTTAAAGTCTTGCAGTTAGGACTATTGGTGCTGCACAGTTTAATGTCATGTAGCAGGGACAAAGTACAGTTTAATGTCATGTAGGACGTATTAAAGGACTTTTGTACAGTTTAGCGTCATGTAGCTAGGACGATGGGGACAATATAGTTTAACTTCATGTTGGACTAAAGGGGGACTGTGTAGTTTAATGTCGTTTTGTAAGGATAAAAGATTACACCGTTTCACGTCATGTTGGATGTATTAGGGAATTTTTCATAGTTTAACGTCATGTTGGACAAAAAAGGGACGATACAGTTTAGCGTCATGTTGGAAGAAAAAAATGTGAATAGTTTAAATTCGTATGCATGGATCGTTGGTTATGCAGTTTAACGTCTTGCTAGACGAAAGGGACTTCTTTACAGTTTAGCGTCATGTAGCTAGGACGTTATAGTTTAACGTTGTGTGGTACGAAAGGGACATGCAAATAGTTTAAGGTCATATGCATGGACCGTAGATGGTGTAGTTTAATGTCTTGATGGACATAAGAGACTTCTATACAGTTTAACGTCATGTAGTTAGGACGTCACAGTTTAACATCATGTGGGATGAAAATAATACAAATATTTTAAGGTCATAAGTATGGACCGTCACAATGTATTTTGTGTTTATACAAAATACTTCTTCATAAATCTGGAATTGGTTAGAGTAGTGATGAGTTCTCCATCCATTGAGATTAATGAATATACTCCATTGGAGTAGACCTTATGTATTGAATAAGGTCCTTCCCATTTTGACTCAAGCTTGGGAGGTTTCTTTCCTGGTATCATTGGAGTTCTGAGAACCAATACCAGTTCTCCCTGAATGAATGAACGAAGACAAAAAAATTTGTTGAAAGATCGTCCTATTCGATTCTGATAAACTTCCAAATGGTGCAGTGTGCACAATCTTTTCTCATCTAATCGTTCCAATTCATCCAATCTCTTTTGAGATTGTTCATCTGTAGATGACTGATCACAAATAGCTACACTAAGCGAGGGTAGTTGAACTTCAATGGGCAAGACTGCTTCCGTTCCATATACTAATGAATATGGAGTTGACTGCGTTGTAGTGCGGGTGGTGGTCCGATAATCCCATAAATCATGAAAGAGTTTATCAGGCCATGACTTCTTATCTTTATCCACCATCTTTTGCAGTATGTTTGAAAGATTCTTGTTGAAGTCTTCTATCTGTCCATTGGTCGTTGCATGATACCGAGATGAATGATTGGATTTAATGTTGTATTCTTGAAACAACTTCTTCATCTCGGATGAACAGAAGTTGGTGCCATTGTCCGTCAATATGGTATGAGGGACACCAAATCTGGTAATGATGTTAGACTCGATGAAGCTAACAATGCTTTTAGAACTAAATTCTTTGAGAGGTATTGCCTCTGCCCATTTGTAAAAGAAGTTAGTAGCAGTAAGAATATACTTAAACTGCTTGGCCGTAGCTGAAGGGTAAGGTCCCACCACATCCATTCCCCATGTGGAAAATGGCCACGAGTATTTAGCTGTATGAAGAAACTCTGGAGGTTGATGAATGAAATTGGCATGTACTTGGAATGAATGACACTTCTTTGTGAAATCAACACAATCTTGTATCATTGAAGGACAAAAGTATCCAAGCCTTCAAATCTGATTAGACAGTCTATGTCCAGATTGGTGGGCACCAAAGACTCCTGCATGCACTTCTTTCATGATAGCCATTGTCTCTTCACCATCAATGCATCTGAAGAGAACTCCATCGAAACCACGCTTGTATAGAATTTTCTCTAGGTGATCTGGGCTATCATAAAGAGTAAAATTGACCACACGTCGCCGGATTTGTTCTTTCCCGACTCTATCAGGTGGAAGTGTTCCATTTTGAAGGTATTACCTAATAGGTGTCATCTATCCTATAGTATGGCCATCGCAGGACATAAGAAAATGTCAGTTCTGTGGGAAATTCCGTCATTAACTCTCTCACATAATCATATAAAGGGATCAATTCTTCTTTTCTGATCGCATAATCCCCATTGACTTGTTTGATTACCAGGTCTAGATCACATTTCACCCTTAAGTGATTCACTTGTGCTTGAAGCGCCAACTTCAAGCCTGCAATGAGAGCTTGGTATTCTGCTTCATTATTGGTACCACCTTCCCACAATAATAAGGAATAAGGTAACACTGACTTTTCTGGGGAAATAAAAATAACTCCTAATCCAACCTTGTTGAATTTAGGATCTTCCATTTTCTTCCCTGTTGGACTTCTGGAAGCACCATCAAAATACATTTCTCATACCTGAGGACTATCCTGAATATAGAAGACTTCCTCATCAGGGAGTTCAATATCTGAATATGTATCTTCCACTGAAGGATGTTCAGCAAGGAAATTAGCCAGAGTTTGTCCCTTTATTGACTTTTGAGACACATATTGAATGTCGAATTACTGCAAAATAACTGCCCACCTTGCCAAACGTCCTGTAAGCATTGGATGACTAAGGATGAATTTTAGCGGGTTATTGCGAGATACCAATTGGACCTCATGATGTTGTAGGTAGTGTCTCAATTTCTGAACTTCAAAGATTAATGCCAGGAATCACTTCTCAATATTTTAATACTGGGTTTCTGCTTCAAGAATAGTCCGACTGAGATAGTAGAGGCTATTTTCATTCCCAGCATCATTCTTCTGAGCAAGAAAGGCACCCAATGATTACTCTAAGGCTGTCACGTAGAGGAAAAGTGACCTTCCTTCAACAGGTGTCATAAGTACCGGTGGGCTCAAGAGGTATTTCTTGAGAATATCAAATGCTTCTTGACATTCTTCAGTCCACTGGTAAGTGACTCCCTTCTTCATCAATTTGGTGAAGGGTAAACTTTTTCCTGCCAAATTGGCTATGAAACACCGAATATAGGCCAGGTGTCCTTGAAGTCCTCTTAATTATTTAAAATTTTGAGGAGGTGACATACCAAGGATTGACTTGGTCTTCTTAGGATCGACTTTGATACCACGATGGTGTACAACAAAGCTGATAAATTTTCCTGAGGTTACCCCAAAAGCACATTTCAAGGGGTTCATCTTCAAATTATGTTGTCGAAGCTTGCGGAATATGACTTCCAAATTAGCTAAGTGATTATAACGTTGTTTGTATTTGACCACTAAATTGTCCACATAACATTAAAAAAACTTCCCTAAAAAGGGTTTGAAGATACGATGCATGGTACGCTGATATGTTGCACCTGCATTCTTTAAGCCAAAGGGCATTACCCTATAGAAAAAACACACCATGAGGGGCTCTGAAAGCTGTATATTCCTCATCTTCTTGATCCATTCATATTTTATTATATCCGGAATATCCATCCATGAAGGAAAGTGCTTCATAGCCAGCTGTTGCATCGATTAAAAGTTCTATAATCGGAAATGGAAAATCATCCTTAGGAAAATACCGATTAAGATCTCTGAAATCAATGAAAACTCTAATTTTTTCGTTCTTATTCTTCAAAGGGACAATATTAGCCAACCACTTGGGATATTGAACTTTTATGATGAAGTTAGCTTTGATAATCTTATCCACTTCAGATTCAATTTTGGAAGCATAAGTTGGGTGTGTTCTTCTAGCAGCTTGTTTGAATCCTCGATGTTCTTCTGGAAAACCCAAACGCTGAGTGGCAACATCAGGATCAAGCCCTGGAATCTCTGTATAGTTCCAAGCAAATATATCTCTATTTTTCTTTAGAAAGGAAATATACATCTCTTTCTCTTCAAGAGTCATGGCCTCACTGATTAAAGTGGGGCATGGATCTTCTTTTGTACCCAAATTTATTTCTCTGAGTTCATCCATGGTGGTAGAGATACCCTATTCAAATGCTGGAGGAGCATCCCTAATATCTTCCTCTTCTTCTTCAACATGTGTTATTTCTTCCATTTCTACTTACATAGTAGATGATGAAGCAGAATTTCTATGATCAGAAGAGATGTTAAAATTTGAACATCTTGAAGAATAAGCTTCCATTTCTGACCCAATTGATGATGAAAGGTCTTCCATGGGTAATAAAGAGAAGATGATGGATTGAGAATCAACATCATTGTTGACCTCTGGTATTGCTATCACTTTTTCTGGCCTGGTTGGCGAAGTATAGACTTGCTGGATTTCAGCAGATGAAATGAAGACATCTCTATTTGAGATTTTATCATTACCTGGAGGATCACCAATTTCTCCCATGTTGTCTGGCTCGATTTCCGTAATTGACATTATGGATCTTTCCATAAGATTATTTTTATTTGGGTCTATCCTATCAATTTGACTGATAGGAAACACATAATCTGTACTCACATGCGCACATGGATTTACTGGAATCTTTTCCAAACCATATGGAGCATTAACTTTGGTAATATCCCTTGTTGTGGATTTCTCTCTTCCCTTCATGTGATAAAATTCCGCCTCAATGTATTGAGATTCACATGTCATGAATGAGGCCTTATTACCATACAATGTCCCAACTTGACCATTGAAACAATACTTGAGACATTGATGGTATGATGAAGGGATAGTCGCATGTTGATGTAGCCAGGGTCTTCCAAGAAAGATGTTGAAGGCTGAGTCTTGATCAAAAACCATGAAATCTGAATTGGATACAAGATCTCCAAACTGAGTTCTAAGTGTAATTTCTCCAAGTGGTTCTTGTTCATTTTTATCATATCCTTGTAACATCATAGTAGAAGGAGATAAATCAGATTATGTGAGGCCCAATCGACGAAGTGTACGAATGGGCATAAGGTTGACTCCTGAACCATTATCAATGAAATATATTCGGATGTCTATGCCATTGACCTTTCTAGATAAGTAAAAAGGTCTAATATGTCCATGCACGACATCATATTCATCTTCATCTGTGAAATATATCACTGCATGGAATTCCGCAGGATTATTCTCTACGTGATAGACTTCAGCTGCATCAATTTCAGTTTCAAACTCCTGAGGACTTGACAAAGCCTTGATGAGTGCCTCCCGAAGATCTTTTGATAGATTCAAAGCATCCAAAATTGATAACTTGGTTGGTACTTGGGCCAGGTGTTTCAATATATCATACTTTTGATCCAAAGGTCTGCGTTTCCCAACAGGAACATGTGGTTTAGTAGGTGCCTTGGAAGTTGATGCTTTGGAAGTTGATGCATCTTGTATCGGGATAGGAGTTGGCAATATTCCTAGCTTTGGAAGATTAGACCGATTAGATCTATTCACTTGTTGAGAGGATGAAGATGGAACCCCCAACCGATCCTCCAGAATAACTGTGTCAGGACTGAATTTTCTATTGGTGGAAGAACTTTCTTGTTCTTGCTGAGCTCGCTGAAGGGCTCTACCATGATTTTCTGCTGCGTACACAGTTCTAGAAGGGGTAGAATTGTAATAGTGTCTTCTGGGATATCCACGTCTTCCTCTGTATCCCAGACCCCTGGATTTCCCTCTAATTCCTCTATTTGATACAGGGAATTCAGGCTCATCGAAATTGAAACCACGACTGGCATAAGGATCTATTAAGTGAATCATGTTAACAGAACCAAAGATTAACTCTTCATCCGATGAAGACTCTTCCTGATTAGCCAATTTAGGCTATTCCGTTTGGTAGGGCGGTGCCCATTACTTTGAATTAGATGGCATGAAATCTTCCAGAGTCAAAGACAGCTTAGGCTTTGACACATACTCATCTTCCTCTGATTGCATTTCTTTTTTCGAAATATGCCACCCTTTTGAGGATTTTCCCTCTGAAGAGGATTTTGTTGTGGCATCTATAGCATAAGACATGATTGGTTTCTTCAATTGCGTTCGAAAAATGGCATGAGTTCGGTTGATCATTTTCCTGACCATCCAATCATCATATTTCTGCTCATTTTTGCTTTTGACTTCTTTCCATTCGCCTTCTTCTTCTGGAACTGTAGCAGTAACACATGCTACCTGGGCTGAAGAGCCTTTTAGTATGACTTATCCCGAGTTGACCATCTTTTTCAAGAGTTCTTTGAAGACAAAACACTCCTAGATGGGATGCCCCAACATCTGATTAAATGGGAAATAATTGGGACGATCTTTATCTCCTTCCTTGTTTGGCCTCTTGGGCCTCGGCAGCTGAACCAAATTATTCTCCTGGGCCGAAATGAAGTAACTAGGAACTTGTTCATTTCAGAAAGAATAAACTTTACTCTTCAACTCATCAAATTGTTTCCGTATTTGATCTCTTTGATCGTCTTAACGAAACGGCCTCTGTTGTTGATGCTCAGGAAATGGATCCCTTAGAGAATATGAAGGTTTTGAGGTAAAAGCAGGTAGAGGTGCTTGTTTAAGCATAACTGTAGTAGTCTCTTCTTTACCCATTCTCTTTCCTGGAGTTGATGGAATTACACGAGCTTTATCCTTAGTCTTTATAAGGGAATATTCAATCTGCTGAGCGATTGAAGTAAGGTCTCGAAACCCTCCTGTGTATTTCATAGGGATCAGTGGTGTGCGTAACTCATCACGCAAATTTTCCACACAGATTGGCAACAATTCCTCTTAAGGGAGTGCTAAGCTTAGGGAATATTTTAATCCCTTCCAGCGAGCAATGAAATATGATACCCTTTCATTCTCCCTTTGCTTACTGTTTTTAAGATCAAAAACTGTTGTCTTTGGCAAAGTTGAGCTGAATTGAAGAAGAAATCATTGACGGAGATCTTCCCATCCGGTAATTTACCGGTATTGCAAGCTTGTATACCAAAAAAAAGCTGGTCCTTGCAAGGTTCGCATGAATCATCTGAGTTTCACTGCTTCTTGTTGCTCCGGAGTTCCCATCATAGGATCACAACAAGACATGTAATGCGTCAAATGTTGTTCAGGATCACCTGATCCATTGAAAATAGGGAATATAAGGTTCCCAAAACTTTATGGGGGAGGGATTGAATATACCCATTCAGGGTAAGCTTTCTTTTCTGGTTGAACCTATGCACACTTCCCTTCTATAGTATCTAACTGATCTGTTAATGACTCAATGGTAGTTATTAACTTTTGAGAAACATCCGGTTGAACTTGGACTTGGGAAGGTGCAATAATTAGAGTCTGTACAGGTATGGTGGCTGGTACTGAAACTGATGGTAGCACCGCCAACTGTTGTTGCACTTGACCCGTAGGATTAGACCTGTAAGGGTGTACTGATAGAGGAGGATATTCTTGATCCATCTCAGTAGCTGCAACAAACTCCCTTGGCTGACTGACTTTAGCACATTTAATAAGAAGACTACCCTGAAGTAGTTCTGCATTCAACCTCCTCAATTCCTTCATTTCTTCCTCTTGTTGTGCATATCTTTGCTCTAGTGAGATCGATTGGCCTTCTCCAAAGGAAGGATATGTAACCTGATTCTTTCCCTTTCCCTTGTTTGATCCCTTTCGGAGAGGGGGAAGTGGGTTATTTGAAGGAACACCCAGATTCTGGGTAAACCTTTGATTTCGTGTACGCACACCTTCTTCATTTGTGTTTGTGCGTATAACTTCTTGAGCAGGAACCTCTTCATCTGAGTCCCCTGAGTGAGCCTCATGTTTTGGAGGATCAGAAACAATGGAATTAATTACATTAATTGATGCATAACGCATCGCATCCCTTCTATCAGCATTTCTGTGATATTGTCGTCTGCCATTCCCCTGACGAGACATTTCCTTTTATTGATTTGATTCCTTAGGAACTTCTTGGAAAACCATAATTTGGAGAGAATATCCTGATAATTTGGCTCTTTGTTCCTCTTGTGGCTTCTTTCCTAATCGAGAGAAGACCAAATTTCACTGAGGAGGGGATTGATGATTTGAAAGGGTCCCCAGTCTAGTGGACTGGGGATGTTCCTGATGTTCTTGCTCAACTACTCGAATCCTATTTTTTGATTCTGAGGGTTGGGTTAAAAGAGTCCCTAGTCTGGAAAGATGGGGTGGCTCTTGACATGCTATATTTGAGACTTTCTTAAAATCTCTCCTGATCTTGTGGACCTTGGTCTGGAAATTAGCTGGATGCATCAATCGATATCCACTTTTATCACCCGTCTCAAAAGACCATTGGATGATTTCTGACACTTCTGTCACTTGATAATGTGCTTGCTCCATACAAGAGGCCTATTCAATATTCTCTTTCACTTGATGCAGGATTAATTCAAAAAATTGTTCTCTGTATTCTTGATTTTGAGAGGAACTAGTTGAAGCCTGTTCTTGGTAAAGCTTTTGATTACAAACAAAACCCATTGAATTTGGTCGGCCATGGGCAATAACATTTCATGAAACCATTTTCGGTGGGCTCTGCTGACTGGAGAGCATAGTGAAATGTAGTGCTCTATGAACACCCCATCCCCTAATATAAATACCAGATGGGGCATTGGCAATTAACTGGCGCAATCTTCTTAGTGTGCCAAGGCATGAACATTGAAGGGATCTCTGCTAATTTTCAGCCTTCGGATATCGAGAGACTGAGAGAGATGCCAAATCAATCAGGCATTGTAAACCTTCTATTATCTTGACATGATTTTCATATTCATCATAAGATAATATTTTCTTTTTCAACTGACAAATATTTTTCCATATGTTGAGACGAATGTATTCAATACAATCTTCCGTCAACACTTTTGGAATGTCATACTGAGAGTCATCCAAAGGCCAAAACATGACTGGAACTTCACCTTTCACCAGTTGTTTTCTCATATTCAGCATTTCCTCTTTATCATTCAATGAAGATTCTTCTACCTGATTTGACCAGAGCTGGTGCTTCCTTGTTGCTTCATCAGATTCAACAATATTGGTAGAGAGATCACTGATTAAACTAGAAGATGCATGACTTATGGGTGTTTCGGAGAATGACCTACACCTTGTGCTATCTTCTGATTGAGAAAGTATTTCACCTGCTAGCGATGAAGCATCAAACATGACTGGTTTCACATTTTCAAGTGCCTCAAGATAAGAGGGCTTTCTCAGCACTACATTTTCCACTCTACCATTTTCTGGGCAATGTGCATCACTACTGCGGAGAGGACTTTCGCAGTGAAATTCATAATCATGGGGAGTACCACCATGGTGGGTTACAACAAAAGATGAGATCTCTTACTCCTTGGTATTCTAGCCACACATAGGGTTATTGTAGCTCTCATCTGAAGATGAAACTTCAAGATCGACCGAACTGTCATAAAGAAAGCCTTCATGAGGAAGTTTCTGTTGAAGACCTTCGGAATTAATGTTCCCACTATTGGGAAATGAGGGAGTAGAATCTTGGATTCCAATATATAATTGTCTGAGGGCTTCAAGAACTCCAGCATCGAGCAAGGCCTTGTTACAGATTGGATCTTGATTTCTTGACTGTGCTGGGCGGGTCTTATTCTTAGATGCCTTCTTACTCGCCTTGGAAACCACTTGTTGACGAAAGTGGAAACTCTGAGCAGGTGTATGTGCCTGATCAGGAGATATGGCTAGGTTAGGCTAACGATCTCCACTCAAATCAGGTGTATATACCTAACTTGGTTGTCCATATGATATGGGGGAATATGCCCCACAACCCTATTGGACCGGAACAGAGGTGTATATCTGCTTCGGAGTGATCTGTTGATGAGTCACTCCACTGGTAGGGATAGATTTTCATTTCTTTCCCTGTGATGTTGCTGAAGCTGTTATAATATCCTGGAAGGCATCCAGAATATGAGCATGGATTTTCTTCTGCTCTTTCACTATTGACAGAATGTGCTTGGTGACTTTAGTTTCCGGAATGGGGATATACATCCATTCCGTGCTTGGAGTAGGTGTGTGTTCCTGCTCCTGTCCTCCTTTTCCTGTCAGTGAATCCTGACAGTACTCAAGTGTGGGGGTAGAGAATTGAGTCTGCCTCCTGTTTGTCGCCGGAGCTTTCCAACTGACTTCTCATGGTGCTACCGAACGAGACTATTGGTAGGCTTGATCAATACTAGTAGGTGTATGTGCCTGCTGATTGTACTTCGCCGAACGTGGTTGACGAGATCCATCATATGTAGTCAGACGAGCCTGTTGACTAGCTGATGACGTATAAACAGATGTATGTTCCTACCTATAGTACTCCGTCGTAATTGCCTGGCGGGATTGGCGTGCTGCTGCCAGATGAGTCTACTGGACAGCGAGATTAAAACGGATGGGTGTGTGTGTCTGCTCATTGCTTTCCACCAAGTTAGGTTGGTGGAATTCTCTGGAGATGGAAGAGATGAGAACCTGCTCACTGTTAACCGGATTTCGCCTCTGGCGATTCGTCTTTCCTTCTCGGGTTCAAGGAACCTGAGCCGAACGCCTGGAGTCGATACCCTCATCATTTTGAGGGCGCACTGCTGCACGAGTCTGGAGGTGATTATTGATAGGAGCCTTCGGGAATGACTCATGTTTCCTTGAATTAAGGCCCTGAGGGACCTGATCATTCACCTCCCCAGAATATGGGAGGGACTGTTGATTGTGTTCCAGGGATAAAGACCCGAAATAGTTGGAGATGGTGGTTGGCACCACCTGCTTCTTAATCACAGGTTGTTGTTGTCCGGACGATTGGTGTGAGTTGTTCACTTGGAGGGCTTTTCGGGCAGCCTCCAGAGTTGGAATGGTACCGTGTTGATGGTACTCCTTAACCAGCGCGTTTGATACCCAGCGTTGAAGATGCTGAGTAGGTGATGTCGTCCTCAGAACAGACGACGATCCAGCAGGAGTAGCAGTAGTGGCATTCGCAACAGAGGTTTTCACAGCAGACGTATTCACGGGTGTGAACTTAAGAGAAGCCATTTTGGAAATGCATAAGATATTGGAAAAGAGTGCCTGTTTGATATAACATACATAATCAAGATAAGTCTGGCAACTACATCTTTTGGATGAGCAAATATGTTATTGATTGTTTTGTTGGCCCTCTCATTGAGTTTAAATAGGGTCTTAACAAATAAGAAAAACATCATTTTAACTTGGTTAAGGATTCACGTCGGGTTCACCATTTTTTGTTTCCCTCTGGAATTGGGGATGATCTCATTGATTTAAGATTCAAACATTCCAAGCGGTTTCTAATGGGTTTGTTCGTAGAACCGAAAACATCCAATGATTCCATATCCATTTGAACCTACTTTTCAAAGGTAGGTGCTCATTATTTGTGGACTGATGAGGCTTAGGAATTTTTATTGGTCGAGAGGATGGGAAGTCGTACTCATCACACATTTTTGAGCAGAATTATTGTCTACTAAGGGACTCTCTTTATAGATTTAAGTTATGTTCGTGAATCCTTATTACATTACCAAGTATAAAATGAGCTTTCCTTTAGATCTGACAATCAATGATTGATATGTAGGAAATTTAGAGAATCTTTTATATGTATTTGAGGTTCTTTGTCGATAGAGAATCATCTGTATTTGTTAGAGATTATTATTCAATGGTATCCTTTGATACATAAAAGTCTCTTGGTCATTATGATGACCATACTGGTTTTAAAGCCACTCAGTGGGGCACTTTAAGTTTATTGTCATTCAGAAGGACATGGAATATTTCAAAGTTGGGATCGTACCCACAGATGGGCTACCTACGTATCCTTTGTTTTGGAAAAGTAATCAGAACCCACGTAGTTCGAGTAAGGGAGTATGATGTTTATGCATGATTGATGGCTCAAAGAAAGATGTCGTGATTACTTTTACACTCTAAGCTCACGTGAGTCATGCTCGGTGTGAGAAACAAGAGGTATTGGTGAAACCGGACAATTATGCCACGAAAGATGCAATGATGTGGGACTTATGTATGTATGAATGCCCAAATAGATGAGGATTAAGATTTACTTCAGGGAAGAAATCCAGGAACAGGGTCCATAAAGTTATATGTGCTTCATGGAGATTTGGATACTCTAATCTTGGGGATTACTCCTAAGGAATATGCCCAAGTTCGGAGGGGACTTATGATTGGGTTTTACTCCTGAGAAGGAAGTCCAAATCAAAAGTAAATTAAGACTGGTTAAGAGAAATTAAGGCTGGGGCTTACTCCTGAGAAGAAGGCCCAGGTTAAGGGACTTGAAAAATTAAGGGACTTGGGGCTTACTCCTAATGAGGATGCCCATATTTTTAGATTTGAAACTGGGGTTTATTCCTGAAAAGGAAGCCTAGGTTAAGAGAACCATGGTTGGGGCTTACTCCTGAGGAGGATGCCCATATTTGGGAACTTTAAGACTGGGGCTTATTCCTGAAAAGGAAGCCCAGGTTAAAGGAATTATGGTTGAGGCTTACTCCTAAGGAGGATGCCCATATTATGGGACCTGAGGTTTATTCTTGAAAAGGAGGCCCAGATTAAGGGAAATTAAGACTGGGGCTTACTCCTGAAAAGGAGGCCCAGATTTAGGGAAATTATGACTAGGGCTTACACCTATGGAGGATGCCCATATTAATGAGGACTTGGGGATTACTCCTAAGGAGGATGCCCATGAATAGGGTTCTCTCATCTTAAAGGATGAGGTTGAATGAATGAAATCTCTAATTTTAGTGACATAAATATGTTTAAATCACTAGGTTTTGAGAGATGTTTCACAGAATTCCTTTCAGATAAGGAAGTCAATCAAGAAAACATGCCATAAATGGCTTTGAAGAGTGTCTTTAAGGCTGAATCTTTAATAGGATAGTTGGAATGGCATAAGAGGGGTTAAATGGGCAGGAAGGGCACCCAAAAATAGAAGGTTGTGCAAGTCCTGGTAGGCGTGCAGGTACTGTGTGGGCGCGCAAGTCCTGGTCGTGCAGGTATACATGCGCGGCACATGGGTACTTGCGCGATTTTTATCCCTTAGGATAATACTTGGGCGATCCTTGACCAAAGCCTTTAGAGTTATCCCAAGGTACTTCCAGAAGAGTGGCGCACAAGTTTCAATGAGTAGGTAAGGAGGCGCGCAAGTGTGTCCATTTCCCTTAAGGTTAAAACACTTAGGTGCGCAAGTGTTAGTGAATTCTAACACTTATACCTTATTCCTCTTGTTTAGAAATTCTATTCTAGGTAAATAATTACCTTATAAATTTTCGGAAGACCTGAAGAAGAGACTTGGGCATTCAGAGCTCTATATGTGAATTCTGGAAAAAAATCCTTTTAAAATGGGGGGCCCACCGGGGGTATTTATAGGCTAGAGAAGACCCTGGGTGGTTTTCAAAGAGGGTGCGCAAGTCACTTGCACGACTATTAGGTGGCGCACAAGTGTACTTGCACGACAGTAAGGGAACTTGCGCGACCCAAGGTCCTTTGACTCCTTTTTCATTCCTTTGTCGATTTTTGATGTTTTCTTCAAAGGATGAATCAATTTGTGCTAAGTCATTTCCCTTTCCATTCCTTTAAACAATGTGACGAAAAGGAGCGTCAACAGAGGTATGGGACACTCTATATAGAAGTGATAGAGGTTTCATGGGTTATTTAGGATTTATTAATCCCTTGACTATAAGGAAGTGGTGAGGTGTAGGTCCCTCCATTCTCTCTTTTTATAGAGGATGCATGTGGTTCATAGACTGGAGTAGTGATCCCTCGACTGTGTATAGTGGTGAGGGGAAAGCCTCTAAACTTGGATTCTTACGGCCTTGCGTAGGGTGCGGGTTAGCTTTGATGGGACCTCTAGTGCTGGGCACTAGAGTTTGACCTGGTGAGTTGTTCCTGATAGAGCATTTTCTCTCAGACATGCCATTAGGAATGGAGTGTTTTACCTGATGGAGTTTATCTCTCAGATGGGTGCCATATGGGATGTCAGATCTCGTAAAGTGTGTTCTCTTAGTTATATGTTACCTTTAGAGCCTTGAGTAGAATCTTGTAGTTGGTTATGAGGTCAGGGCCTCATGAGACTTAGAGTCTGATATGAGTATACATGGTTGATTTTGAGATTCCTTGTGGTGTTGTCATGTGTCTGGGTTGACACCCCTTGTGAACTAAGCTGACTAGCCATGTTCAACCAAGGATGGTTCAAGATTTAGTTTCTCTTTTGATTAGGTTCCCTCTAGCTAGGTCGAGCAGACTGTTGAATTTCATTTTCCCCCCTTTCTTTTGGGTTTTTTGGGTGCCTATTGAGTATATTATACTCACCCCTATATGAGATTTCCCTGAATGTGTTGTGTATTCTGTAGACTACAAGCCTTTTGACAGAGTCCCCAAAGGACCCAAGGAAGGTAGAGCTTAGTGATTTAGACCGACCGAGGTGTTTATCAGATCTATAATAAAGATATTTTCAGTAGTTACTTTTGATAGTAATCCCCTGCTTTCTGAGTAGGTTGGATGCTTTTATAGTTTTTAGTGGGCATTTGTTTTTCCCTTTTACATTTTTAGTACTTCTGTTTTACTCTTCCTTGGGATAGATGGATGCATGAATTTTTAGTTTCTAGCATTTTATATATGTGCATTATTTTATGGAGGTGTTTTTGAGTGCATGAATATAGGTAATTTAGAAAAATCCATCCCATCTATGTGATATGCCTACTCAGTGCTAGTCTCCAGCCCTTGGCCTATAGGAGGTGGGCTTGGGGAGTTATGGCTCAGGACCTGTTAGGTCGGGTCGTGAAAGAGTAGTATCAGAGCGTATTCTTTAGGATTGTAGTGTCATGATCTTGGTTTGGATTCCATAGCGATAGTTTTAGGGTGTTTCGAGTTCAGTACTCGGGGTAGAGGTTCCAGTGTTGGTGCGGCAGCCAACATATTGATTCACCAGGACTCAGATAACATTCTTTTCAACTTGGTACATTAGAAAATTGTACGTAGGGAAATAATGGTACATGAATCATATAGGAATGGGTTGCGGGTTCCTTGTCCTTCTTGATTCATCTCACCAAATATACTCTTTGACCATGGAGCACCTTGATTTTGTTTTAGGATTCCACCACGATGATAGCTAGACAGGGTTCGCATGATTGTGATTTCAATCTACCCTATAACAAGGATTTAGTGTAACACCCCAATATTTTATGGTATGTCTCTTTTAAAATTTAACATTGTTGATAGTTTATATTTCACGCAACACCGAGTTTAAAACCATAATATACTATTAAATATAATTTTTGGAATAGTAATGTGACCATTAGGAATAGTAATATGACTAATAGAATGGTGACTTCACCTATGAAATTATAAAAAAATATGTATCTTAGGAATTAAAATAAAATATATTTATATCATGGAATAAGTAAATAACTTTTTAAAAAATTTAAATTAAGTATTGGTATTTTTTTTGAAATATAAATGTTTATTCACAATTTTATAATTAAAAAATTATTTAAAAAAATTATTTTCATGAAATAGATTCATAAATTAATATTTTTTTCCTTATAATTATAAGATAATTTTATGAGAACTTAATTAATTTTTGAAAGTACCATAAAATCAGTTATAATATTAAAATTGGTATTTTTCGAGTAAATGATGATTTTATTTAAAAATTAAATTTCTCATATTTATAAAATTATTTTCATAAAATAAATTATATTTTTGAATTATACACATAAAAAATGGTTGGGGTGAATTTTTGGTATTTTTCTAAAATAGTTGAATTTGTAGTGAATAGTGAAATACAGTAATTTACTGTATTTAGAAAATACATGAATTATTGAGTCATGGATGTTTTATAGATAATTTAAGACAATAATATCAATATCTCCTTCTCTATTTACTATATTTAGTGATTTTAATAAAAACTATTCTTATTCTTGATCCAAAATAATAAACTAATGAATAAAATAATCAAAAAACATCCCTCTTTTACACTACAAATACAACCCCTCACTGCCTATTCTTCTCACACCTCCAAATCCTTGAAGATTGTCTAATTTCTACTAAATACCTCTCCCAAACCTATACCCCATGTTCTAGTATTTCTGGTCTCACACAAAATACCATTTCAAAGTTTCTTAAGGAGGTTCTCAAGGAGAGGAATTCAAAAGGTAAAACCCCTCTTTTGTTCTTTTAATTTTCTTTAAATTTATTTTCTTTTCTTATCCTTCCTTAACTACTATGTCCAAACATGCATGATAACTCTAGTATCTTATATATACTATAATCTAATTATGATAATGGAATATCCACCATCAATTTTGTTCTCTTCCCCTTTTTGTTCTAAAAATGAAAACGTCGTTTGTGAGTTGTTGATTCACCACCTCCATGGATGATAATTCTTTCATTTTGTAATATCACCTTAAACCTGAAATATCGTTGAATCCAGTAAAAGTTTAAATTTTATATTCCTACTAACTACTTTATATGTGGCAAGAAGGGTCGAACCCACAGGGAAGGTGATTTTTAACCACAACTTTACTAAAAACTACTTCAAAGACCTCACTGTTGTCAGCAGTAAGATAGATTTTTTTAATATTTTTTTATCTTTTTTTTATAAACTAAAAAGTAGCATCATTAATTTTTAAAAAAAAATTGTTCAAATTGATATGAAACAGTAAACAGCTACAAACAAGATGTAACAAAGAAGATAAAACACTGATAAATGACAAACAAGAGAGAATGATCAGGGAAACGTCTAGTCTACTAGTTAAAAATGTATCTCCTAATCTTGTGAATGTTACTACCTTGTACCTCTACAAATAAGTGACTTAATTCCCTTTCCAGGAGTTAATTCATGAAAATTGAAGATCTCAAAGTTCGCCACTCCAAGAAGTAAAACTTCTAGAAAATTGATTTAAAAAGTCGACGGTACAAACTCGCCGTGAGTACTGTAGTTTTCATTATGAGATTAATGTTTTTTTTAGAAAAAAAGATACTACAATAAATCTCACCGAAAGATTGTAGATGCTTGAAATTCAGTGTTGTGGCACAAAACAGATGTATGTATTTAGAACTGATCTCACCGATCAATTCTAAACACATTAGAATGATAAATGATAAGAAGAAAAAGATACTAGTATAACTAGAACTCTCCCTGAACTAAAAATTTTAGCTAGATAACATGTTCATTATCACTATAGTACTAGTAAACATCACAATAATAGAGTTCTAGAACTTTTAAAAGATAGGGAAAAAGAACTTCCCAAAGATACTCTGATTCTGATCTCCTTGGACTCCAGGACTACTCTTGGAATCTCCAAGGTCTACTCTGCTCTGGATCCTCTCATCTCCTCTCAAACATCTCGAAAAACGTGAATGTGTGATTTTTTTTAATTCTTCAGGGCTCCATTTAAATCTTGATGCTGCTCTGTTTTTAAACTCTCAGTAATCTACTGCTCGTCACTGCTTGTTTTCACCAACTTAAACTGACACTTAACTCTCGCATCGCACACATGTGTTTTCTTGAGAACCACATGTCGCGTTAGCTTCACCCTCGTAACTAACTCCTGGTGAGTTAGTTGAATGTACTTGGTTGCGTTTCAGGCTCCTGCATGTACCTGCACAGTGAAGTGAAATATAGAAAAATTAAAAATACAAATAGAGTAAGTTAAATATTAAATATCAGTTAGAAAGTTAATTGTTATTATTTAATAATAAATAATTATAATTTACTTTAATTCAAAAGATTAATTTAATTATTAAATTCATTATCTTAAATACCTTAAAATTTTATTTTAAGATTGATAAAATGTTATTAAATATTACTTTTAATGATATTTTAGGTTATTAGGATAAGTGTTAAATATTTATCTATTTAATTATTAAATTTAAATTATAAGTAATTAGTGAAAATAAATTATTGAATTATTATTAATTTAGTTGAGCTAATTTTTATTATATTAAACTTATTTTTACTTAAGATTTCTTAGAATGAAATGTTAAAAAAATTGAATAAATTAGAATTTATTAACATTAGTTAAATTTATTAAGTTATAATAAATTATGTTATTTACAAATTTAATTACTATTTAATTATTTAATATGAAAAATTTAAATTAATAATTTAAATAAACTTAATTTAGAAGTTATTATTAATTAGTTTAATTTAACAAGGTTTTAATTTAGTTAATTAATTTAATAATTCTATTCAATTAAAATTAATAATCTTATATTTAATATTTTAGTTTAATTGTTTTATTAATATTTAGTTTAAGTTTTATTTAAGTTTATTTTAATTTAATTTATAATTTACTAATGTTATTTTATTTTATTTATTATTTTTATAATCTATTTTATTATAAATTATTAATATTTATTTAATTTATAAATTAATTATTTAATTTGAATTATATTAGATTTTAGTTTATTTTTAGTTTATTAATTTTAGTTAGTTTTTTATATGTGTGAAGAGGATTATCGGTGAGGAGCAGAAATGGTGGGGATTGTGTGGGAGGGCTGGGTAGCGGTGAAGAAACATGGTAATAGTGGACTTAGGCTGAAACGGTGAGGATGGATAGCATTGAGGTTGGAAGGAAGAAAGGGCTATCAGTGAGGATGAGCTACCAGTGAAGTTGCTAAAGTGGTGAGAGTGTAGTTGTCAACTACCACTGGTGAACGGCAACTGTAAGGAAAAATAGAGTATTAGTGATATTGGGGTAATGGTGTGGTAGAGGTATCAGTAAGGTAAAGGATACCGGTGAGGAAAAATATCAG
This sequence comes from Viscum album, assembly GCA_963277665.1. Lineage (NCBI taxonomy): Eukaryota > Viridiplantae > Streptophyta > Magnoliopsida > Santalales > Viscaceae > Viscum > Viscum album. Next base: position 164,965,654 of record OY728125.1, on the reverse strand, counting down.
TGAGGTTGAGGGTAATGGTAGATGTGATAATAACAGTGTGAATGCATGGCTACCACTGAGATTTAGGGTCATCGCTAAAGGATTGGTAGTTGTAGCAGTGAGAAATGAGTAATGGTGAGGTTGAAGGGTAACGGTAGCCGTGAGATGCAAGAAGTAACGGTGAGGTTGAAGTATCAGTGAGGTAGAGCTACCGGTGAGCTGACTATCGGTAACTAGGTTACCGATAGTGAAAATTTTTAAATTAAAAATATATTAAATAATAATTTAACTAGTTAAAAAATAACAACAAACTAATATAAGATATGCATATTAAGATTAATTATACTAGGTTAAAATTAATTAAACTAACAACAAAGAAAGATCATATTAATTATTTTGAAGACTAAAAATACATAAATTATTATAAAAAATGTATATTTAACAAATTTAATTATAAAAATACAAAAATACATTTATTTAAAAAAAAGTGTAAAAGTAATTAAATAAAACATTAAAATTTATTAAAAAGGATGTGGCAAACTGTGTAAAAACAGGGCCACATCAAATTCCCCCACACTTAAGCATTGTTTTTCCTCAAACAATCCCATGTTTTATTATCTTTGAAAAACAGTAAAATTTTTATTATGATTAAGATCACACTGTAACATGTTCATCACTCAAAAACAGAGGACAGAACATAATATAAGGCTTTTAGAAAATGAATTACTCATATGAATCTTTCCTATAACAAATACCCAAGGGTAATTAAGAAAGCAAAGACCATCCATCAAAGAAGACGTCATGCATCATACGTGAACCTAATTAATGATTTATTACAATCCAGGATCAGATTCTAAATCCAAGAATGAAAAGAGGTAACATATCAATGGAATTAAGACCTTAACCGAGGAACTTTATACTTTGATTTTTCAACTAGGTTCAAAAAATAATTTTTTTTAATCACCTTAATGATACAACCTAAATGATTTCTATATAATCTAATTGCCCCCTTATTGATTTGGAGTTCATCATTCCCCTCACCTTAATGAACTCATTTTTGACCCTAGACACTTTATTTTATTTTTCCCAAGCCATGTTTCATTGTGCTAAGTACTGTGCAATGCACTTATTCAAGGTGAAGAGAGGGCTTAAAGTTAACAGAAATGCACCTAGAATCTAGGGTCTCAGAGACTCACTGTGGGATCCTAGATTCCCAAATTACTCTAGTTTCAAAAGATTTATATCAAAAATCCTTTACATTGGCTCATTAAAGAAATTACTTTTTATAATTAAAGGATGAAAGAGGCCCCTATAATCGGTGTAAAGACCCGTAAAATTCAAGGGAAATTTTTTCTTAATTTTCTTTGGGATTTTACAAGAACGTGGTTTCTAACGGCACTTGATTCTGAGGCCCGGTGTGCCCGAAATTTTTATCCGAAGTTTAGCTCGGGTACATTCAGTGAACGAATGAGCGGGGTTTTCTAACTTTTGGACCGGTACTCGGAATCGAATTCTGAGGGCACCGATGGAATCGCAACACCGATAATTGCTTAGGAACACCTTTTCCGGAGTTGCGTTTTCTCGGGGAGAGATGTAAAAAAATTGTGGAAGGTAAAATAAAATTGAGCTTCAATTTTATTTTATTTTTACTAAGTGGTTATCCGTTGTGTGGAAGTTGGGAAACTATCCTAGATAGGTTATGAGGGTGGTGGGGCCCACATGAACCCCACCCCTTCATATTCCCTAAACTCCTATAACTTTCCTTTTAAATAACATGAATTAATTAAGTGGATTAATTCAATGTTTGAATTTAAAAATTCTTAAGACTTGAGTAATAAAATAAGACTAGATACTTATTTTATTATTGTTGGGTTTTGTTGTGTTGAGACTTTGGGAGAAAAAGATAAGTCTTGAGGTTCTTCGTTCTTCATCGAAGAACGCGAAGAACGCACCGCTGCCGACTAAGAACGTCGACCTCCAACGGTGGACGACGGTGAGAGACGCCTTCCTCAGAGATCAATAAACGCCAACGACCCTCTCCTTCCGCGACGCCTTCTTCCGCGACGTGAAATTCCGCGACGAACCTCCATTCAAACTACGCTCGAGGTAGGGGAATTTTATTGTTGTTGATATTCATTATTTTCTTCCGTCGACGTTACTCGTTCAATTGGACCGCTTGTTATCGATTAACAAGAGGGGGCTGGACAGCACAAACACGGCCGACCCTCCTCCCTTATCTTTTGTGTTGTTACGGTTCAAAGGAAAGTGATGCGGTGTCGTCGCACCATGCGGGAACGTGCGGTAAGGATGTGCGGCACCGTCGCGCCACACAATTGAAATCGAACCAAGTCGCAGCGTCGTCGCGCCGCGCCGGAAAAACCCGAAGACACCACGGCCGGAGCGGGGTCGCGGAGGAGGGTCAAAGCGTCGTCGCGCCGCGCTGGACGGACCAAGGTCGCGGCTGAGGCCATGGCGGAGCAAGGACCGGCGGCTGGTTCCGGGCCACAGGCGTCGGAGTAGTGGAACCGACCCATGCTAGTCCCGTGGAGGCAGCAGCCGGCCAGTCGGAGCGGGTCGGCCGGTCAAGGGAGGAGCTGGGGGTTCGTAACCCCCGGCTGGCCAATAGGAGCGGCCCCCCATCATGGGGGCCACAGTTTCACACAGGGGGGCAGCGCCCCCCCCCCCCCCCATCCGCTCGGCCGAAACGGTTGAGCCACCTGGCCCTGGCCAGCGCCAGCGCGCCGGGCCGCCAGGCCGGGCAGCGCCAAGGCCGGGCTGGGCCACGCCCAGGCCGGGCTGGGCTGCGCTCAAGCAGGCGGGACCTGGACATGGGTCGGGTCGAACCGGTTCGGGCCGACCCAGGGGGTACTGGGCCGGGTCGGACCGGGCCCGAACCCCCTAATATCGGACCTCTCACGGTCTTTGGCGCATAACTTGGGTTGCGGACCTTTGATCGATGCACCTTCACCTGCGATGCGATCCTTGGATCGAGATGGTCATTTTGATATATCACACTCATGGTTTCGGAGTACTTTGGGTTCGGCCGGGTTGGTTCGAGCACGAAACCAACTGGGCCCTCAGAGCGGAAACACTTATAACTTGAGCTCCGGACGTCCGATTGACGTGTTGTCGACTTTGATAGATTCCTCTAAGTGAGACGGAACTTTTGTCTTACACTGCTCGAGTTTTGGATGTAGTTGGAGTACAGTCGGGTTGGTTTTGACTTAAAACCCAACCGGGCCCCTAGGACGAAAAAACCAATAACTCTTAGATCGGGCGTCTGATCGACGCACCGTCTGTCGTGTTGAGTTCCTATTGACGATACGGAACTTTTGGATACATCAACTCCGGACTATGTGTCAGTTGATGTATCATCCCCTTGGCTCGTGGAGCGGACCCTCCCAAACGAGCTTGCTATGTGCGGGAACCCTAGAGCTGGCTGCGACTGCAACGATGATGACGACTATGCAGAAGTCCTCCGTTGATTCGACGGCGATGACTACAGCACTCAGCGATCCTACGTGGATCAGTGCTACCGATCATGTGTGGGTCAGATCCTGTGTGGGTCAGCGCTCAGCGGTCCTGTGTGGGCCTGCGCCAGCAGATCCTGTGTGGGTATGATCCTGTGTGGGTCATTGCGGGGGTTAGTTACCTATCGATCCTGTGTGGGTCATTGCGGGGGTTAGTTACCTATCGATCTTGTGTGGGTCATTGCGGGGGTTAGTACCTATCGATCCTGTGTGGATCCGACAGCTTAGATGAATCAGTGGCTACATCTGATCATCTCTATCGTCTTACGAATAAGTATACATGTGTGAGCTGAATCTTGACTTTCAATCCTTATCTTCGATAAGATTGACTTGATATCCTGTGTGGATTACGTTATGCTTTCCTGTGTGTATTGGGTTGTGATTTCCTGTGTGGACTAGGTTGCACTTGGGCTCGGATGTTGGAGCCAAACTGGAATTGATGACTTAGGTATATGTATGGGCATATACCTAAGTAGTGTCGGATGTTACTTCGTGATTGTATCTTTCCTTTTTGGATTATCCTTTGTGGATTCTGGGAGACCTTCGGGGGGTCTCGGGGTCCCTACTGAGTAGCCTATACTCACCCCTGCATGGGATATGCCTGCACTACGTTGTGTTGGTTGCAGACGACGGACAGCGCTGATCGTGGTTGAGGCTTGCGGAGCAGGTCGGTACCTGGAGATGGACCATTGGGCGGGACGTACACGGAGCGGGCGGCTGGACCCGAGGAGATGTGGAGGCTATCTGTACTCACCCTTCAGGTGGGACTTCCAGTGGACGGCTCGAGGCTGCGGCTTTACTTTACAGTTGTTGTACTCCCTTTTTCAGTTGTACTTTACTTTCAGTTTGGGTTTGTATTTTGGCCCACATACTTTACCGCACTTTTTATTGAACCCAGTTTTTACTTAGTGTTTACTTCTGTTTGCTTGCTCTAAGGTGTTTGTTTACTTTACAAAGGCAATGCCTTCCCTTTTTATTGGGAATTACGCCTTGGTGCTAGTCACCAGCCCCTGGCCTATGGAAGGCGGGCTTGGGGTAGTCACGACACGGGCCCCGAGGATGGGTCGTGACAATCGGAATAAAACTTCTAGTTCCAAGGCTATGATCATAATTCCATTAAAAGGATACCCATATCACTTTCAGAAGTAGTTCCTAAACCGAATTTCCATCAAACCACTAAGAAAGACCACTCAGCAATCTTCCAACCTCATTAATTTGAGACTAAAAGTAATTCTTAACTACCAATCAAAGCACTGTCCAAAGGAAAAACCCAATTTAGTACACTGTAAAGCTTAGAAATATAACAGAATTTTGAAAACATTTAACCATTTTTTACAAGAAATTTTGAGTGGCAGTGGGAATTGATGGGATTTCAATTAAACTCAGTTGAGCATAATAAATAATTGACCCCCTCCCCCACACTCAAAACCCAAATTTGTCCCCAAAGTTGACTTCCAAATGGGAGAAGGACAATTTAACAAATAAGGTTCAAAATATATTTTCAATAGAGCAGATTTAAAACATGTATAAAGGGTCTTAATGAAGTTCAAAGATATTGTTTTCCATAAATAATTAATTTACAGCAGGTTCACAAGAAATAACACGCATTATCATTCAAATCCATAGATAAAGTTGTTCCATTAAAATTCTATAAATAACATGTAACTTGTGGGTAAATAGTGAAAAGGGTGAAATCATTTCAAATATTGGGTTAAAATAGATTTTCAGTTAAGTAGACAAAGGCATGCCAAACACCCCATAAAAACACAAAAAATTGATTAATAGATTGTCAACTGACATGTACCCCCCCACACTTAATTTTGAGAAGTGGAAATATTTTAACAATGAATTTCAATTTCCAACAATGAGGTACATGCAGAAATTATTTTTTCTAATATAGTGACAAACAACAGAATTTCACACATAGAATTTTTTCAAAATCACACAGGATCAGAATAACAGCATTTAAAATGTAAAGAACTTCCCTAAGTATATTTTTTAATTAATGCTCCAGCATGATAATTCCACTCCTTCACTAACACAACGAGCAGCACACACTGAATTCCTGAAATAAGAACCAGGAGTGAGCAGGATCAAGAAGTTCACTAAAACAGAGAATAACATCAACTTATTCAAAAACAAAAATGAAATCAAGAAAATAAGTAACAAGAACCATGGGTTTCCTCCCATGCAGCACTAAATTAAAAGTCTTTATCCAGACTTTATTCAAGATCACTTCCAAGAACAGTGAAGGAAGAAAAGCCCTTTAGTTGTCCCTCAAAATACAGTTTCACTCTTTTCCCATTAACCAGCATGGGTTTATTTTCCTCACCAACAAATTCTAAAGCTCCATTATTGAGAACTCTCACAATATTAAATGGTCCATACCACTTGGACTTCAGCTTTCCAGGAAAAAGTTTAAGTCTAGAGTTAAAGAGCAGGACCTTCTGTCCAGGTTTGAATTCTTTGGTTTGAATGATAGAATCATGAAAGACTTTAGTCCTCTCTTTATGAATCCTTGATTTATCAAATGAATCTCTCCTAATTTCATCCAGTTCACTTAGTTCAAGAAATCTACTCTCACCAGCACTCCTAAAATCAAAGTTCAAAGCTTTAACTACCCAATAAGACTTGTGTTGCAACTCCACAGGTAGATGACAGCATTTCCCAAAAAAAAGCCTATAAGGAGACATACCTATTGGCATCTTGAAATCAGTTCTATATGCCCATAAAGCTTCATCCAATTTAAGAGGCCAGTCTTTCGTGGAGTTTGACACAGTTTTCTTAAGTATTTTTTTTAAGTTCCCTGTTTGAAATTTCCACCTGTCCATTGGACTGTGGATGATAAGGAGTACCAGTTTTATGAACACATCCATATTTCTCCATTAAAGCTTTAAATTTTTAGTTCTTAAAGTGTGTTCTATTATCAGTGATAAAAGCTCTTGGGACTCCAAATCTTGTAAAGATGTTCTTTTTCACAAATTTTATTATAGAATTGGATTGATTGTTGGACAGTGCCACTGCCTCAACCCATTTCGAAACGTAGTCAATAGAAACAATAATATGCTCATTCCTATGAGATGATGGAAATGTACCCATGAAATCGAAACCCCATACATCAAAAATTTCAACTTCCAGAATTTCTTTTTGGGGTAACTCCTGCTTCCTACCCACATTGCCTAGCCTCTGAAATCTATCACAACCAACCACAAAGCTCCTAGCATCCTTAAAAAGATTAGGCCAATAGAAACCATATTGTAGAAATTTTTGAGCAATTCTTTCACCACCATTGTGACCTCCCCAAGGTCAAGAATGACAACTTTATAAGATAGGTAGCATCTATTCCTCAGGTACGCATCTTCTAAGAATACCATCAGCACACCTACTAAACAGTAGGGGATCATCCCAAAGGTAATACTTAAGCTCAAAAATGAATTTATTTCTGTGGTTATTTGACAAATTCTTGGGAAAGACACCTAATTCCAGGAAGTTGGAAAAATCTGCAAACCAAGAAGAATGCCTGATAGAAACAGTAAGCAGTTTTTCATCAGGAAAGGAATAGTTAGTCTCCCAAGAATTTTCAGATTCAGATTGAGTAAAAGGAAGCCTAGAAAGGTGGTAAAAAACTAAATTTTCAGCTCCCTATTTATCACTAATCTCTAAATAAAATTCTTGTAACATTAGAATCTATCTAATCAACCTGGGTTTAGTTTCTTTCTTAGAAATCAAGTACTTTAAAGCAGAATGATCAGTGAAAATGATAACTTTTGAACCTAACAGATACTGTCTAAACTTCTCTAGAGAAAACACAAAAGCTAGCAATTCTTTTTCAGTATTGGTATAATTCTTTTGGGAATAATCTAATAGTATACTAGCATAGTACACCACATGTAGTTTCTTTTCTATCCTCTGTCCAAGGATAGCACCTACAACCATGTCACTAGCATCACACATTAGTTCGAAAGGTAGTTTCCAATCAGGTGCAGTGATGATGGGTGATGTAGTGAGTTTCTATTTAAGTATATTAAATGATTTCAAACAGTTTTCATCAAAATTGAAAGGTGTATCCTTGACTAGATTATAACACAAGGGGTTAGTTATTTTAGAAAAATATTTTATGAATCTCTGGTAGAAACCGGCATGCCCTATAAAACTTCTAACACCTTAAACATTTACAGGCGGTGGAAATCTTTGAATAACATCAATCTTAGCAGTATCAACTTCTAGACCTCTTTTAGAAACCTTATGACCAAGCACAATTCCTTCTGTAACCATGAATTGACATTTCTCCCAATTAAGAACAAGTTTGGTTTCAATGCATATTTCTAAGACTAACTCAAGATTTCCAAGAAAAGTATTAAAAGTAATACCCACAATGGAAAAGTCATCCATGAAAACCTCAATAATTCTCTCAATAATATCTAAAAAGATATCCATCATACACCTCTGAAAGGTGGATGGAGTTCCACACAACCCAAAGGGAATCCGCCTGTAGGAAAATTTTCTAAAGGGGCATGTGAAAGTGGTCTTTTCCTAATCCTCTGGAGCAATAGGAATCTGGTTGTAACCAGAATACCCATCTAGAAAACAGAAAAACTCATTTCTAGAAAGCCTCCCAATCATTTGATCCAAAAAGGTCAATGGAAAATTTTCCTTCCTAGTGGTTGCATTAATCTTCCTATAATCAATACAGACTCTCCATTTTTGTGGATTTCCTAACTTGGACTTCTTCATTTTATTCATTTTTAACTACAGTGAAACCTCCCTTCTTGGGAACAACCTGGACAGGGCTGACCCAAGCACTATCATAAATGGGATATATCATTCCATTGTCCATCAGTTTAATCACTTCCTCTCTCATAACTTCTTTCATGTTTGGATTCAATCTTCTTTGACATTCCACCCCAAGCTTATAGTCGGGCTCCATATGTATTTTATGCATACATAACAAGGGACTAATACCCTTGATATCTGCTATTGTCCATCCTATAGAAGATTTAAACTTCTTCAACATATTCAACAATATTCGTTCTTGATTTTCATTATGTTCAGCAAAAATTATTACAGGAAAAGTGGAGTTCTCACCTAGAAACGAATATTTAAGATGAGCAGGAATTGGTTTTAGTTCAAGAGTGGGTGGTTCTAAATCTTGAAGAAAGACTCTTAGGCCTATGAGGTCCAAGATCTTCAACATATCTTTTTAAAGAAGTATTTAAAGATGAAAGATTTTCAATTTTATGCTCAGATTCATAAGTAACAGTGTTGCTATCCAGATTGGGCAGTACACTGTCCAGATTTTCCATATCAGAATTCAATAAGTTTATCAGAGCAGAATCATCTAATTATCTTATAATTTATACCTCAATATCATCAAGGTTTTCATCAAGGTTGGTGTTAACAGGAACACCCTCAAATTCATTCAAAAATCTCCTAATTTTAGAAATAGAGGACCCTTCTACAGCAAAAACTGAACAGTTATCCAGATCTGAAAAATTTTCTAGTTTTTGAGTTTGAGCAGAATTTTAAATTTCTAAATTATATTAAACAAGATTTTCAGCTTCACAAATTTTTTCTTCAGATTTTCCAAAATTTTCAGTTGAGTTTTCATTTTCTAAGGACTCTACCATTGAACAATTTTCAGAAAACATTGGTCCTTTAACATTTTTAAACACATTGAACTCTTCCTATTGTTCTCCAATTCTAAAAATTAATTGACCCTTAGAGACATCAATGACAGCACCACATGTGGCCAAGAATGGACTACCCAATATGATGGGTACCTATTGATCACATTTAATATTCAAGACTAAAAAGTATGCAGGAAAAAATAGTTTCCCAACCCCAACTAGAAAATCATCTACCCTACTCACAAGATGAGTGAAAGATCTATCAGCTAACTGTAGTATGACTGTGGTGGGTTGAAGGTCACTAAACCTCAACTGTTGAAATAGTGAGTATAGGAGTAGATTAATGCTAGCACCTAAATCACACAAACAGTTAAGCTGATCAGAGTTTCCTAGTGTGCAAGGTATGAAAAAACTACCCGGGGCTTTCAGTTTAGATGGGATTTTCTTTTGGAGTATAGCATTGCACTCTTTAGTGAGGCTGTAAGTAGCACATTCTTCTAGAGTTTTTTTGTTTGAAACAATTTTCTTAAGAGATTTCAAATAATATGGGATTTGAATTAAATATTGAATGAAAGGAATTTTCACTTGAAGTTTAGAAAGGAGACCAAGGAACTAAAGAAGTTCATCCCTGGTGTTACTTTGAGGTTTCAACTTCTCAGGGAAAGGGATGGGTGGGGAAAAAAAATTCAGGACAGTAGGAATATCCCTCATCTCTTCCTCAAATTTTTCTTTTCCTTTATTCTTTTGATTTTTAGAAGAAGTTTCAGCTTCAGTTTCAGGTGACAGATTCAGATTTTGATCATTTTCATGACTTTTCTGTGAATTTCCAGCATGTGAACAAAGTAGATTTTTATTTCCAGATTGAATCATATTTTCATTTTGGGAATTTTAAGTTTCCTTTTCAGAAATAATTTGAGTATTAATCCCACTTATAGTTACAACAGCCATGGCATTCTCTCTAGGTTTAAGATTAGTGGTACTTCGAAGTCTACCTTTTTTCCTAGATGAAAAATCTCTAGCAAGTTGACCTAGTTGTGTTTCCATGTTTTTTATTCTAACATCAGTTTGCATTTTGTTAGACTCATATTGATTTTGATGTTTGGACAGTTGAGTCATGTATCTTTCTTCTTGAGAGTTGATTTTTTTCAAGATTATATCAAGCTTATAAGACATGTGATTATCATTGTTTCTTTGTACATTTGAAGACTCACCCTTTTGTTGATTTTGAAATTTTGATCTTGGTTGATTAGAGTAATTAGGGGTAGTAGATTGTTTAATTAATCTTTCATCTTTCCAGAACAAATTAGGGTGGTTCCTATATCCTTGGTTGTAATTATTTGAAAATGGATCTTCTTTAGGAGGCATTCTAGGACCATAGTTATCAAAGTTCCAATTCTATTGTTTTTGGGCTCGCATATCAAAATTAGGACAAAAATTTTCTATATGCCCAAACATACCACACTAGACACACTATTCCCTTAAAGATGGGTTGGTATTTTAACATCCAAGTTGATTAACAGTTTTTTTAGAATTCTGGTTTATTAAGGATTGAATTTGGTTAGTGATTTCAACAAGTTGATCTTGAGTTTCATTTATTGAACCAGTGTTTGGGTAAAGATTTCTATTGACTCTTTTTCTTCTTGAATTTTTATGTTGTGAATTTAGTGCAAGATTATTAAAAAAAATTCTAAGTTCTTCATCTCTTTTATCATTATAATTACCCCCATCAGCTTGATCAACTATATTCTATCCAGAGGAGGACAGCCCTTCATAGAAAGTATATATAAGAAGGTGTGATGGGAGTTGATGATGGGGACAATGACTAATAAGATCCCTAAATCTATCCCAAGATTCATGAAAATATTCTTCATCCTCTTTATAAAAACTAGTGATTTTTGTTCTAAGTTCTCCTTTAAGTCTTTGAGGATAAAATTTCATAATGAAAGAGTTATACACTTGATCCCAGTTTTTGAAAATGTTCTCATCTAGACTCAGAAACTAATTTCTAGAATTCCCTTTAAGGAAAAAAGGGAAATACTCTCATTCTAAGTTCATTTTCTGTGAGTCCTAGAAGAGGTAATTGTTGTACAGTGTTATAGAAGTATCTAATGAAGGCAATGGAATCCTCATTAGAGAGCCCATTAAAAGCAGGAAGTAGAGAAATGTGTGATTGTTTAAGTTCATAATTTTTGTCCCCAGGAGATAGTCTAATGGATGATGTATTGCTTGAAATTTGTGGGAGTTAAAACTCCCTCATCCTAGGCCTTTCATTTTCATATAATATTTCTGGTTGATTTTTATAATTGTTAGGTGTAAGAACTATATTATCTAAGTTTTCCATTTTAGTTTTGTTCCTATTTCTTAGAGCAGTGAGATGTTTATCTAATTGAAGGTTCAGAGGCTCTAATCTAGCACCATAAGCTCTTGTGCTCATACAAACAATAATAACAGACACTACTCAACACTAGAAATTCAGCAAGAAGTGATGCAGTTTTTTTTTAATTTCAAATTTTTCAATTTTTTAAAGATGTGTGTAAATGTGATTCTTTTTAGTTTTTTTTTAGAGTAATGGCTCAGGCCTTCCCCAGAAATAGTGCCAAAAACTTGACCTGAACTATCATTGAAGCTAGTAAAAGTTTAAAATTTATATTTCTACTAACTACAGTATATGTGGCAAGCAGGGTCGAACCCACAAGGAAGCTAATTTTTAACAACTTTACTAAAAACTACTTCAAAGACCTTACTATTGTCAGCAGTGAGATATATTTTTTTTAATATTTTTTTATTTTTATTTTTTTGTATTTTATAAACTATAAATTAGAATCATTCATTTTTTAAAAAGTTTTTGTTCAAACTGAGGCGTCAGTTCGGTTCGCTTCGAATCTTCTACAGCAGCATCGTTTTTCTCTTCTGTCGCTTGCGCGCCCCCATCTTCAGTGTTGTTCCTCCTTTCCCCGAGACAAAGCTACTTCTCCCATTTTGCCCCCCCGGAGCCTCCGCCTGTTCCCGGAACCTCTGGTGGAGCAGAGGGATTCGGTGCCTTTTCTTGCTCGTTTTCTCCATCTGGTGCTGGTCCGGCCTTCCAAGAGGTCGTGCAAGCTCGCCTGGCGCCGTTATCCCTCGTGGGTGACAGATCGGGGAGTGGGAGGAAGATTACATCTTTCCTTCTTCTCAAGATTTTCCTTCTCCACGGATCCGAGACTTCGGAACCGTCTTCTCTCTGTTCGGGGTATCCTCTCGCGCCAGCACCACGAAGTCGGAAAGAAGATAAAACGCTGATAAATGAAAAACAAGAGAGAATGCTCAGGGAAACCTCTAGTCTACTAGTTCAAAATGTATCTCCTAATATTGTGAATGTTACTGCCTTGTACCTATACAAATAAGTGACTTACTTCCCTCACCAGGAGTTAAGTCACGAAAATTGAAGATCTCAGAGTTCTCCACTCCAAGAAGTAAAACTTCCAGAAAATTGATTTAAACAGTCGACAGTACAAACTCACCTTGAGTATTGTAGTTTTCATTATGAGATTAATGTTTTTTTTATAAAAAATATACTACAATCAATCTCACCGAAAGATTGTAGATTCTTTAAATTCAGTGTTGTGGCACAAAATAGATGTATGTATTTAGAACTGATCTCGCCGATCAATTCTAAACACATTATAATGATAAATGATAAGAAGAAAAAGATACTAGTAGAACTAGAACTCTCCCTGAACTAAAAATTTTAGCTAGCTAACATGTTCATTATCACTACAGTACTAGTAAACATCATAATAACAGAGTTTAATAACTTTTAAAAGATAGGTAAAAAGAACTTCTCAAAGATACTCTGCTCCTGAGTTCCTTGGACTCCAGAACTACTCTTGGAATATCCAGGGTCTGCTCTGCTCCGGATCCTCTCATCTACTCTTAAATGTCTCCGAAAAATTGAATGTGTGATTTTTTTAAAATTCTTCGGGGCTCCTTTTAAATCCTACTGCTGCTCTGTTTTTAAACTCTCAGTAATCTGCTGCTCGTCACTGCTTTTTTTCACTGACTTAAACTGACACTTAACTCTCGCATCGCACAAGTGTGTTTTCTTGTGAACCACATGTCGCATTAGCTTCACCCCCGTAACTAACTCCTGGTGAGTTGGTTGAATGTACTTGTTTGCCTTTCAGGCTCCTGCATGTACCTGAACAGTGAAGTGCAATATAGAAAAATTAAAAACACAAAGAGAGTAAGTTAAATATTAAATATCAGTTAGAAATCTAATTGTTATTATTTAATAATAAATCATTTTAATTCATTTTAATTCAAAATATTAATTTAATTATTAAATTCATTATCTTAAATACCATAAAACATTATTTTAATATTAATAAAATGTTATTAAATATTACTTTTAATGATATTTTAGGTTATTAGGATTAGTGTTAAATATTTATCTATTTAATTATTAAATTAAAATTATAAGTAATTAGTGAAAATAAATTATTGAATTATTATTAATTTAGTTGAGTTAATTTTTATTATATTAAACTTATTTTTACTTAAGATTACTTAGAATAAAACGTTAAAAAATTGAATAAATTAGAATTTATTAACATTAGTTTAATTTATTAAGTTATTATAAATTATTTTATTTACAATTTAATTATTAATTATTTATTTAATATGCAACATTTAAATTAATAATTTAAATAAACTTAATTTAGAAGTTATTATTAATTAGTTTAATTTAACAAGGTTTTAATTTAGTTAATTAATTTAATAATTATGTTCAATTAAAATTAATAATCTTATATTTATTATTATTATTCATTCTTTTAGTTTAATCGTTTTATTAATATTTAGTTTAAGTTTTATTTAAGTTTATTTTAATTTAATTTATAATTTACTAATGATGTTTTATTTTATTTATTGGTTTTATAATCTATTTTATTATAAATTATTAATATTTATTTAATTTCTAAATTAATTATTTAATTTGAATTAGATTTTATTTTATTTTATTATTAGTTTATTAATTTAATTAGTTTTTTTAGATGTATGAAGAGGCTTATCGATGAGGAGCAGAAATGGTGAGGATTGTGTGGGAGGGCTAGGTGGCGGTGAAGAAACATAGTAACAGTGGACTTAGGCTGAAACGATGAGGACGGATAGCATTGAGGTTGGAAGGAAGAAAGAGTTATCAGTGAGGATGAGCTACCAGTGAGGTTGCTAAAGCGGTGAGAGTGGAGTTGTCAGCTACCGCTGGGGAACGGTAACTGCAAGGAAAAATGGAGTATCAGTGAGATTGGGGTAATGGTGTGGTAGAGGTATCAGTGAGGTAGAGGATACCGGTGAGGAAAAATATCAGTGAGGTTGAGGGTAACTGTAGTTGTGACAATAACAGTGTGAATGTGTGGCTACCAATGATATTTAGGGTCACCGCTACAGGATCAGTAGTTGTAGTAGTGAGAAATGAGTAATTGTGAGGTTGAAGGGTAATGGTGGCTATGAGATGCAATAAGTAACTATGAGGTTGAAGTATCAGTGAGGTAGAGCTACCAGTGAGATGACTATCGGTAACTAGGTTATGATAGTGAAATTTTTTAAATTAAAAATATATTAAATAATAATTTAACTAGTTAAAAATAACAACAAACTAATATAAGATATGCAGATTAAGATTAATTATACTAATTAAAAATTAATTAAACTAACAACAAAGAAAGATCAGATTAATTATTTTAAAGACTAAAAATACATAAATTACTATAAAAATATATATATTTAACAAATTTAATTATAAAAATACAAAAATACATTTATTTAATAAAAAGTGTAAAAGTAATTAAATAGAACATTAAAATTTATTAAAAAGGATGTGGAAAACTGTGTAAAAACAGGGCCACATCAAATTCCCCCACACTTAAGCATTGTTTTTCCTCAAAAAATCCCATGTTTTATTATCTTTGAAAAACAGTAAAATGTTTAATATGATTAAGATCACACTGTAACATGTTCAGCACTCAAAAACAGAGGACAAAACATAACAGTAGGCTTTTAGAAAATGAATTACTCATATGAATCTTTCCTATAACAAATACCCAAGGGTAATTAAGAAAGCAAAGACCATCCATCAAAGAAGATGTCATGCATCATACGTGAACCTAATTAATGATTTATTATAATCCAGGATCAGATTCTAAATCCAAAAATGAAAAGAGGTAACATATCAATGGAATTAAGACCTTAACCGAGGAACTTTGTACTTTGATTTTTCAACTAGGTTCAAAAAATAATTTTTTTTTGAATCACCTTAATGATACAACCTAAATGATTTAGATATAATCCAATTGTCCTCTTCTTCATTTGGAGTTCATCATTCCCCTCACCTTAATGAACTCATTTTTAACCCTAGACACTTTATTTTATTTTTCCCGATCCATGTTTCATTGTGCTAAGCACTATGCATTGCAGTTATTCAAGGTGAACATAGGGCTTAAAGTTAACAGAAATGCACCCAGCATATAGGGTCTCATAGACTCACCGTGGTATCCCAGATGCCCAAATTACTCATGTTTTAAAAGATTAATATCAAAAATCATTTGCATTGGCTCATTAAATCAGTTACTTTTTATAATTAAAGGATTAAAGAGTCCCCTAGAATCAGAATCAAACTTCCAGTTCCAAGGCTACGATCATAATTCCATTAAAAGGATACCCATATCACTTTAATAATTAGCTCCTAAACCGAATTTCCATCAAACCACTAAGAAAGACCACTCAGAAATCATCCAAACTCATTAATTTCAGACTCAAAGTAATTATTAACTACCAATCAAAGCACTATCCAAAGGAAAAACCCAATTGAGTACAGTGTAAAGATTAGAAATATAACATAATTTTGAAAAAAATTAAAAAAAAATTACAATAAATCTTGAGTTGCAGTGGGAATTGATGGGTTTTAAATTAAACACAGTTGAGCACCATAAAGAATTGAACCCCTCCCCTACACTTAAAACCCAACTTTATCCCCAAAGTTGACTTCCAAATGGGAGAAGAAAAATTTGACAAATAAGGTTCAAAACAGATTTTCAATAGAGCAGATTTAAAACATGTATAAAGGGTCTCAATGAATTTCAAAGATATTGTTTGCCAAAAATAATTAATTTACAGTAGGCTCACAAGAAAGCACATGAATTATCATTCAAATCCATAGATAAAGTTGTTCCATTAAAGTTCTAGAAATGACATGTAACTTGTGTGTAAATAGTGAAAAGGGTGAAAGCATTTCAAAGATTGGATTAAAATATATTTTAAATTAAGTAGACAAAGGATTGCCAAAAACCCCATAAAAACACAAAAAATCGATGAACATATTGTCAACCTGCATGTACCCCCCCCCCCCACACACACACACACTTAAGTTCAAGAAGTGGAAATATTTTAACAATGAATTTCAATTTCCAACAATGAGGTACATGTAGAATTTCTTTTTTCTAGTATAGTGACAAACAACAAAATTTCACACGCAGAATTTTTTTCAAATCACACAGGAGAAGAATAATAGCATTTAAAATGTAAAGAACTTCCCTTAGTATATTTTTTTAATTAATGCTCGAGCATGAAAATTACACTCCTTCACTAACACAATGATCATCACACATTGAATTCCTGAAATAAGAACCAGGAGTGAACAGGATCAAGAAGTTCACTAAAACAGAGAATAACATCAACTTATTCAAAAACAAAAATGAAATCAAGAAAAGAAGTAGAAATAACCATGGGTTTCCTCCCATGCAGCACTAAATTAAAAGTCTTTAGCCAGACTTTATTCAATACCACTTCCAAGAACAGTGAAGGCAGCCAAGCCCTTTTATTATCCCTCAAAATACAGTTTCACTCTTTTACCATTAACCAGTATGGGTTTATTTTCCTCACCAATAATTTCTAAAGCTCCATTCTTGAGAACTCTCACAATAGTAAATGGTCCAGACCACTTGGACTTCATCTTTCTAGGAAAAATTTCAAGTCTAGAGTTAAAGAGCAGGACCTTCTTTCCAGGTTTGAATTCTTTGGTTTGAATGATAGAATCATGAAAGACTTTAGTACTCTCTTTATAAATCCTTGAGTAATCAAATGACTCTCTCCTAATTTCATCTAGTTCACTTAGTTCAAGAAATCTACTCTCACCAGCACTCTTAAAATCAAAGTTCAGAGCTTTAACTACCCAATAAGACTTGTGTTTCAACTCCACAGGTAGATGACAGCATTTCCCAAACACAATCCTATAAGGAGACATACATATTGGAATCTTGAAAGTAGTTCTATATGACCATAAAGCTTCATACAATTTAAGAGACCAGTATTTCCTAGAGTTTGACATAGTTTTCTCAAGTATTTGATTAAGTTCCCTATTTGAAATTTCCACCTGTCCACTAGACTGTGGATGATAAGGAGTACCAGTTGTATGAACCCAGCCATATTTCTCCATTAAAGCTTTAAATTTTTAGTTCTTAAAGTGTGTTCCATTATCAATGATAAAAGATCTTAGGACTCTAAATCTTGTAAAGATGTTCTTTTTCACAAATTTTATTATAGAATTGTCTTGATTGTTGGGCAGTGCCACTGCCTCAACACATTTCAAAACATAGTCAACAGCAACAAGAATATGCTCATTCCCATGAGATGATGGAAATGGACCCATGAAATCTAAACCCCAGACATCAAAAATTTTAACTTCCATAATTCCTTTTTGGGGTAACTCCTGATTCTTACCCACATTTCCTAGCCTCTGAAATCTATCACTGCCAACCACAAAGCTCCTAGAATCCTTAAAAGAGTAGGCCAATAAAAACCAGATTGTATGACTTTTTGAGTAGTTCTTTCACCACCATGGTGACCTCCCCAAGGTGAAGAATGACAACTTTCTAAGACAGGCATCATCTCTTACTCAGGTACACATCTTCTAAGAATACCATCAGCACACCTTCTAAACAGTAGGGGGTCATCCCAAAGGTAATACTTAAGCTCATAAATGAATTTATTTATTTGGTTATTGGAAAAATTCTTGGGAAAGACACCTACTTCCAGGAAGTTGACAAAATCTGCAAACCAAGCAGAATGCCTGATAGAAATAGTAAGCATCTTTTCATTAGGAAAGGAAGAGTTAATCTCCCTAGAATTTTCAGATTCAGATTGAGTAAAAGGAAGCCTAGAAAGGTGTTCAGCAACTAAATTTTCAACTCCCTGTTTATCCCTAATCTCTAAATCAAATTCTTGTAACATTAGAATCCATTTAATCAGCCTGGGTTTAGTTTCTTTCTTAGACGGCAAGTACTTTAAAGTAAAATGATCAGTGAAATGATAACTTTTAAACCTAACAGATACTGTCTAATCTTCGCTAGAGAAAACACAACAGCTAATAATTATTTTTCAGTAGTGGTATAATTATTCTGGGAATCATCTAATAATCTACTAGCATATTACACCACATGAAGTTTCTTATCTTTCCTATGTCCAAGGACAGCACCTACATCCATGTCACTAGCATCACACATTAGTTCAAAAGGTAGTTTCCAATCAGGTGCAGTGATGATGGGTGATGTAGTGATTTTCTCTTTAAGTAGATTAAATGATTTCAAATAGTTTTAATCAAAATTGAAAGGTGTATCCTTGACCAGAAAAGAACACAAGGGATTAGTTATTTTAGAAAAATATTTTAGGAATCTCCGGTAGAAACCGGAATGCCCTAGAAAACTTCTAACACCTTTAACATTTACAGGCAGTGTCAATCTTTGAATAACATCAATCTTAGTAGTATGAACTTCTAGACCACTTTTAGAAACCTTATGACCAAGCACAATTCCTTCTGTAACCATGAATTGACATTTCTCCCAATTAAGAATAAGGTTGGTTTTAATGCATCTTTCTAAGACTAACTCAAGATTTCCAAGACAAGTATCAAAAGTACTACCCACAATGGAAAAGTCATCCATGAAAACCTCAATAATTCTCTCAATCATATCTGAAAAGATAAACATCATACACCTCTAAAAGGTGGTTGGAGCTTCACTCAACCCAAAAGGGAATCCGCCTGTAGGCAAATATTCCAAAGGGGCATGTGAAAGTGGTATTTTCCTAATCCTTTGGAGAAACAGGATTCTGGTTGAAACCAGAATACATATCTAGAAAACAAAAAAACTCATTGTCAGAAAGCCTCTAAAGAATTTGATCCAAAAAGGGCATTGGAAAATGGTCCTTCCTAGTGGTTGCATTAAGCCATTTTGTGGCTTTCCTAACTTTGACTTCTTCATTTTTTTCATTTTTAACTACAGTGAAACCTTCCTTCTTGGGAACAACCTGGACAAGGCTGACCCAAGAACTATTAGAAATGGGATATATCATTCCAGGGTCCAGCAGTTTAATCACTTCCTCTCTCACAACTTCTTTTATGTTTGGATTCAATCTTCTTTGACATTCCACCCTATACTTATGGTCAGGCTCTATAGGTATTTTATGCATATATAACGAGGGATTAATACCCTTGATATTATCTATTGTCCAAACTATGGCAGATTTAAACTTCTTCAACACATTCAACAATATTTTTTCTTTATTTTCATTAAGTTTAGCATAAATTATTACAGGCAAAGTGGAATTCTCACCCAGAAACGAATATTTAAGATGAGCAGGAATTGGTTTCAGTTCAAGAGTGGGTGGTTCTACATTTGAAGAAATACTCTTAGGCCTAGTAGGTCCAAGATCTTCAACATATCTTTTGAAATCAGTATTAAAAGATGAAATACTTTCAATTTCATGCTCAGATTTAAAAGTAATAGTGTTGCTATCCAGATTGGGCATTAAACTGTCCAGATTTTCCAGATCAGAATTTGACAAGTTTATCAGAGCATAATCATCTAATTGTCTTATAAGTTCTCCTTCAATATCATCAAGGCGTTCAGCAAGGTTGGTGTTAACAGGAACACCCTAATATTTATTCAAAAATCTCCTAAGTTTAGAAATAGAGGACCCTTCTACAGCAGAAACTGGACAGTTGTCCTGATCTGAAAAATTTTCTAGTTTTGGAGTTTGAGCAAAATTTTCAATTTCTAAAGTATATTAAACAGGATTTTCAGATTTACAAATGTTTTCTTCAGATTTTCCAACATTTTCAGTTGAGTTATCATTTTATAAGGACTCTACCATTAAACAGTTTTCAGAAAACATTGGTCCTTTAACATTTTTAAACACATTGAACTCTTAATGTTGTTCTCCAATTCTAAAAATTAATTGACCCTTAGAGACATCAATGACAGCACCACCTGTGGCCAAGAATTTCCTACCCAAGATTATGGGTACCTCTTGATCACATTCCATATCCAAGACTAAAAATTCTGCAGGCAAAAATAGTTTCTCAACCCCAACTAGCAAATCATATACCCTACCCATAGGATGAGTGAAAGATCTATCAGCTAACTATAGTATGATTGTGGTAGGTTGAAGGTCACCCAACCTCAACTGTTGAAAAAAGTGAGTATGGGAGCAGATTAATTCTAGCACCTAAATCCCACAAGAATTTGATATGATCAGAGTTTACTAGTGTGCAAGGTATGAAAAAACTACCTAGGTCTTTCATTTTAGGTGGGATTTTCTTTTGGAGTACAGCACTGCACTCTTTAGTGAGGCTGTAAGTAGAAAATTCTTCTAGAGTTTTTTTGTTTGAAATAATTTTCTTAAGATATTTCAAATAAGATGGGATTTAAATTAAAGATTTAATGAAAGGAATTTTCACTTGAAGTATAGAAAGGAGACCAAGGAACTGAATAAGTTCAGCCCTGGTGTTACTTTGAGGTTTTAGCTTCTCAGGGAAAGGGATGGGTGGGGGAAAAAATTCAGGAAAGTAGGAATATCCCTCATCTATTCCTCAACTTTTTCTTTTCCTTTATTCTTTTGATTTTTAGAAGAAGTTTCAAATTGAGTTTCAGGTGACAGATTCAGATTTTGATCATTTTCATGACTTTTCTGTGAATTTCCAGCATGTGGACAAAGCAGATTTTTATTTCTAGATTGAATCATATTTTCATTTTGGGCATTTTTAGTTTCTTTTTCAGAAATAGTTTGAGTATTAATCCCACTTCTAGTTACAACAGCCATGGAATTCTCTCTAGGGTTAATTTCAGTGGTACTTATAAGTCTACCTTTTTTCCTAGATGAAAAATCTCTATCAAGTTGACCTAGTTGTGTTTCCATGTTATGCATTATAACATCAGTTTTCATTTTTTCAGACTCATATTGATTTTTATTTTTTTACAGCTGATTCATGTATCTTTCTTCTTGAGAGTTGATTTTTTTCATAGATCAAGCTTAGAAGACATGTGATTATCACTGTTTCCTTGTACATTTGAAGACTCACCCCTTTATTGATTTTGAAAATTTGATCTTGGTTGATTATAGTAATTAGGGGTAGTGGATTGTTTAATTAAGCTTTGATATTTCCAGGACAAATTAGGGTGGTTCCTATAGCCTTGGTTGTAATTATTTGAAAATAGATATTCTTTATGAGTCATTCTGGGAGCATAGTTAACAAAGTTCTAATTCTCTTGTTGTTGGGCTAGCATATCAAAATTATGACAAAAATTTTCAGTATTCCCAAACATACCACACTGAACATACTATTCCCTTAAAGATTGGTTGGTATTTTGACATACACGTTGATTAATAGTTTGTTTAGAATTCTAGTTCATTAAGGATTGAATTTGGTTGGTGATTTCAGCAAGTTGATCTTGAGTTTCATTTATTGAACCAGTGTTTGGGTAAACATTTCTATTGACTCTTTTTCTACTTGAATTTTTATGTTGTGAATTTAGTGCAATATTATTAAAAAAATCTAAGTTCTTCATCTGTTTTATCATTGTAATTACCCCCAGTAGCTTGATCAACTAGATTCTGTCCAGAGGAGGATATCCCTTCATAGAAAGTATCCATAAAAAGGTGTGATGGGAGTTGATGATGGGGAAACTGCCTAATCAGATCCGTGAATCTATCCCAAGCTTCATAAAAATATTCTCCATCCTCTTGATAAAAAAAGTGATTTTTGTTATAAGTTCTCCTTTAAGTCTTTGAAGATAAAATTTCATAATGAAAGAGTTATACACTTGATCCCAGTTTTTGAAAATGTTCTCATCTAGACTCAGAAACCAATTTCTAGAATTCCCTTTAAGGAAAAAAGGAAAGACTATCATTCTAAGTACATTTTCTGTGAGTCCAGGAAGAGGAAATTGTTGCACAATGTTATATAAGTCTCTAATTAAGGAAAGGGAATCCTCATTAGAGATCCCATTAAAATCAGGCAGTAGAGAAATGTGTGATTCCTTAAGTTCATAATTTCTGGCCCTAGGAGATTCTCTAATGGATGATGGATTGCTTGAAACTTGTGGGAGTTGGAACTCCATCATCTTAGCCCTTTCATTTTCATCTAAGAGTTCTAGTTGATTTTGATAATTGTTAGGTGCAGGAACTCTATTATCTAAGTTTTCCATTTCAGTTTTGTTCTTATTTCTTAGAGCAGTGAGATGTTTATCTAATTCCAGGTTCAGAGGCTCTAATCTAGCAATATAAGTTCTTGTGCTCATAAAAATAGTAATAACATACACTACTCAATAGTATCAATTCAGCAAGAAGTGACACAGTTTTTTTTATTTCAAATTTTTCAATTTTTTAAAGATTTTTATAAATGTAGTTTTTTTTAGTTTTTTTTAGAGTAATGGTTAATTCCATCCCCGGAAACGGTGCCAAAAACTTGACATGAACTGTCGTTGAAGCTGGTCAAAGTTTAAAATTTATATTCCTACTAACTACTGTATATGTGGCAATCAGGGTCGAACCCACAGGGAAGGTGATTTTTAACAACAACTTTACTAAAAACTACTTTAAAGACCTCACTATTGTCAGCAGTGAGATAGATTTTTTTTAATATTTTTTTATCTTTTATTATTTATTTTTTTTATAAACTATAAAGTATCAGCATTCATTTTTTTAAAAAAATTTGTTAAAATTGATATGAAACAGTAAACAGCTACAAACAAGATGTAACAAAGAAGATAAAACGCTGATAAATGACAAACAAGAGAGAATGCTCAAGGAAACCTCTAGTCTACTAGTTCAAAATGTATCTCCTAATCTTGTGAATGTTAATGCCTTGTACCTATTCAAATAAGTGACTTACTTACCTCACCATAAGTTAAGTCACAAAAATTGAAGATCTCAGAGTTCACCACTCCAAGAAGTACAACTTCCAGAAAATTGATTTAAAAAGTCGACAGTACAAACTCACTGTGAGTATTATAGTTTTCATTATGAGATTAATGTTTTTTTAGAAAAAAAGATACTACAATCAATCTCACCGAAATATTGTAGATGCTTGAAATTCAGTGTAGTGGCACAATACATATGTATGCATTTAGAAATGATCTCGCAGATCAATTCTAAACACATTAGAATGATAAATGATAAGAATAAAATGATACTAGTAGATCTAGAACTCTCCCTGAACTAGAAAATTTAGCTGGCTAACATGTTCATTATCACTACAGTACTAGTAAACATTATAATAATAGAGTTCAAGAACTTTTAAAATATAGGGAAAAAGAACTTCCCAAGGATACTCTTCTTTTGATCTCCTTGGACTCCAGAACAACTCTTGGAATCTCTAGGGTATGCTCTGCTCCGGATCCTCTCAGCTCCTCTCAAATGTCTCCAAAAAAGTGAATGTGTTATTTTTTTTAATTCTCCTGGGCTTCTTTTAAATCTTTTTGCTGCTCTGTTTTTAAACTCTCGGTAATCTACTGCTCTTCATGGCTTGTTTTCACTGACTTAAACCAACACTTAACTCTCGCATCGCACACGTGTGTTTTCTTGCGAACCACATGTCACATTAGCTTCACCCTCGTAACTAACTCCTGGTGAGTTGGTTGAATGTAATTGGTCATGTTTCAGGCTCCTGCATGTACCTGAACAGTGAAGTGCAATATAGATAAATTAAAAACACAAAGAGAGTAAGTTAAATATTAAATATCAGTTAGAAAGTTAATTGTTTTTATTTAATAATAAATAATTATAATTCACTTTAATTCAAAAGATTAATTTAATTATTAAATTCATTATCTTAAATACCTTAAAACATTATTTTAAGATTAATAAAATATTATTAAATATTACTTTTAATGATATTTTAGGTTATTAGGATTAGTGTTAAATATTTATCTATTTAATTATTAAATTAAAATTATAAGTAATTAGTGAAAATAAATTATTGAATTATTATTAATTTAGTTGAGTTAATTTTTATTATATTAAACTTATATTTACTTAATATTACTTAGAATGAAACGTTAAAAAAATTGAATAAATCGGAATTTATTAACATTTGTTCAATTTATTAAGTTATTATAAATTATTTTATTTACAAATTTAATTATTTATTATTTATTTAATATGTAACATTTAAATTAATAATTTAAATAAACTTAATTTAGAAGTTATTATTGATTAGTTTAATTTAACAAGGTTTTAATTTAGTTAATTAATTTAATAATTCTATTCAATTAAAATTAATAATCTCATATTTATTATTATTACTCAATATTTTAGTTTAATTTTTTTATTAATATTTAGTTTAAGTTTTATTTAAGTTTATTTTAATTTAATTTATAATTTACTAATGATATTTTATTTTATTTATTGGTTTTATATTCTATTTTATTATAAATTATTAATATTTATTTAATTTATAAATTAATTATTTAATTTTAATTAGATTATATTTTATTTTATTTTTAGTTTATTAATTTTATTTAGTTTTTTTAGATATGTGAAGAGGCTTATCGGTGAGGAACAGAAATAGTGAGGATTGTGTGGGAGGGATGGGTGGCTGTGAGGAAACATGGTAATAGTGGACTTAGGCTGAAACGGTGAGGACGGATAGCATTGAGGTTGGAAGGAAGAAAGGGCTATCAGTGAGGATGAGCTACCAGTGAGGTTTCTAAAGCGGTGAGAGTGGAGTTGTCAACTACTGCTGGGGAATGGTAACTGTTAGGAAAAATAGAGTATCAGTGAGATTGGGGTAATGGTGCAGTAGAGGTATCAGTGAGGTAGAGGATACCAGTGAGGAAAAATATCAGTGAGGTTGAGGGTAACAGTAGATGTGATAATAACAGTGTGAATGCATGGCTACCGGTGAGATTTAGGGTCACCGTTACAGGATCGGTAGCTGTAGCAGTGAGAAATGAGTAACGGTGAGGTTGAAGGGTAACGGTAGCTGTGAGATGCAGGAAGTAACAGTGAGGTTGAAGTATTAGTGAGGTAGAGCTACCGGTGAGATGACTATCGGTAACTAGGTTACCGATAGTGAAAATTTTTAAATTAAACATATATTAAATAATAATTTAACTAGTTAAAAAATAAAAACAAACTAATATATGATATGGAGATTAAGATTAATTATACTAATTGAAAATTAATTAAACTAACAACAAAGAAAGATCAGATTAATTATTTTAAAGACTAAAAATACATAAATTATTATAAAAAATGTATATTTAACAAATTTAATTATAAAAATACAAAAATACATTTATTTAATAAAAAGTGTAAAAGTAATTAAATAAAACATTAAAAATTATTAAAAAGGATGTGGAAAACTGTGTAAAAATAGGGCCACATCAGCCTTAAATTCTAGTAATAAAACCATTTTTATGGTTTAAAAAAATTATAATATGTATATTGAAACTTATTTATTTCTCTATAACTAGTATATACATAATATTAATTAATAAAAAAACTTGTGTGTGATTATTGAAAAAACACCAAAACAATCCAAACAGTTATCGTTAACATTTTATCCAATAAATCATCCTCATATATAGAAAAAAATGATATATAAGACCATTAAATATTATGTAGGTTCATTAATAACATATAATTTCAATTCTAAATAACTATTCCCATTTCACATGATCTTTTTTTTATGTATACAAGTGAACCAATCATGAAAAACAAGGAAACAAAAACTTTCGAATGACGAAACTAAATATTATAACTCATCAAAAAGACAATAAATGAACTTAATAAAATTATACTGAATAAATTAATTTTTTAATAGTTTCTTAATTAAATTATTAATTAATCTAATTTCACTATCCTTAACGTTAAGTACAATTACAAAATGATTTTAGACATAAGGTAAGGGTTTCTTCTCGAACGTCTATTTTCCTTCAAGATACGCTTTCTCCATCTTTACCCCCAATGTAATTCTTAGTTATTATTATTTACTCCTACATTTTTTTGTATGTTAAAAATATATTTATCTGACTCAATTATTCTTTATTTTATAGAAAATTAAATGTTTTATAAGGTTCCCTTTTCAATTCCCCCCAATAAGAAAACCTGATTAAAGGGTACTTCCCAATTTATTACCCATTTTCAAGTATGCTCCATAATCTATTTTAAGAACCCAATATTTCTCTAAAATCACTATTTTTATCATAAAAACTATCTTATCTCTTTTCTTGTTTTATATAAACAATTAATCCTTTGTCTGTATTAAAGACTCTTTTACATTTTCCCTTAAACCACACTAAAGTGGCCCATTTCTAAAATTTCTTAACAACTATTTTAACAAGTTTTCACTTCATTTGGACATCATTTATTCCTCAAACATAATTTTATTTTCCTTGAATTTTATTTTCAGGGATATACTTGGTTATAATCTGATTTTATGACAAATACAAAGTAATTTTCCAAAAGAACTCTTATTTCCAAAAGTAAAAATGGTATTACTCTCAAGATTTACTCAGTGGTTTTATTAGAGTGTTTTCATGTTTTTCAAACACCCTCTATTGAATATTATGATTAATTGATATTTAACTCTTATGTTACCATCTACCATATTTTATTAAATGGTTTAGAATTACTTTTTGGGGATGTACTATCTTGATACCATTTTCCATATTACTCTGGATGGTTTATTATTATGTTTGGGGAAAGTTATTAATATTTCATATGATAGTTTTAATATGAATGTATATGTTGATTGGGCTTTACCCCTTTTATATGAGGAATTAATTGTACAAAATAAGTGATGGTCTAGGCCCTCTATATCCCCTTTATACATCAGTAGGTCTCATGAGACAAACTAGACTGGGTTTTTACCCATTTATGTATGGTGTCTTAGCTGAATCCTTAATGGTGTGTTTATGATGTCTAACATTATGCATCCCCTCATAATGATACTATTAATTGATAGTCCATGAGATTGTTCGACTAGTAGAATATCCATGGTTAGGTTTCTTTCTCATGTAATTATTTATGAAATTATTTAATCATATTTTATTCCTGTCATATTATACTCAAGATTATGTTTTAATGGAATGTGTTTTTAGTTATTCACAATGCCTTATTGTTTATGTTTATTTATGATAGATTCCACTATATTTTTCACCCTTACTGAGCATCTGATCTCACCTCTTATGTTTTATCTTTCCTTGGGATGTGAAGATGTATATTATGAATGACTTACAAGGATAATCTAGGAGTTTATGGATGCTTCCAATGGTGTTGCTATGTTGTTTTTCCTTTCAAGTTGTAATATAAAACTTATGTTTGTATCTATTTTTCCAAAGCTACTAAACTATTCAGTCCTTTGGGATGTGAATTATTTTTTATAGTACCAATGTAATTAAGTAAGTAATTGTCTCTAGAATACTAGGGTTAGGGTCTTCACATTCAGTTCAGGTCACTAGTTCTGAGGCAGTACCTCCAGGTGGGGCACTAATTAAGACACCACCCCTTGATCAGCTCGTCATGCTAGTATTTTAGGCCAAGGATACGCATGAGCTAAGTGTATTTCATTAATTCCAAAGGCATAAACCTCTAAGGTATCAGTGTGATCCATACCCCTAGGAAACTGATGACAGGATCAAGGTAATCACACATGTTTTCCACCTTGTGAGGAAACCTCCCAATCATATGGTGGTCCTAGCGGTGAAACTTCTACAGGGTTATTCCATGAGATTTTGTAGTCTAGTGATGTAGACCCATGATGAGGTGATGCTCACTTGGGTAGAGTTTGATTGGATCTTCAGGGAAGATTTTTACCTAGCCATGTTGAGGTTAGTGCATTTCCAGGAGCTTCTACGGCTTTGGTAGGATAGAATGACCCTGGAAGAGTACTCTATGAGGTTCAAAGACTTGTATAAATACTCCTTAGATATGGTTTGAGACTCGTTCTTCATATCTCAAACCTTTGAGAAGGTCCTCCACAGAGATGTCCGAGAAGGTGTGGTTTCCTTGTGCCTTACCACTTATACAGGGAACTGGAGTGAGTTATAATAGTAGAGAGATTCATGGTGGAGGGATGAGAAAATATGGATCGTGGTGGTGGTCATGAGGCTAGGACATATACAGTAGTTATAAAACATAATATGATAGGATCGTGGCATAGTAATCATACCCATGCCCAAAATCGGGCATGTGGTCATGTAGTGCAAGAGTTTCACCAAGGATCAGGTTGTCCACAGGAGAGTTAGCATTATGCTTTCAATGGACAGGGAAAACTTTCTAGAGATTTTCTAACCCTTCGTGTTGTTGAGAGGGATCCAGTCGATGGACCACCCTTATAGAGGCACTGTTTAGAGAAGGGAGTTCTACATAATGGTGGATGTGGAGGAGGAGCTAGGAGGGCAGCAGGAGGTGGTAGGTATTTTGAGGTGTTTCCACCACCACCCTTAGGTGGTCCATGCCTGGATCAGGGAGCTAGAGGATGGGGTCTAGGATAGTTTTAGGTCATAGAAGCCTTTAACTTGGAGGCTATGAGGATGAATAGAGGTATTCTCTATGTGATTTTTACTTTTTGTAGTATTAATTGTTAGACATTGTTTTAAGGTAATATTTTTTTCTACTTCTTGCTAGAAGTTTAACCGGTGTGAAGAAGGGTGTCAGTAGAACCTTGTGTGGGTTTTGTTTGATAAAGATTTAGACTCACGAGAAAGAGGGACTCTTTTGCCACCGAGATGAATTTGTTTTGACGTGATTAAAACTTTGTGGGTGCGTTGGTGCCACCCAAAGTTGATAGTTTTGAGGTGTGGAGGACGAGTTCCTTAGACTTGTGTGTTTGGGGTGAGGTTGTGCACTAGAGTTTCAAATCAGGTCCTCGCACTATTGGTGGATCTTTTCTTCTTGACCCGTATGCTTGGAAGCCCTGGTGGATGGAGATCCTTGTATAGAACCATTCCTTAGTGGAAAAATTAAACCCTGATATGTTTATGAAGTGTGGATTGGTTTCCTACCATCCATACTCAGCTGGGATTCCACTAGTAGGTGTGGTGAAATTTCTGGTTTGGTGAGTTGTGTTATAGTCGGGGGTTCACAGAAGAAGGTCCTCGTAAAACCCAGTGTTTACACATGGGCAGCCCTATTATTTTTGTTGGTACACTCACGTTCTCAGTTTCAACCTTGAATGAAAGACTCTTAAGGAGAATATTGTGGATTTCATCTAGGGGTGGATGATAACTGTAGAGTTACGTTGGAATCTGCATCAAGTTAGTGAGGTGGTGTACCTCTAGAAGCCTATGACTACAGATGGACCACAGTGCTTGGTGTTTTTCCACCCAATGCAGCTAAGGAGGAATGTGTTGCTTATTGCAAGAGGTCTACCTATTTGGAGCTGGACGTGGGTGTGTTTGGGCCTTATTGGTTCCCCTAAGTACGTGATTTTAAGTGGTACAAGAACCCTTAGTGATCTCACTAGCGTGGGAGTTCCATTGGAGATCTTGGTTTCTTTACCTTGTTCCTAGGATTTCACTTTTCAGGGTGAAAATACTTAAGGTGGGTAGAATGTAATGACTTGGGTTTTGACCTATAATACTATGGAATATTTCTAAGAATATTTTTGAAACTAGGCACTAATTTGGTGTGGTATTTTGGGTCCCAGAGAGCCTCAGTGTGTTTATTTTAAAAAATATTAAATATATTTTGTCACGTACATGCAGTTTCTCTTGAAACATGGAATAACTCCTGTGCAGAGTCTCGAATCTGAAATTTGAAGCCACAGTTGAGTTCAGAACTTCATTTTTACCCTAAGTGTGATATAAATTTTGTTAGCGTTAGTTGTTCAGTTGGAGGTGAGTTGACTGATATTTGAATGGTGAGATTATTAATTAAATGAAATTTAATTAATAATTTAACCTAAACTATCCCCTTCCCCTTAGTTGCGCATGACATAGGATAGATGAGACCCTCTCCTCTCCCCCTTTGATGAATGGATAAAACTGAGGTGAATCGAAGTGAAGAGTTGTTTCTGATATCTGTTCTTGGCGTCAATCATCATTAGGTTAAGGAGAAACATGATCCGGGCATCATTCAACACCTGAAGCTTCATCGTTTCTCCATTAAGTTAGGTGGATTTTATTTTAAGTCTTGATCCCATTTTTTATCTATTCTTTTAAGGTTTTATATCCCTATTACAATTTCTAAAGATCCCTTCTAGGTCAATCCGCAGGTTTTGGGGTAAACCGGGGTGAATCGGGTGACTCATAGGGAAATTCCCATTGGAATTCCCATTTTCACAACATGTAAACCAGTGAGACATGTCGTGTGTTCTTCCCATTTGGGGAAGATTAATTTTGGGGACTAAACATCATGTGTCAGGGTTACACTTCATGTAGTGACCCTATGTTGTGTGGAAAAAGGACATGGTCAGGGTAGCTATGTGATAGTACATGGTGGTGTTGAACTACACAGCCAAAGTACATGCGAACAGGGTTCTATACATGGACATGGGAAAACTAAATATACAAATAGCCATTTATCCTAGACACGTCATGTTCCTGGTGGTACACACTGTGTGTGAGGCACGAATAGTCGATCCGTGTGGAGGAAAAACATGGTCGGGGCCAGGTGAGGGAGTAAATTCTATGTACATCATATACATTCCATGTACTCCTACATGGATAGCCAATTAGTGTAGATGGGGGACATGAACAGGTGTCGGGAGGGTTCACATGTCGTGTGGACCCCATTGCATGTTGTGTACTCTCCTTGGGATCTTCTTTAAATCTTCCGCCTTGTGTATCTCCTTCTTCAAAACTCAGATTTAGGATTTCCAGTAGCCTATCCTAAGTAGTTTTCCATGTATAATAAGATGGTGGCCTCCGTGGTGTCCAATGAGATAAGATGTGGAGTGTTTTGATCATGATTTTGTAGTAATGGTTCTTAACTTGGTAAGTGATCAGGGTGGATCACTAGGTTGACGTTAGGGTAGGTACCCTTCCCCATCACCTTAAGATATGGTTATTATGGACTCTTTAGGCTAGTAGAAAAGTGCTCCCCTATTGTATCAGGCTGCGAGTCCCCTACTTGTGGTAGTTTTGAAATTTTAGGTATGATAAGTGTGACACTCCTTTCAGTGATTCTTGACCGATGATGTAGATCGGTGTGGTTTTTATAGAGAGATGTTGGGACTGGTACTCCCCTATCACATTAGAGTGTGAGTTCCCCTTACCTATCTACTTAGGTAGAGATGAAACTCCCCACATCATGGGTGTGGGTTCTCTACCCATGTGTTATTTCTCTTAGGGATGGTAGTCCCCTATCATAATAAGGAGTGGGTTCCCCATATTGTTCGTTTATTTAGAGACACCACTCCCCTACCATTCTAGGGTATGGTCCCTCTATACTCATTGGTTAGATTGAGTAGGTACTCCCATGTTATACCGGGGTGTAGGTCCTCTATCCGTGGAGTAGGTACTCCACTCACATGTTAGGGTGTGGTCCTCTATATATGATGTATAGATAGAGTGGGTACTCCCCTATCGTGTTAGTGTGTAGGTACTCTATCCTTGGATTTGGAACTCCCATGTTGTTCTAGGGTGTGGTTCCTCTATACGTGTTATTCTGGTAGAGTTGGTACTCCCCTAATGTAACAGGGAGAGGAACATCTAGCCTAGGGTTTGTACTCCCCTGTCTTATTAGGGTGTGGGTCCCCCATAGTGATCATGATGGAAGAGTGGTACTCCCTTGGAATTATAGGGCGCGGGTCCTCTATCAATGGATATATACTCCCCTTTAATATTAGTCTATGAGTCCTCTAAAAACTGAGTATTACTCCCCTATCGTATTAGGGTATGAGTCCTCATTTATGGAGTAGTACTCCTTGGACTTTGAGTAGTGGTGGGGAGCATGTCCTCTATTAGAGTTAGAGATCCTTCAACTATTGAGTATAGTTACAAGGTACAAGTAGTTTCCCCCTCCACTTACTACATGCGATAGTTCTCCCTTAATGGATTTAGGTATGACCACTTCATACAGGAGCAACAATTGTTTTATGGGTTAGTTAGGAGAAAGCACTCCCTTGACTACAAGGCAGTGGAAAGGTGTGGTTCCCTCCATTCTCTCTCATTAGAGAGGATGAACATAGTGTATAGTTTAGAGAAGTTCTACCTTAATTGTATACAGTGGTTAGGGGTAGGCCTCTCTACTTAGGTTCTTATAGCTTTGCATAGGGTCTAGATTAGCTTTGAAGGGACCTCTAGTACTAAACACTAGAGTTTGACCTAGTTAGTTGTTCCCAATAGAGCACTTTCTCTCATATGTACCACTAGGAATGGTAGTGTTGTACCTGATGGAGTGTATCTCTCAGATGGATTCCATCTAGGATGGCAGAGCTTGTGGATTGTGTTCTCTTAGTTGTATGTTACATTTTGAGCCTCAAGTAGAATCTTGTAGCTAGCTATGAGGTCAGTACCTTATGATACTTAGAGTCTAAGACAAGTATACCTGGGTGATTCTGGTATTCCTTGTATTTTTATCATGTGTTTGGGTTAAAACCCCTTATGGACTGAGACGACTAGTCATGTTCAGTCGAGGATGGTTTGAGATGGAGTTTCTCTCTCGATTGGGTTCCCTCTGGCTAGTTCGAGTGGATTGTTTCCTTTAAGTTGCCCTATTTTATTTTGGGTTTTTTGGGTGCCTAATGAGTATTATTATACTTGAACCATCATGAAATTTTTCCACACATGTTGTGTCTTGCGCAAACCATAGGCCTTTCAAAAAATTCCCTAAAATAACCAAGGTAGGTGGAGTTTAGTGAGCTAGACCGGCTGAGGTGTTTACTGAAGCTGGGCTGAGGAGATTTTTGAAAGTTTATTTTGATAGTGATCCCCTCCTTCTAATTATGTTAGATGCTTTTATTTACAGTTTTTTGTGGGTGTGTATTTTTCCATTTTATGCTTTCATTACTTCTATTATACTTTGGTTTGGGATAGATTCATGCATGCATTTTTATTTTTTCGCATTTTATATCTATACATTATTTTGTAGAGGTATTTTTAGGTGAGTTCATACAGGTACTTTATGAAAAATCTTCCCATATGTATGATATTCCTACTCAGTGCTAGTCTCCATCCCTT
This sequence comes from Viscum album, assembly GCA_963277665.1. NCBI lineage: Eukaryota > Viridiplantae > Streptophyta > Magnoliopsida > Santalales > Viscaceae > Viscum > Viscum album. The sequence goes on along the minus strand of OY728125.1, from coordinate 164,932,081 downwards.
GGTCTATTAGAGGTGGGCTTGGGGAGTTACATCCTGAGCCCCGTTGGGTTGGTTCATGACATGTTTTAAAGAATGATCTTAATATTCTTCATTGATTTATTAAATTCATCATATACCCATATTCTAATTTTATAAAATGGTTTAAAATGGATCTTATTGTCATTTTCCAAACAAGGTACTTTTTTACTTTTACTGAAAGTCTAAAAAGAATGTTTTTTATCTTATACAACATGAATGGAATTCCCCTCCATTATGAATCCTCAATGATTTAAATATTACTTTATAAGTTTAAAAGTTTATTTTCAAATAAAATTGTTTCTTTAATATGTGTGCAGTTTTTAGATTTTAAAAAAATGATTTTAAAAGTAAAAAAAGGGAATTTTTATCAAGAAATATTCTAATAATATCTTTAAAGTATTTTAATCTATTTCAATATCCTTTATTTAATCTTATATTGAGGATGTACTCGAATGATGCCATTCACCATATTTATTTGGATGGTTTATGATCAATTTAACTGGGGAAAGTATTAATGTTATTTGTGACTAGTTCTTCTAATACTGGAAGTTACTAATTTTTTTAAGGCATGTTTATTAAGGTGTATTGTATATTTATATGATAAAACCATTGACCTTAGTAAGTAATGATATGAGCCTTAAATATCTTTTCAATGTAACTTTGGGTCTCATAAGACAAACTAGACTGGGTTTTTTCTGATTACTTACCCATTTATATAGATGTTATAGAATAAGGCCTTGACGGTATTTTCAGATGCCTTGGCCAAGGCCTTGACGGTAAGTTTCAGTTTTCTAAAATTATGAATTCCATAATTATAAAATTAGTTTTTGATATCCATGTAATTATTTGATTTTTTATTATATCCATGGATGATTTTCTAGTTCATGTGATTATTTATATGGAATTATTTTGACCATCATTTATTATTTCTATATTATTCATGCATTATTAGCTTCTGATGTATGCATACCCTTTCTGAGAATCTGATATCTTCATTTATTTATTTTATTTTCCCTAGGATATGAATAATTTTTTTGTGAATAACATCAAGGATGAAATAATGATTGTATTATATATATTTTATATTTCTGATGTAACATGGGAATCAGGTTTTTATCTAGTTTTTTAAGGCTACTAAACTATTTGGTCCTTTGGTATGTAATCTCCTGCATCTAGTGCCAATGTAACAAATTAACCACTAGGTCTAGGATATTTATGTTAGGATCCTTATAGTTGGTATCAGAGTAATTTTAGTAGAAACCATGGGAAATATATTTATGAAAACATGTATTAGGGAAGGTAACCCTGTGACTGAAATTTAGAACATTCCCAAATAAACCAAGTTTATGATTCAGATATTATCTATGCATAAATTATTTTCAATTTATGTTAATTATTTCACTGGTTTTGAAATTATACATTATTATTCATAATATTAGGATATAATCTAGTATATTTCATTTTTTATAAATGGATCCTAGTAAAAGTAATGGGAACTGTGTCAATAAATGTAATTCATGTAGGGATTACCCTCTGAGGCAAGATAATGAAGTTAGATCTTGAGCTACAGTTGGATTTGTAGATACAGCTAGATATGAATAAATTATAATTATATTGGGGTAGCTGACTCAAGTTATCACCAATAACCTTACCTGTATGGAACATCCTTTTGATCCAAAAAATAGTGTAACAATGTTAGACCACTTCATGTGCTATCAATATCCATCAATTAATGGGACTAAAAATCCAGTTATGGCTAAGAAATGGATAAGTTCTTAGAGAATATATTCCTCACTTTGTGAAGTATTGAAAGGGAGAAGGTTTTTATAACAATTTATCATCTCTCAGGGGATATGGATCAATGGTGGTCATTGATTCAAAATACTAAGGAGGGGGAGGAAACAATGAGCATGTAATGGAAGTATTTTAAGGAACTATTCTTGGAAAAATATTTTCCTCATTAACAATGAGAGGATATGGAAAGTAAATTCCTAATTCTAAAATAAAATAAAGATAAAAATTTTGCTAAGTATGAATCTAACTTTACATGATTAGAAAGGCATGATGTGGACTACATACATAATCCAAATAGAAATATTGATCATTTCTTTGATGGGATAAAGACAATCCTTTAAAGGTAACTACTCTCTAAATCATTCTCATCATATGAGGATATAGTATCATGTGCTATCAATACAAATAAATAATTATCCAAGTCTCATGGATTTTAATTAAAGAAAGAGAAGAAGTGGTCAGAAGATAAAAATATAGATAAGGGGAATAAGAGAAAGAAGGATTCTCCTACATGTGATAACTATGGAAAGATACACCCTAGTACTTTCTTGAAAGGGAATGGGAGTTTGCTTCAAGTGTGGATAGAAAGGTCATCAGGATTATGAATGAAAGGGTAAGAAAGAAACCTATAACATCCAATGTTTCAACTATAATGGTATGGGGAACTATGAAAATGAATTCCCCAAACATCAAGGAAATATATTTCAGAAGAAACAAAGGGATCAAGGTCATTTGTATACTATTACTATAGCCAAAGTAGAATGATTAAAGTGGTTGTGTATTTTGATTCAAGATTTATGTTTTGGATTCAAGAATTATGTTGTATAATTATTTTATCAATGATATTATGGTTATAAGAATCATGAAACATCAAAGTATTGATCTTAAATGGTTTTTCTTTAAGGATTTGAAATCATATATTGAATAGTATTGATAACCAAGAAAAGTGATTTTGTAGTAAGGTGATATTATTAGAGAACACATGAATAAGGGAAATATAACCCTTAATATGTTCATGAAGCTGAGTCAATAATGTTTAGTTGGGATAAAGAGAATATTTACATTAAAGAATCAAATGGGGTAGTGTTGGTGACCATAAAAAATGTTAGTGATTTTATGAAAAAGTAATTTTTGATGGAGTTTACTACATTTTTTTATTTTTATTAGATAATATGAGATTTTATTTAAATAATAAGTAGAGAGTTAATTATTGTAAGCATTCATGTTTTCATTAAAGTTCTATGATGATTCAAGTTATTACCATGTGATCAAAGTACGTACATGTGATATTAAGAGTTACTTTATGGGGGATTAATGATAAGTTGATTTTGAAAATTTAGTGACCTTATTACTAAATTTTTTGATTTTTGAATTTGGTCAGACATATTTTGGAGGAGCCTTAAGGTTAACTACTTATTGAATGGATTGAGATAAACTTTTGATATTATTATTTTAGGTTAAAGTATGATTTATCATATTGGATAACCTGTGATAACCATTTTGGTTTTGGTAAATGTTCATAGGATAAAGGAATGAATTATGGATCTTATGATTTGTTAAAATATTATTTTAGTGATTTACGCATAAAAATTTTATCTTAAATATCCATTTCTAGGCATAATATATAAAGTGAAAATTGATCAAATAAAAACCAAAGGATGAGATTGTGATTATGACATAGAAATAAATTTTGTAAGTTTATTTTATAAAGTTTTTAATATAGATAGTAATAGAATCCATCGATTTGAGGAAAATTATTTTGAAATAAAAATGTTATTGGTTTAATTTTATAATCAATAAACCAATAGTCTTTTTAACCCATCATAGATTTATGGTTTTATAATGGTTAACTTTATCATGAAAATGTTCTTTATTACTCTTTATTAATCCTTGGGTGTTAGTTTTCCCTTTTGTGTCTATATTTTCATTTAACACTAATGTTATCTTATTTAGAACCTTGTATATGTTTTATTCCAAATGGACTTCTTATTTATCTTTCCCTATTTTTAAGAGGAGGTTTTATTAATCCTTTTTACGATGTGTTTATTCCATAAATAAATTTTCATATGTCAAAGCTTAATTATTGAACATAGGTTTAAATTTTTAGGATGTGATTTAGGGGGAGAATGTATCACCCTGATATTTTAAAAGAATAAAATTATTTTTTATAGTGTATGTGACACGCAACATTAATATTAAACGAACTATGAAATATTACTATTTAAATATGATTATTATAAACTAGTTGTTGAAGTGGTGGGTAAGAATAATATTAACCAAATTAAGAAATATATATGATAAACATACTCAATAAAAATTCATTGATTAATTATTTAAAAATAAATACTCAATTTTCACTAAAGTTGTTTTATGCTTCAGAAATACATTTTCTTCAAAAATAATTTTTATTGATTTTTGTGAGAAAATATCATAATTAATTTCTATAACTTCTATAAATTGTATTTTGTAAAAAATATAATTTTTGAAAAATCATATCAAAATTATCTGAAGGTAAAATTTTCAAATTTTTATAAAAAGGTTTATTTTACAATGAATAGTAAAAAATACCATTTTTTATTGAAAATTGTATTATTGTTGCAAGAATTTACAAAGTTCCATTTTTTAAAAAATTATTTAAAACTAAAATTATGTCTCTTATATTATAAATAGTATAATTAATTGAATTGGAATCAATTTCATGATTTAATTTAGTATAAAAACATGTTTATACATAAAAAAGAATTTCTTTGAATAATATTTTTCATCGTGTTTTGTGTGTTTATTTTAAAATTGATTTCTTACACTTATAGAAATTTAGTCTTGAAAAATGGAATTCATATTTTTAATTGGGAGGTTCAAATTTGGTAAATAGGTTCCTTTTATATTTGGTCAATATGAATAGTAACTATGGTAAAATTTATCACCTCAGTAAAGGGTAAATCAGGTAAATCGAGATTATAACTAAGTGATAAGCTCACAATATTTCATAGTAATTATTATTTTATAAAAATAATTATACCCTTATCACCTTAGGGACAAAATTTATATGTTTAATGGAAACTTTTACATGAAAATAACCAATATAATATTTAAATCAAATAAAGTTACAAAATGTCACTCTCTTAGTTTTAAATATCTATTATGTGTACACATAAAGAAAAAAGAACTTTAATAATGAATATAAATATCAATTTTTTTGCATAATGAAATTATCTTTATGATGATAATTTATTTATAATTTTTAGTTATTATATAATTATCATAAATTCTTATGCAACTTTAATATATTATTTATTAAATTAATAGAAAAATAAAATAAATGATATTAAAATATTAAAAGTGATAAAATTTGAGTGATTTATAGTGTTAAAAGAATTATTTATATTAATATGACATATTATTGATGTGTAAATGAATTATATTTAAAATACAACTTTGTCTTTATGTATTTTAAATAAAATTAAATGAATTGTATCAAAATTGACATTAATGATAATTAACCAAAATAATATTTCATTAAATTATTTAAAAATCATTATAATATTAAAAGGGAACAAGGGGGTAATATATGGTTGAAAATTTCATTCTTTTTACATTTATGATTCAATAGTTAGCTTATATGTAAAATTATAACCCTTTAAGAGTGAAAAAATACATTATCATGATTAATGTTAAAATAGGTTAACTGAGGGGTTAAACCAAAGGATAAGGTTTAAAACACCACAAAAACCTATCCAAATTTTCTTTGTCAAGGATATTTCAAACATATCCAACCAATGTTTGAATCCATATCCATTTGGATTCATTTTTCTTGATAATTACTTTATTATAATTTAATATTTTATGAAATTCCAAATATGCCCCTCACCTCAATTATAAAAGGGTGCATCCTCCCTAAATTATTTAAACCACATTAATCCTTATAGATTAACCAAAACCTTAAAATAACTTCTAAACTTCCTTATCTAGATTTTAAAGGTGCAGGTCATCCCAAAATACTAATCCCTGGACCCTTAAAGGACTTCTTTCAAAGGAGATGTAATCACCTTAACCAATCACTTTCTTTTTACTTCTTCGCCTCATCTAAATATATTATATTTATCATAAAATTATAACTTTGGTATCCTAAATATACTAAAACGTTATTATTATTATGAAATAACCATTATCTTCCCTCTTTCTCATTAAATGGGAAGTGAAGGTATCGCTCGTGCGTACGTACGGCTTACCATCTCCATGCAACAATACAATTCAATTTTCACCACCATATTTCATGTATGGTTATTATTATGGGTTAAATGATTATATGTGATAATTATAAAATAATTATATCCTTATAATTAAAATTTCACATTTAACATATTACCTTCCAATCCATTAGAAAACGATAACGTCGCTCGTGCGTACGTGTAGACAACCACCTCCATGAAGCGATGTGATTTTTTTTAATTTCTATTTTACTTGGATGTATATGATTTATATATATGATTTATATGATATAATAATGATTCTATAAATGATAATTATTATTTAACTTTCTTTCATTCCATCCTTTGAAAAAATAAAACAACCTTCATTTGTATGTACGACTTACCATCTACATGAATGGTGTAATTTATTTTTATATAAATAACTTTTAAAGATGACCCTGAATATGTATATAATGAATATAAATGATAATTATATCATTATTAAAATTTTGGAGATGATAAAACCATTATCAAAGTAAAAGGACCAAAATTACCGAACTAAAACATACATGAAAAATGAAGCAGTTATCATCTGAAAAGGTGATTTTAAAAATAAATTATTAACAAATAGATGATAAAATTTTATAAGAAAATAATATATGGTATGATATATTTGAATATGGTTATATAATATATGTATAATAAATCTAAATTTATTATATATAATATTTGAACACACGTGAAGGAAGTCATATCTGAGGTAAGAGTTTATTTCACAATCTCATCACTATTTAGAATTGTTTATGTTAAAGTATCCACTAGTAAAGTATTTTATTCCATATACATATTTTATAAAAAAATTAAAGAATTATCTTAATATTCTCCAAATGATTTATTAAAGACATTGTATACCCCTTATAATGTCTCGACCCGGATGCCACAAAATGGTTCCCCAAGCCGATTCGCCACAAGACCTCATGTGCACCTCCTTATATGCCAGAGGATGCTGACTAACAGTAGGGGTCAAAGGTGGAACTATGATGAGACTATAACTACATATCAGAGTGCACAACTAGAAGTAAATAACCAAACATCATACACATCAGAGTATGCAGAAGAATAAATAAACTGAAACTGAAACATGTTGTAATAAAATGAAATACAATGAAGGCTTTAACATCCATGCCATACATACAACATCGATCACCCATTGGGATAATCACATATACAAAATAAGAAACTAAAAAATAAATACATTAGGACCTACTGTCAAATCTGTTCTATATCACATACCTGATCTCTATTACCCTATCGAGCTACTTAAGCTTAATCATAAAACTACACACGAGCATCCCGCTCAACCATGAAATCTTGGACCTCAACCTTATCCATCATGCATCTATGATCAACCTGAAAGAAGACATAAGTTATTCATGAACACTAAGGTGAACATAAAGTGGGTGAGAAATAAATCTCAGTAGTCCACCCCCAAAGATGAACTTATAAACTGCTTCCATAAGTGCATGATCATACAATATGCTCAACCTAGCTGAATCATAAATGAAATAAAAATAAACTAATAAAACCACCAATGATCCTTGGTTCCCTTACCTCAATCAACCATACCAACTTCATCCCATGATGGTCATCTGAACAGTATACCATCGAGGTCACAGGTCGACATACAAGGAGAATCAGTCCAAGTATCCAATCGGGATTCATGACACAATGTCCGAACATCCCAACCATAATTCACAAAGTCCATTGGTCAACATACAAGGATCCTCAGTCCAAGTATCCAAATAGGATTTGTTACACCATGTTCGGCCATCCCAACCACTAGTTCACAAGTCAGCAAACACAGAAAATCAGTCCATGAATTCAACTGAGACTCAAAACATCTTGTCTGGCCATCCCAAACTTTAGGTTACAAGTAGGGAAAAAAAGAATAATCAGTTAATGAATCCAACCAGGACTCAGAACATCATGTCTGTTCATCCAAAACTTGATATGGAATTCCATGTTTATACCCTTGGTTTTAGGAGCGTTATCCCTTACCCTAAAAAAAATAGTGCATTAGGGATTATAGAATCAATCCATCATCCCAAAACCATTTTTTATAGGTTATAAAACATAGAGAATCAATCCATGAATCCAAACAGTATTTGGCATGTCATGGTAGACTATCCCCAACCAACCATACATAAAAATAGTAGTCCCTATATCATCAGTCTGACACTTATACCATATAAAATGTAGTGCCTAGAGCATCATTATATAAGCTAAACCATGTTGTATACCACACATGATCAAAGCCTCAGTACAGTATCTAAAACTATAAAAAAACTATTGATTCAAATAAGGAATTTCTTTTCTAACCACAAATCATAAGGGCGTGGGGAATCATATCCAACCTACCCATACTTGGATGTGGAGCATCACATCAGACATCCAAAACCATAATTATGGGACCTCATTTCCACACTCTCGTTCCAAACATCCCATCTTAGTAACCCAGGATCCAACCATGGCAATTTTCTCATTTCATAGTAGCTCTACAGTGTAAAAAAATCATCAAACTCAAACAAATGATAATCATATTAAGTTTTGGAAGAACATCCATACCAATTTCCAACATATCATCCTTAATAGATTTTACATCACTTCAGGTCCCAAGGGGACACCTGTAACCATCACTATCCAAAAAATAGCACCCACTCAGGGTCATCCTAGTGATCGAGTGCTCACCTAGCTCTCAGAAACAATATGTACCCAAAATCATCCCACTCTGGATCCTCAGAACTAGCACTAAAGTAGAGGCATTCCTCATGAAATCCTCTTTATTAGAGCATAAGATCAAACATCCCTCTCTCATAATGTATTCACAACCAAACTCTCAGACCAACACTCGTCACTCATGGGGTCGCACATCCCAAAAAACCAGTATCTAGCAAGTCACGTCCTCACAATAATCAATAGCATTAAACCCCATAAAGTAGAATGGCCTCCGGTCCGACCCCACTCTGAGCAACCTGATGTTTTCACGTACACCAAACCTATCCACCGCCTCATGTCACAACTTGGCCTCACTAACCCAAGAAAATCCCATAACCAACACCAAATGATATTTCCAATAGGCTCATAATACATCCTCTAATCATTCTCATGACCCTCTCCCAAGTCTAATCTCATGTATTACTCTCAGGAGATAGCTGAACCCACTTTCTTCGAGGAAAAAATCACTATTTTAACTTACTTTCCCCCCAAAACACCTCTTAGAAGTCCTTAAAACACCCCAAGGGTTCCACCATCACGATATACTTGGAAAAACATTCATATTAGACTACTAAAAAGTATAATTCTAACTCCATGGTATAAAACACTCAAACCCCCCATTACTGGATAAAGTAAATGGTGTGTACTTCTGAGTACGCAGTGTATACTTATCCAATGGCCCGAATGCCTTCAAATTTTTTTTATTATTATAAAGAAATCCCCCTTTTAAGGGATGAAGGGGGGAAACCCTAATAGAAATAATCAACATAATACATTTCAAAACCCTAAAGTCAGGTGAGATAAACCAAACTAACAACAAGGAGTTACCCCTCCCCAGCAAATGATCGTGAAAAGCTCTCCACCGGTGCAAGGCTGAATGAAAAGAAAGTGTCCTGTGTCAAAGCACAGGCCCGATCCGATGACTTACGCCATACCCTCTCAAATGTACAAATCCATAAAGCACTGCAACGATGAATAGATAGCTCTGGAACCTTCTCTAGAGCCTGTTCCACATGGTTGAGTCCGAGAGCAACACCGTACCAATAGGTCTCGCAAGCCCTTCCATCATTCTGAAAATAAAAAACCAAAGAACCTCCAACCTCAACCATCCTAGGCCAACCCCACCATCCTACTCAGGACACTCCCACCACCGTATCCATAGAAGTCCAGAAGGCAGTTCAAAAAACATGAGATCAAGGAATCATCACCTAGGACTGGATGACCCAACCCCACGCTGAGGGAACGTCGTTGATAAGGGAATTTGAGTCTTCCTAAAACAGAAATGCTGCTCTGGGCATAGATATGCTCCGATCAGAACCATGATGCACCCTTATCAGGTTCCGGCACAAGCTTCACAGTGATAAGGAGTTCATAGAAGGACTATTTATGTTGAACCAGGGAATCCACAGAGATCCAGCCAGAGAACAAGATCGCAATAACACCAAAACAACAACCATTCAAAAACTCACAGGATCTAAGGAGAAAACCTCCCCCCTCCGTAGCATTGTGGATATGTCCTAGAGCTTCTCTCCAGCAGACCATTGGAGCACTACCTAGACACGATGATGTTGAACATTGAAACAGGGGACCCAGCCTGACCATCGAAGCAACGCCGAGAAGTGAGGCACTGAAGACTGAAGCCCCAACGAGAATCGTAGATGCTGATCATGGCACGACGTCAAACCCGTGTTGAGTTATCCGTCGAAGCCCCACTGAGAATCGTCGTCGCCGCACAAGCACTAATCCCCACCGAGATGGTGATGTCGATCATGGCACGATGTCGATCCCGCACTGAGCCACCTGCCGAAGTACCACCGAGAGCTAACCCCACCGCACAAGCTCGATGCCCACACGGAGTACGTAGCATATACTCTCAAACCTTTACCTGGCCATGTAATTCTACATGGCCAGAGTAGACATAGGGTCTTCCCTTGTACTACTATATGGTTAGGGCATACAAGGGTTATACACATGTACTACAGCATGACTATATACCCCTCGCATGGGGGGTCTTCCCAATTACATGTCCACATGGCCATGTCCTACCACATGGAATGTACCCATAGTACACAGCATGTAGTTTCCAAAACTTCATCATCTCATATACTCTGCCACGTGGTCAGATACATGGCCATGTACTACTATATGGTGTTTACATAAATTATATAGTGTGTACTTCTAAAAATTATATCTTATTCAAATGGTAAGAACACATGGTGGGTATTCTTAAAACCACACATTGTGTAGTCGGGGTTTCCAAATGGGAAACCCCCTACAAACCTCCCAAAACCCCCCATTTTTTCCAAAATAAGCACAAATCGACCCTCACATGGTCCTTAGAAATCATAATAGGGATTTAAAACATAAAAACAACTGATCTACAGGGATTGGGGCATAAAACTCAAAAACCATCCAACCTCATAGTGTAAATGCCTAAGATTTGGGTCTAAATATGCTCATGGAAGCCATTACACCTCGATCTGGTCCCACTATCCACCATGGATGAAGTTTGGTAGAATATCCCTACCCATTCCCTATTTGTTTGATCATTGCACGCAGGGAGAAGTCCTTACCCTTTCCTTACATGCATGGGAAGCCAAATGGGGGGATCTTTTAATTAATTTAATTAATTGACTGATTAATTAATTACCCTTTTTAATACCTAACCTGAGTCCCAAAACCCAAAGCAAGTTTGTACCTCACTTAGGAAAAAATCCCAATTAAAGACTCAACTATGGAGTCAGAATCCTAATATGATGATTCATTCAAAATATATCTCCACTGGAACCCACATAAATAATTTAATATTTAATTAATTAAATGTTAAATATTCTGCTAAAACTAAAATGGATCAGAATTCCACCAAACTCCCATCATAGGGTAAACACCCTATTCTGGGACCAACAGAGTGGTCAGAAAAATTATATGAGATCATCTTCTAATGGAAAGAGACCATTTTACTCCTCACAATCACCCAAAAGAAAAAATTAACAATTCTGGTCAAATTTAGAATATAAGGAAAACTAGGGTCTTTACAATCTCTCCGCCATAACCCTTATCATCCTTGATAAGCCTTATTGGTTTTCAAACCACACATCCTGACCCACACAAAACATCAACTCAAGCTCAAATCATTGTGTTCTACTCGGAGACGCCAACCGAGTTTCTCTACATAACTCCTAAGATAGTTTGTATAAGCCATCAAGGTCCAAGCCAATGCTTTCCACCATCCATAAACCATTAGGATAGTGCCTAACCACCCCTGTCCATCCTAATATGTCACATCTTCATTTAAAAATCATCATCAAACTTGTGGTTCCCCCCACCATAGAACTCATCCCACAACTATCGATTCCAGTACATGATGCTTCCCATCATTAAAGTCACTTTGAAAACACATCCTTAGTGGTCCACTAAACCGTTTGAATTGGTTTCCACTGCAACATTGACCCTAACCACACAAGGTTCATATCACCATGATTGATATGGTACTCCCCACTATAGAAGTATCCTTATTATCTCCTCACAACCAACCATAAATTCCACATCCCATGCCCCACACACAACTAAACCTCAGAACTGGACATGGCCATCTCGCTCTACCATAGCAACAAAACAAAACATTAACAGTTTACCATTCCTGGCATCTGAGAATGACACCCATGGTATTTTTTGATATTTTATCCATCACATAAACCTTAATCATAGAAATATGTTGGTTCCCCCACCATATATCTTCACACACACCGCTCCATGAGTGAAACCTCCCAGGAGTCCCCTTATCAACCTAAGGAAATGTCTATATAGCATAGAATATAGTCGATGATCTCTTAGAATACTCAAGATAGTGTCAAGATATTGGGAATGATCATCTTTAAACTGTGAGTATATTAATATTTCATTGATTAATACCACCACAACCTCGGATATTAAAAAACATCAGAATTTTATCCCATGGGCCCCAATTCATCATGCCTACAAGCCTCTAATAGCACCCATAATGATTCTCATACCACTCATGATTTTCTTCCTAACTCAAGTACCTCAGACATACACTCTAATAAAATCTGATCCAAAAGGCAAATGATGCAATGTGTCACAAGATCTCATATCTCAAAGATTCCATAATCACATTACCATTACACGCTCTTGTGTAACCCAACCATAAAACCTTCTCTAACTCCAAAAAGTAAACTCTCATGAAAACTTAACTCAAAAGACCTAACCATGAAAACGCGAGCACTTCATATGCTCCTGATCCAAATCAAAACCATTAGGCAAAAATTTCATGCACTGTCATTTTCTAATCTAGTCACCTGAATGAACCTACCTCTCTCAAACCCAACCACAATCCTTGGGTACAAACATAAAAGTGATCCTTCTAAAAAATTAAAGGAATCCAATGAGCCTAGCCTCAATCCCAACTGCACCTATCATGCATCATTGTTAGAAGTCCAAATCATCCACCTATACCTCATTCATCTAAGATCACACTCAGCTACCCCTGAATAGTCAAATTACACTAACACCCTAACTGAAATCATGTCAAAGAAGGTCTCTACTCATGGGGCATCAAACATGCGCCCGTCCCAATGGAACACAATGTTAACAGGTAAATCACCCATATCTAGGATCTCACATATGAAAAACCTCATCTACCAATCCAACCTACCATAATCATGGAACCCATCCTCTTCGATAATCTGCACCTCAGACCGATCCCTGGAGAATTAATCCACACAACCAACCTCAAACAAAAACTACCCACCATGTTCTCTGCACCTACTGTGCACAAGGATCGTACCAGCATCCTTATTATCAGACATTTCACTCTAGATCCAAAAAACATTCCATCATAAATAAATCCATAAAATCACACACTAGAAGTACCATAATATGTAGATCCTATATTCTTAACATGATGCTTGATACACCTCTTACCCTTAAAGGCCAAGAGTCAAAATCAAATCCCATTCCTCTTTCCAATGGGATAAGAGCCTAAAATACATCATAAATTGTCAAATCCAAACAACATGTGCATCCCTCTAAGTGAAAATCATATACAACCATAACATCTCAAATCCAAAACATCAATCCTATCCCCTGGTAACCTGAACTTCCTAACGGAAGAGGTGTTTGCAATGCACCAATCTGGTATCCATCTCAAGTTCCGACACATTTTTATATCTCCATTATACCAAACCCCAAATAGTAAAATAATAGGAAAGTAATTTTTCTAATACCACTTTGTAACATCCAAACCTGGATGCCACTAAATAGTGCCATGATCTGGTTTTTCAAAATACCTCAAGCATGCCTCCACGTACTCCAAAGGCTTCTGAATCATAGTGGGGGTCTAAGGTGGAAATGTGAGGAGACTATACCCCCATATCAGAGTGTATAAACAAAAGTAAATAACTAAACATCATACACATCAGAGTATGTGAAAGAATAAATAAACTAAAACTAAAAAAATTTGTAATTAAATGAAATATAATGAAATCCAGAACAGTCATGCCATACATAAAACATTGATCTCCCATAGGTCTAATCACATATACAAAATAAACTAAAAAATAAATACATCAGGCCCTACTCCCAACTTCGGTCCATATCATATACCTGGTCTCCAGTACCCCGTTGAGCTACTCAAGCCCGGTCATCAAACTCCATGCGAGCATCCCACTCAACTATGCAATCCTGGACCTCAACCCTAACTATCATGCATCTTTTCTCAACCTTAAAGCATATCTAAGTTCTACGCACAAACTGAGGTTCACATACAGGGGATGAGAAATAAATCTCAGTAGGTCACCCCCAACGGTAAACCTATAACCAACTGCCATAAGTGCATGCTCATGCAATATTCTTAGCCTAGATGAATCATAACTAAAATAAAAATAAACTAATAAAATCATCATTAATCCTTGGGTCTGTGACCTCAATAAACCATACCAACTTCATCCCATTCCAATTATATGAACAATATATCATAGGGGTCACAGGTCGACATACAAGGAGCATCAATACAAGTATCCAACTGGGATTCAAAACACAATGTATGACCATCCTGACCATAATTCACAAAGTTTGGTGGTTGACATAAAAGAATCCTTGATCCAAGTATCCAACCAGGATCTAGTAAACTATGTTTGGACATCCTAACCACTAGGTCACAAGTTGGAAAACACAGATCATCAGTCCATGAATCCAACTAGGACTCAGAACATTATATCTGACTATCCCAACTTTTAGGTCACAAGTCAAAAGACACAAAGCATCAGTTAATGAATCCAACTGGGTCTCAGAACATCATGTCTGGCCATCCCAACCTTGATATGGAAATCTATTCCCATACCCTTAGGTTCAGGAGCATTAGTATTTCCACTAAAAATTATAGTGCATCAGAGAGTGGATTCTCAGTCCAACATCCCAAAACAATTTTTCATAGGTTATTAAACAAGAAGCATTAGTCCATGAATCCAACTAGGATTCGGAACATCATGGTCAACCATCCCAAACCAAACATACATAAAAAAAGTGGTGCGAAAAGCATCATTTTGGCACCTGACCATATAAAATGTAGTGCCTGGAGCATTAATCAAGCCCCTAAACCATGTAATATACCACACATGACCAAAGCCTTAGTCCAACATCTCGAACCATAAACAAACTATAGATATAGATACAAAATGTCTCGTCTAACCACATATCATAAGGGCGTGGAGAATCATGTCCAACCTACCCATCCTCGGATGTGGAGAATCACATCAAACATCTAAAACCATAATTGTGGGGCCTCATGTCCACACTCTCATCCCAAAAAACCCATCTCAGTAATCCAGGCTCCAACCATGGAAATTAGCCAATTTTACAATATCCCTATGGAGTAAACCAATCCTCAACCTCAACTAATCAAGAATCATATTAAGGGTTAGACGAATGCCCATACCCATTACCAACGTCTCAACCCCAACGGCTCACACATCACTTCAGGTCCTAAGGGGACACCCACAACCATCACTATACAAAAACCATCACCCACTCAGGGTCACCCTATAGATCTAGAACCCACCTAGCTCTCTAAAACAACATATAACCATAGGAATTCCACTCTAGATCCTCATAAATAGAACTAAATCTGAGGCATTACTCATGGAATCCTTTGGGTTAGAACATAAGTAGAGATATCCCTCTCCCAATCTGTGGTTACAACCAAACTCTCGGGACCTCTCATCACTCACAGATCACATGTCCCAAAACTTATTCTCTAGAAAGTCATGGCCTCACATTCCTCAACAACAGTAAACCCCATAAGGTAGAATGGCCTCAGTCCCAACCCATTTCCAAGAAAACCTAGGTTGGCACGTACACCCAACCTATCCACCACCTCATGTCACAACTCTACCCCCACTTACATGGGAAAATCCCACTCCCAACACCAAATGAGATCTAAAATGAACTCATACTACATCCTCTAATCATTCTCATGACCCTCACCTGGGTCTCATCTAATTTCTTACTCTTAGGAGAGAGATGAACCCACTTTCTTGGAGGAAAATATCACTATCTTAACTTAATAACCCCCAAAACACCTCTTAGAATTACTCAAATCACCCCAAGGGTTCCACCATCATGATCTAATCGTAAAAACACTCAGAATGGACTACTCACAAGTCCAATTATGATTCCAAGGAAGAAAACACCCAAAACCCCCTTACTGGAGAAAGTAAATGGTGTGTACTTCTAAGTACACGGTGTGTCACGACCTGTTCCACGAAAGCCACAAAAAAGGAAAAACAACCAAAATAGGTTAATGAGAATGAATCTGAGCATCCCTCTCCCATGTGCTCTCCTGGAGGTTCCTGTGCTACCAGCAAAAGCACACCAGAGGTATCGACCACCCACAAAGGACTCGCTACTGTCAATCCTCAATCTCTACTGGAACCTCTGTAAACGTCACCCCATAATAGAAGTACATATCACCGTGGTCGATGATGTGGGGTGGGTCTTACATGTATCTAATTAGCTGGGATAGGTGGAGAACGTCATGCACCCTCTCAAACTACGGTGGAAGAGCCAAGTGGTATGCTACCTCACCTATCCTCCGAAGTATCATAAAAGGACTGATAAACCTCAGTGATAACTTACCTCCTCGGCCAAATCTATGAAAACCTCGTCGAGGTGAGACCCATTGAAAGACATGGTCACCATCCTTGAACTCCAGAGGTCTCCTTCTTCTGTCGGCATAATATTTCTGCCTACTTTGTGCAGTCTTCATCCGCTCCTGGATAATCTACACCTTCTCTGTGGTATCCCATACAATATCTGGCCCCATGAGTGCTGACTCCCCTAGGTCAGTCTAGCACAAAGGTGATCTGAAAGGCTGGTCGTACAGATCTTTGAAATGTGTCATCCCAATAGTGGAGTGATAGATTTTGTTGTATGCAAACTCCACCAAGGGAAAGTGATCCTCCCAGCTGCGACCGAAGTAGAGGACGCAAGCATGCAATATGTCCTTGAGGATATAAATAGTCCACTCAGTCTGGCCATCCGTCTGAGAATGGAAAGTGGTGATCAAATGAAGCTGCATCCCAAAAGCCTCTTGTAACCCCTTCCAAAGTTGGGAAGTGAAACATGCATCACGATCGGAGAAAATCTTTAGTACCCCCGGTTTCTGGTAAGTAACCTTTATTTTATGATTTTTAAGTATATAAAGCATTTGAGAAGTGGTTGGGAAAGTTTGGAAACTTTTAAAGTGTTAAAGGGGAAAAAGGTGGTGACGCACGGGCTACGCACAGTTTGCCAAACCATGCAGAAGCCGTGTTGGGTAGTCACCTTGGACAAGTATGACCGCACGGTGTGCGCACGGTTTAGGAAAACCATGCGTGAAGACCATGCAGAGCACCCCTTCCAAGTAGGGATTCACCGCATGGTTAGAACACGTTTTGACTAACCGTGTGGACTAACTGTGTGAGTATGGATGGCTGAGGCAGGAGCTAACGCACGGTTAGAGCACAGTTTGTCAAACCATGCGAACTAACCATGCAGTCACTTAAATTAGATCCTTAAAATGTGGATATAACGTGTTTTTGTCTCTAAACTCCTTTTTTAAGCCCCTAAGCGGCCCTAACTTGGGATGACTCTCCCTTGAAGGTTGGAGAACCTCTCCCAAGAGTTCTGGAGGCGATCCGAAGGATTCTCTTGGTGAATCGAAGCCGGTTTCTTGAGGTATGTGATCGTTCTCCTTCGTTCTTGATTTTTTTCTTAGATCTCCTTCTTCCCTCTTGAGGGATCCTTAGATCTACGCCTGGGGTGGGTAGATCCAAGGTAGTGGATGAATTTTAAGTCGGGTTTTGGTTTTGTTGGCACTAGGGGAAGGAATCTAAGAAGGATTCTTGGAGAATCGACTCGGTTTTGTTGGCGTTCTTCATCCATTGGTCGGTTTTCGCCTATTTTGTTGAGGTAGGTGGCTTCACTCTCGATTCCTCTTTCTTAGAACTTGAAGGCTTAGATTTTAATTGATTTCCTTGATTGAAACGGTTTGTTTATTGGCTATGAAAATATGGTTGAAACCTTTTTGAGTAAAGGGTGATGGAAATTGGGTGTTTTTGGAAAGTGTTGATTTTAAATTGGTTACGGTTTTTTTTTTGCATGAAAAAAATGGTTTTCAATAAAAGGTTTGATGTTTTATTGAAAGGTTTTGAACACACTTGGTTTTGGTATGGATTGGCATGGGTTGTGGTGTGTGTTCATATGCATTGGGATGGATAAGGGCGAGAAGTACCCCCATCAAAAGGTTGGATGGATAAGGGCGAGAAGTACCCCCATCAAAAGGGATGGATAAGGACGTGAAGTACCCCCATCAAGGTAGTCCACTAAGTGATGGCTTAATGGAAAGATAACTCACCACTCACGAATATAGGGAGGTCCAGTTTTCATGCATGGTAGTTGTGTGGATTTTTGAAATGAAATAAATGTTCCAAAATGGAAATGTGAATTCGATTGTAAACCTTTCTTGGTTGTTTTTCTTGAGAAAGATGGTTTTGTTGGAAAATAGTTTTGACATGGAACTTATTATATTTTGAATTTTTTTGGAATTGTTTTATATAAATTGTTTTATATAAATGTGCTAACATGTTTTATCCTAGAGGCATGGGTTGGGAAGTCATTGGGGAAAACCTACTGAGTTTCATTACTCACCCCCTGATTTGGCACGTTGGTGCTTTTGTAGATGTCATATACCGGGATGTTGGAAAAGGTAAAGTGTCGAATGTTTATAGCACTACTTCGTGACACTTGGGCTGGTCCGTGATGTTGGATCTTGGAGTTGTGGAGCATAGATTTGGGTTGTTGTCTTGTTGTCTTCTAGTTGTCTTTCTGCTGTTTACTCTGATCTGGTTTTGGTTTCCACTGTTTTACTTTGGTTGGTTTATTATGAAATAAATGGATGAGTTGTATTCTCTTTTATCATGCATCATTTAGTTGTTGGGTTGGTTATGGTTGTTGGTTCTGTGGTATGTTCTAAAAGGGTAAATCGTCCCCCACTTGTTTTTAAACCCTTCGGCATTTTTTTCCAGCCTTTGGCACCTTGGGGATGTCGCTTAAGGCCAAGTAATGACTTGTTTTATTCTCAAGCCAATGAGGATAAGCGATTCATTACAAATGGTATCAGTCTGGTCCTTCCTTTGAGGTACAAATGGTATCATCTTGTTCAGTCCTTGCCTAACAAGTGGTCATTAATGTTCTTGGTCTTTGAGTTGAAATTCCTTCTTGTCTATTCCTTGGGTTGAAATCTTATATAGGAGTAAGATTGTCGGAACTTGAAATGTATATCATAAAAGGATGTAGCTAACCCGTTTATGCTGAACTTCAAGTTACCAGGGAGTTGGGTACATAAGTGTTTTGGATACACTTCTAGAATGTTGGAAATATCATTGTCATGGGTTTAGCCAATGAGAGGAGCATGACATGCATTAGAGGAATGACTTCCCACTAGAAGTGCATATATCATTTTGATAAATGGTTTATGATTTGATGCAAAAGCGTGGTTTCTGAAAATTTTAAACTTGTTTTCAAATGAAAGATTTTGAAAATAGAATGGTAGATGTATTTTGAAAAAAATTGATTTTCAAAAGAAAGAAAAGTTTTTTTTTCATAAATGGGTAAAGGTGGAAAAGCTTGATGTTTGGAAATCAATGTTGTGATAGTGATGTGATAGAAATTGAAATGCTAAGCCTTCAGTTGTTAGGAAGTGAGACTAACGGCGTGCGTTGTTTGTATAGAAAATGGCACCCGTTAGGCATCGAAGAAACCAAACGGAAGAGGCTATGGAGAATGTGGTCGCACCTAAGCTACAGGTGAACCAACAGCTAGTCCAAAGTATAGTTCAAGCGTTTCAAGCTATGGACATGGGGAATCGGAGGGATGAGTCAAGGCATGTAGACCATTCCATCTAGTTCCAGAAGCAGAATCCACCCATCTTTTGGGGTGATTATGAACCAGAAAAGGCGGAGGTGTGTCTAAGCAGGATGAATTGTATCTTTGATTTCATCGGCGCACCAGTAGAGCTGAAAGTAAAGTTGGAGATGTATATGTTGTAGGATCTTGCACGATAGTGGTGGGAGATATTGGTGCAGGCTAAGGTAGATCAAGGACTGGGCTGGGAGGAATTTGAGGAATTTTTCAATAAACAATTCTATCCTCACACATTCAATATCCAGAGGACGATGGACTTTTTCATCCTGAAGAAAGATAATCTATCTGTCATGGATTATGCGGCTAAATTCATTAATTTAGTGTGCTTTGCATCGGAAGTTGCTGCAAGTGTGTCACTGAAGGCACGCATCTTTGAATCAGGGCTGCAACAGGAGATTCACTCGAAGATAGCGGTGCTCTGTATTACAGATTATGCGAAAATGGTAAACAGAGAAATAGTAGCTGAAAGATACATATCAGGAGTTATGGGAGGAGTAAGTATGATGATAACCATAGGAACGGCTGGGAACTCTAATGCTGGGAACAAGCAGAAGAGGGACACCTACTTCCAAGGTGGGAGTGTAAATCAGAATCAGACGGCTGGATCGGTGAACCTTTCTCCATGAACCATGATGAAAGTCGGGTGTTTTCAATGTGGCTCAGTTGATCACATGAAATAAGAATGTACAGCACCACCGAAAGCATGTCACAATTGTAACAAAATTGGGAATCTTCAGCGATATTGTCGCAGTGCTCCACAATCGGGTGCTCGTGACACTTCTCAAGTGTCACAAGCATCTTATGCTTCTACAGGGTGAGGACAGAAAAATCAGTCTCTCTAGTAGAACAGAGCTAGTTATGGTGATTCCAGGAATACCATGACTCCTCAGGCATGGAAATCTCAACAAGGCAATAAGGAGCAAAGTGCAGCAACAAATCAATTGTATGGAGCTGAGCATATGATTGTTGATGATCAGGTAGGACCGTCTATGGTGAGAGGTATGATTCTTTTGAATTCTACCCTCATGCAAGTTTTGTTTGATACTGGTGCATCTCATTCTTTTCTTACTTCTCGTATTACGGATTTGTTGAACTTAAAAGGTGAAATGATGCCTTCTGTGATAAAACTTCAAACACCACTCGGTGAAAGAGAATGTAGAGCCTTCGTGTGTAGAGAATGTTCTATAACTGTTGATGGAGCTGAGCTAAAATGGTATTTCTTTGTTCTAGAGATGGATTTCTATGATATAATTCTTGGTATGGATTGGTTGACAGAGATCTGGGCTCACATCGACTGTTATAGCAGAACAGTCAGTTTCGCGACTGAGGATGGCGTCGAGCATCTCTTTAGAAAAGAAAGAGTGGTGAAGGTAGGTGCAACGGGCTTGTTGGAACCAGTAGTGGCAAAAATCTCTTAACATTTGGCTACGTTAAACTTGGAATCGATGGGCGATATCGTGAATAACAGTTTTCCAGTAGTTGTGAATCAATTTCCTGATGTTTTTCCTGAAAAATTCTCAGGGTTACCACCTGTAAGAGAAGTGGAGTTTACGATTGATCTCCTTCTGAGGACCAGTCCTATCTCACTTCCATATTATAGGATGGCACCAACGGAGTTAGAGTAATTGAAAGTGCAGTTGGAGTAACTGGAAATCAAGGGTTTCATTCGGCCAAGCGTGTCTCTGTGGGAAGCACCAGTTTTGTTCGTAAAGAAAGCATATGGAACTTTGAGGCTATGTGTGGATTATCATAAACTTAACCAAGTTACAATAAAGAATAGATATCCACTTCCATGCATTGATGGCCTATTTGATCAATTGAGGGGAGTTCAGTGGTTCTCTAAGATTGACTTGCGGTCAGGATATCACCAGTTGCAAGTTCGGAAGGAGGATATTCTGAAGACAGCCTTCAGAAGCAGATATGGCCACTACGAATATGTAGTCATGCCTTTTGGTCTTACGAATGCACCAGTGGTCTTCATGGATTTGATGAATCGGATATTTCAGTCATATCTGGATTCTTTTGTTGTGGTGTTTGTGGATGACATATTGGTGTATTCCAGAACAAGGGCTGAGCATTAGCAACACTTGGAGATAGTGTTGGAAATCTTTAGGGACCATCAGTTGTATGCCAAATTAGTGTGGTTTTTTGATACAAGAGGTATGCTTTCTGGGCCATGTTGTTTCTAAAAAAGGTGTTTTAGTGGATCTAGAAAAGATAGAAGTTGTTCTTTCTTGGAAACTTCTGAAGAATGTCTTTGAAATACGAAGTTTTCTTGGTCTAGCTAGTTATTACCAACGCTTTGTCCGTGACTTCTCACAACTAGCTTCTCCTATGACAGCATTGACAAAGAAGAAAAATTCATTTCAATTGACTGAAGAATGTCAGAGATCTTTTCAAGAGTTGAAAGTTCATCTTACATCAGCACCCATCTTGATTTTTCCGAAATCAGGACAGGGGTATGTGGTGTATTGTGACGCTTCGGGAACAGGGTTGGGTTGTGTTATCATGCAAGGAGACCATGTTTTTTCTTATGGTTCAAGGCAGTTGATGGTGCATGAGAAGAATTACCCAACACACAATTTGGAGTTAGCTGCAGTCATCCATGCTTTGAAAACATGGAGACACTATCTCTTTGGGGAGAAATTTACTGTGTTTACGGATCAAAAAATCTTGAAACACATTTTCTCACAGTGAGATTTGAATTTGAGGCAGAGGAGATGGATGAAGTATCTTCAAATGTTTAACTTTGACTTAATGTATACACCGGGTAAGGGAAATTTGGTGGCAGATGCATTGAGTAGGAAGTCATATGATCAGTTGGTGAAAGAAGCTTCAGATGAATGGAAATTGGTGTCGGTCTTAGTTGACATGCATGTGGAATGTGAAGACCGAGGTGATGCTATTGTTTTCCTTTCAGCTACACTTTTTCCTGATTTGGTGAATATGGTAAAGGAGGCACAGACATCCGATGTGGAATGTGTAGCGATGAGTTCAAAACTCAATGGTGGGGAGACCATTGAGGGATTGAATCTGGATGGGAATTCATCTTTGCGGTTTCGAGATCGGATGGTTATACCATTAGATTGTCAGGAACAACTCGCTCATGGTTACCACCATTCAAGATGGGTTGTACATCCAGGTACACAAAAGATGTATAAGGTGTTTAAGGTGCAATTTTGGTGGAGCGGCATGAAACAGAAGGTCGCTGAATTTGTTTTAAGGTGTTTAACTTGTCAGCAAGTTAAATCAGAGCATCAGAGACCAGAAGGTATGTTACAATATTTATCTATCCCAGTGTGGAAATGGGATCAGATAGCAATGTATTTTGTTACAAGTCTTCCAAGAATGGTCCGGAAACATGATGTCATTTGGGTGATAGTGGATCGTCTAACCAAGTCGGCCCATTTCATCCCTATTCATGAAACTCATACGGTGGAAGATCTTTTAAAAATCTATATCCGAGAAGTGGTAAATAGACATGGAATACCAGTTTCAATCATGTCAGACAAAGATCTGAGGTTCACATCTCATTTCTGGAGATCCTTACAGAAATCCCTAGGAACTCAGTTGAATATGAGTACGGCGTATCATCCCCAGATGTATGGACAATCCAAAAGGACGATACAGACATTGGAAGACATGTTGTGGGATTTTGTAATGGATTTTGGTGGCTTGTGGGAAGAGCATGTGCCTTTAGTGGAGTTTGTAACAACCCGAGTCCGGAGCCCCTCTACTGGTGCCCCGTACCTGGTTCTCCACATGACCTCAAGCGCGTTTACCTAAACACCAGAGGTTGTCGACTAGTAGCAAGGGCCTTAGTGAGTCGGTGGGGAAACTATGCCCTCATTCGGTAAGGTATACAAGGTAAGAAACAACAATAAACAGTGGAAGCAGTAAACAACATGCATAACAACAGAAACCAAACAACGGAAGCAATGTAGAGATATAACTATGATGAAAATGATGCAGCAGGTACAAGTATCTAAAGAACAATGTGATGAAATACAACTGAAACCAAGTGCAAAAGAAAAACAAAATAATCTCCTCAGCATCGCGAGCCACAGCTCGGTCCCATGCTCCCAGCTCCTGGTGCAATCAAGATCCTGAAGTAGAAGGGCGCTTTCCCTTGTCTATACCTGTAGAAACATAGTCTGGTTGGGCCCAAAAGCATGGCCCAAACAGGGTGTGAGATACAATCCCAGTAGGCAATCACCCAAAGATTTGTGCCTAACAGTCAATGAATACATGGCAGTACTAAAACAAGAAGCAGTAGACAGAAAAGCACAAACAGCTACAATCCACAATTCTAACAAGTATAGCACACAAGTAAGCAGCCAACAACAAGAAGAAAATAGGTAACCCTCTGGGTATCTCTCACAGTCTAACCCCTATGGTTCAACCTCTAAGTACTAGAAACCCTCTGGGAGGCACACACAGTCTCACCCCTCTGGTTCAGCTACGTAAATTAAGAAAACTCTCTGGGGAAGCACTCACCGTCAATTCCCCCTATAGTCTCGTATCGTGCTAAAGGCTCTCTGGGTAACCACTCAACGTAAATTCCCCCTATATCCCGCGTCGTGATTAAAAGACACTCTGGAGAAGCCCTTCCGTCAATTCTCCCTTTGGTCTACTACTCTAGGTTCTCACAGTCCTGAGTAACTAAACATGCTCAACGCGTGTATACCGTCCAAGTAAACCTCAAGAACTACTTGGCTATCAACTAATTCTCAGCAGCAAAACAAGACAACAGTCCACAATCCTACAACTAGGCATGGTAACTGGTAAAATGCCAAATAGGCAGAACAAGCATGGAAAACAAACTGAGCACACAAAAAATACTCTAATCACAAGAAATAACCTCTACTAAAGCAAACAAGCAAAGCAGGCAAGAAACAAGGGCAAAACAGGAAACACGCAATACCCCATTCAAGGGTATTGGTGGAATTTGCACAAAATACTCAAAGACTTTCTACAGAAAGGCACAAACCACCTACCTCGATCCTAGTAGATCGATATACGTGAACCTCGACGACAGATTCCCCTTAGAACGACGTAGATCGCTGCGCTTCCAACGCAATCGACCGTGCTCGAATCGGAGAACGAACGGCGAGGCGGGATCCCATCAAAGATCCAGCCATACGGTCGCTTCCGGACGATCGAAAACTGAAAAGAAGATCTGGGTTCTTATAGAGTTCTCATATAACAATAGTTATCAGGCCTCGATACACATGGATCCCTTTGAAGCATTGTATGGGCGTCCTTGTCGTTCTCTACTTTGTTGGGTGGAAACATGTGATACTTGACTAGTTGGGTCAATCCTTGTCCAAGAAACAACGGAGAAGATTCGGTTGATAAAAAAGAATATGGAGAAGGCACAGAGTCTTCATAAATATTATGCGGATCATCGCCAAAGACTGTTATTGTTTGCAGTGAGTAATCATATCTTTATGAGAATCTCTACAAGGCTTGGACATCGTTTTTTTGGGAAGCAGGGAAAATTATCTCCTCGATATATTGGACCTTTTGAGATACTAGAACAGGTTGGCGAGGTGGCATATCGGTTGGCATTACCACTACGGTTCAGTGTAGTGAATAATGTGTTCCATGTATCTCAGTTGAAGAAGTATCAACCTGATCCTGACCATGTGATCAGATGGGATCACGTTGACCTAGAGCCAGATTCTTCATAGGTACATATCCTGGTGCAGATTGTGGATAGGCAGGATAAAGTCTTGCACGGAAAAAGCATCGGTCTAATGCGGGTTTTATGGCAGCATGGTCAGATTCAGGAAGAAACTTGGGAACGCGAGAAAGAAATTAAAGAGTAGTGGCCAGAACTCTTTCAGGAAAGCGTTGGTTTTCTAATTTCTAGGGACGGAAAGACCAATGATGGGGAGAATTTAGTACCCCTGATTTCTGGTAAGTAACCCTTATTTTATTCTTTTTAAGTATATAAATAATTTGGGAAGTGGTTGGGCAAGTTTGGAAACTTTTAAAGTGTTAAAGGGAAAAAAGGTGGTGACGCATGGGCTACGTACGATTTTCCAAACCATGCGGAAGCCATGCTGGGTAGTTACCTTGGACAGGGATGACTGCACGGTGTGCGCATGGTTTGGGAAAATCGTGCGTGAAGGCCATGTGGAGCGCCCCTTCCAAGCAGGGATTCACCGCACAGTTAGAGCACGATTTGACTAACTGTGCGGACTAACTGTGCGAGTATGGATGGATGAGGCAGGAGCTAACGCACGGTTAGCGCATGGTTTGTCAAACCGTGCGAACTAACCATGCAGTCACTTAAATTAGATCCTTAAAATGTGGATCTAACATGTTTTTGCCTCTAAATGCCTTGTTTAAGCCCCTAAGCATCCCTAACTCGGGATTACTCTCCCTTGAAGGTTGGAGAACCTCTCCCAAGCATTCTGGAGGTAATATGAAGGCTTCTCTTGGTGAATCAAATACGGTTTCTTGAGGTATGTGATCGTTCTCCTTCATTCTTGATTGTTTTCTTAGATCTCCTTCTTCCCTTTTGATGGATCCTTAGATCTACGCCCAGGGTGGGTAGATCCAAGGTAGGGGATGACTTTTAAGTCGGTTTTTGGTTTTGTTGGCACTAGGGGAAGGAATTTAAGGAGGATTCTTGGAGAGTCGACTCGGTTTTGTTGGATTTCTTCATTCGTTGGTTGGTTTTTGCCTATTTTGTTGAGGTAGGTGGCTTCACTCTCGATTCGTCTTTCTTAGAACTTGAAGGATTAGATTTTAAATTGATTTCCTTGATTGAAATGGATTGTTTATTGGCTGTAAAAATATGGTTGAAACCTTTTCGAGTAAAGGGTGATGGAAATTGGGTGTTTTTGGAAAGTGTTGATTTTAAATTGGTTACAGTTTTTTTGCATGAAATAAATGGTTTTCAATAAAAAGGTTTGATGTTTTATTGAAAGGTTTTGAACACACTTGGTTTTGGTATGGATTGGCATGGGTTATAGTGTGTGTTCATATGCATTGGAATGGATAAATCCGAGAATTACCCCCATCAAAAGGTTGGATGGATAAGGGCGATAAGTACCCCCATCAAAAGGGACGGATAAGGACGTGAAGTACCCCCGTCAAGGTAGTCCACTAAGTGACGGCTTAGTGGAAGGATAACTCACCACTCGTGAGTATAGGGAGGTCTAGGCTGCATGCATGGTAGTTGTGTGGATTTTTGAAATGGAATGAATGTTCCAAAATGGAAATGTGAATTTGATTGTAAACCTTGCTTGGTTGCTTTTATTGAGAAAGATGGTTTTGTTGGAAAATAGTTTTTACATGGAACTTGTTATATTGTGAATTGTTTTGGAATTGTTTTATATAAATTGTTTTATATAAATGTGCTAACATGTTTTATCCTAGAGGCATGGGTTGGGAAGTCATTGGGGAAAACCTACTGAGTTTCATTACTCACCCCCTGCTTTAGCACGTTGGTGCTTTTGTAGATGTCATATACCGGGATGTTGGCAAAGGTAAAGTGTCGCACGTTTATAGCACTACTTCGTGACACTTGGGTTGGTTCATGATTTTGGAGCTTGGAGTCGTGGAGCATGGAGTTGGGTTGTTATCTTGTTGTCTTCTAGTTGTCTTTCCATTGTTTACTCTGATCTGGTTTTGGTTTCCACTATTTTACTTTGGTTGGTTTATTATGAAATAAATGGATGAGTTGTCTTTGCTTTTATCATGCATCATTTAGTTGTTGGGTTGTTTATGGTTTTTGGTTCTATGGTATGTTCGAAAGGGTAAATCTCCCCCCACTTGTTTTGAAACCCTTCGGCATTTATTCCCAGCCTTTGGCACCTTGGGGATGTCGCTTAAGGCCAAGTAATGACTTGTTGTATTCTCAAGCCAATGAGGATAAGTGAGTCATTACACAATTTTTGAGGGTACTCCATGTAACTGTACAATCTTCTGCACATAGAGGTGTCCCAAGCTCTCTATTGAACCCTATTCTCTGATCGGTAGGAAGTGGGCTGACTTGGTGAGTCAGTCGATGATCACCCAGATAGAATCATGACCCCTAGATGTACGTGGAAATCCTATCATGAAGTCCATAGAAATACCATCCCACTTCCACTCTGGGACCTCTAAATGCTGAACTAAGCCTGCTGGTACCTGATGCTCCACCTTCACTTACTGACAATTGAGGCACTGAAAGACAAACTCTACTAATTCTTTCTTCATTCCTGGCCACCAGTGTTGTCGTCGGAGGTCCAAGTACAAATTCGCCACTCCTGGATGTACCACTAGAGGGTATGTGTGTAACTCCATCAACACTTCCTCCCGAAGCGACACTGGTACCATGGTACGTCCTCTAAAAAGGTTGATGTGATCCCCACCTTCATAAAATACATCAGGTGTCTGTCCTGTGGATATCTGAGCACGTCGAGCCTCGCAATCAGTGTCCCCACGTTGTGCCTCCCTGACTCGCTGAAGGAGTGGGGGAGTGACTATAAGAGACTGAAGAAAAGATTCTTCATCTCGATCTACAAAGGATATCTGCAAAGCGACCAGCTGCTCCATCGCCTCACCTAGCAGCTGTATACCAGATATCCAGCTGAGTGCATCTGCTACAACGTTCCCCTTCCCAGGAGTATAGACTATCTCGAAGTCATAGTCCTGGAGGAACTCAATCCAACATCGTTGTCTCAGGTTCAGTTTCTTCTCAGAGAAGATATACCTGAGACTCTGGTGATCATAGTAGACCGTAAAACGCTTTCCCATTAGATAGTGTCACCACATCTTCAAAGCAAAGACTAGTGCTACTAACTCAAGGTCATTGGTAGTGTAGTTCTACTCATTTTTTCTGAGCTGTCGAGAACCATATGCGATAACTGCTCGCTACTGCTTCAGGACACATCTAAGCCCGGTCCCTGATGAATCGTAGTAGACTAAATACCCAACACCCTCCTCCATAAGCCTCAAGATGGGGGAACTAGTCAGCCTCTGCCTCAGCTCCTGAAAATTCCGATGTCAGCTCTCTGACCACACGAAGGGTTGCCCCTTCTTCGTCAATACTGATAAAGGTGTCACAACTCTGGAGAAATATGGCACAAATCTATGGTAGTATCTGGCCAAACCCAAGAAACTTAGTACCTCTGTCACTCTCCTGGGTGGCTCCCAAGCAAGTATTTCCTCAATCTTCACTGGATCCACTGCAACTCCAGCCTCTGAGATGACATGTTCCAGAAAGTGAACTTCTCGGATCCAGAACTGGAACTTCGAGAGCTTACCATAAAGTTGGTTCTCTCAGAGTGTGTCTAGAACTACCTATAAATGATAGGCAGGATCCTCCTCAGTAGGCAATTAGATTAGAATTTCGTCGATGAAGACTACTACAAAGAAATCAAGGTATGTCTAAAAGATCCTGTTCATGAGTCCTATGAACACTACTGGAGCGTTTGTCACACTGAACGGCATGAACAAAAACTCATAATGGTCGTACCAAAATCTAAAAGTTATCTTCTACACATCCTCGTCTCGTACTCTAAGATAGTGATAGCCTGATCTGAGTTCTATCTTCGAGAACCACCGTGCTCCCTTTAGCTGATCAAAGAGGTCATCAATCCTCGGGAGTGGGTACTTGTTCTTCACGATCACCTAGTTCAGGTGTCGATAGTCAACACAAGGTCTCAAACTCTCATCCACCTTCCTGGTGAACAAAATCAGGGATGCCCAAGGAGAAACACTGGTCCGGATGAACCCCTTACCCTGTAAGTCCTCCAGCTATACTCAGAGCTCACGAAGCTCCGTGAGAGCCATCTGATACGCTGGTGTAGATATCGGTGTCATCCTGGGGTACAAGTAAATGTAAAAGTCTACCTCTCTGTAAGGAGGTAGGACCAAACATCATCAGGGAAGACATCCGCGTACTGGTCCACCACTACAGGATAGCTCAGATTCTCCACATCAACTGCTCCGAGGGTAAGGCTAGCCAACTGATAAGTGATCGGTTGTACTCTACTACGAGTAAGTCCATCCTATACTGCAAAGGCTCCCTTCTCACCGGTGAAGGTAAACCTGTTCCCATCAGTGCGAACACACCGCACTTTGTGCCTAATACAGTCGATCTGGGCATGGAATGTAGATAACCAATCCATACCCAAGATGACATCATAATTCCTCAATGCCGCTACTAGGAGATCCCAGCCGAAGCTCTCGCCTCCTATAGTAAGCTCACACTATCGACACTAGTGTGTAATAATTAAATCCTCTCCCGTAGGAGTCTCTAGCCATAAGGATCAAGCCAATGGCTCCACCGGAATCTCCAAGCTCTGAATGAGGGTAGTGGAAATAAATGAATGACTGGCACCTGTGTCTATAAGTACTGCATCTAAGGTTGAGTAGACATAGATTGTACCTCGTATCACCTTCGGAGCACTGTGGTCATAGGCCTCAGCTGCCTAGAGTTGGGCTCGCCCCTGTCCACCTGCTCTCTGTGGTCAGGGTGGACCACCTGATGGTGGTGGCGGTAACACCTTGAATCGTCGCCCACCGCCAGCTGCACGGCCAGCTCCTCTTCCATGTCCGCCTACTCCCTATAGACCTCCTCGGTCGAACCTCTATCTCTGCTTGGGTGATCCTTCAACCGTCTGCTGATTATCTGTATAGAGGGTCGGGAAGTCACGAGCCATGTGACCCTACCCGCCGCATGCGTAACACTGCCTACTCCTTACATGACTGCCTCTATCTTAGGTTCCCGCACAACCGACCCTGAATCCTGCAGTCGTCCACCTGTAGGTCTGGTCCTCTTGGACCTCTCTGACATTTTTATGCTACCATTTGCAAAAGACTCCACAACGTGACGCCCGATGGTGGGTCTCACTGCTGGTGACTACTCAACAAGAAAACTCTCCACTAAGAGGGATCGCTCTAACATCCCTACCTGCTTCGGGATGCTTAGAGAAATCATCGAAGCCCTGATCTCCTGCCTGAGTCCCTGTTCGAAGGTCCAAGCCCTAAAAAATGGGTCCCGCACCATATCGGTGGAGTAGTGTGAGAGGTCGTTGAACCTCGCTAAGTACTGAGACACAGTCATGCTACCCTGCTACAGATGAAGAAGCTCCTATATGTGCACTGCACGAAGGTTCGTTGGGACAAACTCTACTCGGAACAGGCTCTCAAAGTCTACCCAGATAAATTTCACCTAGTCGTGAACCTGGAGCATCAAGTTCCACCATCTGCCTGCTGCTGCCTGTAGAAGACTGGCAGCAAGGATCACCATGATATCAGTTGGTGTCCCTACCAGTTGTAAGACTCTCACCATAGCCTCTAGCCAATCCTCAGCCGCCTGTGGGTTCGTCTCACCCCTAAACCTGGGTGGCCTCTGGCACTGTAACTTGTACAATGTGCTCAAGCGGCATGCACTATCTACTACTGGGGCTGGTGGAATCGGTGGCCTAATAAGTAATGGTACCGCTGGTGCCTCCATTGGTGCCTCTACTAAAAGAGGGCCCTGCACTGAGGCCTCATCGCTCGGTGGGCTATCATCGCGTACTATACCCAGAACCCTAGTTGGCTGTCTACGTGGAGGCATCCTGAAAAGAAACAGGTGTGACACGGTTAATAAGTTATACCTGGTGATCTGACTCAAAGATATCACAAAGAAAACTTTTCAAAACACACACGCAATCAGTGTTTTCATGCACTAAGTCAGAAATCAAAAGTCAGGGTCCTGGTGTATGGATATGTCGGTCGTCGCACCAACACTAGATTCCCTAAACTGATAACCATACTCATAACACTTAACACTATTGTCGTTAAAAGATAATAGTTCAATATTATATGGTATAACTGACTCCTTTGATACCAATTTGTCATGACCCATTCCCCAAAAGCCACAACAAAGGAAAAACAACCAAAAGAGGGTATTGAGCATGAATCTGAGCCTCTCGCTCCCATGTACTCCCCTAGAGGTTCCTATGCTACTATAAAAAGTGCACTAGATATATCGACCGCCCATGAAGGACCCTCTACTGTCGATCCTCAATCTCTATTGGAACCTTTATAAACATCACCCCATTATTGAAGTCTACCTCACCATGATCGATGATGTGGGGTGGGTCGTGCACGTATCTCCTCAGCTGGGATATGTGGAAGACATCGTTCACCCTCTCCAACAGTGGTGGAAGATCCAAGTGGTATTCTACCTCTCCTATCCTCCAAAATATCAGAAAAGGGCCGATAAACCTCAGTGATAACCTGCTGCCTCGGCCAAATCTCCGCAAACCTCGTCAAGGTGAGACCCTTAGAAAGACATGGTCACCATCCTCGAACTTCAGAGGTCTTCATATTTTGTCATCATAAGACTTATGCCTGTTATGTGCAGTCTTCATCCACTTCTGGATAATCTGCACCTTCTCCGTGGTAGCCCGTACCATATCTGGTCCCATGAGAACTGACTCCCCTGGGTCGGTCCAGCACAAAGGCGATCTAAAAGTTCGGCCGTACAGAACCTCGAAAGGTGTCATCCCAATGGTGGATTGATAGCTGTTGTTGTATGAAAACTCCACAAAGGGCAAGTGATCCTCCTAGCTACGATTGAAGTTGAGGACGTAATCACGCAACATGTCCTTGAGGGTCTAAATAGTTCGCTCAGTCTGTCCATCCATCTGAGGATGGAAGGCGGTGCTCAAACGAAGCTGCGTCCCAAAAGCCTCCTACAACCCCTTCAAAAGATGGGAAGTGAAACATGCATCACAATAGAATAAAATCATCTAGGGTACTCTATGTAACCACACAATCTCCTGCATATAGAGGCATCCCAAACTCTATACTAAACCCTACTCTCTGATTGGTAGGAAGTGGGACAACTTGTTTAGTCAGTCGATGATCACCCAGATAGAATCATGACCCCTAGACGTACGTGAAATTCCTGTCACAAAGTCCATGGATATCTCATCCCACTTCCACTCTGGGACCTCTAAAGGTTGAACTAAGCCTGCTGGTACCTGATTCTCTGCCTTCACTTGCTGACAAGTGAGGCACCGAGAGACAAAATCAGCTACTTATTTCTTCATTCTCAACCACTAGTGTTGTCTTCGGAGGTCCTGGTACATCTTCGCCACTACTGGATGTACCGCTAGAGAGGATGTGTGGAACTCCCTCAAAACTTCCTCCCAAAGAAACACTAGTACCATGGTACGTCCTCAGAAAAGGATGACATGCTCCCACCTTCAGAAAATCCATCAGGTGCATGTCCTGTGGATATCTGATCACGTCGAGCCTCGCAGTCAGTGTCCCCATGTTGCACCTCCCTGACTCACTGAAGGAGTGGGGGAGTGACTGTAAGAGACTGAAGAAAAGTTGCTCCATATCGATTCACAAAGGATATCTACAAAGCGACCAGCTGCTTCATCGCCTCACCTAGCAGCTGTATACCAGATCTCCAGCTGAGTGCATCTACTACAACGTTCCACTTCCCAGGAGTATAGACTATCTCGAAGTCATAGTCCTGGAGGAACTCAAGCCAACGTCATTGTCTCAGGTTCAAGTCCTTCTGGTAGAAGATATACCTAAGACTCTAGTGATCAGATTAGACTATAAAACGCTCACCCATCAGATAGTGTCACTACATCTTCAAAGTGAAGACCACTGCTGCTAACTCAACGTCATGGGTGGTGTAGTTCTGCTCATGATGTCTCAGCTGTCGAGAACCATATGTGATAACTGCTCACTCCTACATCAGGAAACATCTGAGCCTGGTCCCTGATGTGTCGTAGTAGACTACATACCCAACGCTCTCCTCCATAATCCTCAATAAGGGGGCACTAGTCATCCACTGGCTTAGTTTGAGTTGTGGATTACAGGGATGTAAATCCCTAAGGTGGGGAGAATGTAATATCCTATAAATTTTGTATAATTTTTTTTTAATTTTATGGAATTATTTCGAGATCGCAAAATCTGACGGCACATGATTCTGAGGGCCAGAGTGCCTGGAATAGTCCGTCGAAGTTTTGTTAAACGTTAAATAGCATGCGTAAGTAGTTTTCCTAAAAAATTAGAATAACTCTTAAACGGTTACTCGGATCATAAATCTGAGGGCACCATTGTGCTCATGATGGCGATTTTACCCTAGGTACAACTTAATTTTAGTCGTCACAAGCCTACGGTAAGAAAACCCGAAAATGGCATAACCATAAATAAAATAATGAAACAAAGTTATTTTATTTTTAAAATGCTTATAACTCACGAACGGTAACTCGGATTAAAAATCCGAGACCACCGCTGAACTCATGAGGGTATTATTTATTTAAGAAGATACTAAATTTGGTCGGCGTGGTCCACCATAGAAAGTTAGTTTTTGGATGTAAATAAAATAATTAAGTAACAATTATTTTATTGTAAATTCCATAACTTTTAAACGGTAACTCAGATTGGAAATATGATAGTATCTTTGGGTTCTTTGGGGTGTGTTTCACTTAGGTAGAGCCCAACCTCGACCGGCGCAGGTCGAGGGTGACTGTAAATATTTTTCGGAACTTTTTTTCGGGTACATTCAGTAAACGCGCAAGCGGCATTTTGTAACTTTTGAACCGGTGCTCGGAATTGAAATATGAGGACACCATTGAACTTGAATCACCGATATTCACTTAAGTAGACCTTCACTTCGACCGTAGTAGGTCCAGAGAAAAATTTAGTTTTTGGAACTTTCAATAGAATAAATAAAATAACTTATTTTTTTATTTTTATTCTATTCATCCAACGGACGAGCAGTAAGGTGGGACTGGTCACGTGTTAAGCCAATAAATGGTTTGACCTTTCAATTCTAATTAACCACACCATTGGGGAATTAGGAAGGTTCCTAATTAATGGGCCTCCATTAATCCCTCAAACGTTGAACACTCTTCCCCTCTTCTATTTATATGGAGCTTGGGGAGAGGTGTCAGCACTGCTTCGCCAAGCAACAAAGTACTGACAAAGTGTAGTGACACCAAACCCTTGGAGGATGGAGCCGATACTAGCGGGAAGTGATGACCGACACCGAAACCCGAACCAGAGATCGACGAATGAGTGACGTCGTTGGAGGCTAGTTGCGGGGGGACGAAGAACACCGACTTGCTTCAACAAACGCGCGCTCACCATCATTCTTGAGGTAGGGTTTGTTGTTTCTAATACCCCCTTACCCGTTCTTAACGTTCTTTGTGATTCAAGAAATAATAATCCACTTGCTACCACTCTAATAGGGAGGGTACGGGCCAAACGAACATGGCCCGACCTCTCCGCAATCCTTTTTGGTTTTTGGTGTGTTCTTCGCGATGGAGGAGGATAGCGACTGGTGTCGGCGATTGGAACCGGTGGGACTCGAGAGCGGCGTTCGGCACCACGGTCAGCTGCGAAGACGGAGGCGGTACAACTGAGCTGCTGGAGAAGAATCGCGTCCTGTCGGCCCCTACGGAGCAAGGGCGGCGGTCGGCACTCCGGCTAGCCACATGAAGGGGACGGTGGCGCGCATCCACGCTGCCTGGCGTGAAAGAGTCACGACCTTGTGCTGCGTCAGCGAGAGGAGGGTGTTCGGCTCGCTGTCGGCAGCCGGTGAAGGTGCGGTGCACGACCGTGTCACGCAGAGGAGGGGGATGGTCGCTCGGCCAGCCGCTGCACCGCAGGCCGCCGCACCACGGGTCGCCGCACTGTAGGATACCGCACCGCGGGCCGCCACACCGTGGGCCACAACACCACCGTTGGCCGCTGCACCGCGGGCCATCGCACCGCGGTCCGCCGCACCGTGGGCCGCCGCACCGCGGGCCGCCGCACCGCGGGCCGCCGCACCGCGGGCCGCCGCACCGCGGGCCGCCGCACCGCGGGCCGCCCCACCGGAGGCCGCCTCACCGCGGGCCACTGCACCGCGGTCCGGGTCGTGCCGGTGGGCCGGGCCAGACCCAGCGTCTGGACCCGGTTTGGTATGGGTCAACCCGAACCAATTCGGGTCGGCCCAGGCCAGGTCAGGCAGGGTCGGTCCAACCGGGTCGGACCAGACCCAGACCAACTTCGACCCTTTCAGTTCTTTCGACCATATCTTGAGCTATAGGAATCCATTTGACAAACCTTATATGGATCCGGAAACCTTGGATCAAGACGGTCCTTTTGGTATACCCCACTTGGGATTTGGATAAAGTTGGGGTACGACCAGGTTGGATCGAACACGAATCCAACCGGGCCCTCATGACTAAAAGGCTAATAACTTACAGACCGAGCATCTGATTGACGCACCGTCTGTTGCATTGAGACCCCTTTTATGTGGCAATACTTTGGGATACTTTTTCATGGGACTTCGTGTTAGTTGGAGTATTCGACCTGTGACCTGAGGAGCAGACCCTCTCGGAATCAAGCGATCTTAGTACGGGAACCCTGTAGCTGGCTGTAACATGAGAAAGGGATCCTATGTGGGTCTGTGTTTCGGGATCCTTTTTGGGTCTGTGTTCAAGAGTCTCACATAGATCCACTCTAGGAATACATGTAGGACTACTCTAGGATCCTACGTGGGTCTAATGTACTCAGATCCTATGTGGGTATGATTATGTACTAGGATCCTATGTGGGTCTCATGATTTAGGATCCTACATGGGTCTGATGATTTAGGATCCTACGTGGGTCTGCCTCTTAATAGAGTAAGATGATTTAGTAGTTACATCTAATCATCTTTACTACCGTACCCAAGTTATACCGGATGTGAGCTAAGTCTTTACCTGTTTGGTAATCATCTGTGTGGCGTACGTTTGTGGTGCATACCTTCGTAGTGATACCTTTGTGGTATTCTTCTGTGTGGCGTAACCTTTGTGGTACTTACCTTCATGGTGATACCTTTGTGGTATTATTATGTGTAGTGTTACCTTTGTGGTACTTACCTTTGTGGTGTTACCTTCATGGTATTCTTTCCTTCGTGGGACAGTTGAGCTTGGGCTTTTGAGTTGGCCTTGTGTTTCCTCGTGATTGAAATGGGATTACTCGACAACTTAGGTATATGTATGGGCATATAACTAAGTAGGGTTGTCAGTTTTTTTCATGCTTTTTGGTTTATCCTTTTTGGATTTTGTGTGACCTTTGAGGGTCTCAGGGTCCCTACTGAGTATCGTTATACTCACCCCTGCACGGGCTACGCCCGCCCATTGTTGTGTTTGGTGCAAATGACGGACAACATTGATTGAGGCTGAGGGTACCAGGACTGGAGGTATCTTGGAGGTAGAAATTAGATAATTCGTACCATAGTGACGACCATTTGAGATTTATACCTACCCTTCATGTAGGATACTTGGCGGGTGTTCACGGGAGCTGTTCCATTTTACTTGTACTTCCCAGTTTTCTTGTACTTTCCAATTGGGCTTGTATTCTGGCCCCTTTTTCTTTCTGTACACACCCTGTTTACTATATAGTTTTACTTTGTGCTTGTACCCTATTTTTTTCTTAGTTTTGTGAATTTACAGGTTATAAAGGCAATGCCTTCCTATTTTTAGCGAATACGCCTTTTGGTGCTAGTCGTGATCCCCTGGCCTATGGAAGGCGGGCTTGGGGTAGTCACGGCACGGGCCCTGGGGGACGGGTCATGACACGGTGTGCACTCTCAAACCTACACATGGCCATGTAGTTCTACATGGACACAACAGTCATGGGGTCTTCCCATGTACTACTATGCGGTTAGAGCATACATGGGGTCTTCCCATGTACTACTACATGAATATGAACCCCTCATGTGGGGTGTCTTCCCAGGTACATGGTCATATGGCCATGCCCCACTATATGAAATGTACCCATAGTACACGGTGTGTACTTTCCAAAACTCCATCTTCCAATGTACTCTTCCACATGGTCAAATACATGCCCATGTACTACTACACAACATGTATTTAAATTACACTGTGTGTACTTCAAAAATTGAATCTTCCTCGAATGGGAAG
Organism: Viscum album; assembly: GCA_963277665.1. Classification (NCBI taxonomy): domain Eukaryota; kingdom Viridiplantae; phylum Streptophyta; class Magnoliopsida; order Santalales; family Viscaceae; genus Viscum; species Viscum album. Next base: position 164,893,906 of record OY728125.1, on the reverse strand, counting down.
AACACATGGCATGTGTTCTTAAAACTAAATGTCGTGTAGTTGGGGTTTTCAAATGGGAAACCCCTTCGAACCTCCCAAAACCCCCATTTTTTCCCAAATAAGCACAGATCAACCCTCATGGGGTCCTTAGAAATAATAATAGGGTTTTAAAACTTAAAAAACTAATCTATGGGGATCGAGGAATAAAACTTAAAAACCAACCTACCTCATGGCGTAAACGCCGAAGCTTTGGGTCCAAATCCACTCCCAGAAGCCATTGTACCTCTATCCAGTCCCAATATCTACCATGGATGAAGTCTAGCAGTATCTCCCTCCCCCTTTCCTCTTAGTTCGGCTTTCACGCATAGGGATAATTCATCCCCCTTTCCTGCCATGCATGGGAATCCAAATGGGGGGGATCTTTTAATTAATTAATTACCCTTTTTAATATCTGACCTAAGTCCTGGAACCCAAAACGAGTTTATAACTCACCTAGGAAAACCCCTCAGTTTCAAAATCAACCATAGAGTTGGAATCAAAATCCAATGCTCCATTAAAAATATATCACCACCTAAACCCACACAAATAATTTAATATTTAATTAAATAAATATTAAATATTTCGATAAAACTCAAACAGATCAAAATTCCACCAAACTCCCATCATAGGGTAAATTCCCTATTCAGGGACCAACAGAGAGGTCATAAAAATTATCTGAGATCATACGCTAAGGGAAAGAGGTCATTTTACCCCTCATGATCACCCAAAAGAAAAAATTCAAAATTATGCTCAAATTAAAATTTTGGGGAAAACTCGGGCCTTTACACCCATGCTTGATATTTTATAAAATGATTTAAAAGGAATCTTATTATTGTTTTATGAATGAGGTGCTTTTTTACTTTTATTGAAAGTATATAAGGAGTAATTTTTAACTTATATGGAATGAACAAGATTTCCCATTATCATAACTGATCAATGCTTTGAATCTTACTTTATAAGTTTATAATGTTGTTTTCAAAGAAAATATTTCTATAATATGTGAAAAGTTTTTAGATTTTAAAAAAAAAATCAAAGTAAAAGAGAGTATTTTCCTCAAGAAATATTTCAGTAATATCTTTATATTATTTTCATCTATGAAAATATCCTTTATTGAATCTTATGTTGAGGATGTACTCTAATGATTCCATTCACCATATTTCTTTAGATGCTTTGTGATTAGTTTGACTGGGGAAAGTATTTATATTAGGTTTCACTATTTCTTCCAATACAGATAGTTATTGATTTTTTTAAAGTATGTTAATTAATTTGTATCATTTATTAATATGATTAGCCCCTTGATGAATCAGTTAGTTTTATGAGACAAACTAGATTGGGTTTTGGCTGATGCCTTTCCCATTTATGTAGATGTCAGTGAAAAAGGCTTTGACATAATTTACATATGTCTTGTCCAAGGCCTCAATGGTAGGTTTTAGATGTATGACATTATGAATTCCATCATTATGAAATTAGTTATTGATTTTCATGTGATTATTTTATTTTTTATGATTTCTATGGATGAGTGTCTAGTTCATGTGATTATTTTTATGGCATTATTTTGACCATCAATTATTATTGCCATATTTTTCATTTATTATTAGATTCCTTTGTATGAATACCCTTACTAAGCATCTAAACTCACCTTTTATTTGTTTTATTTTCACTAGGATATGAAAAATGGTATTATTAATAACATAAATTATGAAATAATACTTTTATGATATGTATTTTATATTTCCAATGTAATATGGGGGTCATGTTTTTATCTGGTTTTTCAAGATGGATAATATATTTGGTCCTTTTGGATGTGATCTCTTATATATAGTGTCGATTTAATAAATTAAACACTAGATCTGGGATACTAAGGTCAAGTTCTTTACACTAAATAATTGACAAAGTCCTAGAGATTAATCCCTGGAGGATGTAAGGTGAACATCACCTTACAAAGAGAGTTTCTGCCAAAGATTTTGGTAAAGTCATGAAGTGTAGAATAGTCTAAGATACACCTGTGGAAGAATAATTGCCAGAAGATTTGTTGAAATTAATATGTTGGAAGTTATTTGGAAGAGGAATCTACAGAGTAAGGAGAGAAGCTTGAGAAAACTTGAAAGGCTTAAAGAGAAATTTAGGGCACCATAATCTTTGGTTCCTAGGAAGAGTTTGAAGTAGAGTGAGAGATAAGAAATTCCACATATATGAAGTAAGTGATAAGAATTAGATGTTGGAGGATAATTCAATAGGTAAATATAAAGATCAAGAGTTGAGTAGTCAGGAAGAGGAAGTTGTAATCCAAAGTTTGTATACAGTGTAAGCACAACGAATTAATACCACCAGAAGAACATGATTCATTTCAGAGTTGTTATAATTACTGAAGGTAGCCAAATTGGAGTTAAATAGGTAGTAAAGGCTAAACCAGAAGGATATAATTGACTTCTATAGAAGTTTATTCGCAGAAATATGTTGATTAATGACTAAGGAAGTAATGGTAATATAATATGTTGAGTGACTTCACATAAACATTGTAAATTCACACTCATTATGATGATGATGAGCTATACATTCAAATTTCAAAGCTCACATAGGAAATTTTATAATATTAGATTATATTTTTGATTGATTTGAAAGTAGTATTGACATCGAGTTTTGCAGAAATTTGAATTGGATCTAAGATCATATAAGATTTTTGAAGGAGTTCAAAATGGAATGGTGAAAAAGTATTGAATTTATGATACATCATATCATCAATATTTTTGGGAAAAGCTTGGTCCATAAAGGATTCAATATCATTAAGATTTTGTGTTTTAAATATAATAGAGAGAAACACTACTGAGAAGGATATGGATTTGTATATTGGCACCAGGGTGTGCAGCGAAAGTCAGTTGGCTGGGGATTTAAAAAAATCATCGCCATAGTGAAAAAAATTCATTGTATCTAGTGATCTAAGCCTGATTAGACATGTGAGGATATCATGTGAATATTTAAAATCACAAAACTTAAACATACGAGTACCTATTTTGGATTGAAGATGTGTTCATCTACTGTACATTATCTATGACTGTTTCTTGAAGGATCTGATCTCGAACCCCTCTAGATCATCCACACATGCTTCAAAAATCTTTGAAAATTTCATTCATTAAATTTTGGGTGTTAGTGAGAATCTCTGATGAATCCTTCAGCATCATGATGATCACCTTGACTATGTTCCTATGATCCGCAAAGACGTTCTTGGATCAATTAGTTGAATAGTGTCTTTATCTCTCTATAATGTGGGGAGGAGGAGGGAGAAGTTATCAATACATTAGAATAAACAATCTATGTAATGAGAGATCTTCTCTACTTATATAGTGGATATCAAAATACCTAGAAAGGGTCCCCTGGCCCTGTATATCCAACACCCACTAAATAAGCAATAAATGACATGTTATGATAAACTAATTGCATCATAATCATCATTTATATTTTATCACATACTTTTAATATATAATAAATATATTATGTGATAAAAATGAGTCATTAAATAGACTCATAATTCTTGCAATATTAAATGAAACTTTATATTAAAATAATATTTGTTCATATAATATTTTTCCATGTATTCACTTAATTAATTATGAATGCTTTTAATAAATAAATTCAACCCAATTATTTTATACTCAAATAATAATGAATTTATTTGTTTTTTGGTGATCATTAACACTTGGAAATCTCTTGAACCCCATGGTGGGGCCCAACATATATTATATTTATATTCACCATAATAGGGTAGACTCTTGATTACACTATTGTGTGTGACCCCTTAGGCCTGTATCTTGAGAGTAGTGAATTCTATTTATAGGCCAAGATAAGAGTCAAGCAACCCATTAAGGACCCTAAAGAGATAAGGAAAATTCATAGCAACAAAAACCATCCTACAAAGACACATTGTGTAATATAATCTCTGTGTATCATGATATCTCATAAAGTAAGATGCACACTTTGTGTCATCATCCTTCCTTACTTTATTATTCATTGACCATACTGGACTGGTTTACCTTCTTCTACCATGGCCATAGATTTAGTAAAGGTACTACCATCCTGGTCAACTAGACCTGAGATATCCATTCCAATTGAAAGTGACAAATTATATCTTGATTATTCAATCAATTTCATGTCACCAATGACGCACCCAACACAAGCTACCTCGCTATGACTTCATTGCCATAGTTTTTTCCTCATGTCAAAGTACATGATCAAATAGTATACACTAATAATAATCTCAAGTTAGGAGAGCATTACACATGTTCACAAATAGAAACTACCAATGACACCTAAAACATGTAGTGTTCCTATTGGTGGTTCATACCTCGTGATCTCATCTACTCAAGATCACCTAGTGAGAACTTCATGAGAATAAGTCTCAATGCTTATGATCCCCCAACACCTGATAGTCAAACATCATCAGTGTCCAGTCAGAATGATGTATCTTGACCATATGACATTTTTTTAAAATTAATTTCATAGTATCTCTAGGTTATCATTATAACATGTGAAATGCTATAGCCTTTTGATGAAAAAAGTAATCTATAGATATTACCATGTAAATAGTGGATGCATAAATATAAAATATTATCATGGTAAGAGTACATCATGTATAACTCACTATATACATGATAAGGTAATCAAAAAGTATTGTTCAAGTTGGATCTAGGGAACCCACTATTAAAAACTCCAAATTACACTAGATCCAACTTTTTAACTATTCTTTCTAGCACTCATATGATAATATCATGCTTCGGATGAGTTATGGATTTAATCATTAGGCTTACCACATCTCCACTGCATGGATATTCTACTAACTGTGAACTTACCTCCTTTAGTAAGAATCCTCAATAGATTATATCCTTGAGTATATTCCTTTTATACACTATCAAAATTTTATATATTGACTTGTAGAATTGTCATAATTATGGTAAAACTTTACTTACTAGGTGTTATTCTAAGAACTATAACAATTTTTTTCATATTTTACACTACTTCTTCAGTTGTATCAGAAACTACAACACACTCAGTATTTATAGATATGGATACCACTAGATTTAATGAACTTATCTTGTTCATTGCCTTAGCTTTATAGTGATATTAGATCATATTGATCCAAAGGAATACTATTTTTCCCCTTAAACTAAATCCACTTCTTCTCTAAGTACCAAGTATATATCTTTTATACTCTCTTAAATAAAAATGGATATTTCTAACTGCTTTCAATGCAGTTTTACTAGATGTAATTGATATGTTCTTACCATAAAGTATATGTTAGTAATATCATATCTAGTTCATAGGATGGCATATGTGATTAATCCATTACAGGTGATTTTGGAATTCTACTCGCCTATTTAATCTCCTCATATTCCCATGCATGTATTCTTAGAGATATTTATGTCATGTGACACTGGTAACAATTCTCTCTCAAATTGTTCCATATTATATTTTTTTCAATACATTTTATATATATGTACTATTAACTTATTCTAAGAAACCTTTAGATCTACCTATTATATCACATGCTGTAAAACATAGGTTACTACTTTAAGTCAATATCTAGAGCATTAATTTCATTTTGTTCTTAAATAAATATAAGACCAATAGTTGTTTTCAATTTGTTATCAAACATATTTTACTTGGAAAATAGTGGCACTCCCACTAACCTCTTTTTTATACATGTAAAAAATTAATTCATAATGAATATTCTATGATCTTGTTTCTTACTCCAATCATAAACTGTATTTTAGTAACTTTCACCCTTTATTGACATTTTATGGTGTCACCATCCCTTTTTGGTTGCGTAGTATAGACACCTTCCATGATTTGTGGTCTTGAAATACAATGATAAATAAAATAATAATATAAATTAGATATAAAAGTAAAAATATAATGGATTTAGGTATGATGAATTGGTATAATCAATCAAGCCTTATTGGCACCATGCTCATGCCATCCTAATATAGTCTTGCTTGAATACCCAACATAGTATTCAAAATAGTTATCTCGTTTACTTTGATACATGGAATCCATTATTAAATTTTTAATCAATATTAACTAATTTTCATTTACTACTTACTTGTAGTATTCATTATTCTCAATGAAAAATTTATCTCCAGTTACAGTGAATATTAAAACCGCCACTATGGATTCATCCTTCCTATGTAGTATATGTCTTTGAAACATTTCCTTTCCATAAGGTCTTGTAGAACTTGTTCTCATCCCAACTAGTTGTGAATTTGTGGCATTAACTAAATCCAATTCAATCCTACTCCCACTATCACAAATAGATATGTGCACCCTTATATAGAAATATAGTCATGCACTTGACTATAACTTTTCTATATTATGGAATTCTGTTATATCCTTAGAAAACTTTAGGATAATTACATTATATTAACAATGTGTTTTTCTTAATATAAGTTTGTTTATATCCTTAAAAACTCCTTGAATCTAAACACATGCTCTTATGACATGAGGATTTATATCATATTATAACTCATATAATATCCATTTTTTATTATATTTGGCATATGGTTATGGGATAATAACACTATTTTTAAAGAATTTCTCAAAAATAATAGAAGTATATTCAATGAAAATAAATCATAATAATGATTCAAATTTTATATACATCATGGCTTTGATGTATATAAGGAACTTTTTGTTTAGGAATTAATCCATGCTACATTTTAATGATCAATTTTTTCATGTAAGACTCATCATTGATCATCCTTAACAATATCATAACTTTGATGTGTATTAAGGTAATATGTGTTTAGAAATTACTCCAAACTATATTATAATGATTTATGAATGCTTTTTCAATATATTATTTAACCCATGGGCCTGAAGTAACTCATATCATTTAACCATGCATATACCATACTTCACATTTTCATTCCTTAAAAATAATTAAAGGAATCTAAATGAAGTATATTTACCACCATATAGCGTGAATATACCATAATTCACATTTTTATTCTATAAAAGGTTTTGAAGGAATATAATTAAGTATATTTACCACCAAATTTACCTTGAAATATTTCATGCACTCTAGCTAAACTAATTCCAAAATATTTGCGAATTACCTTTATTTACAAAGGTTTATTTTTCCAAAACTATATGTGATGATACCTAAGGTATTTAAATCCAAATATTCTAAAACCATACTGGGTGTATCCTTGAAAACCACTTGGTTTTTATTAGAAAATAATTATCTTACCATATTTGGGTATAAAAGTCCTACATTTTTATATTCATCGGTTATTTCCAATAACTAAAGTATTTATGAACTATTCCTTGAGTATTAAACACCACAAACAACATTAATTCCTAAGCTGGAATAATGTATCCTTGTATACAAAGGACATGTAAGATAAATGTTTTGGTAATACTTAATAAAATTTCAAAAAGAATTATTAAACTTGGCAATTAGAAGTTGTGTGTTCCTCTCTACTAACTTAGGAATCACCCTTTTTTATCTTCTTGGAGAACACACCTAACTTCTTGTAATGTTTTTAAACTTACTTGGTTACTATATTTAAATACACATATTTAATAAGATTTTTTTTTCAATAAACAAGTGATACAATAGAAACATTACATACAATGATGAATATACCTGAAGAAGAAGCGACTACTTACTTCTTTAATTCAGTTCTTTGCATTTAAATTTCCATAGACTTATCTCATGACATGAGAAGCAAATAACCTCTGATATGATGATCAATATCAGTTATTTGAAGTACGTTATAAATGTGACTTTGGTGTCACACTTTCCATAGGCCTTTTCACCTTGTCTTTCAACTTGTTTTCTATAAGAACAAAAGATTAATCTTTCTTTACATTCTTATCTACTTGGAAAAACTTTACCTGAAAGGTAATTAAGTGTTTTTTCTTCTCATTTTATTTTATAATCATAAATAAAACTAAAGTAAATGGGTTATAAATATATTATAAATGTATGTATTGAAAGATCATGATTCATCTTTCAATTTACATGTATCTATTGTAATCATTACCCATTCATAACTTGCTTCACTTTCTCCTTGCAAGATTCTCGGAGATGAGACAACATGTGAAATCATCCATGTTCTTATGTATCCAAAAATCACATCAAACATTGATGGTATTATTATGATGTAAACATAAAATGAATCATGCATGAGTCTCTTGTGAGCTTCTTAATACCCTTGTTTCCTGAGGTAGCTCAACAGTATTGGGGACTCTAGCACCTTGAATTTTCTATATTGTAGTATTATGTGCAAGAGCATGTACTACTCTTGGAAACTCATGTTAGTGAGTGTAATGGCCCGGGTTTTTGGGGTCCATTACTTGGTAAAAATCTGATATTTGAGGTGTTATGGGTGGCCTGGAAGGCCATCCCAGCTTCTCGGTGACTCCTAGCGGTAGCCTTGGCCTACCGGTAGCCTCGGCCTACTGGTAGACCTAGCCTACCGGTGACCTTGGGGTACCGGTATCCCTCGGCTACCGGTGGCTCTCGGCTACCAGTAGCTATCTCCAACCGGTATCTCTTGGCTACCGGTATCTCTTGGATACTGGTAGATGTCACCAACCGGTAGCTCTAGGCTACCGGTAGCTCTTGACTACTGGTAGAAGTCGGCAACCGGTCGCTCTAGGCTACCGGTAGCTCTTGGCTACTAGTAACTCTAGGATACCAGTAGCTCTCAACTACCGGTAGCTATCGCTAACCGGTAGCTCTAGGATACCGGTAGCTTTCGCCAATCAGTATCTCTCGGCTACCGGTAGCTATCTCCAACCGGTGGCTCTCTTTTACCCCCACAGGTTTTCCAATAGCGCCTCCTTTTTGTGCTAATTGGTTTTTAAACCATGTTTTGACCCCTTTAAGCCCGTTTTAAATCCCATTAATGCCCGTTTAAATTAAATTATTAGTGAGGTACCCCTTAAATGAAAAACCATGAGGTGTGCGTCCGTTTAAACTGCCCTGAAAGGTGAGGACCTTTAAGTAGCGTGTGGGGTGTCTCAGCCGCGTGATCAACCCACGATCCCGCTTCTTACGCGATTTTGAGTTTTTCTTTACGCATATTAACCATCCCGTGAATGTTGTATCTTAGCCTTTATAACCTAAAGGATTCTCCTTACGTTTCTTTTTCTCGATCATCCTGCACTCGGAGTACCCTTCCTCCTGACGAGTCGTACCCCTGTTGCGAAGTTCTCCTTGATCGCGTTCCGTGGAGTTCCTGTTTTCTAGTTTCCACGCGAGTACTTAACGTCGATCCTTCAAGTAGGGTTTTTCTCCTTTTTCTCTCCTTTCTGTGTATCATGCGGGGTGGGCATGATTTTGTCTCTGTGGAAATTGATGAAACCTAACTTAATGAAGATAATGAACGGACCTTTAAAGAATGAAGGGGGGGTGTGACCGATGTTCTCCTATACTCTTTTTATGTTGTTATGTGTTGTGAATTGTACGGGCCTGTTCTCACTGAAAATCATGGTCATTGGTGCTATTTCATTACACACTAATGAACCTCAGTACCCCCATATGTTTAAATAACCCTAACATGGAATTGGTTAATTACGTATACTCGGTTAAATAAATTGAAAGCACCAGGATCAACCCTTTTTCTGTGATAACCCCGATTAAAGTACAGTGGAATTGAAACCATGGAGTGTGTTAAATCTTTTAAATCTGAAAATACCTGCATGGGCCTGCCTTGTGTTGGTGGTAGCGGTTTGGTTGTTTCTTTCACGGGCCGATTGTTGGGGCGATGCGAGTGGGGATGGGATCCCCTGTTGTTATACTTTTGCTGGTTGTGAATTTGAGGTTGTGTGATTACTTTGCTTATATCATGAATTGGGGTGGGATCCTCTCTTGTTGAGAAACCGTTGGCTCCTGGATTTTGGGAACATGGGGCTGTATCTCAGGATTTTCTTTGGTTGCATTACTTCAAGGGATCTCACTTATCCCTTTGTTTTTGTGACTTTGCAAGAGAACCGGGTGTGAATGATTAAATTGTTGTTGGCTGTAACTTTTTCCCTTGGGTTGTGTTTATGCTTTCAGTTGCCCAGTAGTGCAGAAATTTATTTAAATGAGATTACTTGAACATGGAAGTAAGAATAGCTTAAATGGGGATTGGTTCTGGGGGTGAGTTGTGACTCGGCTGTGAGCAGTGTGCTTCTTATGAATAGGGATGAGTGTGCTTGTGCTTGGGTTGTCTTTGGAAACCCTAGGTTGGGTTGAGTGTTCTTTACTTATACAAATATTTGTAGTTCTTATGTTTCTTATTCGCACCCCACCCAAGTTGAGCACTTAGTGTCGAACACCCCCATTTCATGGGGGAGGGTGTTTTTCCCAACACTTCTATTAGTGGCTTGTTATTAGCTCCTTTCTTCTCTTTTTCCCAGATAGCCCAAGTATCTTTGGGTAGGCTGTGATGGCCTAAGGTCCATTATTATCCCAAGAATATTCGGGTGGGGTGGTTGCAGTGGTTGGCCCAAGTGTTTACGGGCAGGTTGTTTCCCAAGTATCTTCAGGATGAGGCCCAGGTGTCTTCAGGTGTGGCAGTGGTTGTTCTGGCCTAGGTGGTTGCAGGCATGGTTACGTGAGATTTTTGTGGCCCAGGTGTCTGCGATCGGGATAGCGGTTGTGGCCCAGGTGTCTACGGGTGGGATGTGTGGTTGTGGCCCAGGTGTGTGTGCGGGTGGTTGTGGCAGTGGGACTGCGGAGAGAATGGCGGGATTGGATGCATAGGATGTCTTCAATAACCAGTGGGAAAGTGGTGCAGGGTACCCAAACATCGATGTGCTATTACTATACTTTACTTGACTTGCGTTATTTGGGGGAGTGTGCCTTGGTGAGCCTTGGGTGGATAGTTTACCTTGTTAGGTGTTTGGTTATCTCTTTTTCCACAAGGCATTAGAATGTATCCTCACTTGTGCACGAGAGTCTTTGGTTTTCCCTACTGAGTGTACTTGTATGCTCACCCTACGTATATAAAACTGCTTTCAGGTTTCCAGGAGGACTTCAGGGATCATACGGAGCCATACTAGCTTGGACCTTGGGGTAGTTGTTGTTGTCGTTTTCCTTTTTTTTTGGTACTTTACCTTTGGAGTTTTGTGACTTGTATCTTTTACCTTTGAACATGTATATGGGAATGGTTTACTTTCAGTCGTACTTGCACTTTCAGTTTTGGTGTTGTGGGATTTACTATCTTATCTCCTGATCCTATTAAAAGAAAAAGGGTAATTCCTTCCATTTAGTGTGTGATTCTATAAACTTGGTGTTATTCACCACTCCAGGACCTATTGAAGGCGGGTTTCGGGGGTCATTATCTCTCCTTCAACTTAAAGAAGGAAGGGCCTAGAAATCTGTGGACCCTTCCCTCCTTTTGGTAGAGGCAGGTCGTGACAAAATGGTATCAGAGGCAAGGTTGAGAGATAGGATGGAGTCTGGAGTTAGGCACAGTGAGGATTTCATGGGATGGTAGGGAAACGGTGTTGGGTGACCTTGGTGCGTGAATTAGGCCAGGGAAGACCAGCTAGGATATGGGATTTTAGGGCCCCCCGTGATCCGATGCAAGGACTCTGGACCTACCGAATGACCAAGTGAGGCCACGCTGATTGTAGAGTAGAGACCCTAGGAAAGGTACATGCATCATAATGACTTGTGTTCTCATTTTTCTGGGGTGTTTTGGGAATTTGAAATAAATAATAAGTTTAAGGAGTTTTAAGAACAATATTCTGCACTACTTGGGCTTAGGCATTATTTATTTACCTTGTAGCTATGGCACCCGGGAGACGACCACGATTTGTACGGGTGATCGAGGCCCAGGAGGTTGACTTGGCCAATCAGCAGAGGGCTGATCGAGAGTAGAAGGACAACCAGTGGTAGAATACGCTTCGAGCCTTCCAGCGACAGACCCTCGTGAAGTACGAGGGCAGCACCTCAGACATGAATACGGAGAGTTGTCTAGAGGAGCTGGTGATAGCCTTCAGCTTGATCCGGGCTCCGACTGAGTACTGTGTTCCTCTGGCTGTCAGCCAGATGCGAGGAGTAGCGCGTCAGTGGTGGACGATCTACCTGGGGGAGAGGAGAGAGGCCGAGGTGTAATGGGATGATTTCGAGAAGGAGTTCCGGGCGGAATTCCTCTCTTCTACGATGAAGACAGAGAAGAGGCAGGAGCTACTCTCCCTCAAGCAGGAAAGTATGTCGGTAAGGGAGCTAGGGATCAAGTTCAAGGACCTCCTTCGCTTTGCCCCGGACCTCTTCCCGGATGAGGAGTCTCGGGTGAGATGTTTAGAGGAGGCGCTCCGACCTTCCCTCCAGTACACTATTACCCCCTTCACCTTTCTGACATACTTGTAGGTCCATAAGAAGGCAGAGGTGGTGGAGAGGATGCACATGCTGGACGGTGTGTCACAAGAGGGGATTCAGCTAGGTCCATCAAAGGGAAAGGTCGTCAGCACTAGACCTCTAGCATCGGGACCCTCTAGGTTCCAACCAGCAGGGAGCAGGCCGCAGTAGTTCCAGTTCCGGTCCCCCGGTCCTTGCCCTTTCCCTTTGGGCCCAGGACCGAGGTACTTCGTCTGTGGGAGCCATGGACATCTCCGGAATCAGTGCCCGGACCGAGTTCAGTATGGCGGTGGCAGACAGGCCCAACACCCGCCTCAGCAGCAGCTTCCATATGGGTCCTTCCAGCTGCAGCAGTAGGGGCAGCGAACTCCCGCCCCTCTGAGGGCAGACGTTGCAGGGGGAGGCCGACCTCAGGGTTCTCCTCAGGTACCTCAACCAGGGTGTGGTCGGGGAGGTGGCCGATAGCCAAGGGGCAGAGGAGCTGGGCATGGACAGTTGCACACCGCGGAGGCAGCAGTTCCAGCGGGACCGGAGGTTGTTCGAGGTACGATCATTTTTTTCAGTACCCTTGCTTACGTCTTGTTCGATACCGGAGCTTTGCACTCCTTTGGTGCACCCAGTCTGGCCCATGATCTGGGTCTAGATGCCGAGAGACTTCCAGTTCCCCCAGTGCTGAGCACACCAGTCAGAGGTCAGACCGACTTGTTATATGTTTTTAGAGGATGCAGACTGATGATAGGGCCACATTAGTCGGTCAGGGATCTACTATTGCTACAGATACTGCCATACGATGTCATCCTAGGCATCGAATGGTTGTTCTCTGTGTGTGCCATCATCGACTGCTTCCGAGGAAGGGTTGTGTTATCAGACTTGGGCGGCCAACATGTTACTTTCACCGGCGAGCGGAGTGGCCAGAAGGGCAGCAGGTGAGAGGAACCCCTCCTCTCCTTGTCAGCTGAGCTGTTAATAGAGTCAGTGGATGCTAAGATGGTGTAGGTACCAGGGATCGTCAGTAAGTTTATGGATGTCTTCCCTGAGGAGGTGACGACTCTACCCCCTCGATGTGATATCGAGTTTGGGATAGACTTGAAGCCTGGTGCTCATCCGATTTCGATGGCTCCCTAACTGATGGCGCCTTCGGTGCTACGGGAGTTGTGGATTCAGATTGACGATCTGATGAATAATGGTTTTGTTCGACCGAGTGTGTCACCGTGGGGTGTTCCTATATTGTTTGCGAAGAAGGCAGATGGTGGTCTAAGGCTGTGCATAGACTACAGAAGGCTGAATCAGGTAACGATAAAGAATCGCTACCCTCTTCCAAGGATAGATGATCTCTTTGACCAGTTGAAAGGGGCAGGATGGTTCTCAAAGATCGACCTACAGTCTGGATATCACCAGTTGAGGTTGAAGGAGGGCGACATCCCGAAGATGGCCTTCAGGTGCAGATATGGGCACTTCGAGTTTGTGGTCAAGCCGTTCGGCGTTACGAACGCTCCAGCTGTGTTCATGGGGATTATGAACTCCGTATTCCGGGAGTATCTGGATCGGTTCGTAGTCGTGTTCATTGACATCCTGATCTACTCAAGATCAAAGGAGGACCATGCTGATCACCTGAGGACGGTTTTGAAGGTCCTCTGACAGCACTAACTCTATGGGAAGTTGTCTAAATGCAAGTTCTAGATGCGAGAAGTGCACTTCCTTGGGCATGTAGTGTCTGAGCAAGGGGTAGCGGTGGACCCATCAAAGGTTGAGGTGGTTGTTTCTTGGGCAGCACCCAAGAACGTGGTAGAGGTTCGTAGTTTCCTCGGGCTGGCAGGATACTACCGAAGGTTCGTACCCAACTCCTCTCGATTTGTGTCACCTTTGATGGCCTTGACCAAGAAGGACCAGGTTTTCATGTGGAGTGAGTAGTGCGAGGCAGCCTTCAGCTATCTGAAGGAGAAGTTGGTTAGTGCCCCAGTGCTGGGACTACCAGAAGAAGGGGCAGCGTATGAGGTGTTTTGTGATTCTTCAGGGAAAGGCCTCGGATGTGTGTTGATGCAGCAACAAGGGGTGATCTCTTATGGTTCTAGGCAGCTACTACCTCATGAGCATAATTATTCCACCCACGATCTGGAGCTTCCAGCAGTCGTTTTCGCACTAAAGTTTTTGCGGCATTACCTCATCGGAGAACACTTTGTGGTCTTCATGGATCACAAAAGCTTGAGGTATATCTTCTCCCAACGGGACCTAAACTTACGGCAGCAAAGGTGGATGGAGTTCCTCCAAGATTATGACTTCAATATTTCCTACACTTTAGGAAAAGGGAATGTAGTGTTCGATGCTTCGAGCAGGAGGTCGTAGAAGGATGCAGTCCGAGAGTCGGCAGACGCTTGGAAGGTGATGGAGGATTTTGATGCCTTGCACCTGGATGCGAGGATGGATAGTGGTAGAGGTTTCCTGTATCAGATGACAGTGCATTATTCTCTGTTGCAGAAAGTGGAGGAGTCTCGGTGGGGAGACCCAGAGTGCAAAGTAATGTGCGACCGAGTTGACCAGGGCGATGCTCCGGAAGGGTGGACGGAAGATGGTCAAAATCGGATGCTCTTCCAGGGGAAGATGTTTGTTCCAGAGGCGATGCGTGGCAAGGTTCTTAGTGAGTTCCACAACTCGCCCCTAGCGGTACACCCAGGAGTTTCCAAGATGTACCAGGGTCTGAGGAGATAGCTTTGGTGGCCCAGAGTAAAGCGAGCGGTGGCAGAGTTTGTGGCCAAGTGCCTAGTGTGTCAGCAGGTAAAGGCTAAACATCGTGTTCCAGGCGGGTTGTTGCAACCTTTAGATGTCCCTGAGTGGAAGTGGGACAACATCTCAATGGATTTCGTCACGGGACTACCCAAGGTTCAAGGGGGTTGCGACGCCATCTGGGTAGTAGTGGACCGCTTGATGAATTCGGCTCACTTTCTGGTGATTAAAGAGTCGAGTATAGTGGACGCTCTAGCACGGAAGTATGTGGACGAGGTAGTGTGGTTTCATAGAGTTCCGAGTTCCATAGTCTCGGACAGGGATTCATGATTTACCTCACGAGTCTAGAGGGGTTTACAGAATGCTTTTGGCACCCAGCTATGCCTTAGCACTGCTTTCCACCCCCAAAAAGATGGGCAGACAGAGCGCACCATCCAGACCTTGGAGGATATGCTACGAGCATGCATCCTAGACTTCGGGGGATCATGGGTGAGACACTTGAATCTGGTAGAGTTCTCCTACAACAATAGCTACCACTCTACCATTGGCATGGCTCCGTTAGAAGCTCTATATGGAAGGTCGTGTCGCTCACCCGTGTGCTGGACTGAGGTTGGGGAAGTAGGTGTTCTTGGCCCGGAGGTGGTGCAGAGCACGACAGAGAAGGTTCAGCTTATACGAGAAAGGATGAAGGTGGATCAGGACTGGAAGAAGTCATATATCGATGATAGGAGGAGACCCTTGGAGTTCGAGGTCAGGGACCATGTGTTCTTGAAGGTTTCACCTCGACGTGGGCAGTGAAGGTTTGGGAAGGGGAGTAAGCTCTCCCCTAGGTTCATCGGACCCTTCGAAGTGTTGTGGTGGGTCGGTGAAGTGGCTTATCAGCTAGCGCTACCACCACCACTACTAAGGATACACGATGTATTCTATGTGTCCCAGCTTTGTCGATATCTACACGACGACTCCCACGTCATCGATTGGGGAGAGTTAGATGTCGAAGACAATGCGACCTTTATAGAACGACCAATCAAGATCAGGGATCATAAGGAGAAAGTGATTCGTGGATGAACCATCCCCTTGGTTCATGTGTTGTGGAGGCATGGTGGCCTGGAAGAGAGAACATGGGAGCAGGAGGCCCAGTTACGCGTTCAGTACCCAGAGCTATTTTGACTTCCTTGTTGTTTTTGTTATGATCCTTGAGATATTGTACCTTGTGCTTTAATATATGAAATGCTTGTTTTACTTAGCTATTAGATGATCTGTTCCCTGTTCACTCTGTGTGTGTGTACGAATGTGTGATGATGGGAAAACCTGACTGCTAATCAGGATGCATTAATGTGGATGTGATTAAACCCGTGCAGGCGAGTCAATACCGCCCAAAGCGGATAATATCCTGACATGTAGGAGGGGACTCCCTAACTCATGTGTTTAACATGTGATCCTTGTGCTTGTTGTGAATGTATGTGGTTGATAACTCTTGGGGGGGTATTCCTGGATGTAGGGGGAGGGTTCTGTTCCAGCTTTCGAACAACTCCAGGGTTTTCCCCTGAGAAGTATCTTTAGAGGGTGGTTTTTTGGACCCCACTTTTCTTCTTTCTGGTTTGTTCTTATATTCTCGGGGATGAGAATATTTTGAGAAGTATTTGATGTAATGGCCCGGGTTTTTGGTGTCCATTACTTGGTAAAAATATGATATTTTAGGTGTTCTAGGTGGCCTGGAAGGCCATCCCAGCTTCTCGGTGACTCCTAGCGGTAGCCTTGGCCTACCGGTATCCTCGGCATACCGGTAGACCTAGCCTATCGGTGACCTTGGGGTACAGGTAGCCCTCGGCTACCGGTGGCTCTCGGCTACCGGTGGCTCTCGGCTACTGGTGGCTCTTGGATACCAGTAGTTGTCACCAACCGGTAGCTCTAGGCTACCGGTAGCTCTTGGGTACCAGCAGTTGTCGCCAACCGGTAGCTCTAGGATAACAGTAGCTCTTGGCTACCGGTACCTCTAGGCTACCGGTAGCTCTCAACTTCCGGTAGCTATCGCCAACCGGTAGCTCTAGGCTACCGGTAGCTCTCGGCTACCGGTAGCTCTCGACTACCGGTAGCTCTAGGATACCGGTAGCTCTCAGCTACTGGTAGTTTTCGCCAACCAGTAGCTCTCGTTTACCCCCACGGGTTTTCCAGTAGCGCCTCCTTTTTGCGCTAATTGGTTTTTAAACCATGTTTTGACCCCTTTAAGCCCGTTTTAAAGCCCATTAATGCCCGTTTAAATTAAATGATTCATGAGGTACCCCTTAAATGAAAAACCATGAGGTGTGCATCAGTTTAAACCGCCCCGAAAGGTGGGGACCTTTAAGTAGCGTGTGGGGTGTCTTAGCCGCGTGGTCAACCCACGATCCCGCTTCTTACGCGGTTTTGAGTTTTTCTTTCCGCATCTTAACCGTCCCAGGAATGGTGTATCTCTGCCTTTATAACCTAAAGTCTTCTCCCTACGTTTCTTTTTCTTGATCATCCTGCCCTCGGAGTACCCTTCCTCCCGACGAGTCGTACCCCTATTGTGAAGTTCTCCTTAATCACGTTCCGTGGAGTTCCTGTTTTCCAGTTTCCATGTGAGGACTTAACGTCGATCCTTCAAGTAGGGTTTTTCTACTTCGTATCTCCTTTCTGTGTATCATGCGGGGTGGGCATGCTTTTGTCTCTGTGGAAATTGATGAAACCTAACTTAATAAAGATAATGAACGGACCTTTAAAGAATTAAGGGGGGGGGGGGTGTGACCGATGTTCTGCTATACTCTTTTTATGTTGTTATGTGTTGTGAATTGTACGGTCCTGTGCTCACTGAAAATCATGGTCTTTGGTGGTATTTCCTTGCACACTAATGAACCTCGGTACCCCCGTATGTTTAAATAACCCTAACATGGAATTGGTTAATTACGTATACTCGATTAAATAAATTGAAAGTACCAGGATCAACCCTTTTTCTGTGATAACCCCAATTAAAGTACAGTGGAATTGAAACCATGGAGTGTGTTAAATCTTTTAAATCTGAAAATACCTGCATGGGCCTTCCTTGTGTTGGTGGTAGCAGTTTGGTTGTTTCTTTCGTGGGTCGATTGATGGGGCGATGTGGGTGGGGATGGGATCCCCTGTTGTTATACTTTCTCTGGTTTTGAATTTGAGGTTGTGTGATTACTCTGCTTATATCACGAATTGGGGTGGGATCCTCTGTTGTTGAGAAACCGTTGGCTCCTGGATTTTGTGAACATGGGGATATATCTCGGGGTTTTCTTTGGTTCCATTACTTCGAGGGATCTCACTTATCCCTTTGTTGTTGTGAATTTGCAAGAGAACCGGGTGTGAAAGCTTAAATTGTTGTTGGATTCAACTTTTTGCCTTGGGTTGTGTTTATGCTGTTAGTTGCCCAGTAGTGCAGAACTTTATTTAAATGAGATTACTTGAACATGGAAGCAATAATAGATTAAATGGGGATTGGTTATGGGGGTGAGTTGTGACTCGGCTGTGAGCAGTGTGCTTCCTATGAATAGGGACGAGTGTGCTTATGCTTGGGTTGGATTTGGAAACCCTAGGTTGGGTTGAGTGTTCGTTACTTATACATATATTTGTAGTTCTTATGTTTCTTATTCGCGCCCCACCCAAGTTGAGCACTTAGTGCCGAACACCCTCATTTCATGGGGGAGGGTGTTTTTCCCAACACTTCTATTAGTGGATGGTTATTAGCTCCTTTCTGCTCCCTTTCCCGGATATCCCAAGTATCTTCGGGCAGACTGTGATGGCCTGAGGTCCATTATTAGCCCAAGAATCTTCAGGCGGGGTGGTTGTGGTGGTTGGCCCAGGTGTTTACGGGCAGGTTGTTTCCCAAGTATCTTCGGGATGAGGCCCAGGTGTCTTCGGGCGTGGCAGTGGTTGTTCTGGCCTAGGTGGTTGCGGGCATGGTTACATGAGATTGTTGTGGCCCAGGTGTCTACGGGCGGGATAGCGGTTGTGGCCTAGGTGTCTGCGGGTGGGATGTGTGGTTGTGGCCCAGGTGTGTGTGCGGGCGGGTGTGGCAGTGGGACTGCGGAGAGAATGGCGGGATTGGTTCGATGCATAGGATGTCTTCAATAACCGGTGGGAAAGCGGTGCGGGGTACCCAAACATATATGTGCTATTACTATACTTTACTTGACTTGAGTTATTTGGGGGAGTGTACCTTGGTGAGCCTTGGGTGGATAGTTTACCTTGTTAGGTGTTTGGTTATCTCTTTTTCCACAGGGCATTAGAATGTCTCCTCACTTGTGCACGAGAGTCTTTGGTTTTCCCTACTGAGTGTACTTGTATGCTCACCCTACGTATATAAAACTACTTTCAGGTTTCTAGGAGGACTTCAGGGATCGTGCGGAGCCGTACTAGCTTGGACCTTGGGGCAGTTTCTGTTGTCGTTTTCCTTTTTTTTTGGTACTTTACCTTTGGAGTTTTGTGACTTGTATCTTTTACCTTTGAACATGCATATGGGAATGGTTTACTTTCAGCCGTACTTGCACTTTTAGTTTTTGTGTTGTGGGATTTACTATCTTATCTCCCGATCCTATTAAAAGAAAAATGGTAATGCCTTCCATTTAGTGCGTGATTCTATACCCTTACTGTTGGTCGCCACTCCGGGACCTATTGAAGGCGGGTTTCGGGGTTCATCATCTCTTCTTCAACTTAAAGAAGGAAGGGTCTGGCAATCTGCTGACCCTTCCCTCCTTTTGGTGAAGGAAGGTTGTGACAGTGAGGATATTGAATTTTTCCAAAATTAATCATAGTTTATTTGTGGTATTACTCTCCATTTTCTATAAAAAAGTAGTGGATTATTACTCTTATCTTGATTACTGATTAGACATTAATAATTAATTTAATCATCAAATGTCTCCCACTATTTTGTTGAAATCTAATAGCCCTAAATACTAGACTCTAAATACTCTATTTCTTGGATATTATATTGGAAAGGATCCTTAAAACCTCTCATTCATAGTTCCTTGAACTGTTGAGTTATGTATTAACTTATTGGAATTGTAACCTTGATTCCCTCAATGATTTTACTCTAAAGTTGTAAAAATCTAGATTTGGATACTTATTTACTACTATATTTAGTTAAGTCAACTCATCACTCTTATAAGAACTCCTCAATAGTAGGGGGAACCCTCAACTTTGGATGATTAGCACCCCGTACACCTATTTTTATTCAAATTTGAGCGACGGAAGGCGTTCATGAGTTGATATTTCTTTGAGGTGTTTTTAATATTTTTGAAGAAAGGAATCCATTTCTATTAAATATGCTCATACTATGTTATCGTGCTCACAACTGAACATGCATTAATAGAAAAACATTTATCGTGTCTTTATGCATTTTTATGTTTATTATTTTATGTGTTCCTCAGTAAACATACACATACATAAAATAATAAATAATGCATAAAAGAAATAAACAAATTGACTGGTCTTGAGCATTTTTTTATTGGTTGATCCATTTATAATCAATGGATCAACCACAACCTAAGGTGTAAAATAACTTAATCAGGTCTTGACTCATATCGCATCTCACCCCTGATCCATTGCTTTTTCTACTCATTTGGGATACTGCCTCGTCTTGGCATAGTCCACATCTTACTGCATCATCATACAAATAGACTTGCACACGAGCAAGAGGGTATCAGGAAGTGAAACATGCATATAGATAAATTAGTGGACGCACATACCCTTATACATATTTAAATGAAGAAGATGATGCACAAACTGTTGAAAAATTAATTAAATATTACAAAAATCTCATACAGTTGTAATAAATAATTAAATAAAATAAAACCGGACATGTAAGGCCGGTCACTGCTCAAGACCAGATTATGGGTAAATTAAAAGCGCTATAAAAAAAATTAAAATGAAATAAATTGAAGTTCTATGGAAGTTAATAAATTAAATGAATTATTTAAATTCAAATAATTTAATTTTGTGTGGTCCCTGAATTAATTTAATTTTTTCCTCAAAAATTAAATGAATTAATTAATTTAATCTATATCAAATTTTAATTAATTTTTTTAAATAGTAAAATTATTATTATTATTTTAAACAAAAAATAATCAATTAATTTTTTATTATATTAAAATTTTCCCAAGCTTAGAA
Organism: Viscum album; assembly: GCA_963277665.1. Classification (NCBI taxonomy): domain Eukaryota; kingdom Viridiplantae; phylum Streptophyta; class Magnoliopsida; order Santalales; family Viscaceae; genus Viscum; species Viscum album. The sequence goes on along the minus strand of OY728125.1, from coordinate 164,872,668 downwards.
ACATAGGTCATGCCCATGCCACGCAGGGTTATTCCAAGTCAGGCAGACCCACCTTGACCCATTTCTGGTTGGGAAGACCCACCCATGCCCATTGTGGGGCAAGTCGAGTCAAACAGGGCCCTCTTGAGTCCAATAGGATCCCGATCAGGGTGGTCACACGCGACATGGAGGAGACCGAGTTTGGCACTACTGCTGGGATGTCATCTGCAACTGATGATAGCACAATGGATGGTACGGCAGGGCAATGACCAGCATCGGTGTGGCAGCATGACTGTAATGGGGGATCAGTGGTGGTGGCGGGCTCGTCTAGGGTGTGTGAGCAAGGGAGGAAGCTATAGGAGCTATCCATCAGAGTCGGCCATTGAATTTAGGTTGTGTTGGGACACCGCGGACAGCAACGGTGCAGAAAGGGATGCCATAAGCAGTGACATGACTAGGCGTCGGTAGTCCAATGAGAAATCTAGGAGGCGGTGACCATGGAGGAGTTGGTGTCAGGCGTGTGGTCAACTGAGGCAATGACCAGGAGCTCCCTTTTCATTCTTTTGTTGAGATTCCGTAGGAAGCTAGGTTTTTTAATATAAAAAAAGTTTTTTTAAAATCCTCTACTTCCTATGGAATCCACCCTAAAAAATTATAAAACAAAAAAAAATCTAGATGGCTCCTAGTCAACATATTCATTCTGCATGGTTGGACTAAACCAGCACTCATCATAACTGTGACCACTTCTATTGCAATTCGAAATAATTAATATAATTAATATTTATCATTTAATTTAATCATATTATTTATTATACATATATATATATATACATTGGTAGATAATTTGATAATAGTAAGGCACTTATTAAAAATATAATAGAAGTCTAGATAACAGTAATACACATACAAAATGTATCATAAATCAAATGTCAACCTAATCTACGCCTCCGATGTGGATGCTCCTCTATCCCACAGTCAGGCGTATACTGGATGCGTCCACGCCATGTCTGTCTATGTCTGTGCTCTGGCGTACACTGCGCATCCTCATCGACAGCCACCTCCACATCCTCCTGTGTGACAGACGGTGGATGTACAGTCTCACCGCCTGTACCCTGGCCTGCATCTAAGGATAGTGGAAGCTAGCTGGAACTCTCACCAATATAGGAAGTAGATGGCTGATATGTTGTGGATGACTGCAATAAAACATCGAACTCAATCCAGTCAGCGTCTGTAAGTACCTTTGGTTGTGCCTGAGAAGCTGGAGGAGAATTTGACTGATCATGCTAAACACCCTCCTCCAGTGGAACAATATCATGTGGCTGAGCAAGCTGAGCAGCCTCCTCCTGTGGAACAACAGCATCCATAACAGGTTCGTCACCCCCAGGTACATCTATGTGATGCTCAGCAGGCTCTGCGGCCTCCGCAATAGGCTCTATGGCCTCCGTAGCAGGTGGTGGATCAAAGAAAATGCCATGATAAATCTCGTCCATCGATGGTAGCATCTGTCGTACAAGGCTGTGAAAATATGCTAGGTCAAAGGCAGCTCTCTCCACTGGATCAGACATATGAAGTAGATGACAAATACGAGCATCTTGCGAAAAAAAATTCTGTTGTTAACTAATTTGAATAAAAAATATGTTGAACAGTGAAAGGAAGAATGCATACCAAGTCATGGAAGCCTCGTCCGTGCCGTGTCAGAAATCTGACTAGAGACCTGATGTACCAACCTGCATAATCCATCTGATCCATCAAATGAAAACGTACTATCCCTGCCCCTCGCAACTGGGACTCCCGTCGTATGTCCCATAACGCAACATATCTGTCATGGTAGCTCCTCCAATCAAAATATCTTTTCCCTGACGTCTTCAGGGAATGCAATGAATCCAACTGACTGTGCGGGTCAGGAACTGGCTGAAGGAATCCAAACTATCTCATAACCCTATCCTTTTGATGCCACTCGACTATATAAAAATGAATCAGTGGAACCATACAGGAGCCGATATCAAGCATCACTGTATAGTATGGGGGCAGACTCTGAAGGATATCATATGTATATGGCATTCATGTAATCTGAAAGAAAAAATGAATAATCAATTAATAAATGAATAGATGTACAGTAAAGAGTAAAGATTTAACAATATAAATAATAATCACTTACATCGTCTGGTCGAATGCTGTCTAACATAAGTCTGTAGGTGTGAACATCATGTCTGGGAGAATCTGAATGTCGATGCGCCTGACTCCACCTGTAGATAACATTTTTTTTACATTTCATAAAAGAATTTTATACAATTAAGTTAGATATTAGAAGGAATTAATAACATACCAACGTCCACGTGGAGCCTCTGCTACAATATCTACGTGTAATGGCGCACAGGCATGTGGAGTTAAACGAGGTATGTGCTCCCATACCCACATCTGTAGAAGAACCATGCATCCTGTGATCTGCATCTTATCGATGCGACATGCACTGCATAGGGATCTGTATGTATATTCTAGGCAGGTAGACCCCCAACTATATCAGCCTGCCTGGTCCAAATCCTCCAAAAAAGATAGATACATCAGGTGCACAAAAGTAGTAGAGTGGTCAACAAAAAGTGTGCCACCGATCAGCCTCAAAATATATGCACGTGCAAATCGCAGCACGGCGACGTCATCAGCATCATCTGGTAAATGTGTGAAGTGATAGTCTAACCAAGGCATCTGCAATCTACCACCGACGATGGTCCTGCCATCATCCTGGACCTCTATGCCCGGAAGTCTATGAACAAGCTCAGGCAAATCTGATGGAACTCGGCCTGTCAAAGCATGTCCGTCGATAGGGAGGCCCAACATAATGGACACATCCTACAACGTAATATTCATCTCCCCCTCACTGAAATGTAAAGTATGCGACTCTGGTCTACATCTCTCTACAACTACGGCAATGAGCTGATGATCAAGAAATGTGAAGTCGCACATCGCTACTCCATAGAATCCAGGTCAACGAAGATGTGGGACGATAGCGGGAGGTGGTGCGGTATAATGGAAATGGTGAGATCTACGTACACTCAAGGGAGCCACAAGACGTCCCTCTAAAAGCAGTCATGATACATGAGTAGCCTGAGATGTGAGCAATGGAAAACCTGTCATCTGCACACATGATATCATCGTTACTTATTAATAGTGGAATCATGATATATTCATTTTCATTTGGTGTCACAATCAACATTAGCCTAGTCTCACAATCAACATTAGCCTAGTCTCACAATCAACATTAGTTAATGATGCTCAGATACTCAGATTCCATTACTAAAACTAGACATCTTATAAGAAAACCAGAATTTAAAAGTGAAAAATTAATTATTTCTTCTTTTTTGTGAAATTACGTTTGTTAATTTGTCCATTATCCATTAAATAACCATTAACATTATTCCACATTAAAAATTAACAGGAAAAAATAAATCCACAGGGAAACTAGGCCCTCAAAACAAGTCTTTCAACCTTCTCATGAAAATGATCATTGATGACTCCAAAACAAGGCACTTGAACTCCTCTAGAAAAAGTACAACTCGCGCTCTAGAAAATTATATTTATCACAAAAATGGAGCAGGTACACAGACTCGATCATGGATGATGGGATGTGGAACTCTGTCCTGCCACTTGGGGACATCTCTTACGAGTATTTCCTTCTCTGTGACAGATACTGCATCGTATTCTCCCTCCTCGTTGTCGGGGCCAATCCATCTCATTTCTGATGCGAGTTGACTTCGGTCTTCCTCGGGGCCGCAAACTAGTAGCATGAAGCCAATAATTTTAAAAATGACAGACATTGAAAAAATTATAAATGAAACCAAAACCAACTTATGAAAACCTGGAAATATCAGGGACGATAGTCAGTTGATCAGCAGGCAATGTGATAGAATGGAAGTCACCAACAGGCATCCAAGCAGCACTATAACAGTTAACCAAAGTGCTCATGTGATACACCGGGTCAACATATGGCTCCCATGATATATTTACCGAAGCGCAAGCTACAATAACATGTACACATGGATATCTCAATGCCTGAAAGCTGCCACAATCACAGTACCTGTTGTCCAACATCACGACAAACACTCCACCATTAGTGCATGTACCCTAGTCGTAGCACTGTCTTACCCAAAAACTCCTCTTTTCCCTGTCAAAGGCTATAACATTCCATCGTGAAGCCTCATTCCATATCCGGTCAATATCAGTTTGAAAATGCTGAGTAAAAGGCATTCCATTTTCCATCCTCTGGTAGGCCTTTTGGGACCGGTCAACAAAGTAGTGAACACGTCTAAAAAATGTCTCTTGCACTAACCCTGTGATTGGGAGTTTGCGCACACCCTTGAGGACCCCATTTACGCACTCCACTATATTAGTGGTCATATGCCCATATCTCATGCCACCATCGTATGCTAATGACCATTTTTCCTTTGAAATTTGTACCATATTTTCATATACCTCCTCATTAACTGTTCGGATCTCTTCAAGACGTCGATCAAACCTTTCTTGTTGGGGTTCATATGCTAAAAGAATAACATAATAAGGTATTAAAATGTATATTAAATTTTGTTAAAAAAAGCAAGTTTAGAAAACCATACCCAATTTGAGGATCGCCTTCTTTATGGCCTCATCTCTAAACTGCTTATGCACATTACTTGCAATATGTCTAATGCAATAACAGTGATAAGCATTCGGCTCAGTCCAAGAAACCCAATCACTACTCACGGCCTCTATAATCGCTTGATGACGATCAGATATCAGACACACACCCTGTTTTTGTGTGACATGAACACGTACACATGCCAAGAACCAGATCTAGCATTCAAAATTTTCTTTTTCAACAACAGAAAAAGAAAGTGGCAGAGGAGCACGATTACCATCCTGTGTGGAAGTAATGAGTAGAACACCTGTATAATTTCCATAAAGGAATGCGCCATCTACCTGAATAAATTGTTTACAATAGGGAAATGCAGCAATGCACGGTCTGAATGCCCAAAAAATCTTATTGAACTTCACCTTTGACCAATCAACTCGATGATTTGGGGATATATACTCAACACTGTCCAATTGATAAACAATCTGATTATTGAGAGACAACAATTCCATAAGCTGTGGAAACATCGCATAAGACTCATCCCAATCACCATACACTTTTACAATGGCTTTCTGTTTTGAATTCCAAGCTTTGTTGTATGATACCTTATAGTTATACAACTGTTGAATTATTTCCTGAACAAGGGCAACAGGAACATCCTGACTTGCTCGTATCATCTCACAAATAACAGTAGATATAAACTCTGTATCAAGGGAAGAGTGATCTTGTTCCAAGCTGGGATGCAGACAAGTGTGTGGGCCTTCTAATTTGGTTATCTTCTAACATCCGTAATATTTATCAAATAGTGATCTTAATCGAAATTTACATTCTGACCCATATTTTTCACAACGAATGAGATATTTGGTCTTCTTTGACTCATAAACCACAAATGTGGAATGTCACTCAATGTGGTATTGATTTATCACATTTTTCATGACCTGTTTACTTTCGAACTCCTACCCAACATATATGGAATTATCATTTGATGCAGGCATATTCCCTATAATGCCAGGGAATTCAAAAGCTGGTGTAATGACATCCCAATCATAATGTTGTTCACGAGACATTCCTCCAACTAAGGAACTCAAAACTGAAGGCTGATTACCACTAACTGGTGGATGTAGTGGATGTCTGTCTCTCAAAGGAACCTCAGAAGGTTCATTCCCAACCACATCATCTCCTGCTGACTCCCCAGATTCTTCTTCCGTAGATAAACTTTCATGCACTATATCAGCACAGAAAGGGATTTCATCTACATTTCCTTCCAAATTTTGATGATCTTCCTCATTACATTCTTCCACAGGAGTCATATGAGAAGGAGGCAATGAATAAGACTGTTGTGAAGGACCGACTTCTATAGAGGTCACAAAGCATGGTTCTGTAGTAATCGATTGCACCACATCAATATCAGAAATGAAAATAAATAATTCCATCAAACCATTAATACACTGTTGCCTGAATAACTGAGAAGCCTCCATCCAATCCTCATCATCGACTATAGGGTAGTCGTTGTGCCACAGACGCTCGGGATATTGAAGATGTCGGTATCTAATTGAAGTGATTTCTTGTCCTGCACTCAGTTTTAACTGACTATGAATCTTATTATGAACTGCATCCAATGTCATACAACCATGGAGATTTACCACTTTGACAGGTGGCACACTATAGCTAAAACCCTGCTCGGTATAAATTACCTCACCATTGCAATATATTTGAGCAGACATAATTACCTATAAAAAAATAATTTAAAAAATATTATACACTAAATTAAAATTTTAAATTATTTAATTTGGTTTTGAATAATTGATTATCTTGAGACTTTTTTATGTATTGATTTATCACTGTTAAGGTATAGTGATTGTGATTTTAGCACAAAAGAAAATTTAATATAATGTTTCATAAAGTTTAATTACTTATTAATATATAATCATGACTTGATCTTGAGACTTATGATTAGTTTATCATTATTTGATAAACTAACCACAACCTATATGGGTAAAATCCTGTCTCTATTATCAAATATTGCAGCAACTGCTAATCTCCTGTCAAACAGAACCACCTCCTCTCAAACGAGTTCTCGAATGCCTCTTCGTCGACACCTCTTCGGGGATGCCTCTTTGTCGACACCTCTTCGGGGTGTCTGTCTTTTAATTACAAATTTACTCACATGCATGTGAGGGGGTCTAGGGGTATGAAATACATAAATTATTTTAAACGGACACGCAGGTCCTTACACTTACTGAGAGATGACTCACAGGTCATCAATGCGGAAAAAATGAAATTATTACAAATTGGATAACAATATACACAAAATAAAACATGTACTTTCAATTATGCATGGTCGGTCATCTCAAGATCATTCATCACTCATACCGTGTTTTTTGGTATATTTATTATATTATCCGTATTATATAAAATCTATATTAAATACTACACCTCTTTTACAAAAATTTAACTTCATGTGTATATATATATATATAATTATTAATAACATTTAATAAATTTTATTATAACTGATCTAATTGAGATTTACATAATAAACACTTTTGTTATTTTAAATTTTATGAAATTGTAATGTTTTTTGGGCATTCTTCTACTTTTCAAAATATAAGTAAATATATTTTCTACTTTATTGATTAAAAATATTATTACTAGTAAATAAAAGTAATTTAATTTACACTTACATCAAAACCATTCATTAAAATAAATTTCTCTAACATAAATTACTTTTCCTAAACATTAAAAAATTTAGACATAACATAAAACATTCAATATTCAGACAACAGACATTCAAAAAATTAAATCATACAAACATTCAACATCAATAAAATTAAATCATACAAAACATTTCATGCATAACATATGAAATAAATAAATCATACGCACAATTAAACATACAAACGAAATAAATAAACACAATTAAACAATTAAATTATTAAATAGAAATTTTACCTCAATAAAAGCATCAAATACTTATTGAGAAAGAATTTCTGCAGAGCTTCGCAACAAAAACCAGAGGAGAACAATGGGTTTTGGGGGGGACCCCTCCTTTTATAGAAAATCTCGGCCGAATGCATGAACATCGTTCACGCATCCTTTAGCTAGTCCATGAAGGATGCGTGAACGGCGTTCACGCGTCGTTTAGCTGGTCAGCAAAGGACGCGTGAACATCATTCATGCATTACTGCCTAGGTCTGGGATGCATGAACGGCATTCATGCATCCCAGACCCAATTTTAGAAATATCGGAACCCTAACCCCTTTTCCCAAATTTTATTTTTCATAAAACCCATATTAAAATTAAGAAATATTAAAATATATCTTCTTCAAGATTTAATACCCACAAAACCAAAAATGATCTGTATTAATTTTTTTAGATTACCATAACTTGACCATCTAAGATCGGATCAATGCGCGGTCAGATCCATTGGAAATGAATTAAATCCATCTAGTTAATTTAAAGAAAATTATTTTTTCCTTGGCTCATAAATTCCAAATGATCACTCTAATACAAATTATTGGTACCAAGGCATGTATTAGAAGCTGGTGGGTCAGGAATTTAAATTTTTTCATCACTGGAGCAATGAACCTCCATCGTCTCCGGCGATCCAAGCCCTAATAAACATCTGAGGATCCCACGTGAATATTTCGAAGAAAAAAAATTAAACATAAGAGTGCCTAATTTAGATAAAATATGTGTTTGTCTGTCGCACATCATTTTTGATTGTTTCATGAAGGATCCAAGATCGAATCCCGCTGTATCATACACACATGCTTCAATAATCCATGTAAATGGAGTTCATCGAATTTCAAGTGATATCATGGAGATCTGATTAATCCTTCGATGTCATAAGGATCACCTCAACATTGTTCCTACGATCCGTGAATATGTTCTTGGATTGATTACTCGAATGATGTATTTCTCTCTCTATAATGTGGGAAGGATGAGAGAGAATCCCTCAATCCATTGGAATGGATAGTCTATTCAATGAGACCTCTTCTCTGCTTATATAGTCGATTTCAAAACACCTAGAAAGGATTCCCCAACCCCTGTATATCCAACTCCCACTAAATAAGAAATAAATGACATGTTATGATGAACTAATTGTATCATAATCATTACTTATATTTTATCACCTTCTTGTAATATATAATAAATATATTACATGATAAAACTGAGTCATTAACTCAAATCATAATTCTCGCAATATTAAACAAACCTTGAATATTAAAATAATATTTGTTCGTATAATATTTTTCAACATATTTACATAACATATTGTGAATACTTTTAATAAATAAATTTAACCCAATTATTCTATACTTGAATAATAATGAATTTTTTTTGTGATCGTTAACACTTAGACATATCTTGGACCCCATAGTCGGGCCTAACATATCCTATATTCATATTCACCAAAATATGGAAGACTGTTGAATACGCTATTGTGTGTGACCCTCTAGGCCCTTATCTCAATAGTAGTGAATACTATTTATAGACTAAGAGTAGAGTTTGGAAACCCATCAATGCCCCTTAAGAGATAAGGAAAATTCATAGCAATGATAAAAATCCTACAAATGCACACCGTGTAATATAATCTATTTGTCTCACGATATATCATAAAGTAGGACACACACTATATATCATCATCCCTTCTTGATTTATTATTCATTGATCTTAATGGATAGACTTACCTTCTTCTACCATGGTCATGGATTTAGTGTAAAACCTCGAGTTTTTGTGAACTTTTTTTTGAATAAATTAATTTTCATTGATGTATTTTGTTGCACTAAATTAATCATTCCATTCAAATGACACTGACTTGGCTTGTGCTACATGCAACACCGACTTGGCGTACGTTACATGTAACATCAAGTTTCCATGAAACGTCATTTTATTATTATAATTATTTAAATAAGATAGTTATGAATTAGCCATGAAACTTAGTAATATGAATAGTAATAACTACTTTTAAAATATTATTTATAATGGTTTTATATAAATAAAATCTATTGATAAAAAACACAATTTTTTGGTAAAGTCTTTATATGTTTAAAAATACTATTTTCTCAAATGAACTGTTTTTGTATCCTATGAACATTAGTAAAATTAATTTTATACACGTATAGAAATTGAATTTGATAAAATAAACATCATTTTTCAATTCATAATGTAAAAATTATCTTAGGGTGAATTTTTGTGATTTTTCTGAGAAGTTTTATTTTTTGATGAATGGTGAAAAATACTGCATTGTAGTTAAAAACTGTCTTTTCATTTAAATAATTATTATATTTTAAATTGATTTTTTTAAATCCACAATAGATAAATTATAAATACATTAATCCAATGTAGGTAATTGGAATATTTTTTTTATATTGAAATTAGATATAAAAACTTATTGAACTTTTGAACATTCTTTTTACTCATCTTCTCACCAAGTCTGTGGGATCAACATTAAACTTAATTTTACTACTTCTGTGAATTGAATTTTGAAAAACAGACATATATGGTTGTAATTGGTATGATATTTAGATTCTAATAGGATCAAATTAATTTTTTGTATATTATAAATAGTAACTTTAGAAAAAATTTATTTACCGTGGTTAAGGGTAAACCAGGTAATTAAAGGTAAAAATAATATTATGATATTATAAAATTGCCCTAACACTTGTCCTAATTTAATTAGATAAGTGGGTTTCGACCAAAATCAACCTTAGGCTGAAATTATAACCTTTTTAAGACACTTGGGTGAGAATATGACAATTATTATATTTTATTTAAAGATAAGTTAAAAATGTCAGTCTCATATTTTTAATAAGTAAATTGTTTTTAATATAGGGTTATACATAAGATTAATTCTACTGTAAATAGTAATTTTAAAGATAATAAATTTATCTTCATCATAATAATTTATTTTTAATTTTTAGAGAAGAAATAATTTAATTAAAGTCTTTTATAACAATGATGCGGTAATTGTTTAATTAATGGAAATATCAAATAAATTATATAAAAAATATTAAAATAAATATAATTTAACATAATTAATGACATCCATGAATTTTATAGATAAATTTGATGTGTTATTAATATATTAGAATTTTTGGTTTGAAGTTATTATTTTGTTACGGTATTTTTAAAAAGAAAAATATTGAATAGTATCAAAATTGGCATAAATGAGACTTTAAAATAAATATTATTTTATTAAATGATATAAAATTTATAAAAATATAAAATTAGAAAAAATAAATATAATAATGTTAAATATTTCATCAATATCCATTTTGGGTTCTTTTTAAATTTTATAGTAACAATATTAACCTTAAAGAGTAAAAATTCCAAGTTGCCATAGTAAACGTAAAAGGGTTTAACTAAGGGTTAAAGCCAAAAGTTAAGGTTAATATTGTGACCGAAACATGTCTAAAAATAATTGGTTTAGAGGATTTATATTCATCCTCATATTATCTTCTAAATAACTCACTTTGGAGCTACTTGAAATTAAAAATCAATTTATAGTAATTTAAATTTTTGAGAGTTTCCAAGAGTACCCCTCCCCCATCTTATAAAAAAGAACCTCCTCCCTCACTTCCTCACACCATATTTATCCTTCTATATCGAAAAAACCATTCCATTTTATCCTCATAAAATATTTATCCAAGTTCTTGAGATTATGGTCTTCTCAAAAGACCAACTCTATTATCCCTAAGAGAAGATCTAGAGGGGGCTCTTTGAAAAAGAGGTAATCTCTTTTACTAACTCTCTCAAGAGTATTTCTTCTTCTACTTCCTCTTCATATGTTGTTTCTATTATAAATTAATAAATCCAGTATCACCTATATTATAACATGTTATTATGATTATGGAACAACTATATTCCACATTTTATCCATCCTACGAAAAATGAAATCACCACACGTGCCCACATACGACCTACCGTCTCCACGCCGTGGTGTAATATGTTTTTTCATCACCACTTTATTTGGATGGGTATAATTATGAAAATAAATAATATATATTATAATTATAAAATTATATTGATTCTATAACAAAACATATACCATCCACTCCCATACCATTTCACAATTAAGGGAATGATATTGTCGCTCGTGTGTACGTAAGGTCTACCGTCTCCATGTCGCGATGTGATTCATTCTCCATGATTACCAATAAAAATGATTATATAAATCTATATAATGAATAAATATGTTATCTATTACCTTAGTATTATTTTATAAATGACATAACTATATCTTGTCTTCATAAACTGGGACTTATATGACAAAACATGCATAAGAAAAGGAAGCAGTTAACACCCAAAAGAAGAATAATAATGAAATGTTATTAACAAACGGGTGATAATATGATCATATATGATATAATATCAATATTGTTCTGAAATAAGTTAATAATGTTATTTAATCCATTATACAGGATTTCCATATACGTATGAATGAAATCATACCTAAGGTAGGGGTTAATTTCACAATCTCATTATTTTCCAAGATTATTTATAAATAAGTATTTACTGGGGTATATTTATCATCCATGTTCATGTTTCTTAAAACTATTTTCCAGGATATCTTTATTATTCTTCTACAAATTTTTAAATTCATTTTTACCCATGTATTACTTTTTATTTATCGTTTTGAAAGGAATCTTTTTTCCTTTTCCTAACAAGGTACTTTTTTACTTTTCTAGAAAAAAGTACGAGAAGAATGCTTTTTTAAGAAGAGTGTTACTCAAAAAGAACCTAGTGGGAGATAATGTAACTCGCTTATGTACTAGTTTTTATGTTTCCATGTTTCCAAAGGCACTAGACTAATATAGTCTTTGGGGTTTGTTTGTGTAATGTATTAAGTATTCTGAAAAAGTAATGTAATATCCCTATATGAAAAGTGAGGGTCACTAAATTTGGTATCAGAGCAAAATTTTAGTTAACCTTTGGAAACTAAGATGATAGAACCTTAGTGAGAAACCTAAGGAAATGTCTAAGGATAAGTCTAAGGATAAAGAAAGGGATATGAAAATGTATTGAAATTTTGGTAAGGGATGGATCAAGTGGTTTACTAGAAATACATCCATGTCTGGATACTACAAGTGGATATGGATTTGGCATAGATGTACCTAGGGGTAACATCTCCAATGAGGTGTATCAGGCCTGACATGATCATAACCAAGTACACGACAATGGGCCTTACTGTACACCTGGTTTGAAACTCTTAGGGGATATTCTTTGGGAATTCACAAACTTGTCACAAACCATCATAAAGGATTTATATATAAGTTGGATATGAAAAACCTAGGATGAACCTAAGGAGTCATTGATTAAGGAAGGTGTCATAATTTAGACATACAATAAGGGAATTTTCATGATTATGTGGTTCCTCATTATGATAACTATTTATTACTCTATGATTTTGGTTTTAGTCAATGGATAGAATTTGAAGAAACCACATTAATGGTTATTACGACGGACAATGAAATGATTTTCCTCTAGAGAAACTGAATGATATGGGAGTTGGAATAAAAAATCTTATTGTTATACTCACACAGCTTTCTCAAGCTATGAATCATGGTGTAATTCCAAATGAGAAAAGGAGGGAATAACATCCTATTGAGTCTTTCATGATACAATGCCCACCTTCCTTAAATGGGTATTCTAATCCACTTATTGTTGAACAATGGATAAGTACTACTTAAAAGATATTCTCCATTCTCCAATGTTTGGAGCATGATAAATTTGTTTTGTATGCTTATTAGTTAAAAAGATAAGTGGACTAGTGGTGTACCCTAATTAAGAATACAAGGTTGCAAAATGAAATTGAATCCATAGATTGGGATGAGTTCAAGAACTTATTTTTCAATAAGTGCTTTCCTCGGATTCTTCATACCAAGATAGAGAAAGTGTTCCATGAGTTGAATCAAAGGGATGATGAATTTTTCGGTACCTATGAGGCTAATTTCATGAGACTTATGAGTTACACTTCAGCAATTATCATCCAACCTGAAATTAAAGTTGATTGGTTCTTTAGTGTCTTAAATTGAAGTCTCATAAGTGCATTGGTTATTTAGTCAAAAAGAACCTAGTGGGAGATAATTTAGCTCGCTTATGTACTAGTTTTTATGTTTCCATGTTTCCAAAGGCACTAGACTAATATAGTCTTTGGGGTTTGTTTGTGTAATTTATTAAGTATTCTGAAAAAGTAATGTCATATCCCTATATGAAAAGTGAGGGTCGCTATATTTGGTATCAGAGCAAAATTTTAGTTAACCTTTGGAAACTAAGATGATAAAACCTTAGTGAGAAACCTAAGGAAATGTCTAAGGATAAGTGTAAGGATAAAGAAAGGGATAGGAAAATGTATTGAAATTTTGGTAAAGGATAGATCAAGTGGTTTCCTAGAAATAAATCCATGTCTGGATACTACAAGTGGATGTAGCTTTGGCACAGATGTACCTAGGGGTAACATCTCTTATGAGGTGTATCAGGCCTGACTCGATCATAACCTAGTACACGACAACGGGCCTTACTGCACACCTGGTTTGAAAATATTAGGGAATATTCTTTGGGAATTCACAAACTCATCACAAACCATCATAAAGAATTTATATATAAGTTGGATATGAAAAACCTAGGATGAACCTAAGGGGTCATTGATTAAGGAAGGTGTCATAATTTAGACATCCAATAAGTGAATTTTCATGATTATGTGGTTCCTCATTATGATAACTATTTATTACTCTATGATTTTGGTTTTAGTCAATGGATAGAATTTGAAGAAACCGCGTTAATGGTTATTATGATGGACAATGAAATGATTGTCCTCTAGAGAAACTGAATGCTATGGGAGCTGGAATAAAAAACCTTATTGTTATACTCACACAGCTTTCTCAAGATATGAATCATGGTGGACTTCCAAATGAGAAAAGGAGGGAACAACATCCTATTGAGTCTTTCATGAGACAATTCCCACCTTCCTTCAATGGGTATTCTGATCCACTTATTGTTGAACAATGGATAAGTACTACTTAAAAGATATTCTCCATTCTCCAATGTTCAGAGCATGATAAATTTATTTTGTATGTTTATTCGTTAAAAAGATAAGTGGACTAGTGGTGTACCCTAATTAAGAATACAAGGCTGCAAAATGAAATTGAATCCATAGATTGGGATGAGTTCAAGAACTTATTTTTCAATAAGTGCTTTCCTCGGATTCTTCGTACCAAGATAGAGAAAGTGTTCCATGAGTTGAATCAAAGGGATGATGAATTTTTCGGTACCTATGAGGCTAATTTCATGAGACTTATGAGGTACACTTCAGGAATAATCATCCAACCTAAAATTAAAGTAGATTGGTTCTTTAGTGTCTTAAATTTAAGTCTCATAAGTGCATTGTACATATGGGACTTTAGAAGCTACGAAGAGATTGTGAGCTATGTAATGAAGGTTAAAATGGAGGTTGGAATCATGTACCAATCTCATGGTTTTGACAAGAAGAGGAAGATGGGGTTTAAAGGGAAATCTAAAAACCATGAAAAGAAAGAGAGGGAGATTTCATTTATACTCTAAGTGTGGGAAGAAGCATGGGGGAAATTGTATTAAGGGGTCTAATAAATGTTTTAAGTGTGGAAATAAAGGTTGTCGGGAATTTGATTTTTGAAGTGATGGGAAAAAGTCAACTAATGGTATTAGTGGAGAGAAAGCGGTGCAGAATGCACCTCCCATGCTTTAGTCCTATAAGTGTAAGGATAATGAGAATTATGTTAACCAGTGTCCAAACCTTAGGGCCAGTGACAATGATCAATGTTAGCAACTTCTTAAGCCAAGGGGCAAGGGGAAATATCATGTGATCACTATTTATGATGAGGGATGCAATAACAATATAGTTAAAGGTACAATTACTATCCAATCTAGAACTGCTAATGTCTTATTTAATTCTAGATCTACCCACTCTTTCATACCTAAAGAATTTTCTAATGGTGTTAAGATTCCATACAAATTATTAGATGTAGAATTATCATTGAAAACCCCTGGTGTTATGATGATTGTATCTCAAGTCTATGATTCCTCTCTAGTTGAAGTTTGTGGGAATTTATTTCCTACAAATATTTTCATTCTTCCTCTGGTTGAGTTTGATGTCATCTTAGGCATGGATTGGATTTCTCTAAATAAATCCCACATCAATTGTCAAGGAAGGGAAGTTATGTTTGATGTTTCAAACCAACCTATGATCATCTATCAATGTGACGATAAGTATGAACTTCCTATGGAGATTACATCCAGTTTATGGGTATTAATTCCCATTCAGAAGGGTTGTTTATCTCAAATGGTTGGGGTGAAAATTGACATTAATGATATTCCTATTGTTTGTGAATTTTTGGATGTCTTTCCAAAAGATTTTCATAGTCTTCCACCAAAACATGAAGTGGAGTTCTCTATAGAGAGCATATCTGGTTATACACTAATTTCACAGACTCCCTATAGAATGGCCCCAATTAAGTTGCAGGAATTGAAAAAGAAACTCCAATAAAAAACTTAATAAGGGATTCATTCAGACAAGTGTGTCACCTTGTGGTGCACCGATTCTTTTTGTGAAGAAGAAAGATGGATCAATGTGACTTTATTTGATTATCAGGAGTTGAACAAGATCAAAATCAATAACAAGTATCCTCTTCCCCATATTGATGAATTGTTTGATCGACTGTGTGGAGCTCAATACTTTTCCAAGATTGACCTTAATTTTAGATATCATCAATTGAGGGTCAAGAAGGAGGATATACCCAAAACGACATTCCATACAAGGTATGGACACTATGAGTATATTGTGATGCCTTTCAGTCTTACTAATTCCCCTTATATCTTCATGGATTTGATGAATAGAGTCTTTAGATATTACCTTGATAAGTTTGTGGTAGTCTTTATAGATGATATTCATATCTATTCAAAGAGAAATGAAGAGAATGAAGACCACTTGAGAATTGTACTAAAGACCCTAAGGAAGGATAAACTATATGAAAATTTTACAAAGTGTGAATTTTGGTTGTAAAAGGTTTCATTTTTTGGTCATATAATCTCAAGAGAAGGTATAGTAGTAGATCCATCAAAGACGGAGGCTATTGAATGTTGGCCTAGACCAACCATGGTGACTGATATCTGTAGATTTCTTGGTTTAGATGGATATTATTGAAGGTTTGTGGATAATTTCTCATAACTATATAATGCTCTGACCAAGTTAACTCAGAAGAGTGCCAAGTTCCTCTGGATAGATGTATGTGAGGAAAATTTCAAGGAATTGAAGAGAAGGTTAGTTAGCGCACCTGTACTTACATTACCCTATAGTGGTGGAGTTTTGTAATCTATATTGATGCATCCAAGAAAGGATTGGGATGTGTTCTTATAAAAAACAACAAGGTTATCTCTTATGCCTCATGACAGTTGAAGATTCATAAGAAAAATTACCCAAATCATAATTTGAAGTTAACTATAGTAATTTTTTCATTAAAGATATGGAGGAATTATCTTTATGGTGAAAAGTGTGATATATATACCGATCATAAAAGTCTGAAATATGTATTCACACAGAAGGAGTTGAACATGCGCTGGAGAATATGGTTAGAGATGATAAAGGATTATGACTGATCAATACATTACCACCCTAGGAAATCAAACAAGGTGGTCGATGCTTTGAGTTGAAGGGATCGTGATAGATTTTCCATGATGAGGATCACAAAATATCCAATATTTATGGATTTGCAAAGGATGGACCTAGAGATCCTAAAGGAAGGGGAAAACCTTATGTTGCTCAATTGAATTTTCAACCCTCAATCCTTATGAATATTAAAGAGCAGAAGGAAGATGTGAAGATGCAAAGAAGGTTAGATATTTTCATGAGTTTAAGCTTGATTAGGATGGAATGATAAGGTTTAGGAACCGTGCATGTATTCCTTCCATACCAGATTTGAAGAGAGATCTGTTAGAGGAATCTCATAGATCTCCATTCTATATTCATCCTTGAAGTAAAAAGATGTATAGAGACTTGAAATAATACTTTTGGTGGGATGGAATAAAGAGAGATATTGCAGATTTTGAATCTCAGTGCTTGGTATGACAGCAAGTTAAGGCTGAAAGAAAAATATATATAAGGATATGTTTCATCCATTATCCGTACCAGAATGGAAATGGGAGAACATGACCATGGATTTTTTTCATTTCACTCCCCAAAATCTTTAAAGGGTTTAATGTTATATGGGTGGTAGTCGATCACCTTACTAAGTCAGCACACTTCATTGCCATTAAAGAAGACTTCTCTCTGGATCAACTTTCCAGGATATAAATTAAGGAAGTGTTAAGGTTGCATGGAGTACCACATTCTATTGTATCTGATTGGGGATCAAGGTTTACCTCAAAATTATGGTGAAGTCTTAATCAATCACTTGATACATAATTGAGTTTTAGCACTGCTTATCATCCTTAGATGGATGGTCAGTCTAAAAGAACAATTCAAACCCTAGAGGATATATTGAGATCTTATTCTATGGATTTCAAATGTGTTTTGGATCAACACCTTCTTATAGTTGAGTTTTATTACAACAATAGCTTTCACTCAAACATTCATATGGATACTTATGAATACCTCTATGGGAATAAATGTAAAAATCCAACATGTTGGGACGAATTTGGAGAAAGAAATCTATTGGGACCATAAATCATTAAAGAGATGGTTGAGAAGGTTAGAACCATTCAATAGCATATCAAGGAAACACAAATTCAGAAGAAAAGTTATTCTGATAATCGATGGCATGATCTAGAATTTGAAGTTAGTGAGAAGGTGTTTCTATGAATTTCTCCATGGAAGAAGGTTATGAGATTCATGAAGAAATGGAAACTAAGCCCTCAATATATCAGTCCCTTTGAAATTTTGATCATATCGGGACAGTAGTCTATCACTTGGAACTTCATCTAAATATCTCTCAATTCTATGATGTGTTCCATGTATCTCTCCTGAGAAAGTACATATCTAACCCTTAACATGTACTAAACTCATAGGTCATACCGTTGGAGAAGAATCTCTCTTACGAAGAACAACCAGTTGAAATTCTGGATCTTACAAAGAAAGTTCTTCGAAACAAAACCACTCACCTGGTCAAAGTTTTGTAGAGAAAATCACTACATAAAGGAATATATATGAAAACTTGAGGATATGATGATATAGAAGTATCCTCATTTTTTTGTATCAGATTGATAAATTTCAAGGGCGAAATTCATTTTAATGGGGGTAGAATGTAACACCCCGAGTTTTTGTGAACTTTTTTTTCAAATAAATTAATTTTCATTAATGTCTTTCATTGCACTAATTCAGACATTCCTTTCACATGGAAATGACTTGGCTTGCGCTACACCCAACACCGACTTGGTGTACATTACACGCAACATCGAGTTTCCACGAAACATCATTTTATTGTTATAATTATTTAAATAAGATGGTTATGACGTAGCCATTAAACTTAGTAATGTGAATAGTAATAACTACTTTTCAAATATCATTTATAATGTTTTTATATAAATAAAACATATTGATAATGAAAAACATAATTTTTTGGTAAAGTCTTTATATGTTTAAAAATATTATTTTCTCAAGTGAACTATTTTTTATGTCCTATGAACAATAGTAAAATTAATTTTAGACCCTTTTAGATATTAAATTTGATAAAATAAACATAATTTTTGAAATCATAATGTCAAATTTTTCTTAGGGTAAATTTTTGAGATTTTTCTGAGAAGTTTCATTTTTGATGAATAGTGAAAAATACTGCATTGTAGTAAAAAACTACCTTTTCATTTAAATAAATATTATATTTTAAATTTATTTTTTTAAAAGTCACAATAGATAAATTATACACATATTAATCTAATGTAGGTCATTGGAATATTTTTTTATATTGAAATTAGATATAAAAACTTATTAAACTTTTGAACGTTCTTTTTACCCTCCCCGTCGCATCTGCAGGATCAACATTAAACTTAATTTTGTCACTTCTGTGAATTGAATTTCGAAAAATAGATATACACAATTTTAATCAGTCTTATATTTAGAGTCTAATAAGATCAACTTAATTTTTTGGATATTATGAATAGTAACTTTAGAAAAAAAATATTTACCGTGATTAAAGGTAAATCAGGTAATTAAAGGTAAAAATAATATTATGATATTATAAAATTACCCTAACATTGGTCCTAATTTCATTGGATAAGTAGGTTTCAACCAAAATCAACCTTAGGCTAAAATTATAATATTTTTAAGCCAATTGGGTGAGAATATGACATTTATTATATTTTATTTAAAGATAAGTTAAAAATGTCATACTCATATTTTTAATAAGTAAATCATTTTTAATATAGGGCTGTACATAAGATTAATTCTGTTATAAATAGTAATTTGAAAGATAATAAATTTACCATCATCATGATAATTTATTTTTAATTTTTAGAGAAGAAAATATTTAATTAAATTCTTATATAACGATGGTAATTGTTTAATTAATGGAAATATCAAATAAATTATATAAAAATATTAAAATAAATAAAATTTACATAATTAATGACCTTTGATATGTTAGTGATATAGTAGAAGTGTTGGTTCTAAGTTATCAACTTTGTATGATATTTTTAAAAAGAAAAATATTGAATAGTATCAAAATTGACATAAATGATACTTTAAAATAAATAATATTTTATTAAATGATATAAAATTCATAAAAATCTAAAATTTGGCCAAAGAACTAGAATAAGTTTAAATATGTCATCAATGATCCATTTTGGGTTTGTTTGGCATTTTATAGTAACTATATTAACCCTAGAGAGTAAAAATGTCATGTTGTCATGGTAAAAGTTAAAGGGTTTAACTAAGGGTTAAATCCAAAATATAAAGTTAATATTGTGACCTAAAAATGTCTAAAAATAATTTTTAGGGAGGATTTAAACCCATACTCATCCTTTATTTTAAATAACTCACTTTGGAGCTATTTGAAATTGAAAGTCAATTTATATTAATTTAATATTTTGAGAGTTTCCAAGAGTGCCTCTTCCCTATCTTATAAAAATGCACATCCTCCCTCACTTCCTCACACCACCTTGAGTCTTCTAGATTGAAAAATCTCTATCCATTTCTCATTCTAAAATCCTTATCCAAGTTCTGGAGGTGCTAGTCTTCTCAAAAGACCAACTCTATTGTCCCTAAGAGAAGATCTAGAGGGAGCTCAATGAAGAAGAGGTCATCTCTTTTACCAACTCTCACAAGAGTATTTCTTCTTCTACTTCCTCTTCATATGTTGTTTCAATTATAAATTAATAACTCTAGTATCAACTATATGTTGATATGTTATTATATTTATGAAACAACTATATTCCACCTTTTATCCAACCTGGGAAAAATGAAATCACCATGTGTGTGTGTGCGGCTTATTGTCTCTACATCGTGGTGTAATATGTTTTTTTCATAACCACTTTATTTGGATGGGTATAATGATGGAAATAATGAATATATATTATAATTATAACATGATATTGATTTTGGAACAAAAAATATACCATCTATTCTCATACCATTTCATAATTAAGGGAATGATATTGTCGCTCGTGCATACGTATGGTCTACCGTCTCCATGATGCGATTGGATTCATTATCCATGATTATGAATAAAGAATGATTATGTAAATGTATATAATGCATAAATATGTTATCTATTACCTTAATATTATTCTATAAATAACAAAACTATATTTAATCTGCATAAACCGGGACTTATATGATAAAACATTAATAAGAAAAGGAAGAATTCAACACCCGAAAGAAGAAGAATAATGAAATATTATTAAAAAACGGATGATAATATGATCACATATGATATTATATGAATATTGTTCTTAAATAAGTTAATAAAATTCTTTAATCCATTCTATAGGAGTTTCAGATACATATGAAGGAAATCATATCTAAGGTAAAGGTTAATTTCACAATCTCATTATTTTCTGAGATTATTTATACATAAGTATTTACTGGGGTATATTTATCATTCATGTCCATGTTTCTTAAAATTGTTTTCCAAAATATTTTTACTATTCTTATAAAAAAAATTAAAGTCAGTTTTATTCATGTATGACTTTTTATTAAACGTTTTGAAAGAAAACTTTTTTCCTTTTCCTAATGAGGTACTTTTTGACTTTTCTAGAAAAAGTATGAGAAGAATGTTTTTTAACTTATACGACATGAGCGGACTTTTACGCTTTCATAATGCCTTATTGCCTTGAAGCTTCCCTTATAATCTTACAATGTTATTTTCAAAGAAAAAGTTTTCTTTTAAAATTATGCGGCATTTCAAGTAAAGAAATTTTTTTCAAAGCAGAAAGGATATTTTCCTCAAAAATTGTTTTCAAGAGTTCTCTCAAAATTATTTTCCATATAAGATAACATTGATTGATGTTAATTATGTTTTAATGGGGATATGATTCAATGTTTCCATTCTTATTCTTTCTATGAATGGTTATGTTTATGATGGAATGGTATTCATGAAACTCATTTCTTTTTCGTGGGTTATATTATGATTGTATGATGTTTATGAAACTCATTTCTTTTTCATGGGTTTTGATATGATAAATGATTTATGTTCTTATGGAACACATATGTATGATTTCATTATGCGATGGGTTGGACTTATATCCCCCTCCAATGCGTTGGGTAAAGAATTATATCTCATGAGATAGACATAAAGTACTTTGTCCACTAAGATGGTCATGGGAGTGAACCATGACTACCAAGATGGTATGGGAAGTGAACTCATACTACCAAGATGGCCTTGAAAGTGATACCTTGACAACCATGGAAATTATTATTATATAATTATGTGTCTTGCACAGTTACATGTTTTATTCCTATGTTATGCTTTCATGGCTGATGTTCTTTATTTCCTTATGATTCATGTCTTATGAACTGTCAATCTTTATGACATGATCCTATTTATGATCTTGGATATGCAGGGTATGATCTTCTATTTTCATGATCTTGGTCTCATACCCTTATACTCGTGATTATGTTTACATATCTCCCTTATTTATCCTTACTAAGAATCTGAGCTCATCCCTTTTTATATTTCCTTTCACCTAGGTTATGAAGATATGTATTATGTTTGATGTGTCTAATAAGGGTTCTAATCAAGAAGAACCTAGTGGGAGATAATGTAGATCACTTATGTACCATTGTTTATGTTTTCATGTTTCCAAAGGCACTAGACTAATATGGTCTTTGGGCATTTTTTTTGTAATGTATTAAGTATTCGTCAAAAGTAATATAATATCCATGTATGAAAAGATAGGGTTGCTATATTTAGTATAGGTACTACCATCCTGATCAATTAGGCTTGAGATATCTCTTCCAATTGGAAGCGAAAAAAATATACCTTGATTATTCAATCAATGTCATGCCACTAATGACGCACCCAACGCAAGCTATCTTACTACAACTTCATTGTCATAGTTTTTTCCTTGCATCAAAATACATGATAAAATAGTATATGTTGATAATAATCTCAAGTTAAGAGACCATTACATGTGTTCACAGGTAGGAAATACCAATTTGTGTTCATATTGGCGGATCAATCCTCGTGATCTCATCTACTCAAGATCACCAAGTGAGAACTTCATAAGAAGAAGTCTCGATGCTTATGATCCCCCATCACCTAATAGTTATACATCATCTATGTCCATTTAGAATGATGTATTTAGACTAGAGGACATTTGTTAAGATTAATGTCATAGTATCTCAAGGTTCTCAGTATAGTCTAGGAACTGCTATAACCTTTTGAAACAAAATAATAATAATCTATGGACATTACCGTGTAAATAGTGGATGAATAAATATCAACATTATCATGGTAAGAGTACATCATATATAACTCACTGTATACATGATAAGGTAATCAAAAAGTATTGTTCAGGTTGGGTCCAGGTCACCCACTATTACAATATTGTCGACCTATGTTCATCTGAAGATTTGAAGGGTCAAAGAGTTTAAAAGACCATAACTTGAAGTTGTGAAGAGTTGAGTGATCTCTCTGAATTGAAAGGACTGGAAGGAAAAGAGTCAGACCAATGTGATGTAGTGACTTGTAGAGGTATCAAATTTTGAAGTGTTGCAGTAAGAGATCAAGAATTAAGTTACTGAAAGTAGGATAGGCAGATGTGCATGTTGATTACAGTGGAAGTTCATAAGGTTGTCAAAGTTTTATCCATGAGGAAGTTTGTGATGAACTCTTAAAGACTGGTCATTCCAGTATAAACAAGACCACATTCATATTGAGAGATAAGAGGATATTTTCAGGAGGTAGCCTAGTCACGTGCATAATATTTTGGTTTTAGAGTTTAGGTTGAATATTATTCTTGGGTAAAGGATAATAATTTTCCCCATTGTGAAACTTATGAGAATAGTGGAAAATATATGACTTAGATACTCCGAGAATAGGAAATAATAAGTTTCCCACACTGACATCGAACCTTATAAAAATTCATGTGTGTTGTTTCCTTTACATTATTTGCATTGCATGAGGGGGTAAGTGTTTAGGGAACATATCAAATATCCATACATCCTAACCAATAATATAGGTTTGATCAACTTAAAGTAAGAAAGAGTTTAAGTTGAACTTAATCTATAAAAGATGGTCACCCATGATTCCCCCCCCCCCCTCAAGGTGATTATGGTCCACTGGGGCTATCAAGTATACTTAAATTTATGTGATAAATTGCTTTTTATAAAATTTCCATGTCATGCTAAGTACAATAACATAATATTTAGTTTTCAACTACCTTGAATTTGGTTTTTTATGAGGCTATTAGCTTGAATTTAGAGGTTTCATATAGTTTAAACATATTAGGTATTAGAGTTATGATGAAATTTAAATCTCTCTTGAGAAAAATATCCTTAGATAGAAGGACTGTGGGTCAAACTTCTCACTAACCTAGAGTCTTATGCCATGTCTAGAAAGGTTGGGTTTGGCTATATGTGGCTCCAAGATTACTCATGAGGGGATTTTTAATTTCATATAATTTTAAACCTTTACATGAACAGTTTCATGTACCTTATGCATGGGATGCATTTAGATTTGTGTACATATGTTTGGCTTCTATTTTTGGGTGGGTAGCACAAACTATGAGTTGTGTAAAGAGTTACACATTAATATGGTTTGAACATATTAATTTAGTGGATGTAATAGATATTTCAAAACTAAATTTTTAGAATCATTATACATAAAGGAATAAAACATGAGATAATAAAGATTACATGTGATTCAATAGTTATGGATTTAATATGCATGTGATGTATATTAAAATTTTGTGACAAAGAAAACCCATTAATCACCTAGTGTGAGATTTCTTCCAAGATAGACACATGTCAAAAACACGACTATTCAAGTGGATAGGTTCATGCTTAAGTTGGGTGTCCATGGATTATCTTGTGTATATAATAAAGGAGATGGTTAACGCTAAGAGATAGGTAACTAGATCCCACTATGAGTTTTGGGATACATTTATCTAGGAAATGTAGGGGAAACTTCAGGAGTAATGAAGCAAAAAAATGATTCACAAAAAAGTAAAAGGGAGAAACAAAGAAGAAGAAGAAGAAGATCTTGGACAGAGAGATTTATGTGGTTCGAGAAATTATCTCTACGTCCATAGAGAGGCAGAAATTTCACTATAGTCAGGAGCACAAAATTACAAGGAGTTTCAAGGTTCTCAAGTACACACAAAACCCTAGCCTAAAATGGGATGATAAGAAGGATGAAGTACTATTCCACCAACTGCACAAGAAGTTTGTTGTGCTGCAGTGAAAGGTGGCACGAAGTCTACATTTCTACAGTGTCACAACCACTTAAGTCCAAGATTCTATAGTGGTTGGAGGATGGAATTCTATGTCACTATAGTACTATTGACTCCAAAGTCCAACATACTACAGTAGTCATGCCAAAAGTCCACCTGAAACCCTCAGTGAACTCATCGTGGAGCTCGACTCACGGAGTTGCGACCTGGTGCGCAGTATGGGTCGGAAGCATTTATCCCAATCATCATCCAGAACGGATCAGGCTATACCAATCCAACAGAAAACCCTATAAAATAGGATACCAAGGAAATATAATTAAGTTTATCCATAAGATAAATTTGGTCATAGGGTTGTCCACTCAGTCATCCAAGAGTCATATCTGATATGACAGGCATGATGGTATACCTAAATAACTATGTTTTGAGAGGAACGTTGTCATGACCCCCTCCACCCAAAGAGTACCCCTCCTAGGTCGGTAATGAGATAAGGAAGATGGTGACTACCCGAGTCCCACCTCCATTAGGCCCTGAGTTGGCGACTAGCACCGAGGGTATAATAAGCATATATATATATATATGAGGTGTTTCCATCTAAAAGAACATGTGGAAGAGAGAGATAAGATAGATACATCAATCAACACCTCCTAAAATATATATAAAAATCTCAAGTGCGTACATGCAATATCATACGGTACTGAAACAACTGAAATGAAAACTATAAGTACCAAAAGGTAAAGATGAGAATGGCCACGAAGCCCAAACAGCTCCTGTAAAACCACAAGCTATTAATATCCAACCCGGTCTCCAACCTAATCCTACTGACCTAAAAATAGTTTATATGTACATAGGGTGAGCATAACATTATACTCGGTAGGATCCTCCCCAAAAACTCTCATGCAAAAGATAAAGAAATCATGCTAAAGAACAGTGAACAACAATGAAACTAACTCATCACTTAAACAGGAATACTAAGTTCCCAGCCTTGTCATGGCTAACTCTCACCAAGTATCTCATAAAAGAGAAAATATAATGAAACATCAAGGGTACCCATCTCCCGCTTCTCTGTTGGTTTGTCGCTCCGCCCCAACGCCACATGTCCTGAGCCATCTCTCTCCAAAATAAGTCAGCATGCAGACACCTGGGAAAGGCATCACAACATGCACCTCATGCATCACATCATCGCATCATCTCATCCACGCATCATTATATGGTAACCAAGTAGTTTCTAGGATCCACCATAGCTCGTATGACGTGTATCATACAACAAGTATTATACATCAAGCCACCACAGCCCAAACACTGAGTAAGGCACGTCAAGCCATCATAGTTGATACACATCATACCTATAATAATCCTTTGGATAATATATCTGGGGATACATATGTGTGAATAACCGCAAGCCATCACAACCCTCTACACACATATATGAGAAAACTAACTAATGTGCATACCAACACATATAACTACCAAGAGAAGAGAGTGGGGTCAGAGGGGTATTCAACCATCCATCCTCCCATCAGAATGTTGGGGAAAACATCCACCCAGAGTCCACTGGGTGTCATTCAGCCTAATAGGCATGGGTGGGGTAGCATATGAAATCACAAAATATACAGGATATAATATAGCTCACAACCACACTATGGACATATAACCTAGTCCTAATCTCAACTGCAGATATCGTTGCTTGAACACTCGGTTGCCACTGTTGGGGACTAGATATCCTATAAGCACACAAGCATTTAAAGATCTACATTAATTTCATTTCTTCCTTTTAATCATTTCTTTTCATTGATTAAATCATTATCCATTAATTAACCATTTAAATTATTCCATATTATATTACATTAACCATCAGCATGAATTCCATGACCTCCGAGCATAATCCAAACCGAGTCCACAATTTCTCAAGATTAACATCTTTTCATTATTTTCATCCCATCAACATTATCCCCATGGGTTTTAGAATTTATTATTCATTATTAACACCATTCTATAAACCAAGTACTCTAGGAAAACCATCCTAAGATACCACCAAGAGGAAACATGCAACCAAGCACATCTAGCTGTCTCAATAGTGGGGAAAGGAGTGTAGATAAAACAAGCAACTCGGTCATCAACCATTAAACAAATTCATTTCAAGCAAGCATCCAGCTTTATCACATAAATGGGTAACCCAGCTTCAAGTCATTCCACCATCTCTAGTATCATCCCCAAAACCCACATGCATATCCCAATGCATCTCGTCGTCATAGGATTCAATTGTTGTCGCATCATCCAGGCCTCCCTACCCCATATCACATCATCCATCTCAGTCTCAGCCATCCCAATCTCATAACACATCACATAGAAAAGTGCACATCCAGAGCACATCACAAGGTAGTAAGAAACAAACATAATGAGTAGGGTAATCTAGTCCCTAAAGCAAGGAATCCAGCCTTCACACATAAACGAGCTCTCATGGCTCCAAACACAAGGCACTCGTCCTTCTCAAGAAAATGGGCAACTCAGGCCCTAGCAATTATCTTTATCACATAACTGGTTCTTATTCCATATTAAATTAACTGATTCATTATTCACAGGTTCCATCTATGGGCAACCTAAGGCACCAATCTATAACAAGCTATCAAAAGCTAAACATGCTCTTAACATTAAACCAGTTTCAAAACAAATAAAGTACCATTCTCATTGCCATTCATTTTCATTTCAACATTCTCAACTGGTATTATCATGCTTCACATTCTCTATCAATTCTATTATCATGGGAGAATTCATTTAATTAAGCTTTTGTATTGCATCAATTTGATTATCATCAAATTATAAGAAACATCAGATTCATTGCAACATGCCTCTTCTTTAATTCTTAATCTAATTAATCAATTAATTCCAGCTTTATGTTCTTTACTATTTTCCATCAAGAACAACATGTTAATCCATAGCATAAAAAGAAATTCTAACAAGAATAACATAAATAGCACGTTGTCTAGAAAATCAAGAGGTAAACCATTATCATGGTAGAAAGCAACAATGTGCGATCACTACATCCAATTCTTTATTAATTCGGTTTAATGGTTATTAGTTTAATTCCATTATCATCCAAAGGGATAAACCATGCTAACTTTATGATTGCACATAAATAAATAGGAGAAACAATGCATCCCCTACCTAAAAAGCATCAATGTTCTTCGCATGAGAACGAACCAATGTTGTGAATCTCTAATCACCTCTCCCATGAGGAAATTGTTATCTCCCAAAGACATCATGCCACAAATGCACCAAAAAACTACAAAGAAAACCTCATTAAAACAATGAAGATCAAGTGCCATAGCATGGGAAGAAGAAACAGGAGGAAAATGAAACCAAACAGCGAGAAAATGCTAGAGAGAAGAGGTATAACTCACCTTGGATCACCTTGGATCGATCACTGGAATCTGGGATCAATCCCTATTGAAAGGGGCATCAAAAGGGCTTTAAAAACATCTCTTGTTTGTATGGGGTTCGAGGGAGAGAAGAGGGAATGAATGATGTTTGAATAAGCAGTGGGTATTTATAGGCATCTTGAAAATTAGAAGACCACAGTGCAGCCTCATGGACCATGCTACAGCCACCCTAACATAGGGTATTCTACGACACAGCCTTAGGGACCGCATGCAGCCACCCTTGGTCAAATACCATTTTGAGAATCCATATCAAATCCTATAAAAGTGGATCTAAGGGTTATGGTGTAGATTCAAGAACCACGCCACAATACCCCTGTTGACAAAGAGACTACGCCGCAGCCCACTTCCCATGGCGTAGCTACCCCAATTTCGAAAATATCCCTGAAACACGTTACGCCATAACCTTCACACTCCACCCTGCAGCACTCAACTACCATGAGAAGGGCTATGCCGCAACATGCCTCTACACCGCAGCTACCCCCCGATTTGGAAGTAGCCTTGAAAATCCTCTTGAGATCCCCTACGCCACAGTCGAGGTCCACTATGTTGCAGCCACCATCACTATGGCTCAACACATACCTCCAACACCCAAAACCTATAAAGGAAAGGGCTTCTGGGATCCAATACCTTACATCAGATACCTTTCAAAACATTCTCATCCCCAAGAATCCAAAACCAAACCTGAAGAGAAAGAAGATAAAAGGGGTCGTCTGAACGACCACCCTGTGAGATACTTCTCAAGGATCTTGCCATCGCAAGAGATCAACCCTCTCACTCAGAGAAAACAAGCGCAAAACCACACTATAGTAAAACCAGCTCTTAAACACTCTCCTGAGTGGGATACCTCTGAAATGAGCATAAAGCTACAACAAGTAACAAGAGGAAACCATCTTATAAACCAAAAATGGGTTCAACGCCCAAAACTAGCATTACAACAAGAGAAAAAATAAACACCAAACATCTCGGGGTACTGAGCGCGTATCTGCAACTCACGTTCTCAGGTACTCTCCTCCACCCTACCGTGTTGTCACAAGACACGGACCAAGGGAATAGTATGCCCACACAACGCCTTCTCCTAGCGGTCCTGGATCTCTATAGGCTGCTCCTCGAAGTCAAATCATTATCAACATCAATCTCTCCCCAATCAATGACATGATAGTCATCATGAAGATAACAATGGATCTATGACATGTGAAAAACATCATGTATCTGGATCATCTGTAGGGGGAGTGCTATCTAAAACACCATAGCTCCAACACGATCCAACGCCTTGAAAGGTCCAACAAACCAAGGAGAAGGCTCGCTCCCATGACCAAACCTTTGATTCCCATGATGAGGAGTCACTTTCAAGAATACATGATACATCTTAGTCACATCAGGATGTATCACCAAGGGTGAACTATGGAAATCATGGAGAACCACATCACACATCACCAAAGGAACGAAAAGCCTCCTCTGGAACAACACCCGGTACTGATCATCCTCAGACCATCCCTCGGGGGAATCACCACAAACAACTCAACATCGCCAAACCTCTACCTCAGAATCCCCCAGTAGGGATTCCTATACTTGTCACACCAAAGATGATTGCATTGTCATCTAATAGAGATACCCTCTACTATCAACTTCTCTCATATCAAGGTGCATCATGAAAATCTCATCCATCATCCTCCAAGCATCAACAGACTTACGTACGACTTCCTGCTTAGCACATCAGCCATAACATTCGTATTCCCTAATGTATAGAAAATCAAAAAGTCGTAATCTTATAAGAATTAAAACCACTATCATTATTGCAAATTCAAATCACACTACAAGAAGATATACCTCAAACTCTTTTGATTTGTGAAGATCACAAAGCACTCGCCCATGAGGTAATGTCACCACAACTTCATAGCAAACACAACTGTATCAAGCTCAAGATCATAGATAACATAGTTACGTTCAGAAGGTCGTAACTGCTAACACTCATAGCAGATAACAATTCTTTGTTGCATTAGAACAACACCTAATCCAAGTCACGAAGTGTTTCAATAAACCTCAAACACAACATCTTCCTCTGGAAAATGAAAAATGGGAGCACTGGCCAGCTTCTCCTTCAAATTTTCAAATGCAGTGTGGCACTAGTCATTCCGCGCAAAATCCTAGTCCTTTCTGGTCAAGGTCGTCAGTGGAGTCACAATCCAAGATAAGTTGTGTATGAACATCCTTTAATAGCCCATGGGGCCAAGGAAACTATGAACCTCAGCAACATTATTGGAGGCTACCCAAGAAACAACTATCTCAACCTTCAAAGGATCCATGACTACTCCATGATGAGATATGACATGCCACAATAAATGAACCTTATGGGTCTAAAACTTACCTTCAATAACTTTTCAAACATTTGATGATGCCAAAGAACTCCCAAAATGGATTGCATATGCTCTACATGCTTCTCCTCCAACTTAGAATACACCAAGATATCATCAATGAGAACCACCATAAACTGGACCAAAAATTCATGAATCATGGAATTCATCGGTCCCATGAACACAACTGGAGTGTTTGTGACATTGAATGACATTTCAAAGAACTTGCAGTGTCCATAAAAACAACCAAAAGTAGTCTTCAAAATATCTTCATCCTTTCTTGCATTTGATGATATCTTGACCACAAGCCAATCTTCGAGAACCAGCTAACTCCCTTCAATTGATCAAACAGATCATTAGTATGTGAGAGAAGATAATGGTTCTTTACTGCCACCTCATTCAAGTGATGACAATTGAGTATAATTGCATATTGTCGCCCACCTTCTTCGCAAACAAAATTGGAGCACCCCAATGAGGTACACTAGGACAAATAAAACTTCATTGTATAAGATCGTCAATTTGGATCTACAACTCCTGCAACTCAAAAGGCGACATCCTATATGGGGACATTGATAACAAAGAGACACCCCTGATTGCAACTCTATCCCGAACTCAATCTCATGCCGAAGGGGTAGGGCATCAACCTCTTCAAGAAAGACATCAAAGTATTCTTTTACAACGCTAGGAAGCATAGCCAACTGTGATACGGAAACGACGGGAGTCGCAGCGACAAAACAACGATTCAAAGAAGAGTAAAAGGAAAAAATGAGAACACAAGGATTTATGTGGTTCGGAAATAATCCCTACATCCACATAGAGGCATAAAATCGCTATAATTCAGGAGCATAATTTGCAGGGAGTTTTTCAGAGTTCTCACACACCCACAACCCTAGCCCAAAATGGGATAATGTAGAGGATAAAGCACTATTCCACCAACTGTCGGAAAGTTTGTTGTGCTACAGTGAAAGGCGGCTGAAAGTCCTCGTCGCTACAGTGAAAGTCGGTCGCTCAAGTCAAACGTGTTACAGTGGCTGCCGGCTGGAAGTCCAAAGAACTGCAGTATTGTTGACTCTGAAGTCCGCACTGCTACAGTGCCTTGTCGGTGTCGGTCAGCTCTACTACAATGGTCATAGTTGCTATAGTTCCCCCAAAATTTGGTTCGGGGGCCTTCGACCCCCGAAGCAAGGGCGCATTGCCCCCTGCAACCCCCAACGAGCGCACCGCAGAGCTCGACCCGCAAAAGTTGTGGGCTGGTGCGTAGTACGATCCACAAGCATTCATTCCAACCGGATTGGGCTACACCAATCCAACAAACTGATCCTCCACTGAGCTCAACATTAGCTCGGCTATCAAGGAAGACAGGGACTTATGACAACTTTGACCCATTTGAGAATCTCTCTCGCTAACAAACACAACGTGCTCACCGCCAGCGTCATAGTATACCACTCACCTCATGAAGCAATCCATAATAGCCTGCACCAAATACAATCAGCCCATGTTGAGAATAATGTCGTATGGTTATATCTGTAAACATAGAAAATCTCTCCAAGAGTGATGTTGTCCTAGTATCAACTCACAATCTCTACAAACATCACACAAGCTAGCTCGACCACTAACTAGCATAGTCAACGCTAAGGGCATAGGAAGCATCTCTGCCTTAAGTACCAAAGCATAGACCAAGATGATGCAATGAAGGAGTGTGGCTCCTTAATGAAACAAGGCATATACCCAGTTAGAATATAAGAAAATAATACGATGCACAACGTTTGGCTCATCAGGCGCTGGCAACTCTAAGGCATGCATTGGACCATATCTCGCTCCATAACCTCTCTGACCCTAATAGTGACCACCTCCACGCCTCAAAGGATGCTACTGCAATGGTTGAGCCTGAAGACGGCCACCAGCCTTACGCTGGCTGCTGGGAAAGTTCGAGCACTCGGGCTTCTAATGGTCGTGACCCCCGCATGAGAAACAAATTGCAGCCAATCCATTAGCAGGGGTCTGAGAACTGTGAGCCCCAGTGAAACGGGGTGAAGGAGGCCAAAATTGACTCCCTACTGTCTGAGACATCATCTAACCAGGCAATTGAAAACTTCTGGTCATAGCTTTGCTCTGTAGAGAGTCCCGATGAGTCCCCTCCCATAATGATATGGTCCTAACTACAACCTCTTGATGACATTTGTCTTCGTCAACACCTCAAGATATGTCAGCAACGTAAACTGGGTGACCTGATGCTAGATCTCTGGATGCAAAGCCTCCTCAAAATGTTCCACCCTTACCTCCTCATCAAGCAGAAGGTTCAAAGCATAAGATGAGAGGTTTTTATACAGAATATTGAACTCTTGCACACTAGAACACCCTTGGTGAAGAGTAAGAATCTCATGTTAACAAACTGCTTTCACGGTCAATTAAAGAAACCCTTCCTGAAGTTGATCATGAAATTTATCCCATGAAACGATCAACTCCTCACGATCCCCAAGGAACAGAAACCACCATTGTTGAGTTGCCCCACACAGCATACTAACAGCCAGCAGAATCCAGAGCTCCCTCTGAGAACAGATCAAGCTAAAGGCATCTCCAACTCCTCTTACCAAACATTGGTTGAGCTCTCATACTTGTATAGGCTCTGACACTGAAACTCTTGAAGTATCTTCCTCCAAGCGTCGTTGTCATTGATCTCAACTCTGCGATGATCTGCTGGCATATCTTGCTAGACATCATCGGCATGAACCTGACAGGGATGTCAACCTAGAGTCATACCTACAATAGTAAACTGTACGGGGCTCCTTAAACCCAAAATATGGAATGTTTAAGGTTAATTAATTTAGATTCGACCTAATTCTCATTGCCTATCCAATTCAAACATAGGCGCAGACAATCATGATGCATGATCCTTACCTAGTTCTTTATCCCACAAGTAGTATCATTTCACTTAGCATGTTCAGTAAACTTAAGGTCTTTGCGTCAGAATGCATGATCCTTACCTAGTTCTTTATCCCACAAGCAGTATCATTTCGCTTAGCATGTTCAGTAAACTTAAGGTTTTTGCGTCGGATCACAGGGAGCCCTAAAATCCTATGTCCAAGCTGGCTTCCCTTGTTTACATCACATGCTAAGTCCAGCTGATATTATTTCCCTACCAACCCATATGATCCTTGTCAGTGTCTATCTTCAAAGTGCATCTTGTCTCTCAACCAAAGTTGTGATACCACTCTGCAAAACCCTCTCCATGCGTACCCCTCCTAGGTGTTGGATTGGTGTTGCCCGATCCGGTTGGGCCGAATGCTTGTGGCCCGCAACTTTCGCGGGTCGAGCTCCGCGGTGAGCTCGTTGGGGGTTGCAGGGGGCAACGCGCCCCTGCTCCGGGGGTCCGGGGGCCGAAGGCCCCCGGCCCAAATTTTCGGCACTGTAGCAATGCTGACCACTGTAGCGGAGCTGACCGACCGACACCGACAGGCACTGTAGCGGTGCGGACTTCGGGGTCAACTTTACTGTAGCGCTTTTGACAAAGCCAGCCGCCGTTCACTGTAGCGACGCGGACCACTTTTTTGAATAGTGATCGTCTTCTCCATCTGTTTTATAGCCCATTTCGGGCTAGGGTTTTGTTGTTGGAAAATCCTCTGTAATTGCTCCCGAATCATAGTGAAATTCTGCCTCTCCCGTGGACGTAGGGATTTTTCCCGAACCACGTAAATCGCCGTGTTCCTTGTTGCTTTTCTTTCTTTCGTTTTCTCGTTTTCTGTCGTTCTGTCTCCCGGTGATTCCGCAACACTAGGTCGGTGGTGAAGAGAGAAGTGACCCCCAAAACCCACCTCTAATGGGCCACAAGTTAGCGATTAGCACCGAGGGTATGAAATGCATAAATGGGAAGCATTGCCCTCAATATATAAATAACAGGATAAGATATAAGATTCACCAACCAACTCCATCACAGAAATAATAGATAAATCATCTCAATACATGAATGTGATGTCATATAAACAGAAACAACTGAAAATACCAAGAACATCGCATAGGTGGCAGCCAAGAACTTCATCAGCACTTAAACAACCACCTTAAGCTAGAAATGCCCAACTCAATCACCAGCCCCTATGAATGTGAAAAATAGTTTATAAATATATATGAGTGATCATACAAGTATATTTAGTAGGATCTTCCCTGAAGCCACTCGTGAAAATGTGAAAGAAGTATGTTAAACCTCAGTGAATAAACAGAGGAAATCAATTCATTGCTTAAATCAGGTGAACTATATCTCAACCTCACCAAGACTCGCTCACCAAGTAATGCAAAGAAGTAGGTAACATAATATCAAAAACACATATGTAAGATACCCTATATCCACTTTCCCACTGAACTATTCACCCTCACCCCTGGGTCTTATGTCCCGATGCTCTCATGCCCTCCACAAGTCATCTTGCCCATCCAGGAAACCATATCATGGTCACATCATCATCTCACTCTGCATCTCATGCAGCGCATCACATTCATATCATTATCTCATCTCATAACCAAGTAGTATGTCGGGAAGTCGGCACAACTCGTGTGTCCTGCACTATACCTCAAGTCATTACAGTTTATGCATGTACACATGTTGTAACCACAATCACTATAAATGGAATACATGTATATGTTATAACCTCAAGCCGCTACATCTCACGCATACATGTATGGTAAAACTAAGAGTCATCACAACCCATATGAGCACAACCCTATACCATAAGCCATTAGAGCTAAAATATTCCTACACATTGTGCTACGTCCCAAAGAGAGAGCGGGGCGAGAGCATAGTCAACTATCTATATCATCAATATCCTAGATGTTGGGAAAAACACCCGAAACTCAAGGTCACATGGGCGTCAGTTGCCCTACCGACTCGAGTGGTGGAGTATATGAAATAATAGAACATGATGATAATATATCACACCATCAGCCTAAGGGAAACCATCCTACCCTAGACTCTAATATGGTTAACATCCCTCATGGAAACTCAACTGCCATTTCTAGGACTATAAGCTAAAGATCATGAGCACACAAGCACCAAGATTAGTCATCATTCCCAAGCCAAGAGGTTTTTATATTCATCATTTTAAATTCCAAATTTCTATGCTTTTAGAGCATTGATCCAATCATCCCATGATTCTCATTTAATATTTCATTACCAAAGTCATCACCCAAACCCATCAATCCATTTATAATTCATTACCACTCCATAATTCTAGGTATTCTAGAACTTAACATGAGCTACCACAAAGCAGATGCACAAGCAATGCATTGGGCTAACTACAACAGGCAGTTGGAAATCGCAGAAACCAAAAACAATAAGCAAACAACTGCCAACAACAAGCAAGACAGGAAATCCCAACTCTCAACTCGTATTATTTATCCCAACATCAACATGATCTCAATGAATAGGCAACAAGCAAGTCCAGCTCTCAACATGTGTCATTTATCCCTCTCCTAATATTCCAGTCATATCAAATTGCATAACAATTCGCACCAAAGGCTCTTTTATCCCATGGTATACACAAGGCGGCAAAAGATATTTTCAACACAACAAATTCAAGGGATGATTAAGGTCATCACGTCAAGCATAGAAGCTTCGCAAACAAGGTTAGGCTGAATGGATAGCCCTAAATGTTTAATTTCAACAACCATCATTAGCCATTAATGTCTTGAATTAACCGATTCGTTATGAGCATGTTCCAATTAATAAGAAATCAAAATAGTAGTTAACATCAACTATAATCAACCAATGAGCTTACCCAAAGCAACATTTTCATGCTCAGCGGTTTCCAATAACGAGAATTAAATCTACATGCCACATTCGACCTTTACTTCTTGTCATCTTTACGTTTAACTCATTTTAAGCATATCAATCATGCTAAGGAACATCAATAATCATAACAAATTGCACACTAGCTAGAAAATATCAAGAGGCATCACCGAATATAGCATAAACCACATGTGATCGCATCACCCCTTTCATATTTCATCTTTTATTAATTTCCAAATTATTATCTTGGATGGAATTGCCCGAAGGCCTTGGATTTTTTTAAAATTTCTAGATAATCCCATTTTTAAATAGGTTGAAAAGGAATCATTACATGACTCGGAGGTCTAGAGGCACAAAGCCTGAACTACATGGCCCGAAGGCCCGTGGGCACAAGCCCTTTACAATATTGAACCCTGACTACACTTGGAACACCCCTTGGCTCCTATGTAGGTCTGTGTCACCTCCTTCACTTGGTGTTGCTATTAGCTTACAGTGCTCTTGTGCTAATGCATTGGCCAATGGCATGTCTATCATATCCCTCTTACAGTCCTGGGTTAGGTTGGCTCCATCCGGTGACTGCTTATGCTCTAATCCATTAGTATGAGGTTGTTCTAGTAAGCCAGTGTCTACTTTGCTTCATGGCCTAAAAGCCAAATGCCTAAATATTTTTAACTTGTATGTTCTATGTCCCAAAGGCCTAAAAATAGTCTGAAGGTCATGTGGCTCGAAGACCCAAAAAAAAATTCCCAATGGCCCAAATTGTGTGTATAGTAATGATGCTACAGTACCAATGGCCCAAAATTTTTTTCCCAATGGCCCAAATTGTATGTTCTATTTACCCATGACCGGATTTGAACCTGGGTCTTTTGAATGCAGCATTATAGGGTTTATCACTCAGACATTACCCCAACTACTCTAAATTATTATCTTCATTAGGTTGATTGCACCACTTACTCAAAGAAGCTAAAGCATATTAATCTCACACTTGCACATAACAAAAGAAAGGTTGCAAATCCCTTATCTCAATACAAAGCTTCCAACGTTCCCTAGACAAAAACAGAACAAACATAGATCTCCAATCATCACTCTCGCAAGGAACTAAAACAAGAACTAAAACAGAACAAACGTAGATCTCCAATCATCACTCCCACAAGCAACTAACGATTCCTACGGATATTGTTCCATAAAAAATTTACCATCAATCATCGATAGAAACCACAAGAACCGAAAACAAGGTTGTCATATGTCATGCATAGCATAATCATACATAGCATAGCACAAGAGAACGGGAGAGAGCGGAACCAACATACAACCAGACCACCTCTTCCACATAAACTCGAACCAAATTCTCCATTGAGACCGGCTCCCTAATTGATAGAAAATGTGTTGTTTAACCTGTCAATCCATAATAACCTAAACAAGCAATGTGGCTCTTAGGTGCATGCGACAACTCAGTCACAAAATTCAAGGAAACATTCTTCCACTTCCAGCACAGTGATTGCATCAACCATGTTGGAACGAAGCCTGTTGACAGGTATGCCATATAACCACAAAGCTCTTCAGACCCAAACATCACAACCGTTACTTCAAAGTATGCACAATTAATGATAGACTATGAAATCACGCATCACTACACTCCGTGCCTGCGCTATGGAACAAGCACATGTGAAACATTATATGGCGCTCCCCGTGTTTGGACCAATCATGTGAAGCATTCCCCTGAACGAGGTCTCGCCATAGCTCCCAGAATCGTCCAATTGAGATTCAACAATCTACTACACCAAAAAAGAAGATGGTGATATCTAATACAACCAACCTTGACCATCCATCTCCTCAAGCTCGAGATGCAAAACAAATATTATATCACCTATCACTCCTAGAACCTCTCCAATGGATCTGCAAACACATTACCATTCACAGAGATATATGTGATCTCAAAATCATAATTTTGAAGAAACACACAACTCATCTCCTTTGTCGGAAATTCATCTCTCCATGCAACAATATATCCTAAAGTCTTATGACATGCAAAGACCATGAAGTGTTCGCCAATAAAATAATACCTCCAATGTTTTCGTGCAAATATCATTGTCACAAGTTCAAGATCAATGGTTGCATAATTATGTCCATGAGGATGCAACTGCATCGAATCATATGCAATAACTACTCTTTTTGTATTAACATACAACTCAAGCCTAAATATGAAACATTGCCATAAAGGAAAAATAACCCAAAGACATAAAGGAAACATAACCCAAGAAAATCCAATATGCACTTTCGATAAAAATCATCATGTATAGAAAACAGAGCAACTCAAAGACATTTTTTGAAGTCTCAGAAGCAACTCAAGCCTAAATATGAAACATTGCCGTAAAGGAAAAATAACCCAAAGACATGAATGTCCCTTCTTGGTCAAGTCTAATAAAGGAAACATAACCCAAGAAAATCCAATATGCACTTTCGATAAAAATCATCATGTATAGAAAACAGAGCAACTCAAAGACATTTTTTGAAGTCTCAGAAGCAACTATTGCCTAAACATGCGCAAGGTCCACTACAATATCTTCGTCTCATATGCTTATAGCTTCTGATCTCAAATTGAAATTCAATAACTCACTCACTCCCAAGCTTATCATAAAGATCATCAATACTCAGTAATGAATGATTGTTGCTCACAGTTATCTGATTCAACCAGACAATAATCAATGCACAATCTCAAAACACAATCATAATCCATCATCAACTTACTAAAAGAGAGGGTCCATCTCACACACAACTCGTTAAAACCACAAACACATGCCACTGACAGCAATCATCAAAATGGAACTTGCAATCCTGATTTGGACATTACATGTTCAACAACAAGAATTTCCAGATTCTGAACCTTCCTCTGATTTTATCATTGGTTTTTTTATACCAAATTAAACATCTATTTTTTCAAAGGGGTAAAACAAAAAGATCTCAAGCTAATAAACATTCCCATAGAAAAAGGAACAGGAT
Organism: Viscum album; assembly: GCA_963277665.1. NCBI lineage: Eukaryota > Viridiplantae > Streptophyta > Magnoliopsida > Santalales > Viscaceae > Viscum > Viscum album. The sequence goes on along the minus strand of OY728125.1, from coordinate 164,832,663 downwards.
TCCCAGATACATGAGGAAAATCGAAGCCAAAGCCAAAGCTAAACAAAGGAAACAAAAATTATGCAACAGATACCTGTGAATTAATCCTCTTTAATGTCCCGCTTAAGAGATCCCAAGGTTGACCTAAATTCCACCCATCTTGCAGCTATCTCTCCTTTGCTGTCCATTGTCCACCCATATATATACACTCCCACCAGAGAAAAACATATAAAGAACAGACCACAGAATAAACGCCATGATTTTCTAGCCAGAAGAAGCTCGAGCAACTACTTTGTGGTCAACCAGCACGGCTTCATTGCTTGCACCAGCCTTCATTGCAGCAATCTCTTCTATGCGTTTCCACGTAGCTTCTCTTTTGGATTTCATTTCGTTTTCCTGCCCTTGCTCTTCCTGAAATCTCAACATGCATTCCTCAAAGAACTCCGGATCAATATCATAAAAGAGCTTGCGAACATTCATAGTCAGGCTCTGCACAGCCTGATTCCAATGGCTTCTCGCATTCCTCTCCAGGGAAGGCAAGACAATCGGAAGTATCACTTTGTAGTTTTGTTTAATCAGGCTCTCAATGTGGTCATTGTTCCACAGGAACAAAGCCCTTTCAGCCACCTGAAAGAGGTGGATGTGGTCAGAAAATATATAGCAAGACTAAATAAAAATGGCGATGGATCCTTCAAAATGAGATGAACAGTTCTGGATATTTCTCTAAGAACTCGTTTGTTTGCCCAGCACATCCTCTGTTCTAACAATCCAAAAATGATTTTATAGCACTTACCACTTTTCGAACATGCCTTGAAAAAATAAAGATGCATTTGAAAACACTTACAAAAAAGTGTTTATGGCACTTATCACTTAAAACAAAAATTTCAAAATTATTTATTAGAGTTTTTTTTTTTTTTTTTGTCACTTGAGTTTATGAGTTCAAGTGTTTTTCTAGAAATGAAATGAAACAAACACTTATTTTTTGGAACTGCACATCAGTAAGTTAAGTGTTGCCTGCATTTGACAGCACTTACTGAAAAGTCTTGATATCAGTTACCACTTATGATAAGCAATTTAAAAAAATGAGTGGTTTTTGTTCTGTTTCCAAAAAATTGCTTACAGTAAAAATTTTGAAGAAAACCACTTGAATAAGTTACGAAAAGACACTTTTCCAATAAGCAATTTTGAAAACACTTGTAAAAAAACACTTAACATTAGTAGTGAGTGCTAATAATCAGTTTTCAATTAGTAGGGTCAAACGGTGGCTAAGCATTTTTCAATAAGTGGTGTAAAAAGCTAAAGTGATGTTTGATTCATTTTTGAAACGCTTAAATTTACTGGGGAAAAATTCTTAACTGATAGGAAAACACTTTTCCAATGAGCAATCTGAAAGTACATATGTAGAAAGTTTTGTCAAACCTAACCTTCGCCTTGGATGGTCTTTAGATTGTTTTATTAATCTTTACCCAGAATATACAGTTTCTTTGAGTTAACTTGGGAGGTAAATAGTCAAGGATGTGCATACTGACCTAAAATACCAATAACAGCTAGCTAAAATACTAAAAAACATCACTGAGCGGAGAAAAGAAAAACAACATGTATCAAAAAGGAACTGCATACTTGAAAATGTGAACTGCTCAAACAACGACTAATCTGACAAAATAATGGAGCCATACAACGTTGAAACTCCGGAGGTTGGGTTAAATCTAAAACTTCTTCCAGCTCACCCAAGAACATGACCTCTTTAGAACTGTTTGTGATTGGCCAATATTTCAGTAAACGCCGAATGACAGTATCAGCAAGCTTGCAGTCCTTCTCCACGAACTGTGTAATGCAGTATGATAACGGCTGATGGTACATAGGGATACATTTTGGCTTGTGGAGCGGAATGAGCGCTCGAACAAGAAACAGTTTGTGCTCTTCCTTCAATGGCAGGGCAAACCCATTTATTATACTGCCCAGAATCTCCAGAAGCTCTGCAATTCCATTATGCTTTTCAGTTTCGAAAATGAAGTGGTAGAATATGTTGTTAATTGCCTTCCTGATAAAAGGGCGGTGCACCATAAATTTTCCATAAATGCGGTGCAAAACCGTCTTTAAGTAATCCCTTTCTCTTGGATCCTCCGAATCAAAGATTTCTAACAATTTGAGAACAAAAGAGTGGTCAATGTACCGCTTCGCCAACTTTGCATCAGTCTCGGGCGATGCAACAAATCTCAGTAGGAATTCATACACAATTTGCAGGTGAGGCCATGCCGGGTCCATCATTGGCTCCTCCTCTTCAACATCAAATGCCTCTAAAACTTTGTTCTCACGAGGTGCAGCAGTCAGCGTCCTGAATAAATTTGCAGACACCATTTTTATAATTTCTTGCATGACATATTCTGAGAATTTTCCATTTACAGAGGTTACATAATCCACCAGCTCAACCAATGTCTGCCTCTTAATTTCCTTCTCTCTCAAGTTCTTTGTTGGGTCGGAAAAATCAAATATCACAGAACATAACTCCAGTTTTCTGACAAACAAGTTCTGTTTATCAGAGTTCGGAACATCTCTAAAAGCAGGCAAGGGCTCGTATGAAGAAGCTGTCAAATTTCCATTGGACTTCAAGTTTACAGCCTGTGAAAGCTTGTTTCCAGAATTCAAGTTATAATTAGGGCTAGAAACTGAAGAGACAGCTGGACTTCCAGAACGATTGCTTGCAAGATCACTGCTTCTTGAACTGGCAGAAGAATTCAATGAGGAGATGGAGGCTCCACCATCATGCTTCTCGGATGATTTTGATGGCTTCCGAGGGAACTTATTAAGTATTTGCTTAATCATTACTTTAATCCGAAAAAAAAACCTCTTCCGCAAGGATTAAACCTAGTAAAAATCAAAGCTTCCTCACAGCAGAATGCACGGCATCAAATACAAGTCCATAGCTACTCTTAAAGCAAAAAATCTGCAATGCATCAACTTGTGAATTAGTTCATCCCAGAAACTCCTTTCTTCTACTTCTGAGGAGACTGTTTGCTTTTATTCTCATATGAAGAGGAAGTTTAAGCCACTCACGTGTGAAGCCAAATCTGAAAATAAAAGAAGACATCCAAAGCTAGATTGTGCGTAAAAAAAACACTGTAAAAAAACATTGCAAAAAAAAAACAAATCCACAACTCCACCAAAACAAAGCCCTGATCGGTATACTAATTCAAAAGGGGGAAAATAGGATTTGATGTATCTTTTCTAAAAACCCATAATATTTTACTTTTATCGTTACTTTACTCATGCTCACCTGTTTGCTTTCTTCAATTATAAGCAAAGAAGGGCGCCATATTAAGAAGGATCAAAGAACAACAAGATCAAGGGTAAGATCTACAGAACCCACGGACAGTTCACCGTCAAGGGACCCTACAGGGAATTACCAGAGCCCAATTCACGACATCGGAGAAGAAAAAAAAAATCAAAGCAACGTTAACTGCACAGAAGTCAAAATCTGAGAAATCGGTTCAAAATCAAGCATCAGGACGACCAACATGAGAGGGGAAATACTTAAAAAAAGCCGAGTTCATTCATACCAGTGACTACAACCAGATGGGTTTAAAATAGATCGATCCCTGATGGCAGGGGCTTGGTATGAAACTAGCAATAGCGTTTTATCCACACTTCCTCCAGAGCTTTGACTGCAAAACCCTTACCTCGGAATACCACCTAGTGTTCGGGGCATCAACAGATAATAGAAGCAAAGCAGCGTGACCAACCCAGACCTTGAGAATCAATCAATCTGGAAACATTCTTTGGAGGGGGGGTGGGGGGAGAGGGAGAGAAAGATGAAAGGGGAAAAAGACGACTCCTTTGTGATTTTGATTGCCCATAAAACCTCCCCAAGGCTGTCTGCCGTTGATTCACCGCGTGGAAACCCTTAAGCGGCTCACGGCGCGTGCCCACCTCTCCTTTCGGTTTAAAAGCCAACTTCGCTGGCAGCACTATCATGGAGCTAAATCTAACTCACGTATGTTATTCCTGAAGTGAATATTCACTTCTTTTCCAAGAAATCCAAACGACCGGTAGGAGTTGTAATCGGGTCGATGGATGCAACAAGACTAATAAAAAAATGTGACTACAATTTTCTTCATGGACCTCTCCCTTAGATTTTGAAAAAAACGATGACAACGCTCACGTATACAGGCCTCTCAAACCTCTTAGATAGAGGTCATCATACTATCATTGATAATATATCATAAACTCTAAATAATTAATAATATAAAGTTAATAATTAAAAAAAAATCAAAATAAATATCATTTATTTACATACCATCCAATGATCAAACATACAGTGCAAAACATCAGTGGAAATACGATCTCACATCACTCATGCTCCAAAAAAATAATTTCATAGAATAGCATTCCCTTGTACAACAGCTATATACAAAAAATTGTAGGAATAAAACAATTAGTACATAAATAAATTAATAAAAATTAATGATAATGAAAATTAACTAAATTATACAACTGAATATACCTCTGCATGCATGGATCGAAATCAAGATGTAGATGCCGCTCAAAAATAGGGTCGGGAATCATGAATCTTGCAAGACCATGACCCCTTCGAGTCAATGATGAACTGTCCACAACCTGAGGTCGGATGATGAAGCATTGGGATCATCACCATGAAGCATAGCCTCCTCGAGGCTATGAAACATCTCATCAAAAGGCTCATCACCCATCTGAAACATGAAAATAATGTTGTTATCAAATAATTGAAAATGAGTATTATATATATATATATATATATATTAATTATGACTATAACCAACATGTAATTGTGTCATTATTCATCTACATCCTCATATTCATATACAACAGTGTCAATATCTTCATATTCCTCCCCAGTTTAATCAAATTACATAGGAGTTTTAGTTTCACCATCTCTTGTTAATTCAAATTCATTTGTTACATCATCAACATCATCTTCATCATCGGGTCATAACTGTGGGGTTTCATTATCGATATTCATGTATCTTTGTTGAAAAGATGTATTTGGAGTTATCACTTGAAAAATTTAAATTTCTTTCACTTCAGAAGAACCACATTCACTTTTCATAAAATGATTTTCATAGGATTTCATTTTTATAATGCTCAACTAATCAATTAACTCTCTTTAAGCAGCACAATAATTTTCATAATAAATTTGATGTGCTTGATAAGCCAATAAAAATGATTCATTTACTGCAAGAAGAAATTTATATTTAATGTTGACAATTCCATGACGCGAATGAACATGTAATCCTCTATTATCATTAAACCAATGACATTTAAATATCATTACATCATTTTGTATCAGATAACACAGTTCAATTATTTCATCCAAAATTCCATAAAAATCAACTTCACTGTATCTATAACAAGATTCTCTCAATCAAACACCACTATTCATTGTTTTTTTGATTCACGTATGAAATCAAAAAACCATTCAACACATATGCATTATAAAATTTAACCATCTGGGTGGTGGGTTACTCAATACACACAATCAATTATTAATTTTATCGGCATGTTGTGATACCTGAAAAATTCATAATTATTAGCAATATAAAAAATAATAAATCGATTTCATATGTTAAACTATAAACAATTTACTTTACCAATTTTTGAAATCAGTAGGAAAAATTTTGTTGTCAATGTTCTTCAAGGGTAGTAGGTGTAATTTGTGGAACTGTTTCTTGATATGGTCATCATATAATCTAAAAATAAAATAATATTAATTTTCTTTTTAAAAAAATTGATGAATCGGTGATAGTAGTACTCACTATAAAAATTGTTTCATCTCTTCATAGTTGAACAAGACATATTTATGAGCCCTATGATGTTCATCATATGAAATCTATTATTCATGAACTCCACCAAAGCCAAGTCCAGGTTGATTAAAAACTAATAATTGAATGTTCATTTTATCATCAAAATTTCTCTCATTATGGTCCATTCAGTTATGTTTTGAAGGATATTTAGGTTGGAAATAATGGGGACAGAAAAAAAAAAGAAAATTCCTCCTACAAATAAGTTTATGTAATTGATCCTTTTAACTGATGTTTTGTTACATATTTTTTTTTCAATTTATGCATGCATCTCTCATATGGTTACATCCATCAGAACTCTATTAACCCTCCACATTTTTCTTCATGCGATAAATGTAATATAAAATATTCCATTGAATCAAATAAATATGGTTGATTTTTTCTAGTTTACATAAAATTAAAACAACTTCTTCTGGCAGTTTACTAAGTACATCATAGTCTGTTGTCACTGAAAAAATGTCTTGAAAAAAACATGTTATTTCTGTTAGTGCATCCCAAATAGAATAATTAAACAAACCTCTAAATCCAATAGGTATAATTATTTCCATTATAACATGAAAATCATGACTTTTTAATCTAGTAATATGACTATTTCTAACACATCTATCCAAATTGGAAACATAACCATCTGATAGCCTCAAATCCACAATACATTGAAAAATAATAAATGATTTTATTTGGAAAGTGTATAAGTCACTTGTGGTATCATTAAATTTTGTGATCTATCATTTTCAAACAACTCAAGTTCTAGTCATCTGAAAATTTGGGCAAGATCTAATCGTGACTTTACATTATCTTTGAACTTACCAGGTGTGTCCAAAACTGTATAAAATATATTATCAAAACAGTTTTCTTCAATATGCATGATATCCAACATGTAACAGACCAACAAATTAGACCAATTTTAGGAGATCCCAAAAAATACTTCACTTAATACAATTGTGATCTTTCCCAAAGCCACTTATTTTTTATTGGTTTATATTCGGTCCAATGGTAATGGGAGGTAATGAAGAGACAATTGATTTTGAATCAATACATAAGATCATTTCTGGAGGTCCATCTCTTTCAATTGTACCTTTTCTGAAATGATTTATGTTCCTTTAAAAAGGATGACCAATAGGAAGAAATCTTTGATGACACTAAAAAAACAAGGTTTTCTCCCATTGAAGAGCATAAACATTTTTCTGTCACTCATATAGTATGAAAATGTTTTTGGACCGTGTGTTCTCCATCTAGATAACATATCATATGCTTGGAAGAAACTAATTGTCCACATTTGTAAAGACCCGGAATTCCCGTTGATTTTTGTTTTTAAATACATGGGAATTTTATGAGTCTGCAGTTTCTGACGACGCTTGATTCCGAGACCCGGTGTGCCCGGAATCAATTTCTGAAGTTTTGTTCGGGTACGTTCAGTAAACGTACGAGCGAGTTTTTATAACTTATGAACCGGTGCTTAGAATTGAAATCTGAGGGCACCGTTGAGCTCGCAACGTCGGTGATTGCTTAGTGAGACCTTCACCGCAGTTGCGTTTTATCGAGTGGAGGGTAGATTTTGGGGGTTTTTAATTAAATTGAATAAAGTTAAAGTTTTAACTTTATTTTATTTTTGGTGGTTAAAACCTCCATGGGGAGGTTAGTGGTGGGGGCCTGTGAGGACCCAACCCAAGAGTGCCCGGAGCCGATGCCCATGAGACATGATGTGCCATAATTATTACATTACATTCATTTACAAATATCACATCATGTCCCATACTATAGAGGATCATGAGGTTCAGGTTCTGGAAAACCAGCTGCATTCTAAAACTTCAATGAAGACATGACTGATACATGAATTTTTTTTATTTAAAACGTAGGGTGAGAAAAAGTATGCCCAGTAAGGGGTTTTAAAACCATTTGAAAATAAACTTTCTTTACTTGAAAAATAATAACTACTGAAAGTAGACTTTAAACATCTTCTTAAAAGAAAACCATTTAACTTCTAACACAACCTTTAATCATGATCAGAGTACGCAGTTCCAACTAGGGAAATAAAATGCTTGAATAATACATGACCATTAACAACATGTAGGGTAATGAAAACTACTAATAAGGCAGCTCTGAGTGCACAAGACATAATCAAAATGCTGTAATAATGAACATAAACTGGTGCACATATCATGATGGCCATATCCATATCTTTTCACATGTAATGACATAAAGCTGCTGTTAAATGGTCCAAGTCCAAAACTACTGAAACATATCATGTCATTCCATTAATCCTTCCTGTGCACACAAAAGGCTCTGAACTAGGGATATCCTACTAGTCAGAAAATCCCATGGTTGGTCACTTACTAAAACATTAAGAGGAGGGTATAATGCCATACTGTGTCAAGGCCTCGTGCCAAGACCATAATCATCTATGTTTGGGAATTTCACCTGAACCGTAACGGTTGTCAGGCCTTGTGCCATGACACTGATTTGTCTCATGAGACCTACCGATGCATCGAGGGGCTATAGCATTCCCCACCTGTCACATAATAAGTCTAATACGATCCTCTTAAGTGTTAGGGGGATTATGTATTCAAAGCGTCCCATACCACTTTGGATACCCGATTAAGGTGTTGTTATTTGGGGTGTCCCATACTACACCAAATAACGGGTTATTAGATTCTTTAATTATTATTTGGTGATCATCATTTCAGGCAGAACACACAAAATATGATATGGCAACTACTAAGGAAACACATGCTTGATGAAAAAGTGATACATGCATAATACAATGTTCTAAATATCAGTGATGCACCCATAATTAATTCATAAGTAAAATCTTCCAAGGAGTCACATGCATCATCTTCAAAACATGCTGATAAATGGTTCACAACGACACACATAATATAGAAAATGTTATTTGCACATGTGATACTGATTTAAATCACCCAAGTAATGAATGGATGAGGTTACCACTTAAAATAATAGTTCCTTAATTTTCATAATCCTTGATTTATAGAAATAGATATTTATTGTTTTAAATGACGAGTTTTAAAAATAAGATAGATGTTATTTGTACGCAAAACATGCGCTGATAAATTGTCGTCCTATTAAATGGTCATGCCTTATATTGCATAGCATATAAGGCCGATTGTTTTGCAGCACATCATCTGTTTTATGTAATGCATATATGGAATTAAATATATCAAAATCATACATTAACCACAGAAATTTATTTAGGCCAAGTTAACTCAGATTATTATTACAACTTATAAGTGCATACACTCATGAAATACCATTTTTTGATTGCTTAAAATAACCAAGTCCAGAACCATATTAATCAAGAGCATTCATGATTAAATAAAAATATAAACTTAACATAATAAATAAAGAGTCAAACATACCATTTCATGAAATTTACAAAACCTACACTATTTCAATCATTTGTTTTAATTAATCCCTTGTTTACTACACAAATGTATATGACTCAACCTTTTAACATTATCAAATTTCTATAAAAATGAAGAGTAATGAATTCTTATGAACATAATTCCACAAGCTTCTAAAATATATATTCGTGAACTAAGCACATAAAATGAAAGAATTACATGCCACATGTATTCGCAAGGTTCTCATTTGAAGTTACTTTAACGCTTGAAAATTATCAAAAAACATGGATTTAATTATTAGGGTGCAATTATTAAATTATCTTTTAAAACCACATTTATATTACGTTATTTTCATATAAGAACATACAACATTAGATATAAGATCCTCCTGCACAAGGTGACTCCAACCATTTTAATTCCTTATCAATTTAAAACTCAAACTTAGAATTTTGTAACCTGGGTATATGAAGTTTATGAAAAACCATAGGTTGTGTATATTAGACCTATATATTTTTATGTACACACACACAAATATATATATATACAACCGACTATATCATTAAGGCACAAATTAATTTTCATGGGGCGTCCGTACTTGGGGCCCATCAATTCCCCATAAAATCAAGATCTTGCAACTCTTAAAGTAGCAATTAAACTCAAACCATAAGGTGAGGTATATTTGTTTACATGTTATATATATATATATATATATAAACGCACAACTTAAAACCAGAGCATGCAAGACAAACTTTACTCCCCTGCAAACCTTATTTATACTATATATGTATCCATATTTATATATACATAAGTGATTGGATTTGAGGTTTTTCCTTCACGAGTATATATGTATATACATATCTAAAAAAAGACAAAGCTAAACCCTTACCTTGCTTGAGGAGGAAGAGGGCTCTGGAGATGCTGGAAAACTTGAAGGACTTTGATGAGGTCCGCTAGAGGCTTGGGTGCAAGGAACTGGGAGGTTCTGCAGATGCCTTGGTGTGGTTTTTTTATAAACTATACCTATAACGGTTATTTAATGAAATAATGAAAGGGAGGGTCCAAAACATGAGGTAGGGTACTGGTACATGGAACGCTGCGGGAGGAGGATAAAGACTCAAAACAAAGACGTCTACCTCAATCAAGATCTGAGAAACGAAACAGTGAAAATCGAATCAGATTTCCCACAACTGGTAACCTGAAAATCCTATTCGCGCTTGGATCTGACGGTACCACTCGGATCCCTCGACCTCGACCGACCCACGCGACACCTCCGGTCGTGGCGCGACCTCACAGACCTGCTCGACTCTATCCCCGAGCTCACCTCATCCTGCTTGATCCGTAGCTGCGGTCACAACCACAACACGATCCCTCGGCATTGGCCAGCGCGACACCCCATCCGCGGCTTGTACCCCGGAGAGCGACGCACCCCCACTTCACATCAGTTCTTGCAAGATTCACAAATCCTTTCATGAGATTCTTTTTTTATTACCTCTTTTGTCCATTTATCCCCTCTTTTATTGTTTTATATTTCTTATTTTTTTGTCTGATTGGCGCCTAATCCCCAATCCGAGATTCCCCTTTTTTTCTTCCTTTAATCAAACTATTATATTATTATAATATTGCTACATTTATATCATTATTACTATTATACCATATTATATTATCACTAATTTTCAAAGTCAAGAGTTTTATAAAACTAATATTCCATCATTTTATCATTACTTTTAAAAAGGTAATGATTTTTCTTTTATTATTATTAAACTCATATACATTTCATGTTATATACATATACGTTATAAATTAAATTAATAATTGAAAATGTATTACATTGAAAATAATTGTTATATTTGATTACAAAATATTTGTAAAAAGTTAATATTACACACATATATTATTTAAAGTAACAATAATTAATTAAGTTTTATTAAAAGATCATTCATATATGTTAAATTTTAATAATTATATTAAAAATGGTTATACATTTATAATCTTATTAAACAAATTTCAAAATATTAATAATGTTATGGAAATTTAATCAAAAATTTATAATCTAATAATTATGCATAAATCCCATATATCCATATATTAAATAATTGTCCGCAAGTTTAGAGTACATACATATCATATTTTAGAAAAATATATATAAAACTCATGTAATTATTCATATAATAGATTCAATATTAGATTGCATAAGAAATGACGTTAAAAAAAATATTTCCACACAATAAACCTCGATAAAATTATAGTATTAGTTTTATATAATTATAATATACTTGTGCTTATATATATACCATATTTGAAAAACAAGAAATAAAGTAGTTGTATTATAAAAAAAATATTCTATTAATTAATAATTCAGAAAGAATAAAATAATTATTTTAAACTGTACGTCTAAATTACACAATATAAATTTTCTCTTCTTATTTACAAGAAACTATCGTTAAATTATAACTATATACATTTAATTAAACACTAAATATCATTAGACAAAAACTTCAACGGTTACTTCATTTGAACTCCAATGAGGCCAACAGATATATTTATAGCCGTTAGAGTTCCATGGTTTCCCAAGGCAACGGTCGCATTAACATCTTATAAATCCAGGACTTAGGGTGTCCTAAAACTCAAGTCGATTGAAGGAAAATGGTTCGTGTTATACCTTTGGTGCTTAGTGTGGCTGCGGTGGCTTCGACCATTCTTATGTTCGTTATGATGGATACTAAGGACCTCTATCGTCTTCTCGGGGTTCTCGTTGTTTTGAGTGGTCTTCCTGTAATCTTAGTAGGGTTTTTAATTGGTATATTTGGTTAGCATAATTTCCCTTGTTAATCTCAATTTGTTGTAAACACTATAGTGTTCTTATTTGAATAAAACTCCTTGTGTTTGTTTCGTGTGCTTTACTCTATTGCATCATATTATTATTTATAAGAAATAAGTTTCGTTCGATTAATAGACAACATAAATTATATAAGTTACCATTATGTGAACACAAGTCTTTGGGGAGTTACATTATTCCCACCTCAAAATAATTGTCTCCTCACTATTCTAAAATGATCGTATACAACCACAACAACACTAGACACACGTCACTCATGAGGTCCCTTTACTAGGAACACCACTGATGGTAGGGTGCTGACAACCTCAGGTGGATTCCTAAGGTAGTATTCAGCTACTCGATCTCTTTGGCCTAGACACATTGTGAACAGTTGGGGTTGTACCTGTGCCTAAAGCACTCGGCCTTCCATAAAGAGGCACGAGAAGTGTGGAGGTTGGAAAGTTCAGAGTGGACTAAATCCCTATAATTGCCACGCACCACGTCGTTCTTGAAAATATTGATGTCGTAGAGTTCCCCGTACATACTAAAACTCAGGACCTGGAATAGGTAGGCCGCTCGATGGTCACCATCCAAAGAAGCTTCTAGAAATTTACCCACAGCTCGGTAGTTATCAGCCAAAGTGAAACATAGAAAGAGGGCTTCTTGAAACTTTCCACTTTTCCTATATGCTGCAAATTGTGCAAATGCGATACGGTAATAGATGAGATTGCTTCCTTGGTAAAGATGGAGGATGTTTGGGCGGTTCGACACCCGATGTAGTTGTTTACAGGACAACCTAAGGTTTTCAAAAGTCTCGTAGTCCCCTGAACAAGACTTTACCACTATGGTTTCTACAATCTCTGTTGGAAGAGACGGAAGGTGTGATGCATCAGCCATCTGAAAATTTAAGGAAACTACCATTTAGTATCACATAACCAAGTTTTTAGTATTGTTCTAATTTTATCGGATGTCTCCGAAGAGACATAAGGCTGGTATATATATATATATATATATATATATCAATAACATCATACTTAGTAATGCTTAAATAAATTTTTCTTTGTTCATTTCTGGTTTCCTATAGTTATCTAAACCGAATCCATTGATACCAACTGTGAGAACCCAGCCCGAGAGTGCCCGGAGCCGGTGTACATGAGACATGATGTGCCATAATTATTACATTACATTCATTTACAAATATAACATCATGTCCCATAATACAGAGGATTGTGAGGTTCAGGTTCTGAAAAATCAACTGCATTCTGAAACTTCAATGAAGACATGACTGATACCTAAATTTTTTTTATTTAAAATGTAGGGTGAGCAAAAGTATGCCTAGTAAGGGGTTTTAAAACCATTTGAAAATAAAATTTATTTACTTGAAAAATAATAACTACTAAAATTAAACTTTAAACATCTTCTTAAAAGAAAACCGTTTAACTTCTAACATAGCCTTTAATCATGATCAGAGTACGCAGTTCCAACTAGGGAAATAAAATGCTTGAATAATAAATGACCATTAAAAACATGCATGGTAATGAAAACTACTAGCAAGGCAGCTCTGAGTGCACAAGACATAATCAAAATGCTGTAATAATGAACATAAACTGGTGCACATATCATGATGGCCATATCCATATCTTTGCACATGTAATGACATAAAGCTTCTGTTAAATGGTCCAAGTCCAAAACTACTGAAACATATCATGTCATTCCATTAATCCTTCCTGTGCACACAAAAGGCTCTAAACCAGGGATATCCTACTAGTTAGAAAATCCCATGGTTTGTCACTTACTAAAACATTAAGAGGAGGGTATAATGCCAGATTGTGTTAAGGTCTCATGCCAAGACCATAATCATCTATGTCTGGGAATTTCACCTGAATCGTAACTATTGTCAGACCTCGTGCCATGACACTGATTTATCTCATGAGACCTACCGATGCATCGAGGGGCTATAGCGGTCACCACCCGTCACATAATAAGTCTAATACGATCCTCTTAAGTCTTAGGGGGATTATGTATTCAAAGCTTCCCATACCACTTTGAATACTCGATTAAGGTGTTGTTATTTGGGGTGTCCCATACCACTCCAAATAACGGGTTATTAGATTCTTTAATTATTATTTGGTGATCATCATTTCAGGCAGAACACACAAAATATGATATGGAAACTACTAAGGAAAAACATGCTTGATGAAAAAGTGGTACATGGATAATACAATGTACTAAATATTAGTGATGCACCCATAATTAATTCATAAGGAAAATCTTCCAAGGAGTCACATGCATCATCTTCAAAACATGCTGATAAATGGTTCACAACGACACGCATAATATAGAAAACGTTATTTGCACATGTGATATTGATTTAAATCACCCAAGTAATGAATGGATGAGGTTACCACTTAAAATAATAGTTCCTTAATTTTCATAATCCATGATTTATGGAAATAGATATTTATTATTTTAAATGACTAGTTTTAAAAATAAGATAGATGTCATTTGTACGCAAAACATGCGCTGATAAATTGTCGTCCTATTAAATGGTCATGCCTTATATTGTATATCATATAAGGCCAATTGTTTTGCAGCACATCATTTGTTTTATGTAATGCATATATGGAATTAAATATATCAAAATCATACATTAACCACTAAAATTTATTTAGGCCAAGTTAACTTAGATTATTATTACAACTTATAGGTGCATACACTCATGAAATACAATTTTTTTTATTGCTTAAAATAACCAAGTCCAGAACCATATTAATCAAGAGAATTCATGATTAAATAAAAAGATAAACTCAACATAATAAATAAAGAGGCAAACATATCATTTCATGTAGTTTACTAAACCTACACTATTTCAATCATTTGTTTTAATTAAGCCCTTGTTTACTACACAAATGTATATGACTCAACCTTTTAACTTTATCAAATTTCTATAAAAATGAAGAGTAATGAATTCTTATGAACATAAAGCCACAAGCTTCCAAAATATATATTCGTGAACTAAGCACATAAAATGAAAGAATTACACGCCACATGTATTTGCAAGGTTCTCATTTGAAGTTACTTTAACACTTGAAAATTATCAAAAAACCTGGATTTAATTATTAGGGTGCAATTATTAAATTCTCTTTTAAAACCAAATTTATATTACATTATTTTAATATAAGAACATATATCATTAGATATAAGATCCTCGTGCACAAGGTGACTCCAACCATTTTAGTTCCTTATCAATTTAAAATTCAAACTTAGAATTCTTTAACCTAGGTATATGAAGTTTATGCAAAACCGTAGGTTGTGTATATTAGACCTATATATTTTTATGTACACACACACATATATATATACAAGCGACTATATCATTAAGGCACAAATTAATTTGCATGGGGCGTCCGTACTTGGGGCCCATCAATGCCCCATAAAATCAAGATCTTGTAACACTTAAAGTAGCAATTAAACTCAAACCATAAGGTGAGGTATATTTGTTTACATGTTATATATATATATATATATAAACGCACAACTTAAAACAAGAGCATGCAAGACAAAGTTTACTCCCCTACAAACCTTATTTATACTATATATGTATCCATATTTATATATACATAAGTGATTGGATATGAAGTTTTTCCTTCACAAGTATATATGTATATACATATCTAAAACAATACAAAGCTAAACCCTTACCTTGCTTGAGGAGGAATAGGTCTCAGGAGACGCTGGAAAACTTGAAGTACTTTGATGAGGTCCGCTGAAGGCTTGGGTGCAAGGAACCGGGAGGTTTTGCGGATGCCTTGGTGTGGTTTTTTATAAACTATACCTATAACGGTTATTTAATGCAGTAATGAAAGGGTCATTTTTTTTCTGGGTTTTAAAAAATTTAAAATATGATAAAAGGGGTTAGGGTTCGGATAATTTTAAAATTGGGTCCGGGATGCGTGAACGCCGTTCACGCATCCTTCGCCGCGGAAGGATGCGTGAACGGCGTTCACGCATCCCGGACCCCGACGGTAATGCGTGAACGGCGTTCACGCGTCCTTTGTTGACCAGCTAAAGGAAGCGTGAACGCCGTTCACGCATCCTTGCACGGGAAAAGATGCATGAACGGCGTTCACGCTTCTTTCCGCGGCGAAGGATACGTGAACGCCGTTCACGCATCCTTCGCGGACGAGCTGAAGGATGCGTGAACGGCGTTCACGCATCCGGCCGAGAAAAATTATAAAAGGAGGGGTCCCCCCCCCAATACCCATTCTTCTCCTCTGATTTTCGTTGCGAAGCTCTGCAGAAATTCTTTCTCAACAAATATTTGCTGCTTTTATTGAGGTAAAATTTCTATTTAATAATTTAATTGTTTATTTGTGTTTATTTATTTCATTTGTATGTTTAATTGTATTTATTTATTTCATTTGTATGTTTAATTGTATTTATTTATTTCATTTGTATGTTTAATTGTGTGTATGATTTATTTATTTCATATGTTATGCATGAAATGTTTTGTATGATTTAATTTTCTTGATGTTGAATGTTCGTATGATTTAATTTTTTGAATGTCTGTTGTCTAAATATTGAATGTTTTATGTTATGTCTAAAATTTTTAATGTTTAGAAAAAGTAATTTATGTTGGAGAAATTTATTTTAATGGATGGTTTTGATGTAAATGTAAATTAAATTACTTTTATTTACTAGTAATAATATTTTTAATCAATAAAGTATAAAATATATTTACTTATATTTTGAAAAGTAGAAGAATGCCCAAAAAACATTACAATTTCATAAAATTTAAAATAACAAAAGTGTTTATTATGTAAATCTCAATTAGATCAGTTATAATAAAATTTATTTAATGTTTTTAATAAATATATATATATATATATACACATGAAGTTAAATTTTTGTAAAAGAGGTGTAGTATTTAATATAGATTTTATATAATACGGATAATATAATAAATATACCAAAAAACACGGTATGAGTGATGACTGATCTTGAGATGACCGACCATGCATAATTGAAATTGCATGTTTTATTTTGTGTATGTTGTTATTCAATTTGTAATAATTGCATTTTTTCGGTATTGATGACCTGCGAGTCATCTCTCAGTAAGTGTAAGGACCTGCGTGTCCGTTTAAATTAATTTATGTATTTCATACCCCTAGACCCTCTCACATGCATGTGAGTAAATTTGTAATTAAAAGACTGACGCCCCAAAGAGGTGTCGACGAAGAGGAACCCCCGAAGAGGTGTCGACGAAGAGGCATTTGAGAACTCGTTCGAGAGGAGGCGTTGCTATTTGACAGGAGATTGGCGGTTGCTGCAATATTTGATAATAGAGACAGGAGTTTACTCATATAAATTGTGGTTAGTTTATCAGATAATGATAAACTAATCGCAAGTCTCAAGATCAAGTCATGATTATATATTCATAAGTAATCAAACTTTATGAAACATTATATTAAATTTGCTTTTGTGCTAAAATCACAATCACTATACCTTAACAGTGATAAATCAATACATAAAAAAGTCTCAAGATAATCAATTATTCAAAACCAAATTAAATAATTTAAAATTTTAATGTAGTGTATAATATTTTTAATTTTTTTTTAATAGGTAATTATGTCTGCTCAAATATATTGCAACGGTGAGGTAATTTGTACCGAGCAGGGTTTTAGCTACAGTGTGCCACCTGTCAAAGTGGTAAATCTCCATGGTTGTATGACATTGGATGCAGTTCGTAATAAGATTCATAGTCGGTTAAAATTGAGTGTAGGACAAGCAATCACTTCAATTAGATACCGACATCTTCAATATCTTGAGCGTATGTGGCACAGCGACTACCCTATAGTCGATGATGAGTATTGGATGGAGGCTTCTCAGTTATTCAGGCAACAGTGTATTAATGGTTTGATGGAATTATTTATTGTCATTTCTGATATTGATGTGGTGCAATCGATTACTACAGAACCATGCTTTGTGACCTCTATAGAAGTCGGTCCTTCACAACAGTCTTCTTTATTGCCTCCTTCTCATACGACTCCTGTGGAAGAATATAATGAGGAAGATCATCAAAATTTGGAAGGAAATGTAGATGACATCCCTTTCTATGCTGATATAGTGCAAGAAAGTTTATCTGAGGAAGAAGAATCTGGGGAGTCAGCAGGAGATGATGTGGTTATAAATGAACCTTCTGAGGTTCCTTTGAGAGACAGACATCCACTACATCCACCAGTTAGTGGTAATCAGCCTTCAGTTTTGAGTTCCTTAGTTGGAGGAATGTCTCGTGAACAACCTTTTGATTGGGATGTCATTACACCAGCTTCTGAATTCCCTGGCATTATAGGGAATATGCCTGCATCAAATGATAATGCCATATATGTTGGGCAGGAGTTCGAAAGTAAACAGGTCATGAAAAATGTGATAAAGCAATACCACATTGAGCGACATTTCACATTTGTGGTTTATGAGTCAAAGAAGACCAAATATCTCATTCGTTGTGAAAAATATGGGTCAGAATGTAAATTTCGATTAAGAGCAGTATTTGATAAATGTTATGGATGTTGGGAGATAACCAAATTAGAAGGCCCACACACTTGTCTGCATCCCAGCTTGGCACAAGATCACTCTTCTCTTGATGCAGAGTTTATATCTACTGTTATTTGTGAGATGATACGAACAAGTCAGGATGTTCCTGTTGCCCTTATTCAGGAAAGAATTCAACAGTTGTATAACTATAAGGTATCATACAACAAATCTTGGAATGCAAAACAGAAAGCCATTGTAAAAGTGTATGGTGATTGGGATGAGTCTTATGCGTTGTTGCCACAACTTATGGAATTGTTGTCTCTCAATAATCAGATTGTTTATCAGTTGGACACTGTTGAGTATGTATCCCAAAATCATCTAGTTGATCGGTCAAAGGTGAAGTTCAAGAGGATTTTTTGGGCATTCAGACCGTGCATTGCTGCATTTCCCTTTTGTAAACAATTTATTCAGGTAGATGGCACATTCCTTTATGGAAAGTATACAGGTGTTCTACTCATTTCTGCCACACAGGATGGTAATCGCGCTCCTCTGCCACTTGCTTTTGCTGTTGTTGAAAAAGAAAATTTTGAATGCTGGAGCTGGTTCTTGGCATGTGTACGTGTTCATGTCACGCAGAAACAGGGCGTGTGTCTGATATCTGATCGTCATCGAGCGATTATAGAGGCCGTGAGTAGTGATGGGGTTTCTTGGACTTAGCCGAATGCTTATCACCGTTATTGCATTAGACATATTGCAAGTAATGTGCATAAGCAGTTTAGAGATGAGGCCATAAAGAAGGCGATCCTCAAATTGGGTATGGTTTTCTAAACTTTCTTTTTTTAACAAAATTTACTATCCATTTTAATACATTATTATGTTATGCTTTCAGCATATGAACCCCAACAAGAAAGGTTTGATCGGCGTCTTGAAGAGATCCGAACAGTTAATGAGGAGGTATATGAATATATGGTACAAATTTCAAAGGAAAAATGGTCATTAGCATACGATGGTGGCATGAGATATGGGCATATGACCACTAATATAGTGGAGTGCGTAAATGGGGTCCTCAAGGGTGTGCGCAAACTCCCAATCACAGGGTTAGTGCAAGAGACATTTTTTAGATGTGTTCACTACTTTGTTGACCGGTCCCAAAAGGCCTACCAGAGGATGGAAAATGGAATGCTTTTTACTCAGCATTTTCAAACTGATATTGACCGGATACGGAATGAGGCTTCACGATGGAATGTTATAGCCTTTGACAGGGAAAAGAGGAGTTTTCGGGTAAGCAAGTGCTACGACCAGGGTGCATGCACTAATGGTGGAGTGTTTGTCGTGATGTTGGATAAAAGGTACTGTGATTGTGGCAGCTTTCAGGCATTGAGATATCCATGTGTACATGTTATTACAGCTTGCGCTTCGGTAAATATATCGTGGGAGCCATATGTTGACCCGGTGTATCACATGAGCACTTTAGTTAACTGTTATAGTGCTTCTTGGATGCCTGTTGGTGACTACCATTCTATCACATTGCCTGCTGATCAACCGACCATTGTCCCTGATATTTCCAGGTTTTCATAAGTCGGTTTTGGTATCATTTATAATTTTTTCAATGTGTGTCATTTTTAAAATTATTGGCTTCATGCTACTAGGTTGCGGCCTCGAGGAAGACCGAAGTCAACTCGCATCAGAAATGAGATGGATTGGCCTCGACAACGAGGAGGGAGAATACGATGCAGTATCTGCCACGCAGAAGGACATACTCGTAAGAGATGTCCCCAAGTGGCAGGACAGAGTTCCAAATCTCATCATCCATGATCGAGTCTGTGTACCTGCTCTAAGAGGAAGAGGTTGTGGTTGGTGTCGATGATGAAGAAGAAGAATAAGAAATAGAGGATGAGGATGAGAAGAAGTAGAAGACTAAGAGGAAGAGGTTGTGGTTGAATAACCTATTGTGGATGTTTCTATAGTTACTTAGGAACTTGATATATTTGGAATAATGTTAATGGTTATCTAATGGATAATGGATAAATTAATAAACGTAATTTCACAAATAAGAAGAAATAATTAATTTTTCACTTTTTCCTCTTAATTTTTAATGTGGAATAATGTTGATGGTTATTTAATGGATAATGGATGAATTAACAAACGTAATTTCACAAATAAGAAGAAATAATTAATTTTTCACTTTTTCCTGTTAATTTTTAATGTCGAATAATGTTGATGGTTATTTAATGGATAATGGATGAATTAACAAACGTAATTTCACAAATAAGAAGAAATAATTAATTTTTCACTTTTTCCTGTTAATTTTTAATGTCGAATAATGTTGATGGTTATTTAATGGATAATGGATGAATTAACAAACGTAATTTCACAAATAAGAAGAAATAATTAATTTTTCACTTTTTCCTGTTAATTTTTAATGTCGAATAATGTTGATGGTTATTTAATGGATAATGGATGAATTAACAAACATAATTTCACAAATAAGAAGAAATAATTAATTTTTCACTTTTTCCTGTTAATTTTTAATGTCGAATAATGTTGATGGTTATTTAATGGATAATGGATGAATTAACAAACGTAATTTCACAAATAAGAAGAAATAATTAATTTTTCACTTTTTCCTGTTAATTTTTAATGTCAAATAATGTTGATGGTTATTTAATGGATAATGGATGAATTAACAAACGTAATTTCACAAATAAGAAGAAATAATTAATTTTTCACTTTTTCCTGTTAATTTTTAATGTCGAATAATGTTGATGGTTATTTAATGGATAATGGATGAATTAACAAACGTAATTTCACAAATAAGAAGAAATAATTAATTTTTCACTTTTTCCTATTAATTTTTAATGTGGAATAATGTTGATGGTTATTTAATGGATAATGGATGAATTAACAAACGTAATTTCACAAATAAGAAGAAATAATTAATTTTTCACTTTTTCCTGTTAATTTTTAATGTCGAATAATGTTGATGGTTATTTAATGGATAATGGATGAATTAAGTAATGATGATATCATGTGTGCAGATGGCAGGTTTTCCATTGCTTACATCTCAGGCTACTCATGTATCACGATTGCTTTTAGAGGGACGTCCTGTGGCTCCCTTGAGTGTACGTAGATCTCACCATTTCCATCATACTGCACCACCTCCCGCTATCGTCCCACATCTTCGTCGAGCTGGATTTTATGGAGTAGCGATGTGCGACTTCACTTTTCTTGATCATCAGCTCATTGCCGCACTTGTCGAGAGATGGAGACCAGAGTCGCATACTTTCCATTTCAGTGAGGGAGAGATGACTATTACATTGCAGGATGTGGCTATTATGTTGGGCCTCCCTATCGACGGACATGCTTTGACAGGCCGAGTTCCATCAGATTTGCCTGAGCTTGTTCATAGACTTCTGGGCATAGAGGTCCAGGATGATGGCGGGACCATCGTCGGTGGTAGATTGCGGATGCCTTGGTTAGACCATCACTTCACACATTTACCAGATGATGCTGATGATGTCACCGTGCTGCGCTTTGCACGGGCATATATTTTGAGGCTGATCGGTGGCACGCTTTTTGTTGATCACTCTACTACTTTTGTGCACCTGATGTATCTATCTTTTTTAGAGGATTTGGACCAGGCAGGTCGATATAGTTGGGGGTCTGCCTGCCTAGCATATACATACAGAGCCCTATGCAGCGCATGTCGCATCGATAAGATGCAGATCACAGGATGCATGGTTCTTCTACAGATGTGGGTATGGGAGCACATACCTCGTTTAGCTCCACATGCTCGTGCGCCATTACCCGTAGATATTGTAGCAGAGGCTCCACGTGGACGTTGGTATGTTATTAATTCTTTCTAATATCTAACTTACTTGTATAAAATTCTTTTATGAAATGTAAAAAAAATGTTATCTACAGGTGGAGTCAGGCGCATCGACATTCAGATTCTCCCAGACATGATGTTCACGCCTACAGACTTATGCTAGACAGCATTCGACCAGACGATGTAAGTGATTATTATTTATATTGTTAAATCTTTACTCTTTACTGTAAATATATTCATTTATTAATTGATTATTCATTTTTTCTTTCAGATTACATGGATGCCATATACAGATGCTATCCTTCAGAGTCTGCCCCCATACTGTACAGTGATGCTTGATATCGGCTCCTGCATGGTTCCACTGATTCATTTTCATATAGTCGAGTGGCATCAGACGGATAGGGTTATGAGACAGTTTGGATTCCTTCAGCCAGTTCCTGACCCGCCCAGTCAGTTGGATTCATTGCATTCCCTGAAGATGTCAGGGAAGAGAGATTTTGATTGGAGGAGCTACCATGCGAGATATGTTACGTTATGGGACAGGCGACGAGAGTCCCAGTTGCGAGGGGCAGGGACGGTACGCTTTCATTTGATGGATCAGATGGATTATGCAGGCTGGTACATCAGGTCTCCCGTCAGATTTCTGACACGGCACGGACGGGGCTTCCATGACTTGGTATGCATTCTTTCTTTCACAGTTCAACATATTTTTTATTCAAATTAGTTAACAACAGAATTTGTTTTCGCAGGATGCTCGTATTTGTCATCTACTGCATATGTCTGATCCAGTGGAGAGAGCTGCCTTTGACCCAACATATTTTCACAGCCTTGTATGACAGATGCTACCGTCGATGGATGAGATTTATCATGGCATTTTCTTTGATCCACCACCTGCTGCGGAGGCCGCGGAGCCTGCTGCGAAGGCCGCGGAGCCTGCTGTTGTTCCACAGGATGAGGCTGCTCAGCTTTCTCAGCCACATGATATTATTCCACTGGAGGAGGGTGTTCAGCATGACCAGTCATATGCTCCTCCAGCTTCTCAGGCATAGCCACAGGTACTTACAGACGCTGACTGGATTGAGTTCGATGTTTTATTGCAGTCATCCGCAGTAGAGCAGCCATCTACTTCCTATATTGGTGAGAGTTCCAGCCAGCTTCCACTATCCTTAGATGCAGGCCAGGGTACAGGCGGTGAGACTGTACATCCACCGTCTGTCACACAGGAGGATGTGGAGGTGGCTGTCGATGAGGATGCGCAGCGTACGCCAGAGCACAGACGTAGACAGACACGGCGTGGACGCATCCAGTATACGCCTGACTGTGGGACAGAGGAGCATCCACACCGGAGGCGTAGATTAGGTTGACATTTGATTTATGATACGTTTTGTATGTGTATTACTGTTATCTAGACTTCTATTATACCTTTAATAAGTGTCTTACTGTTATCAAATTATCTACCAATGTATATATATATATGTGTGTGTATAATAAATAATATGATTATAAATTCCATAATACTCATATAAATTCAATAAGTTCAAGATAAAGGTTAAATAATAATCCAAGGCTATTTATTTTATGAATAACATATTAAAAGACCAAGTAAAATGTATTGAAGAACTTTAGGAGGATTTTGTTGGCCTACAATTAAATATAGGATCAAGAGAAACTCTTGACTCCTAATATGATATTAGGAAATTAGGTCACACAAGTGATGGAAAAAAGGGAAATTATGGTTCATAGGTCCAAAAAATAGTTAAATAATGTTTAGGGAAGAAAATGATACATCGTAATGCCACAAATGGTATGGTTATTGTTCATAAACAGAAAGCAGTAATGATTGGTGTCAGAACACAAGAGCCTGTTATGTGGATAAAGATTTATTTTGGTATGAATTAGAATCAGAATATTTAGTGATCTTAAGGAATAATGAGTGGTGTATTAGTGATTCACATGAATAAACCATTTATCAAATATTATTTTTGTGGAAATATGGGGAATTCTTATAATGCTCATTCCATAGCCTTGAGGGTCACTATGTGACTTTATCAAATATTATTTACAGGGTTATTTTGAAAATACTACTCATTTCTATATTGGTTATACCCCCCAACATGTATTATTCACTATCTCCACAAGTTAATACAATGACATATAATCCATTTTTCCTCTCTATAACAAAAAATAATCCACTATACACTCTCTTTCTCCATAATACATTGGAGATTCATTCTACTCTATAATCCAAAAGATACATCTACTTCCAAATTTAGGAAGAAGTTCTTCTTCAAATAGACTTACTCTATAAGAAATCTAGTCACTCCTACCTTGTGTACTTTATCAATAATTTTAGAAATTATTATATTAAGACTCTTTTCAGATTTTGTGCAATCTAGATTCTCCTCAATATTCAAATACTCAAGAACTCATCAATTCATCTTTTTGTATTTACCTGATACATTATTGTATCGAGTTATCAGAAATAATATTTCAATTCAACACAGAGTCTTCATCACCTTCATACACACTTTATTCACAAAACAAACAATAATTGTTCATGGGTAATATATCATTATTACATGATTTAAAATCAATCATTTAAATCCTTATTTAAATTTGTTTAGTAATAACACATTTAATTACACATTTATATATGAATACTCATCAGTAGTGGTATCATATTTTCCTCATATTGAATGCCCCATTAATTTCTGTGCGTATTTTGTTTCATGCAACTCATAAAGAATACTAGAAGGATTAAGGTTCCCCTCTTTCTTCTTAATGTGGTGTCTATCTCTATGAATCATTATCTACATTCATACATGTAACTCATATTTAATTACATAATAAAATACAAAAACTCATCAAAAATACCCAATGCTCGGGTCTTCTCCATTCTTCACATAAATGTTACAACTCATGTAAGAATCTGATTCACGTGGATTCATCAAAATATGATCTTCTAATCACCCGAATACTTATTGACATATTGATAAAACATACAACCATTTTTTCCAACAATCTCCCCCTTTATCTTCTGTTGTTAATATCCATTCATATCTTTAAAGTTAATATGTGGTAACATCAATTATTCTCCCCCTTATTTAAAATAAAATGAAAAGGATAATTGGACAATTTTAAACTCATATTTCTTCTCAAAAAAATCTTCACATATATTTTAAATAAGGGGATGATATGACATGATACTTGGAACAAAGCCTTTAGTTAATAAACACTATATCTATATGATCCATCCTAGTGTAGAAAGAAATAATTAAATAACCAATATAATATAATCTACCTATAACACATACTCATATGTGATACTAAAATTAGATATTCTCAATTATCAGGATGAGTAATTTTAAGATAAGAAATACATGATCCTGCACACACTTCAAAAAACACATTAGAAAGTTCAAGTGCAAGAACAAATCCCCCTTTTCTCATTTTTTCATTAAATAAGTACTCAACCTTAATGAATATAATTAAGAAAAAATGTAAGATAATGTGATTGGAATACCTCAAATCTCTTATAAGATCCTCCTTAAGAGATGAACTCATTCTTCATCATGGGAATTTATGTACTCCATGATGAAAAATACTTCTCCTTCAATTCCATTCAAGTAAACTCATAACACATAAAATAATAAGGAATAAGGAGGAACCTCTTGTATTCTATAGAGGAAACATTCAATGTGAGAGTTTTCTCTCATCCTTTATTTCTTCTTATTTCTAAGCCAAGCATGGGATGTGATTTATTTCTTATTACATGCTTCATGGATTATGCACATATTTCCTTCCCATGAATTTCCTCTTTATTTGGAATACATTTTCCCCCTCCTCCACAGCTGGTACAACCTCATTATTTTTCTTCCAAATTTTTCATCTTCTCTTCCAAGATTCTTATTACGAGGGATTTGATTTTGGTTCTTTAAACACCATTTTTTGATACTCGTTTTTATCTTTAAAAACATTGAACTTATTTTCTATCTTAATATGACTTCTTTCAGGATACAAAAAATTCCTTGTAAGTCATATGAGTAGAGTTTCTCCACATAGATTATTTACCCTTGCATGTTTTCCTCTAAGTGAAATACCTTTCCATATGATCTAGGTTAGAAAAAATGAATCATTTAGGTATTCTGT
This sequence comes from Viscum album, assembly GCA_963277665.1. NCBI lineage: Eukaryota > Viridiplantae > Streptophyta > Magnoliopsida > Santalales > Viscaceae > Viscum > Viscum album. Next base: position 164,806,164 of record OY728125.1, on the reverse strand, counting down.
GAGATGCGTGAACGCCGTTCACGCATCTCTTCTCTCGGGAAGATGCGTGAACGGCGTTCACGCATCACGCCCGGGTCCGGGATGCGTGAACGCCGTTCACGCATCCCCGACCCATTTTTAAAAATATTCTAACCCTATACCCTGTTATCAAATTTTAATTTTTTAAAAACCCAGATAAAAAAATTACCCGTAATGAAAGGAGGGTCCAAAATAGGAGGTAGGGTACTGGTGCATGGCACACTGCGGGAGGAGGATAAAGACTCAAAACAAAGACGTCTACCTCAATCAAGATATGAGAAACGAAATAGTGGAAATTGAATCAGATTTCCCACGACTGGCAACCCGAAAATCCTATCCACGCTTGGATCCGACGGCACCACTCGGATCCCTCGGCCTCAACCGACCCACACGACACCTCCGGCTATGGCGTGACCTCATAGACCTGCTCAACTCCATCCCTGAGCTCGCCTCGTCCTGCTTGATCCGTAGCCACCGTCACGACCACAACACGATCCCTCGACGTCGGCCAATACGACACCCCGTCCGCGGCCTGTACCCCGGAGAGTGACGAACCCCCACTTCACATCGTTTCTTGCGGGATTCACCAATCCCTTCACTGGATTCTTTTTTTTATTACCTCTTTTGTCCATTTATCCCCTCTTTTATTGTTTTATATTTCTTTTTTTGTCCGATTGGCACCTAATCCCCAATTCGGGATTCCCCGTTTTTTTCTTCCTTCAATCAAACTATTATATTATTATAATATTGTTACATTTATATCATTATTACTATTATAACATATTATATTATCACTAATTTTCAATGTCAAAAGTTTTATAAAACTAATATTCCATCATTTTATCATTACTTTTAAAAAGGTAATGATTTTTCTTTTATTATTATTAAACTCATATACATTTCATGTTATATACATATATGTTATAAATTAAATTAATAATTGAAAATGTATTACATTGAAAATAATTGTTATATTTGGTTACAAAATATTTGTAAAAAGTTAATATTACACACATATATTATTTAAAGTAACAATAATTTATTTTTTTTATTAAAATATCATTCATATATGTGAAATTTTAATCATTCTATTAAAAATGGTTATACATTTATAAACTTATTAAACAAATTTCAAAATATTAATAATGTTATGGAACTTTAATAAAAAATTTATAATCTAATAAGTATGAATAAATCCCATATATTCATATATTAAATAATTGTCTGCAAGTTTAGAGTACATACATATCATATTTTCGAAAAAATATATAAAACTCATGTAATTATTCATATAATAGATTCAATATTAGATTGCATAAGAAATGGCATTAAAAACAATTCCACACAATAAACCTCGATAAAATTATAGTATTAGTTTTATATAATTATAATATGCTTATACTTTTATATATACCATATTTGAAAAATAAGAAATAAAGTAGTTGTATTATAAAAAAAATATTCTATTAATTAATAATTCAGAAAGAATAAAATAATTATTTTAAACTGTATGTCTAAATTACACAATATAAATTTTCTGTTCTTATTTACAAGAAATTGTCATTAAATTATAACTATATACATCTAATTAAACACTAAAGATCATTAGACAAAAACTCCAATGTTTACTTCATTTGAACTCCAACGAGGCCAACAGATATATTTATAGCCGTTAGAGTTTCATGGTTTCCCAAGGCAACAATCACATTAGTATCTTATAAATCCAGAACTTAGGGTGTCCTAAAACTCAAGTTGATTGAAGGAAAATGGTTCTTGTTATACCTTTGGTGCTTAGTGTGGCTGCGGTGGATTCAGCCATTCTTATGTTCATTATGATGGATACTAAGGACCCCTATCGTCTTCTCGGGGTTCTAGTTGTTTTGAGTGGTCTTCCTGTAATCTTAATAGGGGTTTTAATTGGTATCTTTGGTTAGCTTAATTTCCCTTGTTAATCTTAGTTTGTTGTAAACACCACGGTGTTCTTATTTGAATAAAACACCTTGTGTCTGTTTCGTGTCCTTTACTCCATTGCATCATATTATTATTTATAAGAAATAAGTTTCATTCGATTAATAGACAACATAAATTATATAAGTTCCCATTATGTGAACACAAGTCTTTGGGGCATTACAGGGCCACCACACCATAACCTCCCATGAGAGGTTATGGTGGTGGGGTCCACCCGCACATAACCTCCCTTGGGAGGATGTTATGGTGGTGGGGCTCACCCGCACATAACCTCCCTTGGGAGGATTATTAGGTGGGGCCCACATGAGCTTTAAACCTCCTCTAAACCCCCAATTAATTTGGTGAAACTCTTCACCTTCACCCTTCATTTAATGAGCCAACTCCTCCAATTTAATTAAGTAAAGTAACTTAATTAATTTAGAATCATTTTGAATTCTTGAATTAATTATTCCAACATTATAATATGTGATATATTATTATGGTGGGGGGTTGGCATAATCCTTGTTGGGATAATTAAGGAAAGGAAGAGCCTTTGGGAGAATTGAGAGGACTTCATTCTCTCAACGAAGAACGTGAAGAATGCTCGTCACCACTTAAGATCGACGAACACCATCTTCTTTCTTCTTCAACCGGGGCAATAAAGGGAAGCGTTAACCACAAATAACGTCGATGCCATTCTTGGCTTCTACTTACCCAACACCAACGAAACGTCGCCGCCTTTTCCCACAACTTCGTCAACGAAAAATCATCAAGCAATTTCAGGGTTATTTTTTTACGATTGAATTTTACCCTCCGTACCCCGCCATATGTTGTGTGCTTCGAGAACCGAATGATATCACCATAACAAGGAGGGTTCGAACCACCCAAACAATGAACCAAACCTCCCATTTTGTTGGTTCTTGTTTGATGATGACAGAGGCGGTACATGCGGCGACCGACAACGAGCCAGCTACGAAGAAAGCCGGCAGCGCAAGGCTGCCGGGTCGCCACAAGGGCGCGGCACCGCAGTGCCGTGTAGTGAACCGAACTATGGCCAGGCGGGCCTCGGCGGTGCCGGAGGGGCGCGGTGCCGTCACACCACGCCGGAAGAAAGGGCCACGGCCAGGAGGGCCACGACAGTTGAACGGTGGCGCGGTGTCGTCGCACCGCACGGAGCAGTAGGGAGATGCGACCAGGGTGGGCCGCGACGGAGGGGCACAGCGCCGTCGCGCCGCGTTGGTGGTGCTTGATCATGACCTTAGGTCGCGGCAGACAAGAGAGGTTGGTCGGTTGAGCTGTCTGCCGGTGCGCGCTACACAGGCGGGACCCTTCGGGTCCCGCAGTTACCAGGGGTCGGCGCCTCGCGTCGACCGTTTCGGACAAAGGGGGGCGCGACACCCCCCCCCCACGCGTGGCTAGCCAGGCCACGCGGGCCTCCAGCAGGCCAGGCCATGCGGGCCGTCACCTAGCCATGTGGGCCGCCACCAGGCCACGCGGGCCGCCGGGCCAGGCCACCCTTCAGGACGGGCCGCTTTTGGGCAGGGCCGCCCCCATGGGCCGGGCCGTACCTTCAGGTCGGGCTAACCCTTTGGGTTGGGCCGCCCCTTCGTGTCGGGTCAAATTCACAGTCCGGGTCGGGTCGATCCAACTGGGTCGGACCGGACTCGAACCCGTCAGACCCGTTTACACCTTTTTGCCCATATCTTGGGCTACGAGCATCCATTTGATGAACCTTCAACGATGCTGATATTCTTGGAACGAAGTCGTCCCTTTGATAATACCCCACAGGAGTTCGAGGTATATTTGAGATACGGTCAGGTTGGTTCGTACACGAAACCAACCGGGCCCTCGGGACTAAAAGGCTAATAACTCACAGACCGGGCATCTGATTGACATGTCATCTATTGCGTTGAGACCCCTATGACGTGATGGTCCTTTGAGATACTTCCATGTGAGACTTCGTGACACTTGGAGTATCGAACAGTAGCTCGTAGAGAGGATCCTTCCAGAGACGAGCATATAGAGTGTAGAGATCTAGTAGCCGACAAACCTGATGACTGCTTGACCGATTCGACTCAGAGTGATTTGACTAGCCTAGTGGGGAGCGCCTGGTATTTGGCGGCAGACCCATGGAGGAAAAAGCGCCTGGTAGTTGGCAGCAGACCCGTGGTACTCAACAAGAGGAGTACCTCTATAGGCTATTAGGGGGAGCGCCAGGTATTTGGCGGCAGACCCACAGCGGACGAAGTGCCTGGTAGTTGGCAGCAAACCTGTGGTACTCGATAGGAGGAGTACCTCAGCAGTCCAAGGTTAGTGAGAAGCGCCTCGGTGTTGCAACATGCCCACTGTACTTGACATAGGAGGAGTTCTCCAGCAGTCGTGGTTTCGATAACGAAAAATCATGGTTTGAGCTGAGTCAATGACCTTTGTGTTTTCCTCATGATTGAGATGAGTTACTTGATAACTTAGGTATATGTATGGTCATATACCTAAGTAATGTTTATCCATTGAAATCATACTTTTTGGTTTATCCTTGTTGGATTTTGTGGGACCTTGTGGGTCTCGGGGTCCCTACTGAGTATCGTTATACTCACCCCTGCACAGGCTATACCCGCACCTCGTTGTGTTGGATGTAGACGACGGACAACGCTGACCGAGGCGGAGTGTACGAGGACTGGACGGTACCCAGAGGAGGACCTTACGATGTATCGGTACACCATGGAGTCTGAAGAACGTAGAGTGCTGTGGAGGTCATCTGTACCTACCCTTCAGGTAGGAACCCTGGAGGAAGATCCATGAGATGCTTTCACCTTTCAGCTGTTTGTCCCTTTTCAGTTGTACTTACTTTCAGTTGTATTTGTACTTTACAGTTGGGCTTGTATTCCGGACCCCCATTACTTTCAGTACACTTTTTATACAACTTTTACTTAGTGTTTGCTTCCACTTGTACTATGGTTGTGTGAGTTTACAGTTATAAAGGTAATGCCTTCCCAGTTTTAGGTAAATACGCCTTTGGTGCTAGTTTTCATCCCCTGGCCTATGGAAGGTGGGCTTGGGGTAGTCACGGTACGGGTCCCGAGGGATGGGTCATGACAAATTGGTATCAGAGGAGTCAGTTCTACCGCAGAACTTAGGACTCTGATATTTCTTTTCCGTGAAACAATAGTGTTAAGGGTACTGAGTGTGGTTTTTAGTTCAGGGAGTCCAGTGTTGGTGCAGCGGCCGATGTATCCGTACACTAGGACCCCGACTACTAATTTCCGACTTAGTGCACGAAAACACTAATTGCGTGTGTGTTTCAAAAGTTTTTTTTCTTTAAGTTAGCTCAAACCAGGTCAGCTCACCAGGTATAATCATTTGACCGTGTCACATCTGTTTCTTTCAGGATGCCTCCCCGCGGATGACTAGCTAGAGCCCCAAGATTTGTACATACTGATAGCCCTCCGAGCAACAAGGCCTCAATACAAGGCCCTCTTTCAGTTGAGGCACCAGCGGAGGCACCAGCGGTACTACTTCTCGTTGGTCCAACGATGCCACCAGCCCCACCAGTAGAGAGTGCACGCTGCTTGAGCACGCTGCACAAGTTCCAGTGCCAGAGGCCACCCAGGTTCAGGGGAGAGACGGACCTGTAAGCGGCTGAGGATTGGATGGAGTCTGTGGGGAGAGTTTTCAGGCTAGTAGGGACACCAACTGACTACATGGTGATCCTTGCTGCCAGTCTCCTTCAGGAAGATGGTGGAGCCTGATGCTCCATATGCATAACGAGGAGACACTTCTATGGGCAGAATTCGAGGGCCTGTTTCGGGCGGGGTTTTTACTAGCCACCAATCGAGTGGTGCAGATACAGGAGCTACTTCATCTGCAGCAGGGCAGCATGAGTGTAGCTCAGTACTCAGCGATGTTCACTGACCTCTCGAGCTACTCCACTGATATGGTACGAGACCCGTTCTTCAGGGCCCAGACCTTTGATCAGGGATTTAGGCAAGAGATCATAGCTTCAGTTATCTCCCACAGCATCCCGACACAGACGGGGGTGTTGGAGCGAGCCCTCCTAGTGGAGAGTTTCCTTACTGAGTAGTCTCTAGCAGCGAGACCCACCACTAGTTGACTTGAAGCAGAGTCTTATGCAGCTGACAGTAGACAGATGATGTAGAGGTCCAAGAGGACCAGACCCACAGGTGGTCGACTGCATGACTCAGGATCAGTTGTGCGGGGCACCCAGAGTGGAGACAGAGCCAGACATGCTAGGAGCGGGCAGTGCTACTCATGCGGCGGGCTTGTTCACATGGCTCATGACTATCTGAACTGCCGTTCTGATGATCAACAGTTAGTTGAGGGACCTCCTAGGCATAGGCAGAGGTTCGATCAAGGCGGTCCATAGGGAGCAGGCGAACGTGGAAGAGGAGTTGGTCGAGTAGCTGGCCGCGGTCAACAATATGAGGTGCTACCGCCACCACTACCAGGAGGTCCACCCCGACCATAGGGAGCGGGTGGACAGGGGAGAGCTCAGCTTCAGGAAGCTGTGGCCTATGACCATGGCACTCCAGAGATGATACGAGGTACGATCTGTGTCTACTACACTATAGCAGCAGTTCTTATAGACACAGGTTCCAATCACTCTTTCATTGCCACTACCCTCGTTCGGAGCTCGAAGATTCTGATGGAGCCGTTGGCTCAATCCTTATGGTTAGAGACTCCTACGAGAGCAGACTCAACAATTACGCACTGGTGCTGGTAGTGCGAGCTTACTCTAGGAGGCGAGAACTTCGGCTGGGATCTCCTCGTAGCGGCATCGAGGCCTTACGACGTCATCTTGGGTATGGACTGGTTATCTACAGTCCATGCTCAGATCGACTATATTAGGTGCAAAGTGCGGTGTTTCTACACGGATGGGACCAGGTTCACCTTCACCAGCAATAAGGTAACCTTTGCAGTGTAGGACGAACTTACTCAGAGGAGGGTGCAGCCGATCACTCACCAGTTGGCTTGCCGACCTTCAGGTGTCAGCATGGCCACTATGAGTTCTTGGTTATTCCCTTCAGTTTAACCAATGCTATGGAAGTGTTCATGTGTCTCATGAATAGGATATTCCAGCCTTACCTCAATCTCTTTGTCGTAGTCTTCATCGACGACATTCTGATCTACTCGACTACTGAGGAGGAGTATGCCTACCATTTGCAGGTAGTACTAGACACAATCTGAGAACACTAGCTTTATGGTAATCTCTCAAGGTGCCAGTTTTGGATTCGAGAGGTTCATTTCTTGGGACACGTCATCTCGAAGGCTGGAGTTGTAGTGGATCCAGCAAAGATTGAGGCAGTGCTTTCTTGGGAGCCACCCAGGAGTTTGACGGAGGTTCGGAGTTTCCTGGGTTTGGCTGGATACTATCAGAGATTCGTTCCAAACTTCTCCAGAGTTGCAACACCACTTTCATCCTTGACAAAGAAGGGAAAACCCTTCGTGTGGTCAGAGAGATGCCAACAGATCTTTCAGGAGCTGAGGTAGTGGATGACCAGTGCCCCCATCTTGAGGCTTTCAGAGGAAGGCATAGGGTACATGGTCTACTGCGATGCATTAGGGACCGGAATCGGGTGTGTCCTAATGTAGGAGCAAGCAGTGATCGCGTATGGTTCTCAGCAGTTGAGACAACACGAGCAGAACTACGATACCCATGACCTGGAGTTAACAGCAGTGGTCTTCTCCTTAAAGATGTGGCAGCACTATCTGATGGGAGAGCATTTTACCATGTACTCTGATCACAAGAGTCTTAGGTTTATCTTCTCTCAGAAGGAACTGAACTTGAGACAGCGACAATGGATTGAGTTCTTCCAGGACCATGACTTCGAGATAGTCTATACTCTTGGGAAGGGGAACGTTGTTGCGGATGCACTCAATAGGAGGTCTGGTATACAGCTGCTAGGAGAGGCGACAGAGCAGCTGGCCGCTTTACAGATATCCTTTGTGGATAGGGATGGAGCAGCCTATCTACAGTCTCTTACAGTCACTCCCCCACTTCTTTAGCGAGTTAGGGAGGCGTAGCATGGGGACGCTGACTGCAAGACGTGACGTGCTCAGAAATCCACAGGGTAAGCACCTGATGGATTTTCTGAAGGTGGGGAGCACGTCATCCTCTTCAGAGGACGTACCATGGTACTAGTTGCACTTCAGGAGGAAGTGTTGAGGGAGTTCCACACTTTCCCTCTAGTGGTACATCCAGGAGTGGAAAAGACGTACCAGGACCTTCGACGACAGCACTGGTGGCCAGGTATGAAGAAGGCAGTAGCGAAGTTTGTCTCATGATTCCTCACTTGTCAGCAAGTGAAGGTAGAGCACTAGGTACCTGTAGGCTTGGTTCACCCCTTAGAGGTCCCAATGTGGAAGTGGGATGAGATATCCATGGAATTCGTGACGGGTCTTCCACGTACATCCAGGAGTCATGACTCGATTTGGGTGATCGTCGACCGACACACCAAGTCAGCCCACTTCCTACCGATTAGGGAGCAGGGTTCAGTAGAGAGCTTGGGACACCTCTATGTGCAGTAGATAATGAGTTTTCATGGAATACCTTTTTCTATTGTCTCCGACCGTGATGCACGTTTTACTTCCTGGCTGTGGAAGGGGTTGTAGGAAGCTTTCAGGACACAGCTTCGCTTGAGAACCACCTTCCATCCTCAGAATGATGGTCAGACTGAGAGGACCATCCAAACCCTCGAGGAAATGATTCATGCATGCATCCTCAACTTCGGTCGCAGCTGGGAGGATCACTTGCCTTTCACGGAGTTTGATTACAATAACATCTATCACTCCACCATCTGTATGACACCTTTTGAGGCCTTGTATGACCGACCTTGCAGATCAACACTGTGCTGAACAGACCCAGGGGAGTCAGCACTAGTGGGACTAGAGATGGTACGAGCTACCACGGAGAAAGTGCATATCATCCAGGAGCGGATGAAGACTGCACAGAGCAGACAGAAGTCATATGCTAACAGGAGATGGAGACCTCTGGAGTTCGAGGATAGAGACCACATTTTTCTACGGGTCTCACCTCGATGAGGTCTACAAAGATTTGGCCGAGGTGGAAAGTTATCTCCACGGTTCATCAGACCTTTCCAGGTCCTCAGCAGAGTAGGTGAGGTGGCTTACCACTTGGCTCTTCCACCTTAGTTGCACCGGGTGCACGACGTCTTCCATGTATTTCAGCTGAGGAGATACATGCATGACTCATCCCACATCATTGAGCACAGGGATCTGGACATCGATGATGGGGCGACTTTCAAGGAGGTTCCAGTGGAGATTGAGGATCGAAAAGAGAAGGTCCTACGTGGATGGTCGATACCTCTGGTGCATGTTCGCTGGCATCACGAGAACCTCCAGGAGAGCACTTGGGAGCGGGAGGCTCAGATGCGTGCTCAATACCCCCATTTGTTCCCTTAGTTCGAGTTGTAGCTTATGGGGACGTAAAGCCCTAAGGTGGGGAGAATGTAAAGACCCGGAATTCCCGTGGATTTTTTTTAAAAACATGGGAATTTTACAAGTTTGTAGTTTCTGACAGCACTTGATTCTGAGGCTCGGTGTTCCCGGAATCAATTTCTGAAGTTTTGTTCGGGTACGTTCAGTAAACGTACGAGCTGGTTTTTATAACTTCTGAACTGGTGCTTGGAATTGAAATCTGAGGGCACCGTTGATCTCTCAACGTCGGTGATTTCTTAGTGAGACCTTCACCGCAGTTTCGTTTTATCGAGAGTGGAAGGTAGATTTTGGGGGTTTTTAATTAAATTGAATAAAGTTAAAGTTTTAACTTTATTTTATTTTTGGTGGTTAAAACATCCAAAGGGAGGTTAGTGGTGGGGGCCACCACACCATAACCTCCCATGAGAGGTTTTTTTGAACCACTTTGTGTATAAGGTTGTATTTGTTGTCAATAATTGTCAATGAAGATCAAAATGAATGAGATCAAGAAGTACTCCGATGAAGTGGAGGAATGATAATTTAGATGATTGTTGTACTGATCATAAGTTCAAAGAACATGTGTCAAAGGTGATACATTGTTTATAATAATGTAGAATGTGAGGTGTAATCCATCTGAGGATGATTAACGAATAATGGGTTTTTTGGATGAAGACCATGCAATTCCTCCTTATTGCATGAGAACCATGGGTTTTGATGAAGACCATGCAATTCCTCATTATTGCATGAGACCCATGAATTTTTGATGAAGACCATGAAATTAATCATGATTTCATCAAAAACATGCAAGAGACTTCTTGACGAATTAAATCATATGGTTTGCATGAAGTAGATCATGACGGTTGATGAAGAATACAATGTGCAAATGAGTGGAATTCTAAGATGGCCGTGCGGGGATTGGAATTCTGAGATAGCCATGCACATCACATTGTCATAGAAGATGATGATTCCAAAGCTATGCCTTCAAAGAATACATATCACAACAGTGGAGTTTGTGATAAAAGCAGAAGAGTTGTTGAAGGATACAGATCACCAAGAAGAAGTGTTGTTGAGGTGATCGTGCTTGTTGATAAAGCAAAAAAATGACATACAAATTTGTTGAAAAAGGAGATTCCATGGTGGCATGTCGAGTTCAAGGACTGTGGATAATGATCCATGTTTTATTCAAGAAACATCGACAAAGGAATGGATGATCTGGAGGCGGACAAAAAGAGCAGATACAAGGTGGCACCGTTTCCCAGTGTTTGCCAAATTTTTGGGCCTAAAAATCGACAAATAAAGAAAAGTGTTTTTGGAAAAGGGACTTGCATGCCGAGGTCTTGGAGGATAGGAAACTTGTGCGCCATATGTTTTTGAAGATCAGATCATAAAAATATGGCTAAGGGATAAGGGTCACGCAAGTTTTGGCGAGGTCGTGCAGGTGAATTACGCGCCAGAAGAGACTTGCGCGCCGATTCCTTGGAAGCTTGATAACTTGCGCGCCTATGGTTTTTCCAGATCAAAAGATCAAAATTTGGAAAAGAAAAGAGGTTCGCGCAAGTTTGGAAGTTGGTCGCGCAAGTGAATTGCAGGGGAAGAAACCTGCGCGCCGATGGTTGACTTTCGCGCCATCGCGCAGGGTGGTAAAATTGCCTATAAATACTGGACCACCCCTCCTTTTTTCTCACGGAGTTCAAGACTTAGAGATTGTTCAAGCTCTCGTCACGTAGGTGATTGAGCCGCGCTAGTGGTATTTGGGTCGCGCAAGTAGAGGTTGCGCGCCGGTTTTTGGCTACGCGCCCAATGCGGTTTGGGAGAGAAAGGAAGTGGGATACGCAAGTTTGTAGTTGGGGAAGGAAGCATCGCGCAGGTGCTTCGGTGTCACTTGCGCGCCAGTTTAGACTTGCGCGCCGAGGACTTGCGTGCCATATTGAGACTTGCGCACCGGGCTTGAAAATGAGAGCCAGATATTGGTGAAGCATGCCCGTCTTTCTGGAGATGCACAAGAGCTGAAAGATAGCCTAATACTTTCGGTGCAAAGTGAGATTAAAGAGGAAATCTAAATGATAAATGCATGATCTCATGCATACATGGAGAACTGATTCTGACAAATGCCGAGTAATCTGAGCTTCATTTATTAAGAAATCACATCAGTGGTTGTGATTCCGGAAAATGACGACAAGAGGATTTAGTGCATTCAGTTATTGCACTAAATTATAAGGTTGAATACAAAGGAGCATCAACTCAGGACTCTGATGCAAGAAAGGTCTCATGCTGAACAGGAGACAAAGACTTCAATGAAAATCTATTGAAGAGACCTTCACGTCTATAAACTGAGCAAGACTTCACCAACGGTAGTGAGCCAGGGGGAGTCAACGGGAGTGACCCGAGGGACGCAGTGAGATATCCCTAAACTTTTGTAAAGGCAGTGAACCTGGGACAGAGTGACTGTACCCGAACATTTGTAATCTACAGCTAGTGAAGCATAGTGGATTTTGGTACGACCGACAACCTGTCGGCGTATGCTCCTTGGGCGTAGCCCTTAGTGGTGAACCAAGTAAAAATTGTTGTGTTATCTCTTTGCCTGTGAATGTTTCATTGCTGATCATATCCATCATACAGGTTTAAGTAGTTCCTACCAACATGGGAACAAGATCCAAAACTTTAAGAAGAAAAAGTTGCCACCCTGATTCACCCCTCCCCTCTCAGGGTGTCCTGGGGTCCTACAAGGTTATGGTGGTGGGGCCCACCCGCACATAACCTCCCTTGGGAGGATTATTAGGTGGGGCCCACACGAGCTTTAAACCTCCTCTAAAACCCCAATTAATTTGGTGAAACTCTTCACCTTCACCCTTCATTTAATGAGCCAACTCCTCCAATTTAATTAAGTAAAGTAACTTAATTAATTGGGAATCATTTTGAATTCTTGAATTCATTATGCCAACATTATAATATGTGATGTATTATTATGGTGGGGGGTTGGCATAATCCTTGTTGGGAGAATTAAGGAGAGGAAGAGCCTTCGGGAGAATTGAGAGGACTTCATTCTCTCAATGAAGAACGCGAAGAATGCCCGTCACCACCAAAGATCGACAAACACCATCTTCTTTCTTCTTCGACCGGGGCAAGAAAATGAAGTGTCACCCATGAAGAACACTGACGCCATCCTCGACTTCTTCTTACCCGATGTAAACAAAACGACGCTGCCTTTTCCCGCAACTTCGTCAACGAACAATCGTCAAGAAAGGTAGGGGTTATTTTTTATGATTGAATTTTACCCTCCATACCCCGTTGTATGTTGTGTGCTTCGAGAACCGAATGATATCACCGTAACGAGGAGGGTTCAGACTGCACGAACAACGACCCGACCTTCCCCTTTTGTTGGTTATTGTTTGATGACGACGGAGGCGGTACACGCGGCGGCCGACAACGAGCTGGCCTCAAAGAAAGCCGGCGGCGCAAGGCCGTCGAGTCACCACAAGGGCGCGACACCGCAGTGTCGTGTAGTGAACCGAGCCTTAGCCATGCAGGCCGCGGCGGTTCCGGAGGGGCAGGGTGTCGTCGCACTGCGCCGGAAGAAAGGGTCGCGACCAGGGCGGGCCACGGCAGAGGGGCACGGCACCATCGCGCCACGCTAGTGGTGCAAAACCGCGGCGGATAGGAGAGGGTCGCTGGCTGAGCCTACCACCGATGTGCGCTACACAGGCAGGACCCTTCGGGTCCTGTGATTACCAGTGGTCAATGCCTCGCGCCGGCCGTTTCAGACAAAGGGGGGTGCGGCACCCCCTCCCACACGTGGCCAGCCAGGGCACGCGGGCCGCCAACTGGCAACGTGGGCCCCACCAGGCCACGCGGGCCGCTGGACCGGGCCGCCCCTTCGGACCGTGCCACCCTTCAAGTCGGGCCGCTTTTGGGTCGGGCCGCCCCCACGGGCCGGGCCGTACCTTCGGGCTGGGCTGCCCCTTCAGGCTGGGCCGCCCCTTCGTGCCGGGTCAGATTCACGGACCGGGTCAGGTTGGTCCAACTGGGTCGGACCGGACCCAAACCTGTCAGACCTGTTTACACCTTTTCGCCCATATCTTGGGCTACGGGTGTCCATTTGACGAACCGTCAGCGGTGCCGATATCCTTGGAATGAAGCTGTCCCTTTAAGAATACCCCATGGGAGTTCAGAGTATAGTTGAGATATGGTCAGGTTGGTTTGTACATGAAACCAACTGGGCCCCCAGGACTAAAATACTAATAACTCACAGACTGGGTATCCGATTGACGCTCTTTGTTGTGTTGAGACCCCTATGACGTGGCGGTCCTTTGAGATACTTCCACGTGAGACTTCTTGACACTTGGAGTATCAACCAACAACTCGTGGAGCGGATCCTCCCAGAGACGAGCAGACAGAGTGCGGAGACCTAGTAGTTGACAGACCTGATGACTGCTTGACCGATTTGACTCGGAGTGATTCGACTAGCTCAGTGGGGAGCGCCTGGTATTTGGTGGAAGACCCATGGAGGAAGGAGTGCCTAATAGTTGGCAGCAGACCCACAGTACTCGAAAAGAGGAGTACCTCTGTAGGCTATTAGGGGGAGCGCCCGATATTTGGCGGCAGAACCACAGCGGACAGAGCGCCTGGTAGTTGGCAGCAGACCCGCGATACTCAATAGGAGGATTACCTCAACAGTACAAGGTTAGTGAGAAGCACCTCAGTGTCGCGAAAGGCCCACTGTACTCGACAGAGGAGGATTTCTCTAGCAGCTATGGTTTCGATAATGAAAAATCCTGGTTTGAGCTGAGTCAATGACCTTTGTGTTTTCCTCATGATTGAGATGGATTACTTGATAACTTAGGTATATGTATGGTCATATACCTAAGTAATGGTTATCCGTTGAAATCATACTTTTTGGTTTATCCTTGTTGGATTTTGTGGGACCTTGAGGGTCTCGGGGTCCCTACTAAGTATCTTTATACTCACCCCTTCACGGGCTATGCCCGCACCTTGTTGTGTTGGATGCAGACGATGGACAATGCTGACCAAGGCGGAGTGTACGAGGACTGGACAGTACCCAGAGGAGGACCTTACGATGTATTGGTACACCGTGGAGTTTGATGGATGTGGAGTGCTGTGGAGGCCATCTGTACCTACCCTTCAAGTAGGAACCCCAGAGGACGATCCATGAACTACTTTCACCTTTCATCTGTTTGTCCCTTTTCAGTTGTACTTGCTTTCAGTTGTATTTGTACTTTACAGTTGGGCTTGTATCCTGGCCCCCCATTACTTTCAGTATACTTGTTATACAACTTTTACTTAGTGTTTACTTTCGCTTGTACTATGGTTATGTGAGTTTACAATTATAAAGGAAATTCCTTCCCAGTTTTAGGGAAATACACCTTTGGTGCTAGTCACCAGCCCCTGGCCTATGAAAGGCGGGCTTTGGGTAGTCACGATACGGGCCCCGGGGGACAGGTCATGGCAACATTAATGAAAATTTTATTATGAAAATCTATTTCCCAAGAACATTATATGCACTGACACCATTACTCCACAACATATTTAACTCATAAATCAATGGCTTCAAATAAACATTTATATTCTTTTTTGGATGGAATTAATAATATTAAAAAGATATATGGATCATTTATCAACAGCCAAGGAGGTAAGTTGTACAAAGTTATAAAGATGGTCCAACAAGAATATTTACTATCATAAGAACCAAATGGGAAGAAACCATCTATAGAAAGACCTAATTCCATGTCACAGGCTTCTGAATAAAAATAATCATATACATAGTCAAAATATTTCCATAAATCACCTTCAAAAGTATGATTTAATCTTTTACTGGTTGAAATTTTTATTTGTTCCATGACATCAATGACATTGTGTTCTGAGACATACATAAACATTGCAATATAGGCGTAAGTGGGAAATATATCAACTATATAATGGGAACCAATCCAGACTTCCATTGTTGAGCCTCTTTATACCCCAATGTTCTACATGTAGGACAACTAACTAATGACTTATTTTCACCATAATATAAAATGAAATCATTTTAACATGTATGAATCGTATGATAACCAAGAAACAAATTACGAACCATCCTCTTGCTCTCATAGAAGTTTATAGACAACACATTTCCTTAAGGCAATATTGATTTAACCAAAAAGAATATCTAATCAAGTAATAATTTGACATTTCATTATCTGATTTAATAGAAATAATTTTTTTTCCACTTCAAATTTTCTTATCTTACAATCATGATATAATACATCCTCAAAAGACTTCAGCAACTCATAAAATTGAGATGTATCTAAATTAGGAGTTAAATAAATATCATTCAGAGTTTTTGTTTGTTGAAAAGATAGACTAACAACATCATGTACTAAAGTTTGAAACTATGATGGATTTGGAACCAAATTATTTGTATCTTCTCTGAAAATATGTTCAATATGTTGATACAAAAGACATAATCTTTTCAAAAACCAAAATAAAATAGATGATCTCCAACACTGTCAAATGTTTCAAATTTCCTTAGATTATATTTCTTACATAGACACTTAATTGTCCCTTCCGAAACAAATTTTAGTTTTGGTGATGTAAATGATAAAAAAGATTCATCACCCTCAATATATATAGGATTTATACTAGAGCCTTTTGGATTCCTATGATGATTTATCCAATTAAAATCTTGTAATAAATATTGTAGCCTACTTATTCCAAATTTTCTAAAAACAGAAAATAAAAATATTTCTTATGATTAATCTGATATAATGAAGAGATGATCTGAAAATTTTATAAGATCAAAAAATTATAAACTACATGTAAATATTATCAATTCTATCTAATTATCATTATTTTTTTCTAATTATCACTAATTTTTTCTAATTATGTAAATTACCGCTAATTAACATTAAGGGAAATAAAAGGCCAACCAAGGGGTGTGAGGGAAGCTGGGAGTAGAGGAGATGATGATAAAGATGGATTGAATGAATTCTAGTGCACCTGCATTCAGACTGTTTGGAGGAGAGGTAGTCATGGGTAAACTCGTAGGTTTACCCATGACTGTCTCTCCTCTAAATGTTCAGAATGCAAGGGCACCAAAATTCTGTCACTCTGTTTTCTCTTTCATCCCCTCCACTCAATGCTTCCCTTGAGGGAAGCAAGGAGCGGAGGGGGTGGTGATGATGCCAAAAGGAAATAATTATAGTGCCTCTAGGTTCAAACCGATTAGAGAAGTGACATTCATGGATAAACCTATGAGTGATGAAAGAGGAAACAAACATGAGATATAATAATGAAACTCTAAGTATATTATTTCCCGTTTTAGGTTCAATCTTTCATTCTGATAAAATAATGTTTTACCGATAATCATGCATTTACATTACGATTATTGTTAAAACATTATTTTACCATAAAGAAATATTGAACCAAAAAATGGAAAAACTCACTAAGCATGTCATTATTATCTCTCACATCTAATTTCTCTTCCATCACTCGTAGGATTACCCATTAATGCCTTTTATATAAAAGATCTGAACTTAGGGGCACCCGAATTATTTCACTCCATCGCCACCTTCATCCCCTCCAATTCATGCTTCCCTCACACCCCTTGGTTGGCCTTCTATTACTAATTGTGGTTATTTTTTTGTGTTTAATTGTGATTAATTTTTACTACCCTTACTGCAATTTTTTCCTAATTACTGCTAATTACCACTAATTACTTCTAATCTTTTCTATTTTTTTCTAATTACCGTTAAACTTTGCTATTTTTTTCCAATTAACACTAATATTTCCTATTTTTTTTCTAATTAACTCTATTTTTCCTAATTACCAGTATTTTTTTCAAATTACCACTAATTGACACTAAATGTTCCTAATTACTACTAATTACCACTTAATTTTCCTAATTACCACTAATTACTACTAATCTACTATATATACTAATCCTGGCTTTCCAACTGCCATGTGTCACTTTCACGTTTCTCTTCACTAATGTGTCTTTCATACAACCCTCCACATCGCCCCTCTTGATTCATTTTTTTCATTTCCTCCCTCCATACCTTACCCCGATTGGGATTTCCCTCGAATGAGATTAGGGTTCCAAGTCCTCACAGCCTCCCCGACAGCCCTCTCCAGCCACACCTCTATTGTCGCCTTTATTTCCACCTTTGAACTCCTCCCCAACATCTCCTTCCACCCACATATCAACATCATCCTCGACACCTAAAAATCACATTCCCATTCTACATCCTTCAGAATGTTTCTCCTCAAATCCCTCCCTTCATATCGACCGCCGCTCACAATTTTTCTCCAATCTATGGTTCCTACTTCAGCTCCCTCCCCCCCTAACCACTCATCGTGCTGTTGATACTCATCCGGATCCTCTACGTTTGAATCCTCCTCATCCTACACCTCCTCCTCGGGCACCTTCACTACGGGATCCTCCAACTCGTGAAACCCTAACATTCTCAGTGGGTCATATCTCTTTCTTGGTCTTTGTGCCTATTTCTTGGTATTTTTCAATTGTTTCAGATGATGTTAACATTAAATTTTGAAATGGTGAATGCTGATATGTAGGTTTTGGTGTCTACGGAGTATATGGAGAAGACAAACCATCTTAAACATGCGTTTATTATTGCAACATCGGGGGCCTTTTCTAGATGTGTTTCTCGAACTATAACTTCACCCCTTGATGTGATCAAGATAAGATTCCAGATCTGACTATAATTCCATGATTTTCATTTTCCGCACAACTGCATTCTTAACTACAACTTCTACTCTATGAAAACAATACTCTATGAAAACAGTACTATCAATATATTCTATAAATATTGAAAAAAATTATTATGTATTAGATTCCTTTTCTATAATTGTATAACACTTATTTTCTTTTACAATATGTGGCAGGTAATGAACCCTTATGCTCCATCATTGGTTGGTTTCCATTGTGTATTTCTTGATACAAGAACCCTAGAGTTTGAATTCATAAATCCAATTCACTTCCAAAATTCTACCCTCCAATTCATTCTAAAACGTTATGTTTTGATAGGTTTTTCCATGCCTTTATCTTCTTTCCAATTTTTTAATTTCCTCCTTTCTATACTCTTTAAATAAAATTATGACTGCAATAAGTACTATTTTTCTCAAATTATGAAATTTCATTTATAAAAATAGAACTACCATTGCATTGAAATAATTCTTTTTTTCCTTATTTCATATGAGCATCAGAACAATGGATCTTTACAACTATATTGTAGCACTAATGTTGGGTTCGTTAAATCAACCGCGTATATTTGATCCACTCAGGTATATACATGTACTATTGATTGGATATTTTTTTATTGCAAGTTTATTATTGAAAAATATGCATTTTTTCTCATTTCCATTTGTTTGGCTCATTTTCCCTTATTTTCAATATTCATTAAATCATATTATGAATGCATCATAATTAGACATAAATAATTCTCCTGGTTGTCCAAAGACACGAAGCACCGCCATACACCCGCTTCTCATCCACCGCCAGGTTACCTCCATTTCCCATTGGCTCTCTATCATGCCCATCCAAGCTTGACCAAGCATCAAGCTCATCAAGTGGTGTTCTCGAGCTCATCCGTGACCCAGTGTGCTTCCCAGGCCCTACTGCTCACCCAGGGCATGCATCACTGCCCAGGAAGAAACCAACATCTATGCACACATTCTGTACCAGGCATATATTCCCCATGGTTATCTCCTCTATGCTTTGATCCACCTAGATTATATTTGTGCCCCTATAACTTCTTGATTCTATGAAACAAGCATATCTGACCTCCTGCACCACTGGACATTAACCTCTATGAACTTCAACACCATGTGATCTCTCTTCTTCAAGTATTCCAAACAACCTAGACAACACATATGGTGATGAAACAAGTGATTAAATTATCAAAGCTCAGATTGTTAATAGTTTAACTTTTGAAAGCAAAACATTATTCTCCCAAGTAAGCTTTGATTTTTTGTTCTTGCATGTAGTATTTTTTCTGGATACATGTGTGTTTACATGAACATAAACACATATATATTTATTATCAATTGTTTATTCTCTACTATATTACTTCTAATTTTTTTTGAAATTTTTTCCTTCAGTGCTAGCAGAAAAAATATAGGCTTAAGAAGCAAAATAAATTTGCAACCAAAGTACTCTTAAGGAATCCTTCTACTCAAAGGTAACATTTTGGAATGTTCATTTATTTATTTTTACCATACTATAACTTTTATGTTGAGAGGTGTTTTTTATCATTATTCATTCTTGTGGTTTTCCATATTGAACTTCCTGATAAATATGTTCATACATTTATCTGTATTAAAAACTTTGATATGTCATATTTCATTTTTACTATTTGTTTGTGGTTCCGGATTAAGAAGTTCATTCATTATGCTTATTTGGATAGTAGTAGACCAATAATCCTTGGATTTAACATTTTTTCTCTACAAACTCTTATATACATGTCTTTGCTTCTGTGTTTTATCTTATTAATTTTTTTGTTTTCAGTTGATTATTGTATAAGAACAATCACTTAAGTAGTCAAGTTGATACTAAATTGGTTGAGCCTTCTTACCCCCCAAACAAATATATGTTATCTATTTTTTATTTATATCTTTCAGGAAAAATATAGTCTTAGGAAGGACAAATATATGCACCCAAATTACTCTTTAGTCTCCCTTCTTCTCAAAGGTAATATGTTAGCAGGTTCATTTCTTTATTTTTACCATACTACAACATGTATGTTGAGAGGTGTCTTTTCTCATTATTCATTATTGTGGACATCCATATTGAACTTCCTGATAAATATGTTCATAAATTAATCTGGATTAAAAAGTTCGATATTCCATACTGCATTTTTAATATTTGTTTGCAGTTCGCGATTAAGCAGTTCATTCATTCTGATTATTTGGCTTATAGTAGACCAATAAGCTGGAGGCGGAAAACATTTGTTTTGTATGAACTCTTATATAGATGTTTCTGCTTTTGTGTTTTATCTTATTTAAAATATGGGTTCCTGTTGTTTATTTCATAAGAAATGTCACTTAAGTAGTCATGGCGATGCTAAATTGGTTGTGCCTTATAACCCACTAAAGAAATACATGTTTTCTTTTTTACTATGGTTCTTTTAATATGACCTCAATGCTTACTCCAAAGTAAGCTTTTATTTATGGTTCTTGTATGTAGTATTTTCGCTGGATACATGTGTGTTTGCATGCACATAAACACACACATATTTCTTATTACTTGTTTCTACTATACCATATTACTTCTAATTTCTTTTGAACTTTTTTTTCTTTATTGATTGCAGGAAAAATATAGGCTTAAGAAGCAGAAGAAATATGCACCCAAAGTACTCTTAAGGTTCCCTTCTACTCAAAAGTAGCATGTTGTCATGTTTATTTGTTTCTTTGTACCACAATACAACATGTATGATGATAATTGTCTTTGTCTCATCAATTGTTCATCATAAAGTAGAGTATTTAGGTAATTATTCATATTATAATTTATGAATTTTGTCATTTATACATATTTCTAATTGTAGTTCATTACTTTTCTTGTAATTTTTCCTACAATGACAAGCATAAGCTCTTTTAAACTGACTTCAGTGTACCACCAGTTCAAGTGTACCACCAGTTTAAATGGGTGAAGTGTACCACTAGTTGAAGGTTAGTTTTTTTATATTCATTTTCTTCTTAATAATAAATATTACATTAAACTTTTGATTTTTTATATTTAGTTATTCATTTTTACATTAATATTTTGATTTTAAAAATTTAGTTATAAATATATTGTTTCATATTATGCATGTGTAGTGTGACATATAAGCTATCAAACAGGGTGTTACTTTAAATTATTGTTGTTCTATAAATGTTCCATCCTAGATATTTTGAAGAATAAAAATTAATAGATAATTTTTAATATTTTTTAATGGAATATAATGTGGTCCTACTATGAATGCTCAAAAAATGTCTGCTTTGGGATTAAAATGGAATAATGGTAGTTGAATTTGATGTTTGACTAATTTGTCTTGATATAGAATATCATCGCAAGTAATGATGACTATTTATTTTAAAAGAAGGTTTAATATATATTACTTTCCATTTATCTTCTCGATTTTGATGACATAACCTGAGATAGACATCTGTTTCTTAGAATGTAAGAGTTGAAATTTTAATTATTTCATAATTTCTAAATGATTAATATCCGCCTATCTATGTATATATTAAAGATTAGGATCATAAGATAATTGAGATCATAAAAAAAAATTCCTTACTTTGTAGTAGAACATCTAGAAATTAATGGAATGATTAATAATTACTAAGTCTAATACTCTGTGTACTTGAAATTCTATACATTTAAACCATTCAAAGCAGTAAACAACTAAAATGGATAATGATACATTGTGCATGGGGAATGTTTTGATTAGAATCTACAATGTGGATATAATTGAAACTATTGTTTGTGCGAGTCATGGAATCATTGAAGTTGTAGGTGTATTTTTTGGAATCATAGTGATTATAAAAAGGATCAATATGAGTGTTCCTCTAGATCTCTTATCAACTCAATATATCACAAGATCTTTCGATGTGATATACAATAGTTAAAACCTTGATTTTTTATAGATGCTATCATTGGTAAAGATATGAACACTCCAATGAGAACTAATAATTTTATTTTTAAATTTGAGATAATTTTATGAGTTCTATGTCACATTTAAATTTGATTATTTAACTAATAATAATGGATTCCATGTATATTATTATTACTACAGAAATGTAAGAGTTGGTTTAGTTTAAGGGAGTACAAGTAGAAATTTAAAAATTGTAAAAGATCTTCCTGTTATAATTTGATAGCCTAAGAGTGATTCAATTTGACAAGAATCCATAATTTCACTCCACATTGAATCATATTTCAATGAAATACAACTTCATTTGGAATCTTGTGGAGGGTGGGCTACTGGAAAAACAAAGTGGAAGGTAATAAAATTCTGGTAGTTATTATAAATGTCACATAAGAAATATTGATGTTTTGTTAATCTTTATTTGGTATTAGATAATATAGAAGTCATATGTTATCTTAATACTCCACAAAGAGAATGAATATAAATTATTTCAACAGTTTTGTTTCATATTTTTTTAGTTTGATATATGTATTTCATATCGACTGCACACCTTCCAATTTACCCAACTTTTATTTCAGCAGTTTTATATACATGCAACATTAAAATATTATAGTGTATAAGTTTAGATACATGAATCACTTTTTAGAGCATGTATAAAACAGATCACTATTTTCATACCACCTACCCATTTTCTTTGGTTTTATAGATTACTAAAAAAATAAACATATTTCTATATTCTATATCTTAGTTTATCCCTTGACCATGCATAAATAGATTCAATCATATAATTTCACTTTTCATCAGCCTTTGTTCCCATTGATCCTACATTTGTCTCTACTTGTACTCGCCGCTTCATATATTTTCTTCTCTGTCAATTGGTATGTTTTAGAATTTCTGATCACTACATTGTTTCTACATTAAGTTTGCTCATATGAAATAGTTTTCCTATTGTATTACAGGATTTCTATACACCAAATATAATCAATCCCATGATTTTTTTATTAAGGAGTAAAATGGGGACTATATTTAAGAATAAATGTTAATGTATTTGTTTTCTAGTGTTTTGATATGATCATGTGTAGTTCTATTATAGGATATATTTGTGTTTTTAATTATTATTTTTCAGTTTCTTCTTATTTCAATACATGTGAAGGGGGTGCATACCGAGAAGAGCTAGTGAGAGGTCTTAATGGACATCGTATTGAATTCACTCAAGTTAAAGTTCAAGAGGAACTACAATCAATGCTTAATAGAAACAAGATGTGGTGGTTCCTACTCTGAAGATCACACCTACTAATGAACTGGGGTTAACCTGCTGAAATTGTACAGCTATGGACAGGTTAACTACAACACCTATTCAGGGTTTTAAACCCAAAAATTATTGCCCCTTTTATTTTCTTTTATTTCCTTTAGTTATTTTACTATTTAATAACATTTTTTTGGTGTTTTCTGGGCAGGAAAAAATCTGGATAGCTCCCCATTCACCTGTTGAAGATCAAATCATACTGTTGTTGGAAGGATAAAAAAACATCCAAGTTCTTGTTTCTAATTTTTTTTCAATGTTTTTGATGTTTTCCACCTTCCCATTTAAAGTGTATGGAGAAATTTCTCATTTAAGGTTTCTCTAAAAGACATTTCATGTACAAGATTCAGGTCACTGTTATCCAAGATGTGATTTAGTGCTCTATGTAATGGACATTTGTGAGACTATTCAAGTAAATATATCCTTGGTGGGTGCACTCCACTACTGTTGTTGTTCCATTTTAGAATACTAATAAAAAAACTCTTATTGCACTTGACATTTATAATAAGTGCTTCTATACAATTTTTTTTCCTGAAATTCTAATTGAAGATGTGTGTTTTTTCAATTTATTTAAATGATTTTATTCTAGATAAGGTTCCCATGAAGATGGGAGATAGGTCGTGGTGTCTGGATGGTCGGGAGTGGGCGGTCGCAAGCAGCGGCCATCAGTACGTAGTATGGAAGCATACTGAAACCTCATCTACTCCAATAACTAGAGGTTGGTGATGCTTTTGGATTTTAGTAACCTAATGATAATAATTACAATAATAATTTAGTCACTCCACTCCATTCAATAGAATCAGAACCTTAAAGGCCTGGACAAATAATCTTGACATCAATGACTCAATAATCAGGTATTGTATTCTTTTATAAATTTTAAATTTTTTGATTCTAACATGTCCCCTCATGAGCATATATCAAAATAACACATCCATTTTGATTGGATCCAAAACCGAATCAAGATTCCAACTCTGATACTAATGGATTGTTTTTATTCTATTAAGCATCTGTTGCAGTGTTGCTGTGTTGCAGTCGATATAGCCTTGGGATTATGGAATCAAACAGAGGATCCATCGCTGGACACATGTTATTGCAGGTATTGTCCTTCTTTATGTGACCCAGTAAGAAAAAGAAGTAATAGAGGGCTTTCTTCAATGAAATTAAAAGTTATGTTTCTTATTTTCCCATCCTGTTTATTGAAATTTATAAATTTTATTCCCAACCAGGAAGTTAACAAGGAAGTTATGGACTGCTCTACATGTGATTCCTCTAGGTATTCAATTTCTGGTGATGTGAATTTGGTAGAGAAACTAATGATGAAATCTAATGCAAGGTATATAATCATCATGGAAAATGTAACTTCTTTATTCAAATGTACCATGCACAACAACATTATTAATTTTCTTGATCCCACTCAGTCTGTTCATTTGTTATTTTCCATTATGTTCAGTATGCGATATTCCAAAAGTTGGTAGTGGATTGGGTATTCAATCAAATCCAGATGCGAGATAACCAAAGAGTGGGGGTGAATTTCTATTTGAATTTAAGGTTTTTCACTAAAGTTGATACCTCAAGAACATGCTACTGTAACAGATCTTTACAGATGACATATAGTCACTCCCCCTACATTGATTCTCCAAACAACTTCCTCTATACCTTAACCTCCATTTGATGTAACTGTGCCCAACTCCCCCTTTGTCTCTTTCACTATGTATTTCATTGTACCCAATAATGTTTTTGTACCCAATAATGTTTCATAAATGCAGCTAAAATTGATTTGAAATATCTATCCTCAAAAATTATAAATTCCTTTACATTAAATTTATCCTATTTTTTTGAACTATTTTAATTGTGTCTCTATATTTTATTCACTTCTATTCTAATTTTATGCACCACTAATTTGTGACTAAGATATATTCAATATTACTATTTATTCTCAACTTTTAAAAATAATATTCTCTTATTAAAAAATAAAAATTAATACATATCACCATGCGTACGCACGAGCGAGTACTATTTTTCCCTAATTACCACTAATTATAGTTAATTATCGCTAATTTTTACTAATTATAGTTAATTACCATCATTTTTTTACTAATTACCGATAATTAATACTAATTTTTACAAATTATCGATAATTACCACTAATTACTGATAATTTCCTCTAATTTTCCTAATTACCAATAATTTTTCCAATTTACTACCAATTTTTCCAAATTATCATTAATTACTACTAAATTTTCCTAATTATTGCTAATTATTGCTAATTACTGCTAATTTTTCCTAATTAATTCTGATTACAGTTAATTACCGCTATTTTTTACTAAATACAGTTAATTACTGCTAATTTTAATAATTACTGATAATTACTACTAATTACTGATAATTGCTGCTAATTTTTACTCATTAATAATAATTATAACTAATTTTCATAATTTATTAACTAATTTTCTTAATTTATTAGTGATTATTAAAAACTAATATTAATTACTATTAATTATAGTTAATCATTAATAATTAGTATAAATTACTATTAATTATTACTAAGATATGTTAATTAGTACTAATTATCTTTCAGTTATAATTAATTATTGTTAATTATTAGTAATTACTACTAGTTGTAACTAATTACAACTAATTACAACTAATTAATGCTAATTAAAATTAATTACTACTAATTAAAATTAATTACTGCTAATTAATAACTTTAATTTCTAATATAAAATAAAATAAAATAACTAAAAATTAAAAAAATTAAAATAAATACATTAGACTTGATGCTTTGCGGATCTAAAAGGATTACTTCTCCATAAAAAAATCACTACTGGAAATGGGAGTTTTCCCAACAGTTGTTTACCAACGGTTCAAAGAAACCGTTGGTATATTCTGTCTTTTCCAACGGTTTATATAAATCGTTGGGAAATACCTTTTAGAAGAGACTTTTCCCAATGGTTTTATAAAACTGTTGGGAAAAGTGGAGAAAATTCAGTCTTCCCCAACGGTTTTATGAAACCGTTGGGAAAGACTGGTTTTTCCCAACGATTTTTATGAACCGTTGGGAAAAAAACCCCCAAATACCCCAATGCTAGTAGCGGCCTCCCCACGATTCAGAAACGGATCCAGAGCCTTCCGCTCGTCTCCAGAAGCTCTCCAGAAGCAATTCCTCGGCAGAATCACTTCCCAATCCCCACATCTTCCATCGGATTACCAGCCACCAGGTTAGCTTCCTATATTTTAGTTCCAGCTGTTATAAAGAATATACTTCTACGAATGATTTCCTAATTCCCAAATTTTAGGGTTTCTGTAAAAATTTATGATTGTTCCCGTGTAGTCAAATCCCTATATCGGTGTATGTCCAATTAATGTTTTCATTACACATTTACATTTATAAGGGCACGGTGTCTCTTTATTGTGTTTTAATTTTGAAGATTCATAGTTTTGGTTGTGCGGTGGTTTTGGTTGTGCGGTGGTTTGTGATGTGCAATATTTTTGTTGTGATATGTGGTTGTTTTGGTGAGATGGTTGGTCGATGTAACATGGCGTCGATGGTTATTGTGAGATAGTGAGTTATTGTGTGGTGGTTTTATTAGTTTCCTGGTTATCTATGGAATAAATTATGCTGTTAAAACCAAAAAACAAGATATTAAATAAATGAGATGGAATAGAAATGGATGTGTGGTAAATGGATTTAATTAATTTAACATTAAATGAATGGACAATGTAAGTGTGAATGAAGTGGCTTATAAATGAAAGTGAGAAATGCTATGCGTCTTGTGTGGTGGTGGTGTGGTTTATGTGTTTTATAGTAGTAGTGAAGTGTGTGATTATGTAGTTAATGTGAACCCATAGGTTGAGTATTTTGTGCTATCTATATATCATGTATTTTTATGTTATTTCTACACATTCCCAACCAGAGTTGGATAAACTTACCAACGATCATAGGTTTTGAGTTATGGATATTTTTTCTAATATCTAGGATGGTGGTTATATGGTTGGATAGCTGCCATGTCTTCCCTACTCTTCCTTCAAAAGTGATTGACCATGTGTTTTTAGGCAAGATGCGATGTGATTGTCCATGTGTCTTCAGGTGATATGTACTATGATTTCCCTAGTGTTTTCCGGTGAGGTGTGATGTGATAAGGCTATAATAAGATGTGGCATGTGGTTGGGGTCATGTAGGGTAGGAGGATGGAACAAGGTTGATGTTATTCATGTTCATGATACCCTACTAATATGGTTATGGGATGAGGCATGCTGTGATGTGATATAACACATTAATTTCTTGTTGGTTTTACATTTTTTCAATAACACATTTGTATGTTTTTTTCACATGTGTAGTTGATACCTTGACTATTTTCTTCCTTTATCGTTTACTTAAATGTATTTTCTATTAAAGTTCAATCCTATTGAATTGTTTATGACAAAATGACTTGTATAAATTCTTTTTACAGAATGGACAGAAGTTGGATGTATGAAGCCGATCGGATCTCAAGCGATTTTCAAAACAATTTGGAGAGCTTTATAGATTTTTCATTTCACAATGCTTCAGATAGTGGTCGCATACACTGCCCATGTTCCAATTGTGTTGGTAGACCTTGGTTGAGCTGTGAAGAAGTCAGCTACCACATAACCAAAAATGGTTTTCAAGCAAACTACTTTGTGTGGTATCACAATGGGGAGAAAATGAAATCTCAAATTGGTGATGATCGAAATGAAAGGACTGGAATGAAGAATTTGTTAGATGATCGGTTTCCATTTATTCGTCATCATGAAAAAGAAAGGATTTCGACTCAAGAAGACTTCGATATGAGGACAGCTGATGCATCTAGTGAAAATGATGATATTGATAGGGTGAAAAAATTGAATGATGTTGCCACGACTCCAATATACCGACAATGCGATAAAATGAAAAAGCTGGAATTTTTAATCCGATTGTTTCATGGGAAAACTATGTATGGAATTTCTAATACAACAATCGATTGCATTCTTACCCTATTGAAGGATTTACTTCCAGATGATGCAGATATTCCCTCAAACCACTATATGGCATGGAAGTTAGTTGAGGAATTTGGATTTTCAAGAAACAAAATTCATGCTTGCCCGAAAGATTGCAGTTTATTCTGGGAGGAAACCGCTGAATGAAATGATTGTATAAAATGTGGCACATCCCGCTGGAAGACAAAATCTGATGGAACACCATCCCGTGTTCCACAAAAAGTAAT
Organism: Viscum album; assembly: GCA_963277665.1. Taxonomy (NCBI): domain Eukaryota; kingdom Viridiplantae; phylum Streptophyta; class Magnoliopsida; order Santalales; family Viscaceae; genus Viscum; species Viscum album. Next base: position 164,777,587 of record OY728125.1, on the reverse strand, counting down.
GTGGCACTTTCCATTAATCCCTAGACTTCAGAATATTTTTATGTCTGATGACATATCAATAAAAATGAGATGGCATGATACCGAGAGAAAGAAGACTAATGATGAGTTGGTTCATCCTGCAGATAGATTTGCATGGCAGAGATTTGATGCTCGACATCCTGATTTTGCAGCTGACATGCGTAATGTGAGGCTGGGTCTTTCATGCGATGGTTTTAATCCGTTTGGGTAGATGCTTACTTCGCAAAACACATGGCCAGTTTTTATACACATTTATAATCTTCCCCCATGGTTGTGTATGAAAAAACCTTTCATTTTCATGAGTATACTCATATCTGGTCCTTCTGATCCCAACATTGATATTGATGTATTCATGAAACCTTTAATAAAAGAGTTGAAACTTCTTTGGGATGTGGGTGTGCGCACATACGATGCATGTTCGAGAGACATATTTCAGATGCGTGTTGCGCTTATGTGGACGATCAATGATTTTTCGGCTTATGCAATGATGTCTGGATGGAGCACGAAGGGAAAACTGTCATGTCTAGTTTGTATGAAGAATACACGATCTAGAAGACTAAAACATCGCTGTAGTTTCAGTTTTATGGGACATCGACGATTCTTGCCAAAGGATCATCCATATAGAATGAATCGTCGAAGATTTGATAATACCATAGTGACCGATGATCCACCTCAGTGTATGTCTGGAACTGACGTGCTTAATAAATTGAAATATTTCAGTTTTTCATTCGGGAAGGGTCAAATGAAATCTGGAAAGAGAAAGAATGTTTCCACTGAAACCTGTTACAATTGGAGGAAGAAGAGTATCTTTTTTGATTTGCCTTATTGGTCAACCAATTTGTTACGTCATTACTTAGACGTAATGCATATTGAAAAGAATATATGCAAAATGTTGCTTTCAGTTCTTCTAAATGTCAAGGGGAAGACACAAGATGATTTACGATCTCGGCGTGACTTGGTGGATTGGGGCATCAGACCAGAATTGCATCCTGTACGTATCAGCGAAAATAAATGGCAACTTCTATGTGCTTCTTATGTAATGACACCTGCGAAAAAAAAACAATTTCTGGAAGTATTAGATCCTATTAGAGTTCCTTATGGTTATTCAAGCAACATATCTAAACGGGTCAACAGAAGAGAGTTAAAGCTAAAATCTTTGAAGACTCATGATTATCACGTTCTACTGCATGAGTTGCTTCCAATAGCAATCCATCATCTTTTGTCCAATAATATAAGGGTGGTTGTTATTTGGTTGTGCCATTTTTTAGAGATCTTTGTGTTAAAAAGTTGTCCAAGTCTTTCTTGCAAAAAATGTTGACAGATGCCCCATTAATTTTGTGTGAGTTGGAGAAAATATTTCCTCCATCATTTTTCACATGCATGCTGCATCTGACTATCCATATTCCCACTGAAATAATTCTCGGAGGACCTGTTTCTTTTCGTTGGATGTATCCAACTGAAATAAATATGTTCACATTAAAGTATTATGTCCGAAACAGAAATCATCCCGAAGGTTCTATCGTGAACGGTTACTTGGCTCAAGAATGTATGGATTTTTGCTTGATGTATTTGTCTGATCTTACTACAAGATTGAATAGACCAATGAGAAATGAAGAAGAACAATATGAGCAAATTGAACCCAATTTTCCATCACTTCCTCAAACAGGAGGAATTCCTGGATCATATACATTGAAGACATTAAGCCATGAAGAGCAGGAGATGGCACATCGCACAGTTTTGTTCAACTGTGATTTGTTCGATGACTATATCAGGTAACTAAATTGATTATGTATATCTTACATATATATCTGTTAAACTATTAATATTTTTTATCTACAGGGAACATAAAACAATGATAAATAGGAAGCATCGTTCTTTATCTTTGAGAAGGAGAGAGACTTTGCATAGCAAAGAGTTTTCTGCTTGGTTAAAATTGAAGGTATAAAAAAATTAATGTTTAAAATAATTATATCAATATTTAATTAACTTTAATAGTCATTTATATTGCAGGTATTGAGTTTGTCTGCTGACTCTGTCTCTGAGGAAATAAGAGCTTTGGCTTTTGGTCCTAATACCGTGGTTCGTGACTGTAAATCAATTGTTATCAATGGGTACAAATTTATTGTCACTGAACGAGAAAAAAACATGAGAACACAACATGATGGTGTTATGGTTACTACCACAACATATTGTTATGCCAGTGCATCAGATAGTAGACCGCGATTTGAAAATGTGGGTTATTATGGAGTTGTTGAGAAAATAATAATATTAGATTATTACTCTCATGGACGAGTCACAATGATGAAATGCCATTGGTTTGATTCGATGACGAGAAATGGAACATTTATTGATGATTGTGGATTTTGAGTAATTAATATGACTCATACTCTTGCTACCGAAGAACCACATGTGTTGGCATCAATGGCTAAACAAGTTTTTTATGTCAAAGACCAACTTCGACCTGAATTTGGTGTCATAGTTGAAGTAATTCCAAGACATATTTTTGATGATGGTGATGATGGAATTGACACTGTCCCTAGTTCCATTAGAACCAATCCATTTATTTCTTTTGATGACTCAAATAGCTCAATTTTCAGAGTTGATTGTGAACCTGAAGTTGTGGTTGAAAATATATAGAATCATTCATCCATGTTCTCAATTATTTTGGTTTACCTCGAGTTGGGTTGTTAAGGTTGGTAATATTCAAATTGATTTAGTATTGATCACGAATATGTTTTAGCTGACTTGACCGTTATGTGAATTTTCAATGTTTATTGGTTGCAGTTTTATTTGAATTGCATTTTATAATTTGGAATTGAACTGTATTCAAACATAGTCAAACATATTTCTAACTTGGTGAACATTACAACTTGTATGATTTATTAAATCCATTCAAGCTCTTCTAAAACAATTGATAGCTGATTTGACCGTTATGTGAATTTTCAATGTTTATTGGTTGTAGTTTTATTTGAATTTCATTTTCTAATTTGTAATTGAACTGTATTCAAACATAGTCAAACAATATTTCTAACTTGTTGAACATTACAACTTGTATGATTTATTAAATCCATTCAAGCTCTTCTAAAACAATTGATAGCTTAATTGACCGTTATGTGAATTTTAAATGTTTATTGGTTGCAATTTTATTTGAATTGTATTTTTTGGGTTACACATTAGTTTTATTTCTCTAATTAATTACATATTTGTTTTCAAAAGCAGGAAATGAAGCCAATTGAAGAGAGACGAAGGAAAAAAATGATGGAGAACAATCGTCGAATGACGGAGATGGGCGTTCCACCATTAGTTCCTAAAGTGAGTACTTTATTTCAGATTGATATATTTAAAGAATATATAATGTCATGTGATTATTTTTTTTGTAAACATTTTTGTAGGATCCACCTATACATCGACAGTTATTCGACGAGGAGCCTAGTACTGGTCCTAGTACTCAGGCCGGTGGTACAAGGAGGGTTCGTACCAGAGGTGGACGAGCAGCTGCACGTACCCAACTAGACCCTGCCCCTCCCACTGACATGTCATCCTTCCCACATTCTGATCCCGATGTGTCGTTAGAGACACACAGGATATTTAGGCCTCCCATGTTTTCGCTACCTTCTGCATCTTCTGGCCCATCATTTTCACATCCCATGATGATTCCCACTCCTCAGTCAGTATCCGGTCAGACAGCTGTCCCGTCTTCTTTTCCTTCTACTTCTGTCTCTCCGAGCTTCTATATTCCATCGTCTTCGACTCCTGTTCCACCACAGGGTGTTCCATCAGTTTCTGTGGATCCAGCGGCACTCAACGATCAGACCGACACAGGTATATTTATAGAACCCTAACAAATTTTTATATAAATATTTATTTTCATTATAACATGTTCTGATAAAATATTTGTTTTTTCTTTCATGACAGATACATCTACTGACAGGAGGCATGGGCGGGGGCGTACACGCATGCGTTCGGTGTGGAATCGCCACACATAGGTTAGGGTGGATTATAATGAAGACAACCAAATGGTTGAGAAAACAGGGCAGCAATGTCGGAGTTTTTTGGAGACGCTTTCCAAATACTCTGACATCATTCCCGTCAGCCCGCTATCGTGGAGACATTTTCCGCATGAGGTCAAGGATAGAGCTTGGGCATATATATGGGTAAAAAAATTTGTTCTATTTAATGCCATGAATTATTTTTGTATTTATATGAATTAATATTTTTATTTCAGCTTCGATTTAATTTTCCCGATGGTGAGGGTGCACGATCAGAATGTCTAAAGGATTTAGGTGAGCTTTGGAGAGCCTACAAGCATGATTTGTATATGGGATGGTGTGCTAGAGTTGGCACTGAGTTAGAGGCGGTACCAGTTGTGGATGATTGTCCTATAGAGCAGTATCATCAGATGATTACTCATTGGACGAGTACCCAGTTTAAGGTATTAATAACATTTGAGGTATTTAAATAATAACTTTCATGTTTTTCATTAATACTATCTGTTGCATTTTCGAATTTTATTTAGGAATCATCTGGAAAAAATAAAAAGAACATTTATGCAAAAAAATACCTCCACACACTGGGACGCACTACGATGCCTGATCATGAGAGGAAGCAGGTATAATAATTGTTTATAAGTTTTCTTTACGACTTACACTTTCTTTTGTTTCTTCAATTATTTAATAGTTTGCTAAAGTTTTCATATAACTTTAGTTTTCAATGTCATTGTAGAGGCAAATACAAAATATTGAAGGACGCGTGCCTTGAGCAAAACTGTTTTGCTCGAGTAGACGAAAAAAGGATGGAAGTGCCATCAACGAAGCGACTCAGCAACAGATTGTAAGTTTTAATCTGTTGAATTTATTTTTTAATATCTATTTTGTAACTTAATGATATATTTATATTTTTAACAGGCTGCTTTAGAGGCCCTCGATGCCCAAGAACCAGACAATTTTGGGCCAACAGATCACTTACATCAGGTGTTGGGAGAGGAGCATTCTGGAAGAGTACGCTGCCGACCTAGGATAGCACCGACGAGGTATTGACCCTCCTCAGGTACGAGCTGTAGTGCCGCCGAGTTGCAGCAAGTTAGGGCACAGGAAGAACAGGCTGAGAAAAGGGCCACAGAGATGGCAGAACAGTCTGCTAGGGAAAACAATGCGTTTATGAAATTTATTGAAGTTCTACGCCCTACACTTCCAGTAGAGGCCAGCCCAGCTTTTGATGAGTATATGTCGTCGATACGTTCTATATACGGTGCACCAGGTGGCAGTTCTAGTGGTGGTCAGGATGATGTACAGCTTGATGATGATGATGACGAGGAGTCTGACGTGGAAGAGGAGGGAGAGGAGGAGGGCGAGGCGGGTGGCGAGGGCGAGGACGAGGGCGAGGAGGAGGAGGAGGGTGAGGGCGAGGATGATGATGGGGACGAGGAAGAGGGTGATGATGATGATGGTGATGATGGTGATGGTGATGTGGGACAAGTTGATCCATTATATTTTTGACTGTTATTACTGAGACTTGATATTTAATCTATTCTAGTTGTTGGTTTTATCTAAACTCGTAGTATAGTATTGGAGTTGAGTTATTTTTATATATTATCTATTTTTATGGATGTTGTTGTCTTTTAGTGGTTGTGTGTTTGGGAACCCCCCTCCTTCCTGGACCCTGGACAACCCCCCCACCCTCCTCCCTGGACCCTGGATAGCCCCATCGGACAGCCCCCAAGACAGCCCCCCGAACAGCCCCCCCACCCTCCTCCCTGGACCCCGGACAACCCCCCGGACAGCCCCCCAGACAGCCCCCATACAGCCCCCCACCCTCTTCCTTGGACCCCGGACAACCCCCCGAACAGCCCCGGACAGCCCCCGGACAGCCCCCCGAACAGCCCCCCCCCCCACCCTCCTCCCTGGACCCCAGACAACCCCCCGAACAGCCCCCCGAACAGCCCCCCAGACAGCCCCCGGACAGCCACCCAGACAGCCCCCCCACCCTCCTCCTTGGACCCCGGACAACCCCCCGAACAACCCCTCGTACAGCCCCCCCACCCTCCTCCCTGGACCCCAGACAGCCCCCCGGACAGCCCCCCCCGGACAGCCCCCCAGACAGCCCCCCGGACAGCCCCCCCACCCTCTTCCTTGGACCCCGAACAACCCCCCGCACAGAGGATTCTCATAAAATGGACAACATTTTAAGTACATACGGAAAACCGACCAAACACATTCGTATTATGTCGATACATTAGCACAACGATCCATGAGTCATATGTGACGTGTACGAGTCAACCCCGCCTCAATCTGAGGCGCGGTGTGGCCGCCACCACTCAGAGTGTCTGTATTCTGTTTCAAAAGGACGTCATTTGAAGTGAAATACATCAACTGGCATACGAAAAACCGACCAATACGCATTCGGATTGTTTCGATACTTTATAACAACAATCCATGGGTCATATGTGACGTTTACAAGTCAACCTCGCCTCAATCTGAGGCGCGGTGTAGCCGCCACCACTCAAGGTGTCTGTCTTTGGCTTAAAATGGACAACAATTTAAGTACATATGGAAAACCGACCAAACGCATTCGGTTTCCATTGAAACTTTAGAATAACGATCCATGGGTCATATGTGACGTGTACGAGTCAACCCCGCCTCAATCCGAGGCACGGTGTGGCCGCCACCACTCAAAGTGTCTGTCTTTTGTTTCAAAAGGACGCCATTTGAAGTGAAATACATCAACTGGCATACGGAAAACCGACCAAACACATTCGGATTGTGTCGATACTTTAGCAAAACGATCCATGGGTCATATGTGACATGTACGAATCAACCCCGCCTCAATCCGAGGTGCGGTGTGGCCGCCACCACTCAAAGTTTCTGTCTTTTTCTTAAAATGGACAACAATTTAAGTACATACGGAAAACCGACCAAACGCATTCGGTTTCCATTGAAACTTTAGGAGAACGATCCATGGGTCATATGTGACGTGTACGAGTTAACCCCACCTCAATCCGAGGCGCGGTGTGGCCGCCACCACTCAAAGTGTCTGTCTTCTGTTTCAAAAGGACGTCATTTGAAGTGAAATACATCAACTGGCATACGGAAAACCAACCAAACGCATTCGTATTGTGTCGATACTTTAGAACAACGATCCATGGGTCATATGTGACGTGTAAGAGTCAACCCCACCTTAATCCGAGGTGTGGTGTGGCCGCCACCACTCAAAGTGTCTGTCTTTTGCTTAAAATGGACAACAATTTAAGTACATACGGAAAACCGACCAAACGCATTCAGTTTCCATTGAAACTTTAGGAGAACGATCCATGGGTCATATGTGACGTGTACGAGTCAACCCCGCCTCAATCCGAGGCGCGGTGTGGCCGCCACCACTCAAAGTGTCTGTCTTCTGTTTCAAAAGGACGTCATTTGAAGTGAAATACATCAACTGACATACGGAAAACCGACCAAACGCATTCAGATTGTGTCGATACTTTATCAAAACGATCCGTGGGTCATATGTGACGTGTACGAGTCAACCCCGCCTCAATCCGAGGCATGGTGTGGTCGCCACCACTCAAAGTGTCTGTCTTTTGCTTAAAATGGAAAACAATTTAAGTACATATGGAAAACCGACCAAACGCATTCGGTTTCCATTGAAACTTTAGGAGAACGATCCATGGGTCATATGTGACGTGTACGAGTCAACCTTGCCTCAATCCGAGGTGTGGTGTGGCTGCCACCACTCAAAGTGTCTGTCTTCTGTTTCAAAAGGACGTCATTTGAAGTGAAATACATCAACTAACATACGGAAAATCGACCAAACGCATTTGGATTGTGTCGATAATTTAGCACAACGATCCATGGGTCATATGTGACGTGTACGAGTCAACCCCCACCTCAATCCGAGGTGCGGTGTGGCCGCCACCACTCAAAGTGTCTGTCTTTTGCTTAAAATAGACAACAATTTAAGTACATACGGAAAACCAACCAAACGCATTCGGATTGTGTCGATACTTTAGCACCAACGATCCATGGGTCATATGTGACGTGTACGAGTCAACCCCGCATCAATCCGAGGTGCGGTGTGTCCGACACCACCTCAAAGTGTATGCCCTTTTGTTTCAAAAGTACGTCATTTTAATTGAAAAACATCAACTGGCATACGGAAAACCGACCAAACGCATTCATATTGTGTCGATACATTTGCACAACGATCCATGGGTAATATGTGACGTGTACGAGTCAACCCCGCCTCAATCCGAGGTGCGGTGTGTCCGCCACCACTCAAAGTGTATGTCTTCTGTTTCAAAAGGACGTCATTTGAAGTGAAAAACATCAACTGGCATACGGAAAACTGACCAAATGCATTCAGATTGTGTCGATACTTTAGAAAAACGATCCATGGGTCATATGTGATGTGTACAAGTCAAACCCACCTCAATCCGAGGCGCGGTGTGGCCGCCACCACTCAAAGTGTCTGTCTTTTGCTTAAAATGGACAACAATTTAAGTACATACGGAAAACCGACCAAACGCATTCGGTTTCCATTGAAACTTTAGGAGAACGATCCATGGGTCATATGTGACGTGTATGAGTCAACGCCACCTCAATCCGAGGTGCAGTGTGGCCGGAACCACTCAAAGTGTCTTCCTTTTGTTTCAAAAGTACGTCATTTTAATTGAAAAATATCAACTGACATACGGAAAACCTACCAAACGCATTCAGATTGTGTCGATACATTAGCACAACGATCCATGGGTCATATGTGACGTGTACAAGTCAACCCCGCCTCAATCTGAGGCACGATGTGGCCGGTAGCTCTCTAGGTGTATGTATTATGTTTAAAATGGACATTAATTCAAGTAAAAATATATGGTATACAAAAAACCGATCAAATTATGAATTGACTTCCGGATTCCACATATAATTGTCATCTAAATTATAATTACGTTATGAATTCTAATTTAATTATGGATGTATATAGTTCCACCATTATATGTTAAATGTGTATGAATTTGTTCTCTATATGTAATTGTTAGTTGGTTATTGCAGGTACAATAATTGTATATGTATGTGTTAGTTTATTGCAGGTACAATAATTGGATTGAAAATGAGAGGGAACCCACAAAATGAGACCTGGTGGGCAAATTGGATATCTGCTGGGTAAATTGCAGAGCTGCTGTGCAATTTGCCCAACAGAGGCTATGCCAACGGTTTTGAACCATTGGCATAGAATGTTTAGGCCTTGTTTTACCAACAGTTCTATGAACTGTTGGTAAAACACTTTTCCCAACAGTTCTAAACCGTTGGGAAAGAGAATATATTGGGTTTTTTCCAACAGTTTGGATAACCATTGGGAAAAACTTTTCCCAATGGCTTACTTCCCTACAGGTTGCAGAACCGTTGGTATAACATATACCAACGGTTCTGCAGCCTTTCCCAACGGTTCTAAACCGTTGGTAAACCCTGCATTTCCAGTAGTGAATAAAACTTGTTAAAATAAGGAATCAAGGAGAGAAGAATAAAAGAGAAGAGAATTGAACAGAGGATTAAAGAGTGAATGTGAAGTGAAAAATCAACTGGGGGTCATATATATAGGTTAGATTAGTAGCGACGAGTCTTTTTGTGATGGTAATCTCATCACAAATATAACTCACCATAAATAATGGTGGTGGTGACAAAAAGATTATTTGCAACAAGTTCCTCCGTAAATAGTGCTATGCAGACATATTATTTGCAACAGGTATGTCTATCCCTATTGAAAATAACCCTCGCCCGAAGAGTATTTGTAATAGAGAAGGATCCCCATTATAAATAACATTTCCCGCCATATGGTGTGCAACCACACAAAAGGTATTTGTGACGAGAATCCTTTACCATCACAAATAGTTATTTATTTACTATTATTTGTGATAGGAGACACATCTCGTAGCAAATAAACCTTATGATAAGACTATTTGTAACGACCTCTAGCTCGTCACAAATAGCTCTTCACAACAAACTATTTTCCCATTGTGATATTATCCTTTATTTCAATCATTTAAGCTAGATATATGCACTCATAAGAAATAAATATCCATTCTTATGAAGAAATTTCCAATGGATTTTCATCCTCCACCTTTTACTTGTATAAAATCAGAGGGTAATTCAAGATGTGGAATGTGATTTACTTATCTTAGCAGTTTCTATGGGCTCTATTTATAGATAGCAAGTCTATTCCCAATATAGCATCAAATTCCACTGAATGGATTTTGGTAAGGCTTTTTAGGAGATTTATCCCATGGCTATTAACTAGTGAAGAGTTAAGTAATTGAGATGCAACAATCACTCCATTAGTGGTTTTCACCGATAACTTAACCTCTATGTTTTGTGATGGTGTTTGATTTATTCTACTAAACTTTAAAGTTATGGAGGAATTTGTAGAACCAAAATCAAAGAGTATGTTTTATATTCTTGAATGCATAACTAGTGTATATGTCACCATGTCATTATCTTCATCCACCTCTATAGTAGTGATAACATTAGCCAACCCATTATCTCTAGGCCATGGGTTTGTTTCCATTGGTTATCCTTGATAACACTTGGCTTAGTGCATTGGTTTGCATAGTGTCCATGCTCCTTGTAGTTGAAAAATTGGGTAACATTATGAGGATTGATTTGGACATTCTTGTCTTCAATCACATTTGTGAGCTTCTTTATCTCACTTCTATATGAGTGGGCTTGATGTTCCACCTTTCAACACATGAAACATTTCCTGGTCCATTTGAGATAGTTATAAGAATCTTATTTCCAAACTTTTTACCTATAGAGTGTTTAATTTTTTTCCTCCACGAGTTTTCTTTAGTGATCCCCCAGAGATAAACTACATTCTTTGCTAGTTTTCTTCATTCCCACAACACCACTAAGAATCACCCATTTTCATATCAACTTTGATGGAACATCACAAAACCTCATCTTTTCTATCAAATTATTAAATTACCAAATCACTTCATTGAATGTACATTAGAACACTAAAGAAGCAATTGATATTAAATTTGGTGTTAATGAAAAAACTATAGGTATATCATGCAATCCATGTGAATCTCACCTCATAATATCTAACAGACTCATCCTCCTTTTTTCATGAAAGGATTTTCCTCTCTATTTTGAGATGTAGAGTGCAAGGTAAATATTTATTGATAAATAACTTCTTAAATTCATCCCACTCCCTATATTATATGTATTCAATGGGCCTTATATTCTTGATCGGTGTACACTACTGATATGTTTTTCCCTCAATGTGTTAAACAATCAGAATAAACTTCTCTTTCTCAAATAATTGATGGAAAATAATATCTTCTTAATAGAGTATATCCATTATCTAGTGATTATTAGATTATAAGATCTACTAAATATTTGAGGTATCTAATGTATAAAAGACTCAAATGAAACATTCTCTCTCTAAGGGTGTTTCAAATTATTTAGGATATCTACTTCTACTATATATAATAATCTTGTATTTCTAGCTACCACGTGTTACTTTCACATTTCTCTTCACTAATGTGTATTTCATACATCCCTCCATGCCACCCCTCTTGATCCATTTTTTCATTTCCTCCCTCCATACCTTACCCCGGTAGGGATTTCCCTCAACTAAAATTAGGGTTCTAAGTCCTCGCAGCCTCCCTGACAACCCTCTCTAGCCACGCCTCGGTCGTCGCCTTTGCTTCTACCTTCAAACTCCTCCCAGACATCTTCTTCCACCCACGTATCAGCATCATCCTCAACACCTCTTACAAATCCCATTCCCATTCTATATCCTCTAGAATGTTCCTCCTCAAATCCCTCACTTCATACCTATAAGAGTTGGCATCCTATAACGAACTGGTTGTACTTTGATTACATAGATATTTAATGTATTTAAATATTAAACATCTTATTACATATTGTTCATTATTATACATGACTATGATGTAATAATGTCCTAGAGTATTTGTTTCATTGATAAGGTCATAGCATTTCCCCTCTATGATGAGAACCTTTAAATTTTATAACAATATTATTAAATATAGTTCTACATTTGGATGACATACTATGAAGGGACACATAGCATGCAAACCGTCAGGTGCGAGTACTCGTAAACAGATGATACTTCCTCTCATGAAGTTCTCACTTAGTAATCTCCAAGACTAGAGATTATGAGAACAGACCCTCTAGTAGGAATTCCACATGTTTTGGTGTCATTGAATATTTCTATCTGTGATCGTGTGTAACGATCCTTAGACTTTAAGATTATCATTAATACGTGTCACAACTCGTGCAATTTGATTTACTGATGAAAACAGTCACACATATAGTTGGCAGGAAGTAGGGTACATTGGGTGCATCACGAGTGACATGATATTAATGAATAAGTCGAGGAAGGATTTGTCCCTTCCATTTACGAAAGTTGATATCTCAGACCTTTGATTGAAATAGAACCGTCATGTGAAATTCCATGGCCATGGTGTAACGATGAGTTTATTTCAGGTAGTCAAAGAACAACATATCAAGTATAAAGGTTGACGACACTATCATGAAACTTGCTTGATGAGATATTGAGACAAAGGGATTATATTACACAGTGAGTATTCTTATGCGGATGTTGTTATTGCGACTTTACGTTCTTTCTCTTGGGTGCCTTGACCCGTTGCTAGGCAGTACTCTTAGACTTTAGGCAAGACCGCATAATTCCAATGAGAAATAATCCTAAAGGGTCACACACTAAGTGTTTTTGGTAGTCTCGGTTAAATTCTATTTGAATTTAATTAATTAAATAAATATTATTCTCAAGACCGTGGAATAATTTTATTCAATTTAAGATGATCACATAAATTAAATAAAATTTATTTATTTATTTTATTGAGCATTTAATAAATATTTATTTACTAGTTTGTAAATAAAATATTTATTTAAGAGAATAAATTATTAATTTATTTATTCGGGTTTTCAATAAATGGAAGTGGAGTTCGAGAAGACCAAGGCCGGTCCAATAGTAAAATAATTATTTTCAAGATGGTAAATAATTATTAGTTGTCACAAGTTAAAATAATAATGATGCTACTATTATTTTGTGACACAAAATTTTATTCATAATTCCATTTTGCGCAAGTTGGCGCACCATAAATAATAACGCAGTATTATTATTATGAGCACGAGTTTTCTCTAAGTTCATAAATGTATTTAATTTATGTTATGCAATTAAATATTGTAACTGAAGTTCCATGCATATAAATAGATAAGTATGTCTATTGTTCCATAGCGAACACACCGTATTCTTGGTGAATTGAGAATTGTTGAGCTAAATAATTTATCTATCGAATCCTCTTCCCGCCCCTCTCAAGAACAAGAGACGTTATTTAAGGTTGAAGAACAAGCGATCAAGAACGATCGACACAAGATACCCGCTTCATCACGCTAGCACCTGGAGGATGAATGGTGTCGATCAGAGGCCATCCGAGCATGTGTGGATCACCACTAGAGGGATTCTATTTTGGATCCTCGTAAGCACAATGAGATAATACGAAAGGGTCATTCCAAATGATCAATATCATCAACAAAGAAATTACCAAATATCTAGGTATTATTTTCTTTATGAAATTAATTAAATTAATTATAAACATTATGTGCAAAATCTTATCTAAAGGTTTCAGGCATCTTCCTTCTTTATCTAAATCTTTGATTCTATTCTGTGGAGACTGGAATTCATTGTCGTATTGATCCTGAAATAATCATTGATCATAGTAAAAATTAAATTTCGGTGTCGTCCCAACCATGCTTTCACTGCGCCCGGAACCTACAAGTGGTATCAGAGGGGTTACATCATAATTTATAATTATTTAAATATTTCGTTGATGATTTATGCATTTAATAATTTAGTTGTTTCAATTAAAGTTAATCATTCTGCAAATTTGAATCTCGAGATCTATTCCTCCTCTTTCATTTCTCATTCATCTTACAGAAACGATCTTTTCTTTTAATTTTGACTAAAATAAAATAGAGGATCTCATCTGGAGGTGCCAAAGCTTCCTGGCCGTACAACACCAGAACACACGACGTGTATTTGGTAGTACACATTGTGTAGTCAAGATTCAATGCATCAGACTGGTTATCCAAACCAATCCATGTATTGAAGTCTTTCTAAGTCTTAAATGACTCCATGTGTTGACCAGAAACAGGTGGCACGCAGTTTCTGGATTACACGCTGCGTAGCCCAATGGAAACGGCATGTGGCCCACTAAACACACCATGTACTCTAAATATTTTCGAAGTACATCTACAGGCCATGTCCCTGGGCATGTAATTCGGATGGACGATAAATGATAGTACACACCGTGTAGTCGGAACTACATGCCGTGTACTCATCCAAATTACAGAGATTTATTAAAATTTATTATTATATTATACAAACCCTTGAGACGTGTACCATAGTGCAAACATAAAGCTGTGGCACAAAACATGATATGTGTTTTATATATATGTGTTTAATTTAACATCTACATAATGTTCATTTCTACTCATTGGGTAGTTATGAATGATAATTCATCAGGTTGCCTCCAAGGTACAAGTTACGTACAAAGATAATTTTAAATGAATTTATTTGTTTAAAATTATGATGGATAAGAATCTCAATGAAATTCCGAAATGGGTTTAAGATAAAAAGATTGATTAATTAAAGATGAAAATTAATTGATTTGAGTATGATTTATCTTAAACAAGAACGATTAAAGAATTTAATTCTAGTTTTATTTATGCATAAATATCATTTCATGTATAGATGATCATGATCTAGACCAAGACCTTTGTATGTGGATGGTTTCTTTTAATTTTTTAAAATTAAATTTGTTGGCATGTGAGCCTTCTCCTCATTAATACGTAGGGACAACGTGCCCAAGGTTTCTTTTATGAAAAACCCCTTTTTACCCCTAACCTGCATGCGAGTTTAAAAAAAGGCATATGTAATGAATGGAACTCCCAAGCTAGTGGAGGCGGTTCAAGCTGGAGCCGAGATGAAACTAATCCCAGGAGATACAGAGGTGGACAAGTAGAAAGTTGTAAACACTAACCCAAAAGGTTCAAGATATTTCTCCCCTATTTCAGGGTTAGTTTATCAACCGCTAGATAAAGTAACCATTAGAAAATCTCATGATCATTACCTTTATTTTATTTCTATTAGTTGCATGGTTTATCATTATGGATGTTTATAGCATGCTCGAGCACCTCCGTGGTCTTTACCAGGAGAGAGAAAGATAGAAAAGGTTTGAGATCTCTAAGGCACTCTTTCATAGTAATCTTGGAGAAGGTTCCCCAGCTGGGCCTCATGTTGTCAAGCTCATTGGATACATTGATCGCTTGAAGGTTATAGGGTTTCAACTCCCTAAAGAACTAGGAACTGATCTCATTCTCACATCACTCCCTCAGAGCTTCTCTAACTTTGTAGTCAATTTCAATATGAACAACATTGAGAAGTCTCTATCTGATCTTCTTATCCTCATTCACCAAGTGGAAAAATATATGAAGCGTGAAAAGCCTTCTGTCCTTATGATGAATAAGAGGAAAGGGAAGGTGAAGAGATTTAAACACAAAACTTCTTCACGACCTTCCAAGAAAAGGACGATCAAAGGGGAGGCAAAGGAACAGGGGGCTATTTGTTTCGCATGTGGCAAGAAGGGACACTAGAAGAAGAACTACACCCAACCTAAGAAGCAAGGGGAAGCTTCAAGTGCATTTATTATCAAATGCAATCTATTTGTTTCTACAAATTGGGTATTATATACAACTTGTAGTGCTCACATATGTATCCAAATATAAGAACCAAGTAGATTCAAGAAGATTGACCGAGGGGAGGTAGATCTACGAGCAGCCAACAGAGCTAGACTTTCTGTTATAAATGTTGGGGACTACCACCTCACATTTCCAACTAGTATGATCTTTGTGTTAAATGGTTGTTATTATGTGCCTTCTGTTACTAAAAACATTATTTTTGTATCCAGATTAGATACAGATGGATTTTTTTTTTCAAGTTTGGAAATGAATGTTGCTTCTTTTATAAAGATAACATTTGTTTTGGTAGGGCACATTTATATAGCAGTCTTTATGTGTTGGATTACACAAACCAAGTAATGGAAATCAATAACACAAATACGTCACATAACTCATACCACACCCAACTTTGGAATCACTAGATAGGTCATGTAAACGAGAAACTCTTGACAAAGTTACATCAAGATGGATATTTAGATTCTTTAAAACTAAAACCACTTGGCATATGTCATGCATGTTTAAAGGCAAAATGACCAAAGCCCCATTTAGTGGGAAAGGTGAAAGGGCTAAAAACTTCTTGAATTGGTTCATAACGATGTGTGTGGACCATTTCCAGTTGAAGCAAGGGGAGGGTACTCATACTTCATAACTTTTACTGATGATTTTAGTAGATATGGATATATCTACTTAATGAGGTATATGTCAGATTATTTTGATAAGTTTAAAGAATATAAGAATGAAATTGAGAACCATCTTGGTAAGAAGATTAAGAAACTCTGCTTAGACCGAGGTGAAGAATATCTTAATCAAGACTTCATTGATTACTTATGGGAGCTTGGGATCCTATCCCAAATCACTCCTCTAAACATGCCCCAGTGGAATGGTGTGAGAGAAAGGAGGAATCGCACCCTTTTGGACATAGTGAGATAAATGATGAGTCATGTGAGTCTTCTATTATCATTTTGGGGATATTTGTTACAAACAATGTCACACATACTAAACCAAGTACCAACTAAATTGATAAATGGCATTCCATACAAGTTTTGGAGTGGAAGAAAATCCATGTTATTGAATTTACATGTGTGGGGTAGCAAAGAGTTTGTTAAGGCCTCTTCAGGTAACAAACTTTCACCCCGAGGCACGAAGTGTACCTTTATAAGATAGACCAAGGAAACAAGGGGATATTACCTATACAACCCCTAAGAAAAAAAGGTTATAGTGGCAAAAAAGTCCATATTCCTTGAGAGGGAGCACATCTCCAAAAGAGACAGTGGGAGCAAGATAGACTTCAATGAAGTCGAGGCTCAAGGTACACAAGAGTTGGTATAAGAACAGATTCCACAAAGCCTTTTAGAAGAAGAATATGTTCTAGAGATACAAGTACTGCGTAGGAGTACAAGAGAGGTTAGAGAACTAGAATGGTACAGTTTTCTAGTTACTGAGGATTATGACTCATTATTAGTTGATAATAATGATCTGATAGCCTACAAGGAAGAATTAAGTGGCACAAATGTTGCCAAGTGTCAAGAATCCACGAATTATAAAATGGATTCCATGTATCAAAACCAAGTCTGAATTTTGGTAGATCCTCTAGTTGATGTAAACATTGTTGGTTGCAAATGGGTATTCAAGAAGAAACTGGACATGGAAGGACAAGTCAGTACCTATAAGGCACGACTGGTTGCAAAAGGGTTTAAACAGTGTCAAAGAATAGACTACAATGAAACCTTTTCACCAGTTTCAATGCTGAAATCCATCAGTTTTCTACTTGCCATTACGGCTTACCATTACTATGAGATTTAGAAAATGGATGTCAAAACAACCTTCTTTAACGGGAACCTTTATGAAGATGTATACATGACATAACCTTAAGAGGTTGTGACTCTAAAGGATACCAATAAGGTATGAAAGTTGTAGAAATCCATTTATATATTAAAGCAAGTATCCAGGTCATGGAACATCATTTTGATGAAGCCATAGTAGAATTTGGTTTTATCAAGAATGAATGTGAGCCTTGTCTCTACAAAGATTTAGTGGGAATGCATTCATTTTTCTAATAGTATATATTGATGACATATTACTTATTAGAAATGAGATACTAGTCTTACAGTCTGTTAAGGCATGGTTGAATCAATGCTTCTCCATGAAGGAATTGGGCAAGGCAATATATATTCTTGGGATCAAGATTCATCATGATATATCCAAGAGATTGTTAGTCCTAAGTCAAAGTACATACATTGATAAGATACTGAAGAGATTCAGTATGGAACAATCCAAGAGGGTATTGTTACCAACGTCACATGGAATTCATATTTCCAAGAAAATGTGTCCTCAGACACATGAGGAAAGAATGAAAATGGAAAGGAATCCATACGTATCAGTGATTGGGTCAGTCATGTATGAAATTCTATATACTAGGATGGATGTCACCTATGCATTAAGTGTAGTAGGAATATATCAAGATGACCCAGGTGACCGCTATTGGATGGAAGTCAAGACTATCCTAAAGTATCTAAGGCATACTTAGGATATGTTCCTGGTTTATAGAGGAGATGATGAACTAGTTATCAGAGGATATGTAGATGCTAGTTTCCAAACTGATCAAGATGACATGAAATTGAAAACGGGATACATCTTCACTTTGAATGGAGGTGCAATGAGCTGGAAGAGCTCAAAGTAGAGTGTGGTCGCAGATTCTACAGCAGAGTTTGAGTATATCACAACTTCTGAAGAAGCTAAAGAAGCAGTTTGTATGTGACTAGGAGCTGGATGTGATACCTAGTAGTAAAGATCCCATCACATTGTACTATGATAATACTACAACGGTGGATCTCGCAAAAGATCCAAGGTCACATTAGCATACAAAGCACATACTTCGTAAGTATCACCTCTTGGGGGATTTTTCTCAGAGAGGTGAAGTTTCATTGAGTAGTATTTCCACAGAAGACAACATGGCAGACCCCTTGACTAAAGCCTTGACTTAGAAGAAACATGATCACCATGTGAGGTCTAGCGGACTGAAAGTCGTAGGCATTTGGCTCTAGTCCAATTGGGATAATGTAAGATTTGGTGTCCTATAACCAACTGGTTTTACTTTGATTACATGGATATTTAATGTATTTAAATACTAAACATCTTATTACATATTGTTCATTGTTCTGCATGAATATGATGTAATAACGTCCTACAGTATTTGTTACATTGATAAGGTCATGGTAGTTCCCTACTATGATGGGAACCTTGAAATGCTATAACAATATTCTTAAATATAGTTCTACAGTTGGATGACATACTATGAAGGGACACATAGCATGCAAACCATCAGGTGCGAGTACTTGTAAGCAGATGAGACTTCCTCTCATGAAGTTATTACTTGGTAATCTCCAAGATAAGATATTATGAGAACAGACCCACCAGTAGTGTAACGACCCAAAATTTTGAATAAATCTTGTTTCCTAATTTTGCGTGTTATTTTATTTTTCATACTCAACAAAACTGTTTCATTTGATAACATGAGTATAATTAAAATGAGACCGTTGGGTTTTAATTGTTATATGACCATTGGTCAATATGACCACTAGAAACTAAACGTTTTGATTATTGTCTCTAAATACAAGTAATATTGGTTAATTAATATAGAAAGAAGATTCGATTGCCTCACCCAGTAGTCTTGGACCGATCGAATCCCATCTAACAGAACTTGGGAAGGAGGTAGCACCACTAGGCTTTGCTTTGGACCAAACCCAAGCCTAACTTCATCATGTGAAGATAGAACGGAATCGAATTCACGAGAAGTTCAAACTGATAGAAATTACTACTCGTGTGATGTTGGCCGAGCCTCCCTCAGATTCTCTCACCTTAGCACATCTTACACTTAGGTCCTATGCTGGTGTGATAAGGGTCTATGTAAGGAGACCCTAACTGCCTTGTGTAATTCTTTGTTTTAAATAAAAATTGGGATTTCTTCTTATGATGAAGTTTATGAATTTTCAAATGACCGGATAAATATAGTATGCATATTTTTGATGAATTTTAGAAAAAGGATATTCTAAAAAAAGTTTATGTAAACCTTAAATAATTAAAAACGTGTAATGATATTAAAAAAATGGTATTCTATAATTACGTCCAGTACGAAATTTAGAGTCTAATAAGATCAACTTGATTTTTGATGAATAGTCAATTATGAATAGTGATTTTATGCTTAGGATTAGTAATGTGACCAAATGGATTAGTAATCTCACTTAAATAAAGTATTAATATAATCCAGGCACCTTGATTAAGTAATGTGATTCAATAAAATGGTTAAATAATGGTTTCATAAATTATTAGTCAAGTATTAGTTTTTTCAGGTGAATAGTGTTTTTTTAATTAAAAATTTAATTAAAAATATTTAGAAAATTATTTTTATAAAATGGACTTCATTTTTGAACTCAGAGCATCGATATTATGTTAAGGTAACTTTTGGGGATTTTTCTGAAAAAAATGAATTTTTGATGAATAGTGTATTTATTTAAAAATTAAATTAAAAATATTTAGAAAATTATTTTTATAAAATGGAGTTCATTTTTGAAATCATAGCATTGATATTTGGTTAAGGTGAAATTTTGGGATTTTTCTGTGAAAGTTGAATTTTCGATGAATAGTGAAAATACAGTTTTTAAGTTACGAGTGTTTAAAGACATCATTAAATGATGTATTAAGTATGTAATCAATATGGTCGACTTATGAATAGTAAGATAAGGTATGAGGCGCCCCAAGTGGCCAATACCATGGGCAAGCCCATGGTTTTCCCAAAACCACTAATGAGGTGTCTCTTGGCCATTAATGCCTTGTCCCCTCACTTTCCCTATAAATACCAAGCCATCCTCTCATCCATTCGACTCCCCACTCTCCCACAACGAAGTTCTGGTCTCATTACCTCCCAAGGAGTCCTCCCAAGGTGCCCCCAAGCCTCTCAAGGTCCAAACCTTTGAGTTTTAAGAGTTACGTTTTAAGGTAAGGGATCCGACCTCTCTCTTTCTTTTCATGTAATCTCTTTTATGTCATTTCTTTTATGCTCCATGTTCTTATGTTAAAGGATGTTATTTTATATTCATATTACTTCCCTTTTCTTGTTCATATAATGAGAGACCCCCTCTTACTCTCATTATTTCGTTTTATGAAGTTTTAAGTGGCGCCGTTAGGCTGCCGAAATTTTTGTAACAGATTCTTTCTCCCTTCTCATTTTTCAAGATCTATTTTCATGTAAAGTCTTTCAATTTCCTTTTTATTATGTTGGGGTATGATCTCTATATCTATAATACTGATATTTTATGATCATATGATTATATACCCCATTTGATCTCTTCAATTCAGTATTTTGAAGTTTTAATTGGCACCATTAGGCTGCCGAATTTTTAAGTGGTTCTTTCACCCTTCTCGTTTTCAAGTTCTACTTTCACGTAAAGTCATTCAAGTTCTTTTTTATTATGTTGGGGTATGATCTTTATATCTATCATACTGATCTTTTATGATCATATGATGAGATACCCCATTTGATCTCTTCAAATTCATTTTTGTTGAATTTTAAGTGATTCCGTTAGGCTGCCGAATTTTCATAAGATAAATCTTATTTTTTGTCTTCCCTCCATGTTTTTCATTTCATATGGTATGTCTTTCAAATTTCGTTACCATGTTCTCAAATACTTTATATTCTGTCCCCATACTGTTTTATGGATCATTTATGAATGTTTGACCCATGTCCCCTCTCTTTTCAATGTTTTCTAAAACCCCAAAACATAACCGTTATGCTGCAGAATTTCCGTCTCAAAATGTCTCTCTCTTTTTCTAAAGTTCTTTTATTTTATTAAGTGAATACTCAAAGATCTCTATTCTATATGGTTATTCACATATATACCAAGTTGTTCTATTTTAAATTATGGTATTTACATACATGAGACCCGCTCTCCCCTTCCATGGGTTTAAAGTGACGTAAAGATCACGTCTTTAAAGCAGTTTTTAAAACGTTATGATTATGAAATGAAACCCATTTATTTTATCCTATATGGGTTATTTATGAAATGTTTTATGATGATATATATGTATCACATGATAATAAATTCAAATTTAAGGGTGCGCCCTGATAGCGCTCCAATGCATTGGGTAATGATGTAACCACTAGAGATTACAATTTTCACGATATCTTGGTGAATAACCTTGGTAATTTTTAAATGACACCTTGGGGATGGACCTTGGTGATATATTCATGATTTTCTATGTTAAATTATGTATCCAAATCTCCAAGTTATGAAAAATGTTATTTTTATTATGATATATCTCATGATTTCTTTCTCATGGCTTAAAGTTCTTTTCATGACCTTATTGAAGTATCTCAAGTTCACATGTAAAATGTTTCTCTTGTTTCCCTTACTGGGCCTTCTGCTCACCCCTTCTTTTGATGTATGTACCCAGGTTATGAGATGCAGTAATGAACCTAGGATGAACATGAGGAGAAACCTTTAAAGTGTTTAAGAAGAATTTTTTTATGTTTTCATGTTTTAAGTTCCTGGTTTCCAAGACACTAAACCTTAAAGATCCTAGGTTTTGTAAAATGTAATGAAAGTTTATGTGATAAAAAGGCGGGATGCTATAGTTGGTATCAAAGGATGGTTTAGTTATTTGTGGAAATTAGGATATGAAAATTTTAGGAAGAACCCTATAGAAAATTTTAAATATAGGAAATCTTCCTGGTATTTTGGTGAGTATTGAGTAAGGGGTTGCCAAGAAAATACATCCCTGTCTGGATACGAGTAGGTAGAGGTGGCTCTGGAACAGATGTACATAGGGGTAAAACCCGAAAACACCGCTTTGAGCTAGACTCTAATGGGAACTGGTACACGACAACGGGCCTTGCTACACTCTTGGTTACGATACTCTCGGGGGATATGCTTTGGTAAATTCATAAGCTTAGTATGAACCATTATTAAAGGAACAAAGATAAAATAAAATAAAGATTCATATAAGAATATATGATCATGGATAACCTAGTTTGAAACCTATGGGATCACAAGTTAGGATATACTTTTCTTCTACAAGTTATCCTTATATGCTTTAAGTTCCTTTTCATGATTATTGGATAAGTATTTAAGCCCTTAATTATACTTTCTCTTCTTAGTTAATGGTGGTAAATGGAAGAACATGTCCCAAAAACCAATGTGATAGGAAATGAGACGATTTCTGTATTAATATGAAAGAGATGATTAGTGGATTAAAAGATGATTATTATTTTGGAAGACGTTCACTATTTTGGGGACCCTATATAATCGAGGTAAATAGATTACTATGGTATTTTCATTGAGGAGTAAGGTTGACTTATATTTTGAAGAATCCATGAATTTAAGGTGAACTTATGGTATTATAGGTTACTTATGGAAATGATTAACCTATCTTGGGGTAAATTTGTTTAGGTTAGTTAGTTTTGTTATAAGATTTTAGGGGTGGTTGATATTGTTTGGAGATTAATGATAAAGTTTACCTTGGAAGACTATGTTATCAAATTCTTCCTGTATTTGGGTATCAATCTTAGTTTGGTTTATTTTGAGGAATTTTAAGGACCGTTATTTATGGAATGGTCTATGATGAACTTTGGGTAGTACCATGAAACTTTGAAGATTTAAAAGTAGTTTCCATTCCTATGGGATTCTTTCTTTTTGAAGAGTTGTTTTACCTTACCCTTTCTTTTTTTGGGATAATGTTTAAAGATAGAAGAAATAGATAGTTAATCTTTTGTGGATTATGTGATTATATAGAAGATGATTCTTGTGTTTTAATGAGACCAAGTAGTTTTGAATGCTCATCGTTTGGAGAAAAGATTAGTTTTGGTAGAAACTTATTAAAGGATGAAACTCTACTTGAAGGTTGGTATATTTCCTTATGTTTTTGTTCTATGTAGTAAATGAATTCCTCAAAATTATGAAAATATACGTAAAACAAAAATGATGTTGGTTTACTTTTCCTACTAGGTAATCAAAGACCATTTACACACATCATAAGTTTGGGATTTTCTTGTGGTCAACTTTCTCCTAATCATGTTTTCTATCACTCTCCCCCAGAACTTGACCCTTGTTTTTTTCTTCCATATCCATGTTTTCCTCCATGGAATCCTAGTATGGGTTAACTCGGGTGACCTTTGTGCTTCCATTTCTTTTAAAGTAATAGTGTTACTGACTCTTTTCCGATGTGGGAATTTCAATGAAATTTCAAAACCCAATTTAAAAATTGCGAGGATGCAATTTCTTAAGGGGGGAAGATTGTAACGGCCCAAAATTTTGAATAAATCTTGTTTCCTAATTTTGCATGTTATTTTATTTTTCATACTCAACAAAACTGTTTCATTTGATAACATGAGTATAATTAAAATGAGACCGTTGGGTTTTAACTGTTATATAACCATTGGTCAATATGACCACTAGAAACTAAACGTTCTGATTATTGTCTCTAAATACAAGTAATATTGGTTAATTAATATAGAAAGAAGATTCGATGGCCTCACCCAGTAGTCTTGGACCGATCGAAGCCCATCTAACAGAACTTGGGAAGGAGGTAGCACCACTAGGCTTTTCTCTGGACCAAACCCAAGCCAAACTTCATCGTGTGAAGCTAGAACGGAATCACCTTCACGAGAAGTTCAAACTGATAGAAATTACTACTCGTGCGATGTTGGCCGAGCCTCCCTCAGATTCTCTCACCTTAGCACATCTTACACTTAGGTCCTATGCTGGTGTGATAAGGGGATATGTAAGGAGACCGTAACTGTCTTGTGTAATCCTTTGTTTTAAATAAAAATTGGGATTTCTTCTTATAATGAAGTTTATGAATTTTCAAATGATCGGATAAATATAGTATGCATATTTTTGATGAATTTTAGAAAAAGGATATTTTAAAAAAAGTTTATGTAAACCTTAAATAATTAAAAACGTGTAATGATATTCAAAAAATGGTCTTCTATAATTATGTCCAGTACGAAATTTAGAGTCTGATAAGATCAACTTGATTTTTGATGAATAGTCAATTATGAATAGTGATTTTATGCTTAGGATTAGTAATGTGACCAAATGGATTAGTAATCTCACTTAAATAAAGTATTAATATAATCTAGGCACCTTGATTAAGTAATGTGATTCAATAAAATGGTTAAATAACGGTTTCATAAATTATTAGTCAAGTATTAGTTTTTTCGGGTGAATAGTGTTTTGTTTAATTAAAAATATTTAGAAAATTATTTTTATAAAATGGACTTCATTTTTGAACACAGAGCATCGATATTATGTTAAGGTAATTTTTGGGGATTTTTCTGAAAAAAATGAATTTTTGATGAATAGTGTATTTATTTAAAAATTAAATTAAAAATATTTAGAAAATTATTTTTATAAAATGGAGTTCATTTTTTAAATCAGAGCATTGATATTTGGTTAAGGTGAAATTTTGGGATTTTTCTAAGAAAGTTGAATTTTCGATGAATAGTGAAAATACAGTTTTTAAGTTACGGGTGTTTAATGACATCATTAAATGATGTATTAAGTATGTAATAAATATGGTCGACCTATTAATAGTAAGATAAGGTATGAGGTGTCCCAAGTGGCCAATACCATGGGCAAATACTATGGGCAAGCCCATGGTTTTGCCAAAACCACTAATGAGGTGTCCCTTGGCCATTAATGCCTTGTCCCCTCAATTTCCCTATAAATACCAAGCCATCCTCTCATCCATTCGACTCCCCACTCTCCCCCAACAAAGTTCTGGTCTCATTACCTCCCAAGGAGTCCTCCCAAGGTTCCCCCAAGCCTCTCAAGGTCCAAACCTTTGAGTTTTAAGAGTTACGTTTTAAGGTAAGGGATCCGACCACTCTCTTTCTTTTCAAGTAATCTCTTTTATGTCATTTCTTTTATGCTCCATGTTCTTATGTTAAAGGATTTTCTTTTATATTCCTATTACTTCACTTTTCATGTTCATATAATGAGAGACCCCCTCTTACTCTCATTATTTCGTTTTATGAAGTTTTAAGTGGTGCCGTTAGGCTGCCGAAATTTTCGTAACAGATTCTTTCTCCCTTCTCATTTTTCAAGATCTATTTTCATGTAAAGTATTTCAAGTTCCTTTTTATTATGTTGGGGTATGATATCTATATCTATAATATTGATCTTTTATGATCATATGATGAGAGACCCCGTTTGATCTCTTCAATTCAGTATTTTGAAGTTTTAATTGACATCGTTAGGCTGCCGAATTTTTAAGTGGTTCTTTCACCCTTCTCATTTTCAAGTTCTACTTTCATGTCAAGTCATTCAAGTTCTTTTTTATTATGCTGTGGTATGATCTCTATATCTATCATACTGATCTTTTATGATCATATGATGAGATACCCCACTTGATCTCTTCAAATTCATTTTTGTTGAAGTTTAAGTGACGCCATTAGGCTGCCAAATTTTCATAAGATAAATCTTATTTTTGTCTTCCCTCCATGTTTTTCATTTCATATGGTATGTATTTCAAATTTCGTTACCATGTTCTCAAATTCTTTATATTCTGTCCCCCTACTGTTTTATGGATCATTTATGAATGTTTGACCCATGTCCCCTCTCTTTTCAATGTTTTCTAAAACCCCAAAACATAGCCGTTATGCTGCAGAATTTCCGTCTCAAAATGTCTCTCTCTTTTTCTAAAGTTCTTTTATTTTATTAAGTGAATACTCAATGCTCTATTTTATATATGGGTATTCACATATATACCAAGTTGTTCTATTTTAAATTCTGGGATTTACATACATGAGACCCCCTCTCCCCTTCTGTGGGTTTAAAGTGACGTAAAGATCATGTCTTTAAAGCAGTTTTTAAAACGTTATGATTATGAAATGAAACCCATTTATTTTATGCTATATGGGTTATTTATGAAATGTTTGATGATGATATATGTGGCTCACATGATAATAAAGGAAAATTTAAGGGTGCGCCCTGATAGCACTCCAATGCATTGGGTAATGATGTAACCACTAGAGATTACAATTTTCACGATATCTTGGTGAATAACCTTGGTAATTTTCAAATGACACCTTGGGGATGGACCTTGGTGATATGTTCATGATTTTATATGTTAAATGATGTAGCCACATATTAAAGTTATGAAAAATGTTATTTTTATTATGATATATCTCATAATTTCTTTCTCATGCCTTAAAGTTCTTTTCATGACCTTATTAAAGTATCTCAAGTTCACATGTAAAATGTTTCTCTTGTTTCCCTTACTGGGCCTTCTGCTCACCCCTTCTTTTGATGTATGTCCCCAGGTTATGAGATGTAGTAATGAACCTAGGATGAACATTAGGAGAAGCCTTTCAAGTGTTTAAGAAGAATTTTTTTATGTTTTCATGTTTTAAGTTCCTGGTTTCCAAGACACTAAACCTTAAAGATCCTCGGTTTTGTAAAATGTAATGAAAGTTTATGTGATAAAAAGGTGGGATGCTATAGTTGGTATCAAAGGATGGTTTAGTTATTTGTGGAAATTAGGATATGAAAACTTTAGGAAGAACCCTATAGAAAAGTTTAAATATAGGAAATATTCCTGGTATTTTGGTGAGTATTAAGTAAGGGTTTTCCAAGCAAATACATCCCTGTCTGGATACGAGCAGGTAGAGGTGGCTCTGGCAGAGATGTACATAGGGGTAAAACCCAAAAACACCGCTTTGAGCTATAATCGAACGGGAACTGGTACACGAAAACGGGCCTTGCTACACTCTTGGTTACGACACTCCCGGGGGATATGCTTTGGTAAATTCATAAGCTTAGTATGAACCATTATTAAAGGAACAAAGATAAAATAAAATAAAGATTCACATAAGAATATATGATCATAGATAACCTAGTTTGAAACCTAGGGGATCACAAGTTAGGATATACTTTTCTTCTACAAGTTATCCTTATATGCTTTAAGTTCCTTTTCATGATTATTGGCTAAGTATTTAAGCCCCTAATTATACTTTCTCTTCTTAGTTAATGGTGGGAAATGGAAGAACATGTCCCAAAAACCAATGTGATGGGAAATGAGACGATTGTTGTATTAATATGACAAATATGATTAGTGGATTAAAAGATGATTATTATTTTTAAAGATGTTCACTATTTTGGGGACCCTATATGATTGAGGTAAATAGATTACTATGGTATTTTCATTGAGGAGTAAGGTTGACTTATATTTTGAAGAATCGATGAATTTTAGGTGAACTTATGGTATTATAGGTTACTTATGGAAATGATTAACCTATCTTGGGGTAAATTTGTTTAGGTTAGTTAGTTTTGTTATAAGATTTTAGGGGTGGTTGATGTTGTTTGGAGATTAATGATAAATTTTACCTTGGAAGACTATGTTATCAAATCCTTCCTGTATTTGGGTATCAATCTTAGTTTGGTTTATTTTGAGGAATTTTAAGGACCGTTATTTATGGAATGGTCTATGATGAACTTTGGGTAGTACCATGGAACTTTGAAGATTTAAAAGTAGTTTCCATTCCTATGGGATTATTTCTTTTTTAAGAGTTGTTTTACCTTACCCTTTCTTTTTTTGGGATAATGTTTAAAGATAGAAGAAATAGATAGTTAATCTTTTGTGGATTATGTGATTCTCTAGAAGATGATTCTTGTGTTTTGATGAGACCAATTAGTTTTGAATGCTCATAGTTTGGCGAAAAGATTAGTTTTGGTAGAAACTTATTAAAGGATAAAACTCTACTTGAAGGTTGGTATATTTCCTTATGTTTTTATTCTATGTAGTAAATGAATTCCTCAAAATTATTAAAATAAACGTAAAACAAAAATGTTGTTGGTTTAATTTTCCTACTAGGTAATCAAAGACCATTTACACACATCATAAGTTTTGGATTTTCTCGTGGTCAACTTTCTCCTAATCATGTTTTCTATCACTCTCCCCCAGAACTTGACCCTTGTTTTTTTCTTCCATATCCATGTTTTCCTCCATGGAATCCTAGTATGGGTTAACTCGGGTGACCTTTGTACTTCCCTTTGTTTCTTTTAAAGTAATAGTGTTACTGACTCTTTTCCGATGTGGGAATTTCAATGAAATTTCAAAACCCAATTTAAAAATTGCGAGGACACGATTTCTTAAGGGGGGAAGATTGTAACGACCCAAAATTTTGAATAAATCTTGTTTCCTAATTTTGCGTGTTATTTTATTTTTCATACTCAACAAAACTATTTCATTTGATAACATGAGTATAATTAAAATGAGACCGTTGGGTTTTAACTGTTATATGACCATTGGTCAATATGACCACTAGAAACTAAGAGTTTTAATTATTGTCTCTAAATACAAGTAATATTGGTTAATTAATATAGAAAGAAGATTTGATGGCCTCACCCAGTAGTCTTGGACCGATCGAAGCCCATCTAACAGAACTTGGGAAGGAGGTAGCACCACTAGGCTTTGCTCTGGACCAAACCCAATCCGAACTTCATCGTGTGAAGCTAGAATGGAATATCCTTCACGAGAAGTTCAAACAGATAGAAATTACTACTCGTGCGATGTTGGCCGAGCCTCCCTCAGATTCTCTCACCTTAGAATATCTTACACTTAGGTCCTATGCTGGTGTGATAAGGGGCTATGTAAGGAGACCGTAACTGCCTTGTGTAATCCTTTGTTTTAAATAAAAATTGGGATTTCTTCTTATGATGAAGTTTATGAATTTTCAAATGACCGGATAAATATAGTATGCATATTTTTGATGAATTTTAGAAAAAGGATATTTTAAAAAACGTTTATGTAAACCTTAAATAATTAAAAACGTGTAATGATATTCAAAAAATGGTCTTCTATAATTATGTCCAGTACGAAATTTAGAGTCTAATAAGATTAACTTGATTTTTGATGAATAGTCAATTATGAATAGTGATTTTATGCTTAGGATTAGTAATGTGACCAAATGGATTAGTAATCTCACTTAAATAAAGTATTAATATAATCTAGGCACCTTGATTAAGTAATGTGATTTAATAAAATGGTTAAATAACGATTTCATAAATTATTAGTCAAGTATTAGTTTTTTCGGGTGAATAGTGTTTTTTTAATTGAAAATTTAATTAAAAATATTTAGAAAATTATTTTTATAAAATGAACTTCATTTTTGAACTCAGAGCATTGATATTATGTTAAGGTAATTTTTGGGGATTTTTTTGAAAAAAATGAATTTTTGATGAATAGTGTATTTATTTAAAAATTAAATTAAAAATATTTAGAAAATTATTTTTATAAAATGGAGTTCATTTTTGAAATCATATCATTGATATTTGGTTAAGGTGAAATTTTGGGATTTTTCTGAGAAAGTTGAATTTTCGATGAATAGTGAAAATACAGTTTTTAAGTTACGGGTGTTTAATGACATCATTAAATGATGTATTAAGTATGTAATAAATATGGTCGACTTATGAATAGTAAGATAAGGTATGAGGTGTCCCAAGTGGCCAATACCATGGGCAAATACCATGGGCAAGCCCATGGTTTTGCCAAAACCACTAATGAGGTGTCCCTTGGCCATTAATGCCTTGTCCCCTCACTTTCCCTATAAATACCAAGCCATCCTCTCATCCATTCGACTCTCCACTCTCCCCCAACAAAGTTCTGGTCTAATTACCTCCCAATGAGTCCTCCCAAGGTTCCCCTAAGCCTCTCAAGGTCCAAACCTTTGAGTTTTAAGAGTTACGTTTTAAGGTAAGGGATCCGACCTCTCTCTTTCTTTTCAAGTAATCTCTTTTATGTCATTTCTTTTATGTTCCATGTTCTTATGTTAAAGGATGTTCTTTTATATTCCTCTTACTTCCCTTTTCATGTTCATATAATGAGATACCCCCTCTTACTCTCATTATTTCGTTTTATGAAGTTTTAAGTGGCGCCGTTAGGCTGCTGAAATTTTTGTAACAGATTCTTTCTCCCTTCTCATTTTTTAAGATCTATTTTCATGTAAATTCTTTCAAGTTCCTTTTTATTATGTTGGGGTATGATTTCTATATCTATAATACTGATCTTTTATGATCATATGATGAGAGACCCCATTTTATCTCTTCAATTCAGTATTTTGAAGTTTTAATTGGCGCCGTTAGACTGCTGAATTTTTAAGTGGTTCTTTCACCCTTATCGTTTTCAAGTTCTACTTTCATGTCAAGTCATTCAAGTTCTTTTTTATTATGTTGGGTTATGATCTCTATATATATCATACTGATCTTTTATGATCATATTATGATAGACCCCATTTTATCTCTTCAAATTCATTTTTGTTGAAGTTTAAGTGACGCCGTTAGGCTGCCGATTTTTCATAAGATAAATCTTATTTTTGTCTTCCCTCCATGTTTTTCATTTCATATGGTATTTCTTTCAAATTTCGTTAACATGTTCTCAAATCCTTTATATTTTGTCCCCCTACTATTTTATGGATCATTTATGAATGTTTGACCCATGTCCCCTCTCTTTTCAATGTTTTCTAAAACCCCAAAACATAGCCGTTATGCTGCAGAATTTCCGTCTCAAAATGTGTCTCTCTTTTTCTAAAGTTCTTTTATTTTATTAAGTGAATACTCAAAGCTCTATCTTCTATATGGGTATTCACATATATACCAAGTTGTTCTATTTTAAATTATGAGATTTACATACATGAGACCCGCTCTCCCCTTCCGTGGGTTTAAAGTGACGTAAAGATCATGTCTTTAAAGCAGTTTTTAAAACGTTATGATTATGAAATGAAACCCATTTATTTTATGCTATATGGGTTATTTATGAAATGTTTGGTGATGATATATGTGGATCACATGATAATAAAGGCAAATTTAAGGGTTCGCCCTGATAGCGCTCCAATGCATTGGGTAATGATGTAACCACTAGAGATTACAATTTTCACGATATCTTGGTGAATAACCTTGGTAATTTTCAAATGACACCTTGGGGATGTACCTAGGTGATATGTTCATGATTGTCTATGTTAAATTATGTAGCCACATATTCAATTTATGAAAAATGTTATTTTTATTATGATATATCTCATGATTTCTTTCTCATCCCTTAAAGTTCTTTTCATGACCTTATTGAAGTATCTCAAGTTCACATGTAAAATGTTTCTCTTGTTTCCCTTACTGGGCCTTCTGCTCACCCATTCTTTTGATGTATGTCCCCAGGTTATGAGATGCAGTAATGAACCTAGGATGAACATGAGGAGAATCCTTTCAAGTGTTTAAGAAGAATTTTTTTATGTTTTCATGTTTTAAGTTCCTGGTTTCCAAGACACTAAACCTTAAAGATCCTCGGTTTTATAAAATGTAATGAAAGTTTATGTGATAAAAAGGCGGGATGCTATAAGTAGGAATTCTGCATGTTTTGGTGTCATCAGATATTTCTATCTGCGAGCGTGTGTAATGATCCTTAGACTTTAAAATTATCATTAATATGTGTCAGTACTCACGCACTTTGATTTACTGACAAAAACCATCATGCAGACAGTTGGCGAGAAGTAGGGTACGTTGGGTGCGTCACGAGTGACATGATATTAATGAATAAGTCGAGGAAGGATTTGTCCCTTCCATTTATTGAAGTTGATATCTCAACCCTTTGATTGAAATAGAACCGTCACGTGAAATTCTATGGACATGGTGTACCGACGAGTTTATTTCAGGTAGTCAAATAACGACGTATCAAGTATAAAGGTCGATGAAACTATCATGAAACCTACTTGATGAGATATTGAGACAAAGAGAATATATTACACAGTGAGCATTCATATGTGGATGTCATTTTTGCAACTTTACGTTCTTTCTCTTGGATTCCTTGACCTGTTTCTAGACAGTACTCTTGGACTTTATGCAAGCTCGCCTAATGCCAACGAGAAAGAATCTTAGAGGGTCACACACTAAGTGTTTTTGGTGGTCTCGGTTAAATTATATTTGAATTTAATTAATGAAATAAATATTATTCTCAAGACCATGGAATAATTTTATTCAAGTTAATATGATCACATAAATTAAATAAAATTTATTTATTTATTTTATTGAAAATTTAATAAATATTTATTTACTAGTTTGTAAATAAAATATTTATTTAAGAGAATAATTTATTTATTTATTTATTCGGGTGTTCAATAAATGGAAGTGGAGTTCAAGCAGACCAAGGACGGTCTGGTAATAAAATAATTATTTGCAAGATGGTAAATAATTATTAGTTGGAACAAGTTAAAATAATAATGACACTGATATTATTTTGTGACATGGAATTTTATTCATAATTATGTTTTTCACAAGTTGACGTACCATAAATAATGATGCAGATTATTATTATGTGCATGGGTTTTCTCTAAGTTCATGAATGTATTTAATTTTTGTTATGCAATTAAATATTGTAACTAAATTTCCATTCATATACATAGAAAATTATGTATATTGTGTCATAGAGAACACACCGCACACTTGGTGAATTGAGAATTGTTGAGCTAAAAAATTTCTCTCTCGAATCCTCTTCCTGCCCCTCTCAATAATGAGAGACGTTCTTCAAGACCAAAGAACAAGCGATCAAGAACAAGCGACACAATACATTCGCTTCACCGCGCTAGCACCTAGAAAATGATTGGTGTCTATCGGAGGCCATCGGATCATATGTGGATCACTGCTAGGGGGATTATAGTTTGGATCCTTGCAAGTGCAACATAATAATCCAAAAGGGTCATTCCGAATGATCAACATTATCAATAAAGAAAATACCGATGATCCAGGTATTCTTTTCTTTATGAAATTAATTAAATTAATTATAAACATAATGTGATAGATCCTTTATAAAGGTTTTGGGATTCTTCCTTATTTATCTAAAACTTTGATTCCATTCCTTGGAGACTGACATTCATCATCATATTGATCCCGAAATAATCATTGATTATGGTAAAAATTAAAATTGGGTGTCGGCCCAATCGTTCTTCTGCTACACCCAAAACCTAAAATACCAACTGTTTCTCGTGATTTTTCTCCAATATGCGGTTCTTACTTTGACTCCCTCCCCCACTAACCACTCGTCATGCTACTGATACTCATTCGGATCCTCCGCGTCTGAATCCTCTACATACCACACCTCCTCCTTAGGCACCTCCGCCACAGGATCCTCCAACTCATGAAACCCTGATGTTCTAACTGGGTCATATCTCCTTCCCATTATTCATGCCTATTTCTTTGTATTTTTCAATTTTTTTGGATGACGTTAACATTAAATTTTGAAACGGTGATTGTTGATCTGTAGGTTTCAGTGTCTGCGGAGTATATGGTTAAGAAAAACCAGCTTAAACATGTGTTTATTATTGCAACATCAAGGGCCTTTTCCAACTATGTTTCTTAGACTATAACTTCACCCCTTGATGTGATAAAGATAAGATTCTAGATCTGACTATAATTCCATGATTTTCATTTTCCTCACAACTGCATTCTTAACTATACCTTATACTCTATGAAAACAATACTCTATGAAAACAATACTGTCAATGTATTCTATACATATTGAACAAATTTTATTATGTATTAGATGCCTTTTCTATAATTGTATAACACTAATTTTCTTTTACAGTATGTACTAGTTAAGGAACCCTTATGCTCCATCATTGGTTGATTTCCATTGTGTCTTTCTTAATACAAGAATCCTAGAGTTTTAACGTATAAATCCAATTCACTTCCAACATTCGACCCTCTAATTCATTCTGAAACATTATGTTTTTATAGTTTTTTCCATTTCTTTATCTTCTTTCCCATTTTTTTAATTTCCTCCTTTCTATACTCTTTAAATAAAATTATGACTGTAGCTGGTACTATTTTTCTCAAATTCTGAAATTTCATTTATAAAAATAGAACTACCATTGTGTTGAAATAATTCATTTATCCTTATTTCATATGAGCATTAGAACAATGGATCTTTAAAACTATGTAGCAGCACTAATGTTGGGTTTGTTAAATCGACTGTGCAGATTTTATCTACTCAGGTATATATATGTACTATTTATTGAATATTATTTTATTGCAAATTTATGATTCAAAAATATGCATTTTTTTTCTCATTTCCATTTGTTTGGATCATTTCCCCTTATTTTCTATATTCATTAAATCATATTATGAATGTATAATCATTAGACATAAATCACTCTCCTGGTTGTCCAAAGACATGAAGTGCTGCTAGATGCCCACTTCTCATCCACTTCCAGGTTACCTCCATCACTTATTGGCCCTCTATCATGCCCATCCAAGCTTGACCAAGAATTAAGATCATCAAGTGGTGTTCTCAAGCTCATTTCGTGAACCAGTGTTCTTCCCAGTCCCTACTGCTCGCCCAGGCTATGCATCATTTCCCAGGAAGAAACCAACATCCATGCACACATTCTGCACCAGGTATATATGCCCCATGGTTATCTCCTCATTGCTTTAATCCACATAGGTTATCTTTGTTCCCCTATAACTTCTTGATTCTCCGCAACAAGCAAATCTAACCTCCTACAACACTGGATATTGACCTATATGAACTTTATCACTATGTGATCTCTCTTCTTCAAGTATTCCAAACAACCCAGACAATACATATGGTGATGAAATAGGTGATGAAATTATCAAAGCTCAGATTTCTAATAGTTCAACTTTTGAAAACAAAACATTATTCTCCCAAGTAAGCTTTGATTTTTTGTTCTTGCATGTAGTATTTTTGCTGGATACATGTGTGTTTTCATGAACATAAATACATATATATTTATTATCAATTTTTTATTCTCTACCATATTAATTATGATTTCTTTTTAACTTTTTTCCTTCACTACTTTCAGGAAAAATTTAGGCTTAAGAAGCAAAAGAAATATGCAGTCAAAGTACTCTCAAGGCACCCTTCTACTCGAAGGTAACATTTTGGCATGTTCATTTCTTTCTTTTTACCATACTAAAACTTTTATGTTGAGAGGTTTATTTTCTCATTATTCATTCTTGTGGTTTTCCATATTAAACTTCCTGATAAATATGTTCATACATTTATCTGGATTAAAAATTTTGATATGCCATATTTTATTTTTACTATTTGTTTGTGGTTCGTGATTAAGTAGTTCATTCATTATGATTATTTGGCTGTTAGTAGACTAATAATACTTGGCTTTAACATTTTTTCTGTATGAACTCATATATACATGTCT
Source organism: Viscum album (assembly GCA_963277665.1). Lineage (NCBI taxonomy): Eukaryota > Viridiplantae > Streptophyta > Magnoliopsida > Santalales > Viscaceae > Viscum > Viscum album. The sequence continues at coordinate 164,741,587 of OY728125.1, read as the reverse complement.
TTGCTTTTGTGTTTTATCTTATTAATTTTTTTGGTTCCGATTGATTATTGTATAAGAACTGTCACTTAAGTAGTCCTGTTGATGCTAAATTGGTTGAGCCTTCTTATCCCCCCCAAAAATATATGATATCTATTTTTTATTTATAGCCTGCAGAAAAAATATAGTCTTAGGAAGAAAAAATATGCACCCTAATTACTCTTTAGTCGCCCTTCTTCTCAAAGGTAACATGTTAGCATGTTCATTTCTTTCTTTTTACCATACTACACCATGTATGTTAAGAGGTGTCTTTTCTCATTATTCATTCATGTGGATGTCCATATTGAACTTCCTGATAAATATGTTCATACATTAATCTGGATTAAAAATTTTGATATTCCATACTGCATTTTTACTATTTTTTTGCAGTTCACGATTAAGCACTTCATTCATTCTGCTTATTTTTCTTGTAGTAGACCAATAAGCCAGAGGCGTAAAACATTTGTTCTATATGAACTCTTCTATAGATGTTTATTCTTCTATGTTTTATCTTATTTAAAATATGGGTTCCTCTTGTTTATTGCATAAGAAATGTCACTTAAGTAGTCATGGTGATGCTAAATTAGTTGACCCTTCTAACCCACTGAAGAAATACATGATATATTTTTTACTATGGTTCTTTTAATATGACCTCAATGCTTTCTCCCAAGTAAGATTTGATTTGTGGTTCATTCATGTAGTATTTTTGCAGGATACATGTGTGTTTTCATGCACATAAACACACATATATATTTCTTATCATTTTTTTCTACTCTACCATATTACTTCTAATTTATTTTGAACTTTTTTTCTTTATTTCTTGCAGGAAAAATATAGGTTTAAGAAGTAGAAGAAATATTCACCCAAAGTACTCTTAATGTTCCCTTCTACTCAAAAGTAACATGCTGGCATGTTTATTTGTTTATTTGTACCATAATGCAACATGTATGTTGATAGGGGTCTTTGTATCATCAATTTTTCATCATAAAGTAGAGTATTTAGGTAATTATTCCTATTATAATTTATGTATTTTTTCATTTATACATATTTCTAATTGTTGTTCATTGATTTTCTTGTAATTTTTCCTACAATGACAAGCATAAGCTCTTTTAAATTGACTTCAGTGTACCACCAGTTCAAGTGCACCACCAGTTAAAATGGGTGAAGTGTACCACCAATTGAAGGTTAGTTTTTTTATATGCATTTTTATCTTAATAATAAATATTCCATTAAACTTGATTTTTTATATTTAGTTATTCATTTTTACATTAATCTTTTGATTTTACAAATTCAGTTATAAATATATTGTTTCATATTATGTGTGTGTAGTGTGACATATAAGCTATCAAATAAAGTGTTACTTTAAATTTTTGTTGTGTTATAAATGTTCCATCCTATAGATTTCTAAGGATAAAAATTAATAGATAATTTTTAATATTTTTTAATGGAATATAATTTGGTCCTACTATGAATGCTCAAGAAATGTCTCTATGGGATGAAAATGGAATAATGGTAGTTGAATTTTATGTTTGACTACTTCGTCTTGATATAGAATATCATCACAAGTAATAATGACTATTTATTTTAAAAGAAGGTTTAATATATATTACTTTCCATTTATCTTCTCGATGTTGATGACATAACCTGAGATAAACATCTTTTATTGAGAATGTAAGAGTTGAAATTTTAATTTTTTCATAATTTCTAAATGATTAATATTGTTTTATCTATGTATATATTAAATATTAGGATCAGAAGATAACTAAGATCATAAACAAATTTCCTTACTTTATAGTAGAACATCTATAAATTAATGAAATTATTAAGAATATCTAAGTCTAATACTATGTGTACTCACAATTATATACATTTCAACCATTCAAAGCAGTATACACCTAAAATGGATAACGATAAATTGTACATGGGGAATGTTTTGATTAGAATTTTCAATGTGGATATAATTGAAACTATTATTTGTATGAGTCATGAAATCATTGAATTTGTAGGTGTATTTTTTAGAATCACAGTGATTATAGAAAGGATCAATATGAGTGTTCCTTTGGATCTCTTATCAACTCAATATATCAGAAGATATTTCAATGAGATATAAAATAGTTAAAACATTAAAATTATTTATAGATGTTATCATTGGTAAAGATAGGAATACTCAAATGAGAACTAATAATTTTATTTTTAAATTTGAGATGATTTTATGAGATCTATGTCACATTTAAAATTGATTATTTCACTAATAATAATGGATTCCATGTATATTATTATTACTGAAGAAAGGTAAGAGTTGGTTTAGTTTAAGGGAGTACATGTGGAAATTTAAAAATTGTAAAAGATCATCTTGTTATAATTTGATATCCTAAGGGTGATTCAATTTAACAAGAAGACCTAATTTCACTCCACATTTAATCATATTTCAATGAAATACAACTTTATTTAGAATCTTGTAGAGGGTGGGATACTGGAAAAACAGAAAGTGGAAGGTAATAAAATTCTAGTAATTATTATAAATGTCACACAAAAAATATTGATGTTTTTTAATCTTTATTTGGTATTGGATAATATAGAATTCATATGTTATCATAATCCTCCAAAAATAGAATGAATATAACTTATTTAAACAGTTTTGTTTCATAGTTTTTTAGTTTGATATATGTATTTCATATCGACTACACACCTTCTAGTTTACCCAATTTTCATTTCAACAGTTTTATGTACATGCAGCATGAAAATATTATAGTGCATAAGTTCAGATAAATGAATCACTTTTTAGAGCATGTATAAACCAGATCATTATTTTCATACCAGCTACCGATTTTCTTTGGTTTTATAGATTACTAAAAAATAAACATATTTATATATTCTATATCTCAGTTTAGCCCTTGAGAATGCATAAACAGATTCAATCATATAATTTCACTTTTCATCAGCCTTTATTCCCATTGATCCTACATTTTTCTCTACATTTACTTGATGCTTCATATATTTTCTTCTCTATTAGTTGGTATGTTTTAGAATTTCGGATCACTACATTGTTTCTACATTAATTGTGCTCATGTGAAACGGTTTTCCTATTGTATTACATGATTTCTGTACGCCAAATATAATCAATCCCATAAAAAAAACATTGTTAAGGAGTAAAATATGGACTATATTTAGGAACAAATGTTAATGTATTTGTTTTCTAGGGTTTTTATATGACCATGTGTAGTTCTATTATAGGGTATATTTGTGTTTTGAATTATTATTTTTCAGTTTCTCCTTATTTCAGTGCATACGAAGGGGGTGCATACCGGGAAGAGCTACTGAGAGGTCTTAATGGACATTGTATTGACTTCACTCAAGTTGAAGTTCAAGAGGAACTACAATCAACACTCAATATAAATAAGATGTGGTGGTTCCTACTCTGAAGACCACACCCGCTAATGAATTGGGGTTGACCTGATGAAACTATCTGGCTGTGGACAGGTTAACTACAACACCTTTTCAGGGTTTTAAACCCAAAAATTCTTGTCCCTTTTCTTTTATTTTATTTCCTTTAGTTATTTTACTATTTAATAACAATTTTTTGGTGTTTTCTAGGTATTAAAAAATCTAGACAACACCTCAAGCACCTGTTGAAGATCGAATCATACTGTTGTTGGAAGCATAAACAAACATCAAGGTTCATGTTTCTACTTTTTTTCAATGTTTTTTTTATGTTTTACACCTTCCTATTTAAAGTGTATGAAGACATTTCCCATTTAATGTGCAGGTTTCTCTAAAAGACATTTAATGTGCATTCTTCAGGTCACTGTTATGCAAGATGTGATTTAGTACTCTCTGTAATGGACATTTGTGAGACTATTTAGGTAAATATCTCCTTGGTTGGTGCACTCCACTACTATTGTTGTTCCATTTTAAAATACTAATCGAAAAACTCTTATTCACTTGACATTTATAACAAGTGATTCCATACAATTTTTTCTGAAATTATAATTGAAGATGTGTGTTTTTACCATTTATTTAAATGATTTTATTCTAGATAAGGTTCCCATGAAGATGGGAGATGGGTTGCAGTGTCTGGATGGTCAGAAGTGGGCGGTCGCAAGCAGCAACCACCAGTACATAGTATAGAAGCATACTAAAACCTCATCTACTCCAAAAACTAGAGGTTGGTGATGCTTATATCTTTTAGTAACCTAATGATAATAATTATAATAATAATGTAGTCACTACACTCCATTAAATGGAATTAGAACCTTAAAGGCCTTGAAAAATGAGCCCGACATCAATGACTCAATAATCAGGTGTTGTATTCTTTTATAAATTTTCAATTTTTTGATTCTAACATGTCCCATCATGAGCATATATCAAACTAACACATCCATTTTGATTGGCTCCAAAACCGAATCAATCTGCTAACTCTGATACTAATAGATTATTTTTATTCTATTAAGAAGATGTTGTAGTGTTGTTGTGTTACAACTGATATAGCCTTGGGATTATGGAATTAAGTAGAGGATCCATCGTTGGATGCATGTTATTGGAGGTATTGTCCTTCTTTATGTGACCCAGGAAGAAAAAGAAGTAACAAAGGGATTTATTCAATGAAATTAAAATTTATGTTTCTTATTTTCCCATCCTGTTTATTACAATTTATGCATTTTATTCCCAACTAGTAAGTTAATAAGGAAGTTGTGGACTGCTCTACATGTGATTCCTCTAGGTATTCAATTTCTAGTGACATGAATTTGGTAGAGAAGTTGATGATTAAATTTAATGCAAGGTATATAATCATCATGTAAAAGGTAACTTCTTTATTCAAATGTGCCATGCACAACAACATTATTAATTTTCCTGATCCCAATCTATCTATTAATTTTTTATTTTCCATTATGTTTAGCATGCGATATTCTAAAGTCTAGAAAAAGACTAGGTATTCAATCAAATTCAAATGCGAGATAACCAGAGATAGGGGTGAATCACTATGTGAATTTAAGTTTTTTCACTAAATTTGATACCTCAAGAACATGCTACTATAATAGATCTTTACAGATGACATATAGTCACTCCCCTTGCATTGATTCTCCAAAAAACTTCATATACACCTTAACCTCATGTAACTATGCCCAGCTCCCCCTTTGTCTTTTTCACTATGTATTTCATTGTCCAATAATGTTTTTGTACCCAATAATATTTTTTAAATGCAGTTGAAATTGATTTGAAATATCCATCCTCAAAAATTAGAAATGCCTTTACATTAAATTTATCCTTTCTTTTTTGAACTATTTTAATTGTGTTTCCATATTTTATTCACTTCTATTCCAATTTTATGCACCACTACTTTGTAATTAAGATATATTCAATATTACTATTTGTTCTCAACTTTTACAAATAATATTCTCTTATTAAAAAATAAAAATTAATACATATCACCGTGCATACGCATGGGCGAGTATTAGTATATACTAATCCTGGATTTCCTACTACCACCTGTCAAATTCCCACTCTTCCACATAATTTTTCCTTACGTTCCATTTCTCCATATCTCCATGTTTCCCCTCTAACACGTAGTATCTTTCCTTCCTATGCCTCTATATTTCACTCTCTTGGATTTTATTGTGTGTCGCGACCTACACTCCCCTCAAACCCTCACCTCCATCATCTTGGCTTTCACGGTCAATCCGCACTTAGTCGACCTCCGTCTCCGATGTCCTCCTTCTACCGGTTTCTAATATACCATCAACCATTTTCCTTATCCTGCTCGTGATCAATATTGAGCTCTTCATGACCTAGGGTTCATGAAAAATCCCAACACTGGGGTCATCCTCCTCTTGGTTTCCCTAAAGTCCGTCTTCCACCTACTCCTACTACAATTACAGCTGCTCTGAATCCACCAAGTCTGCCTCTGGCTAGTCCAGCTATGACTCTCTTACCCCATCCATCTGCATCTAAGTCTCCCGATTCCACCTGCCTCCCCATATCCCCATTCTCCCTATCTTCAACGTGATTTGTTGATGCACACAAGGGTTTCACTGAAATCCTCTTCATAAACCTAGAAATGCATCATTGGGGTCAGATCCAAGCTCGGGTAGACCTTTGAATGATGGAAGATCATCTTCATCGATTAGGTTTTTTATTGCTTGAATTAGACCTGGTTCAATGAAAATTATTTTTTTAGATCTAGGTTCTTAGGTTTTAGTTTCGACTTCAATTTCGGGTGGTGCTTTGAATGTCATCAGCTCGTCTTCAAACTGTACACTCACATCCAGTTTCCATTTGTGTGTGAAGTCTATTAATTTTTTTCATAATGTGAAATATTATTAATTTATGTTCAATGTTATGTCTATATTGCTTATTCATTTAATGTTATGTCTATATTGGTTATTTGATGCATGTTCTTCCAAATACAATTTTATTAACAACTTGTAAATTGATTCTACATTGCATTATCATTATAATGGTGTCCAATGATCTTACATTTCTTATTCTATTCAGGTTTCTTTATCATCGTCTCTAGTTTTTGAATGCAATGTTCATAATGATTCATGGTAATTTTTCATTCACACAATTATTTAATTCCTATTTATTTTTTCATAAAATGATGAGGTGACTTTTATCACAAATACTATTAATATTTCACACAATGATTTTCACAGGGATAAACATTCCACTATTTTGGTAATGCATCCAAATATGAGAAATTCATTTTATCATTGTCATCAAATTTTTATAAGCATGAACTGTGTTCTAAATTGTTTCTTACATCGTTTATTTCTTTTTCGTTTTGGTGTTTTTTTTTTCATGTAACTTTGTGTTCATGGAAATGTTTTGAGATCATATATGAATGGATATTTGATTGTGTTTGGTGTCATGAATGAATGATGTTCTTTGCATTTGGGTTTCAAGTATGGACTTCCAGAGATCTCTGCTTGCCTGAAGGTATGTTTCACTAACTGTGTAGTTGTTTTCCCACATTCACATACTTGTTCTGTAGGGTGTCTTGGGTGTTTCTTAGGTGGATGTAGAATTCATATAATTTTTAAGTTCCTGTTTGACCTTCAACTACTCAAAGCATCTCCAGAATTCTTTATCAGGTTTCTATTTAGTTTTCTTTATCAACATCTCTTGTTTTTAATGCAATTGTAACAATAATCTATTATCTATACTAAATCTTGGTTTATTCTAGCTTACATGTCACCTCCACAATCATCCAAACCCCTCGATCGCGTTTCTCCATATTTCTTCCCTTTGTTACCTGCCTTTCACCGCACCACTCTCCCTCGATTTTTATTCCCTAGACCCTATGGTTTCAGATCTCCTATTGTCTACAACCTCCATTCTCCATCTTAGCTCCCGCCACAGACACTATGTCTCCATACAACTCCCTTCAGATCCCCATATATGGCACTCCTAGGTTGTCATCTCCTTCTCCTCATGCTCCCCTTCTCCAGAACTCATCACCTCATCCACCTACATCTCCTTCACATTCATTTCCACCGCTCCCTGAATAACTCCCTACTGACACAGTATATTCATTACTATCACACCATCTTCTCCCTGGCATAAAACTAGAATCTCCTAATATCCATGTCTTGTCATATCATCCTCTTATTGGAGTCCCATTACTCTACTGGTTATTGTTTCCTCACTCAGTCTCTCCTTCTCCCCCAGTCTCACCCTCACATTCCCTAGCCAGTGCGACATCATCTAACAGTCTTGTATTTTCCTTCATTATACTAACATTTTTTTGTTTCATTTTCTTCCATCTATTCATCTTGAAGTATTTTGTAGCACATGATGCCTTGATTTCTTTAGGCAGACCACATGTATGACTTGAAATCATAGTCCTATATTCCACTTTTTTAATGTCATTTTCCTATTTCATTTTATGCCAACTCTTCATTCAGGTTTGCCACTTTATATTTCCATCCCTAGCAGGGAGGTTTTAGTTTTTCTATTCAATTTTACTATTCAATTTTTTCCTAATATAAAAAATTTATTATAATCAATCCTTTATCATGTTTAATTTTTAAGTGTAAAATATTCTCTGATGTCTGTATAATTTATTTCAACCTAGATATTTATATTTCTAATATTTGTCTTCAATTCCACATGATTATTCATATTAATAAGAATAATATTTTTTATATGATGTTTATGTAAGGTTATGTTAAAATTTATTGGAAATATAGTCCTTTATATGTGTTCTTCAAATATCCATTTATTTTCTTTACAGTTTTAGGATTCTAGCACTCTTTTTTTTTGAATATGAGATATCAAACACCAACTTGTCATTAATGCTCTTAATTTTTTGTACATATTTATGGTTTGATGCTCTTAATTTTTTGTACATATTTATGGTTATAAACTGGTGATTCCTCTCTGATTTCAGATGGACACCTCCTATACATGGCTTCCTATTAATGATCTTTCTCAGCTGTTGAGATATTATTAGTTTTTGAATTGTTTGACTAAGTATTAGTAAGTATTATTATTCCGGAAAACTCTTTATTCTATTCATGTGGAATCATCATACCTTTCTTCAGAACTTGTCTTATAGTACTAATGAATCCCATACATTTCTTATTTTATATTGTTTTTCTATCACTAAATAGACATTCTTTCATTGTACAAGTGATGAGAATAGTAAGGTCGGTTTTATCTTCATTTCCTATAGTATCATTTCTCTTAATTTAACTGTGTTTCATATGTGTTTTTTAGTGATGAAAATATTAGATCTTGCAAAAACTACTACTATTAATGATACTGTTAATTTTTATTTCATTCTCTTCTTCAATTCATGCAATTCAACTACATATTATTCCCTAAATTACCTTTTCACATTTGGCATGAATTTCTTTTCCAATGAATTCATTTTTCATGTTGTATTTTCTAATTTCTATTATCTACTCACTTAGTTTGAACAATTAATTACTTATCACTTTAGATGTTTCATATTCTATTTGTGGTTTGTGACTTTCCTTTATCTAATTATTTAATGCTCTATCTTGATGTAGTTTTGAAATTATAGGAAGAATACAAACATGAAAGATAAAACTAGTTAAGTGGAATCCTAATTTAGGTTTTACTCCAATTTTTTAATTTTAATATGTGGTAGAAAATTTGTGAATGTTTTGGATACATTGCAAATATCTTCTGGGATTAAATTTGAAAATTGTATTTAAGTTTACTAACTGGAGTACTTTTATGGAAAAAGTTTTTTCTTAGTTCAAGTTCTTAATTCCAATTAGGTAGGGGCATGAGGGTGAAAGACCAAAGGAAATGAAGGAAGGCGCAGATGAGGATGGAGATGATGAGATCTAGGATGAGATTCAAGAGTACATTGATGATGATGATTATAATTAGGTTCTCACTGAATATCAATCAAGTTTTCTCCAAGCCTTAGTATTGGGCCAAACCTTTGATTTGGTTTCTAATTGTTTTGATGCAGAATATTGATTTTGATGATGATGAAGATGATTATAATGTCGAGGATAATGATGGTATGAAAATAATATAGACCTTTATTGTTATAGTCTTTTATTTTATTTGATTAGTGGATCATGTACTTAATTTCAGTAATGAATCATTTTTTACAGTAGTGGAACAAGTTTCCTATTTGAGCATGTGAATCGTGCATTTTTTTGGGTATTGTATCATGTTATTTGTTTGCAAAGTGGATCACGTGTTTTATTAGATCAATGAATCATTTTTAAGAGAAAATAATTAGGTATTTTAGATCAGTGTTACTGTTAAGTAAACAATAGAGAATTCTGTTTTTAATAAATATTTATGTCTCAAAATAAAAATCTGATGATATTTTTTGGAAAATTGAATCATAGAAATTTCAACATCATTATTATTTTCCCCCTTCTCTCTTTTATAGGAGTTCATTCTATTTAATTATATATCTAGATTCATAGTATTGTCTTCATTTTTACAGGAAAATCAAGGATTCTACCAGTCATCAAGATGTGGTGAATATCGAAACCATCCAGGAATGGTCTTTTTAGTCACCCTAATATCTTCACTGTATGTATTTTCTTCCCATATTGTAGTTGTAAAAAAATTAAGTCTCATATTATCTGTATGTATTTTCATCCCATTGGATCATTTTATTTTATTTTATTTTACTTTTTATTTTCTGTTGGAGGATTTGATCAAGTTTTACGATATTTTTCCATTGACATATTTTTAATTTTTGTGGGTTGATTCAGTAACTTACTTGCACCAGGATGGTCATGAAGAAAGACTATCTCAGTACCACAACATGGTATGGAATTGAAATCACTGCAACACTTTCTATGATAAATAGTTTTTCTAGCATTGAAACATATGATATTTTATTTTCTATTGGAAACATGATAAATGATTCATATTCAATTTGTACATTCATTTTTTAATAAGTATAGAAAATATGGTCATTGGAAGATGATTTCTTTTCCATTCAATGTTTATCATTCAATAATCAAGGAAATGTTTCCTCCAATTGCAAAACCATGCTCGACTAGACTTCTCATTGAGTTCTACAAATGCATGAGATCGATAATGAAGATCACCCATCAAACAAAATTTGTGATGGTTTCATTCATATAGTAAGGAAATTTTTGTATTTTTGAATATGTATGCACTTCTGTGTATTTTCATATTCTACATGCACTTATTATTTATATAGATTTGAAGTTGAATATAATGGTGATATTGATTCTCATGCTACACCAAGATTCAATATATCTTCATATATATTTTTTAATTCAATTTCATGTTGTCAGGTCTTCTAATGTGGTTGAGAGCTTTATGCTAAAGCTTCTTGGCATGGGTGAATGTCTCTAATCAGTGAAAACAAATCTAGAAACCCCTACACTTACCCATTACTTGTCTCTATTCAGGTGAGCTTTAAAACCAACAACACGACACTCTTGAGCTACTTCGAAGGCTCAGTTTAGGTTTTCATACATGCTGAATGTTTAACCAATTGATGGAACTAACTGTAAGAAGTTGATAAGTTTTGACTTTTCAATTTATTACGTTTATTGATCTATTTTTATAATGGAAAAAACACCACTGTCAACTGGTATGTATTATAAAAAAAATGCATCTATATTAACTAAATTAAGGGTTTTTTAAAATCTATAGTTACATTTTTTCCCACTACTTATAACTGGTTTTCATTGAAACAAGATGTATGGATTAGTGTTCTTTAGTCTCAATGCCTATGAATCATGTAAGGTAACATAATACCATATAAATGTTGATAAAACTATGTTTCTTCATGTTCTGTAATTGGTTTTTTAAGCATTATGTACAAATTCAACTCTTATGGAAGGAGAACACTAGGATGTGCCGGTGGGTGGAAGAAATGAGATGAGAGTTGAAGGCAGATTATATACAGAACAAAACACATACAAAGTACTATTCATTAAGAAAAATAAAAATTACATCAACAATTTTAATGAAAACTTTTTAGACAATAAGGTACTACTAATTACATATTTCTAATTTCATTTCAAAGCATAAACTGTATAACATTACTATTTTTGTCCTTTTTATATAGGATCATTGTATCAATGGATCCTCATGAGTAAGTACTGGGATTGAACAATATAAGGTACAAATGTTTTAAATTCCTCCAATTTGGATTATTAGCAAGTAAATATCACCTCATTGCTATATTCATTTTATCCTTACATAATAGCATCACCAGAATGGTGGATTTTTTTGACTAATTTCAAACATTGAGACAAGATTTCTTATATCAATCGCAAATATTTCATCTACTCAGGTATATAACTATTTTCTTGACTAAATTTTATTTTCTTGACATCATTATAACTATAGATAAATTCATTTTTTCATGTCATTTCCATTTATTGTATATTTAAACTATACATCAATTTTCATCTTTTGAAATAACTATTTTTAACATTTTCTTTTTTTGATGTATCATTATAATTGTCACCTATATTTCATAATAATTCTTCTAACTACAATATCTATGTAGAAAAACATGTCTTGTGATTTTGATAGTTAGGATGGGGTGAAACATAAACTTCTAATATCTCCAGACACTGTGTCTATAACAAACTAAGCTAGAGAATTGCACACCCGAATAAAGGAAAACTTAGCAAACAATAGTGAAAAAATTGACTGAATTTTTTAGCTGTAATTGCAAGGTAATAATACAGTTTGATCATTTAATTTATTTTCATATTTGATTTCTGCATTATTTTTTACATTAAAAACTGTATTAGACTATGATGTTTACATTAGTGTTAATGGAATATGTTTACCCTATTTTCTGAATGAGCCTCAGGCATGGATACTGCATAACATATGTTCCATGTTTATATGTTTTCTCTAATCCATATAATGTTTAAAACATCCATTTCATGTGGTTACTTCACATATCAGTTGAACATGTTTCTGTTCCAATAGAACTTTATTTTCTCATATCTATGACATCTCTAGAACACAGATACTTGTTTAACTAGTTATTTACAACATTTTATTTGTACATTCAACATAACAACTTCAATATTTTTGTAATTTCATTTGGATTAATAACTTTTTAAAGGATGTATATAGATATTCGCTGCCTGCAAAACTACCCATGCATATGAATTGATTTTATATATTAGTGAAAAAATACACATATTGTTGTAACCTACATCACCTATTAACATAAGCTTACCAAATCCATTTTTCGGATCACACTTTGTGGACTATACTAGGTTTATTTTTACATTCATATTTTGGATTCTGCATTTTTAGTAGGCATTGATACACATTCTCATTTTTAAACATTTTTTCCTATGTAGAAAAGTTTGTTAGAAGTTTTTGAAGATGAATATTTGTACAATGTGACATGATAATTTGGTTAGAATCTACAACTTCAAGTCACTATTGATGAGTGATACAATTATACAAATATAAATATGAATATTTATGCTGTATAATTTGACATACTTTTTGTCAATATGTTTTCCATATTCTATTTTTATATATTTCCTTAATGATTATTAAAATCACTGTCATCTATTATTGTTATAATTTTTTATATTTCACAATAAAAACCATGTTTTTGTCAATGTGACTTGAAATATAGAGTTGTGGTATTTATTTTCAATAAATTTTATGTCTGTTAATTTAATTTTACTTAATAGTTTCTTTTACTTCAATTTTAGTTGACTTTACTTGTATTAAATATTATTTGGTCATTATTTTGATGATTATCTATTCTCAATATTTTGTGTTAGTTATATATATTCAATTATTAATATAAGATATTATGTTTTTCAATATAATAATTTATTCTAAAGGTTTTTTTACATTTGTATGGCCTCAGCTACAACATTATTTATCATAATTAACAGATTTTCAAGTGTCCATTTTAATGTTCTTTTCATTCATTTATTTCAATTCCCTATGATGAAAATTATTTTTCATTCCTTATAATTTCTCATAAATGTTTTCAAATGTGTTTATCCAAAATGTTATCAACTATCTTAATGATGTCTATATTTTGTCTAATTGTATTCCATTAATAAGTATCACTATTTTTTGATTTTAATATATTGAATATTCATGTTCATTATTTATTTTAAAATATATTATTGTCTTCTTGAAAATAAGAACATATTCATATCGTTGTGCGAATGCACGGGAGAGTACTGGATATTTAAAACTTGAGTTAGTTTTTCTAGGATTTCCATGAGGTTCTCAGCTCTAGCTCTCATTATGTTTGGCATTTCATTAGGGCAGTCGTCACATTTCTCATTGTACACATCATTAATATGATTCCTCCTATATCCTGCCATTTTCTAAAATAAAGTATAGTTATGGGTGGGAATACATTAATTAATAAATGTATAAAAGGTAAACCATAAACATAAAATAATTAACCCTTATATGATGTACATAATCTTACTAATGATTCTATAAGTTCCAATTTATGTTATCCATGGTCAATTTCCTATTAGGTTCTCTAACCTAATTATGTTTCTTAAAAATGTATGTTTAAATCCTTTATAATAGTTTGTAAAGAGGTCATGAATTATCCAAATCATATCTATTGGGAGTGTCAAACCATGTGTGCAGCTAGACAACTTTTTTTTACACCATGTGATGATCAAGTTAATACCCAATCCACTCTTTTTGGGGTTATTACCCAAAGGTGCATCTATTACAGATCCTATATCAATTTTTAGTATCTAGGTAGGAATGTAATTGCCAGGAAAACAACCTACTCAATACTTTTCTAAAATTTTAGGATGTTATCCTATAAATGGGACTGTGCTTAGGGTTTTTACTAATTTTATCTCATCATAATACCCAAAAAATAAACATACCTTTCTCTGATACCAACTATAGTGACCCAATCCACAAATACACTTTATTTCATGATTTTTAGCATATCATTCCAACAAATACATATCGATGATCTAGGGGTCTGGTGTCATTGGAGGGATATATAATTCAAATCCCACCTATAAAATAATGAAAATAATACATATGTGTTCCAAATAAAGATAATAAACCATACACAAATCATAAGAATGATCAAACCTATAAGAAGGAATTAGGTTTCATAATTATCATTTAAGGCATAACCAAAGGATAAATTATAAGGATTCTCAAGATAAGAGGGAATAAAATCATTTGTAACTATTATATTTGAAAAAGTGATATAGGTATTCAATATGGAGTTCCAATGTAGATAATTCATGAAAAGTATCTAGGAGAAGAAAGAATAAAAATGAACCACTTTGGTGAAACTTTATGAAATAACTAAAAGGAATTATTGACAGAAGGAAAGAGAATATTATTTTCCATAAAACCAAAATTAAACCAAGATGGTTCTATATAAAATAAAAAGGGGTTTTAGAAGTTATTCAAGGTTTAAAAATATTTTATGTGGGTGATTCTTTCCAAAATACAAGAAATAGAAAAGTTACCTTAAATCGGGTTTACTTAAAAGCGGTAATTTAAAAGGAAACTAAAAACATTAATAACCACATAAATTCAAAGGATATTTAACTAGGTATATATATAAGGGACATATATACAAAAAACCAAATAATTTAATGAGAATAATATTTCTTAAAATTGAGAAAAATAAAGATAATATGTAACCGATAAATAACGAGGGTGGTATAGAAGATCCCTTACCTCATGTATGAATATAAATTTCACTTGAACTTAACTTCCTAAATATTTAAATTAAGTTCATTAAATATATACCTTAGAACCTTATTCATTATTATTTATTTTTATAAAGTCCATTTATTTTCTTTATTTATTTATTTTTAATATAGTTTCTGCTTACGTCAGTTACTCAGGGTTGTTCGATTAATTTCTTCATAACACTTTTGGTTTGTTGACCTTGGTAAAAGGTATTGTTAAAAAACTTCATGATACCATAAATTTTTGAGGTTTATATACTTTATTATTACATTATAACAATAATTATATAGTTTTAACGGTTATCCCAAAAATATATCCAAATTAAGAAAGGTTCTATTATAAGTTATTTTAAGGCGGTTAAAGTTATTATATCCATTTATTATTTTTATTACTTATATATTGTTATATATTATCATTAAAAAATATTAATATTTTCATAAATATAATTTTTATGCAATAGATTCATTTTTAAAATCATTCATGTTAGGTAGTTATGGAAAACGATATATGTCATCCCGTGGAGGCGGTAGTCTTCCCATACATGGATGATGATCTCATTTTTCATAGAACGAGAAGGGATATAAGAATAACATAATTATTATTTAATAATAATAATGTTATAATTATTATATTTTTTCAATAAATAACTCTTTGGGACCCGCTATGTAAATACTTTAGATAAAAAATCACAGTTCGTGGAGGCTATAGTTTTCCCAAACACATGACGATGTTTTAATTTTTCTCAATGATTTTGGAGGAAAGTGTAAAATAGATATTCCATTAGTATAATAACACCTAATCATAGTAAAAAATATTTTGTTGTCATATCTTCATAGATATATGAGATTTTAGGCGTGTAAACAAAGAAAATAGATAGATAATTTGGCTTGAGAGTATTACCTCTCCCGTAGAGGTTCTCCCTTAGATATCTTCTTAAGGCTCATTATCATGGTATTTTAGTGATACCAAGGCTTCAAGGGAATGGTGAGGTTGTTAAGGAGAGATTAGGTTAGAGTTTTGATTAAGCCAATTCTTTGTAATGGTTGGAGAAATGGGGAAGAGGTGAGATTCTTTTATAAGTAAAGATTGAAATTTTTATAAAGTCTCTTTACTTTTCAATAATGTCTCTCTGTTATTCAAGTAAAAATATACCAAAATGGACAATAATTGTGTGGTGAATTATATAATGTCAATAATACCACCGCCATAAAATATCAAACATGTTTACACATTTTTCAACTATTTTCATTATGTTAAACCACTTCTACCCTAATTTACCATTACCATGATAACACCACTTTTACCCTTGGTGACTAATTTAAATGGGTAAACTTAAAATTGATATTATTTAATAATTTCAAAATGTTGATTTAAAATATGTAAATCATTTTATAAAATAAAATTTCCATGAGTAATAGAAATTAATTTTAGTATTAGCACATGTAACACATAAAAACAGTTTCATAGAAAAAATTCATTTTAAGTTTAAAATTTATGTGTGGGATAAGATTACCAATGTTTATGATTCTAAAGACATAATTTGGTTTATTATAAAACAAATAAATTTTATGTGGCTTTAAAATCTTTTCAAAATAGAATTTTACAAAATATTTTTAAATTAAATGAAAAGACCCAAAATAGGTTTTTTATTAGATTTAAAATATAACTTTTTTATAAGGATAAAAATAGGTTTTATAAATTTAAAATAGTATCATTAAAATGGATAAAAAAATTTCTTAAATATTTATTTGATTAATTGAATGGTTTTATAAAATTATATCCCTCCCTTATATACTCATAATGTAATTAAAAACATCATTTTGCAAAAAACTATATTTTTTCACTATTCTTATTAAAATCAATTATTTTAGAAAAAAAGGTAATCCTAGACTCATTTTCACATGATTAATCCAAAAATTAAATTAATTTTAATGTATTAAAATTAAATAAGTGATAAAAATTAGTTCTAGATATAAATGAAAAAAATCAATAAAAATATTTTTTTAAATGCATCTTAAAGCATGAAATATAAATATAAACATATTATGTTCCCAATTAACGATAAGGTGATGTTAGTTATTATCACCTTGTTTACCTTATATGACACACATATATATTCATAATGGAAATTTCTATATATAATTTTTTGGTTGTTACATGGTTAGAGAAATCACGCCCTAACCTTGTAGGAGCCACTATCTCCACAAAACAAAACCAACGAAGTTTTTGGAGATCCTTTCATGGTTACAAAAATCAAGCTCAAAAACATAAAAAACACCACAATCCCCCAAACATCCCTCCTCTATGGATATCCACATAGATTCGCTTATTGTGTGCCAACCATGCATTATGGCCTTTTCCCAAAAAATCAAGGCTCTCAACATCTAACTCTTAGAAACTCACTGAATGAATAAACAAACAAATAAAACTCAAAACAAAACATACCATTGACCCAATGGGTGTATCAATTATCCCCACAATGTTACATTTTTTCCCATAATTTCATCAAGTTTCTTCAGAATAAAATAGGTAAGACTGCTACTCAATCACTAAAAAATCCTATTCTCAAGTATCATGGATATCGACACCATGATGCCACAACACACAGACCTCGGGTATCAACTTACCACAAAGAAATTTGTTATGATAATCCAAAATATGAGTAGGATTATCCACGATAGTGGTGTCAGGATCTAACTCTAAATCTCCCACTTTATCACATGGGATGGGTCTGGATGATACTTCTTAAACTAGGATATCTAGAAAACATTGTGGATCAAGACCATCCATGGTGGAAAGTACAATCAATATAACATATTCCAAATATTCTCCATAACCTTAAATGATAAAACATAACACTGCACCAACTTCCCTTTCATTCCCAAGAGATGATATCCCTGTTGAATGGATATCTATAGGAACACCTAATCACGAACCTCAAACTCTAGTGGGAGTCGATGAAGATAGACATATGATTTTTAGAGACTATATATCATCTCGAACCCCTTTTGGATCAACTATAATTTATATATATTATCTTATATAAGACTCAGTATCAATAAGGAATACTCATCCAGCTCATCCCAACATGATGAGGACTGCCATGACCACCCATACAATACCTCAAAAGGGGTAATCTTGAATGAGGCATAAATTTTCTTATATGAAAATTTACCCAATTAAAAATACCTTACCCAAAAACCCCTAAAGTCAACCATATATTTGTGAATCACATACTCCAAAATCTTGATGACTAAATCAGTCTGGTCATCCATGTGTGAGTGATAAGATGTGAACAAATTCAAATGGGTTCATGTGGCCTCTTGGAGACTCTTCCAAAACCGAGAAGTAAAAAAATTGTGTCAAACTATAACTGTAGGAAGACTATAAATCCTAAGGATCACTTAGATATAAAGGTTCCTAAGATCAAATACCTCTATCAACTACCTAATGTGAAGAAAGTGGGCTAACATAGTCAATTGATCTATAATCACCCAAATATAATTTTTCCCACTAGGAGTATGAGGTAGACCAATCAAAAAATACATAGAGATCTCATCTAACTTCCACTCCGAGATGAAAAGAGGCTGAAGTAACATGGTTGGCCTCTGATGCCCCACGTTGATCCTTTAGCAGGTAAAACATCAGGATAATAAAACCTCAACTAACTATTTTATTCTGGTACATCATAACTACTCCATAGAGTATAAAACATCATGGTATCTCCCAAGTGAATAACCCAACTAGAATAATTACCCTTGTGCATTATCTACCACCTTAAGGTGAAAGGAACAATTAGTCTCTTCCTAAAAAGGTGGTATCATTGGGATGCTGAAGTCAATTGCTCAAGGTCTCTACACTATTTATAAATATTCTAATATACTGGCATTTTGGGTTGGATGCCTACTCACCCCGAACTCAGTCAACAAGAGAGGGTGTGACCTCAACACTGGTAAAAAATACGTACTATAACAGCCCGGTCTTAACATACGTATAAATTACATTACTTTTTTGGAATACTTAAAACATTAAACAAACAGACGCCCAAAAACCATATTAGTCTAGTGCCTTTGGAAACATGGAAACATAAACACTGGCACATAAGCGAGCTACATTATCTCCCACTAGGTTCTTTATGAATAGAATCCTTATTAGACACATCATTATTAATAAATATCTTCATATCCTAAGGAAGAAAACATAAAAATGGGTGATCTCAGATGCTCATTAAGGGTAAACAAAGGAGACATGTAATCATAAACATGAGCATACAGGTATGAAAATGTGATCATAACATTAAAAGATCATACCCTGCATATCAAAGGTCATAAACATGAATAATGGCATAAAGCTTGGAAGTTTATATAACAAGAATCATAAAGAAATAAAGAAAATAATACATGAAATCATATCATAGGGTTAAGACATGTAATTTTGGAATACATAGACATGCGATATCATTCCCTATAAGTCAAGACTCATTGCTAAAAGTTATCAAGGCACTTAATGGGAACTACATCTATTGGGCAGGACACACCACCATCCCCAGTCATAGTCATTTCATTATAAGGGGTTAGGTTTCCCCATATTCCCATAGTGGATTGGGTTTCCACATCTTCCAACTTCATAGTGAAAACACTAACTAGGAGGGACACAACACCATCCCCAGTCGTAGTCCTTTCCTTGTAAGGGATCGGGTTTTCCTATCTTCCTATAGTAGATCAAGCATGTCAACTTGATTCACATCATTATCTCATGAGATATAAATCTTTACCCAATGCATTTTAGGGATATATAGGTCCCACCCATCTCACAATAAAATCCTTCATACATATTCCATAAGATAATAAAAAATCCATCACATCATGACCCATAAAAAGAGATGGGTTTTATAAACATCCCATTATAATCCCATGAAATAAAATGGGTGTCATAAACATGTAATTATATATTAACCTATGAAATAAGATAGGTTTCATAATAATTTCATCAAAGCCTAACCCATGAAAATAAGTGGGTTTTACGATTATAAAACCTGTGGAAGAGGAACGAGTTTCGTAAACATCATGCTATCAAAACATAAACCATTCAGAGAAAGAATATGAATGGAAACTTTGAATCATTTCCTAGATGGGTATGAGTAACATCAAAAGATTTCATCTTAGATGGAAAATAATTTTGAAATATCTTTTAAAAACACTTTTTGAGGAAAATATCCTTTATTCTTTCAGAAAGTATCTTTAAAACATAAAACATTTTGAAAAAAAAATCTTTAAAATAAAATTGAAAACTTATAAATAAATCTTTGAAAACATTTTGAAAACCCTTTTATTTGAAAAAATATAAATAGATCTTGAAAACGTTTTGAAAACCATTTCCCTTGAAATTTTTTGAAAGGGGCTTGAAATTTTTTTGAAAACCATTTCTTTGAAAATACTTTGAAAACTTATTAAGAATGCTTGAAATTTTTTAAAATGATTTTTTAAACATAAAACATTTTTGAAAACCATTTTTAGTGAAAACCACTTTAAAGACAATGAATGTCCCAAATATTAAGAAAAACATTTTTTCCTTAAAAATAAACATGTAAACTTATAATGAAATCTTCAAGGAAATGACGGTCATTATGGTAGGTATGTTCTTACATGCCGAACATTCTATTTTACCATTAAAGTTTAGAAAAGTGTCTTAATCAGAAAATAATAAGAATATTCCTTCTAAAACCATTTTGTAAAATTTAAAACATGGTTAAAAATTTCATTTACCATCATATGATAACATTAAAACATTTTTTAAAACATTTTTAGAAATAATATTTTTGAAAGAACACGGATTTCTAACCAAAAGGAAAGTTATAGCCACATTTTCATATAAAAAAATTCATAATTATCTTAAGAACTAAAGAGTGGAAAATGGTACCCTTACATGGATATAACATGTATATACAAAGGGTAAGAAAATTCATGACATTTTTTGAGATATTGATCATATGATTTCATCAATGGAAGCATAATCATAAGAAATCTCGATAAACAATGAGATTGTTTCAATAAATATCTTATCACTTGGTAACTTTGAATCAAAATCCTCATGTAAGAAAATAAAATTTCATGAAGCTTAAAATATCATGAAAGGAAGTATATTCATGATATATCATGTCAAATACACCTTGAAAAAAAATAATTTAGGTGTATAACAAAACATGTTTCTCAAAGAAAGAAAATTCAGACAAAACTATCTTGCCGATTTGGTAACATTTGAAACATAAAACCCGTGAAATAAATATCATAGAATAAATATGTAAATACCCATAAATTTAATAATAGTATTCATATAATACATCCATGGGTAGTATACACACCACACAAATTAAATGAGTGGTGATTAAGGCATGTATCTCATGAAAATAAAAAGTGAGATGAAATCCCCTTACCTCGTGTCTTGACTCTCGTCGTACTCATTCAAACCTCTTGTATACTAAATATAATTTTATTATAAATATATCATAGAAACATATTATTATATCTAATACCATATACAGTTTTATTATGACTTTATATTACCCACTTATTAACATTTCTATGTTAAGGTTTTATTTCAAGTAATATTCTCTTTGTTTTTCACATGTGTCTTAATTTGTTATATCTTTGTTCCTTATACTTATATCATGATTTATAGATTGTAAACCAAGATATAAATATCATTTATATTAATTATTTTTATATTATAATAATCTATAGAATATATAAGTATGATAATGGAATACATCATTCATGGAGACGGTGGACCGTATTCATTCAAACCTCTTGTATAAAAAGTGAGATGAAATCATCTTACCATGTGTCTTGACTCTCATCGTATTCATTCAAACCTATTGTATAATAAATGTAAGTTTATTATAAATCTATCACAGAAACATATTCTTATATCTAATACCATATGCAGTTTGATTGTGACTTTATATTACCTGCTTATTAACATTTCTATGTTAAAGTTTTATTTCAGGTAATATTCGCTTTATTTTTCGCATGTGTCTTAATTTGTTATATCTTTAGTCCTTAAACTTATATCATGATTTACAGAATGTAAACCATGATATAAATATAATTTATATTAATTATATGTGTATTATAATAATCTATAGAATATAAAAGTATGATAAAGGAATACATCGTTCCTGAAGATGGTGGGTCGTACGCATGCATGAACGTTGTTTTCATTTTATTATTGTATTGAAAGAAAGAAAGAAAATGACATAAATGTATATATGTATATAATAACATTAAATTAGAATTATTATTTCATGTATATCATATAATTTCACTAAACACAACCTTAATACATTGCATCTAGTGTGTGAATGAATCACATCGCTTTGAGGGGGTGATAGTCCACACTTCCTCAAATGAAATTATCATATTTACACAAGATGGAAAGTATAAAGGAATGTTCTAAATAAAAATTACATAAGAATAAATAAATTATAAATATCATATATATCATATATAAATATAGCATCCATCATAATGTCCACCATGAGAGGTGGTAAAGGAATAATGAACAATCATCGTGTCGTGATGCGGTAGTTCGTCGTACACGTAAATAGTGTATTCGTTGCCCATTATATAGAAGTGTGTGTAAGTGTAGGTCGAACCCTTAGCATAACAGCATAATAGTATATTTATTATACTGGTGTTTTTATAAAAATCATGGAATAACAAGATTTTATGGAGTGGATAATGGAAAATAAAAGAAAGGAGCTTGAGGAGGGATGTTACCTCTTCTTTGGGTAACTCCTTTTGGTTTTCACCAAACGGATTCCTTGGATTACTTTCATCAAAAAGGGAGGATTCAAGGAGGAAGGTATGGATGTTGTAAAGTGTATTGGGTAGATATTTTCCAAACCTAATAGGTTTGAGAGGTGTGAAGAAGAGAGAGAGGTGGTGGCCTTTTATAGGGAAGGGAGGGGACACACTTGGCATTTTTTAAAACAAGTTAGGTGTAACCACGTTTTTACCTAACAAAAGTCATCCAAAACAAACCAAACTCAATAATTGAATGTTTATGGACTAAATATGGCCATAAAATGGATTTTTGGCAAGTTTATAGGTCATTTAGGCCCTTAATTTTAAGGTTTGGTCCCTTGTTAAGCTAAATTTTTCCTTAATTGATGTAATTGATTTTAATTACTTTCACTAATATTTTTGAGAAAAAACTAATTTGACCTTATTAGACATTATAAATTATTCTAATTACAAATATGGAATCAAATTTTCCAAATTTCAATCACATAATTGGCATAAATTAATTTAAATTTAATCCTGCAGATGGGACAACAAAGCGGGTTTTTAAAGTAAAAACCTCTAAAAGTTTGTTATGTCTTTATAGTCAATTTCAAAGTGAAATTGAGTCCAATGACCTAAATTGGATTAATTGATAAAAATATTATCTAATTAAACTTTAAAGCCAATTTAAAATATAATTTAACCTAATAAATAAATTACATGAAAAAAAATTGAATTAAATTTCAATATTTTTCACTATTCATTAAAAAATGAAACTTCATGGAAAAATACCAAAAATTTTCCCTAACCTAATTTTTATATTTCTATTTCAAAGATGAATTTTATTTATAAATATATAATCCATAAAATTTCAAAAAAATTGGATTTAAAATAGGTTCGCCATTAAAAGACGGTAAAAATGCCTTAATAACAATATAATATTTTATACATAAAATTGGGTTTGCTTTTATCTTAAGCCTATAAAATCTATTGGATGAATATAAAAAATATTTTATTTAATATAATATATATATATATATATATCACATTAATATCACTCACTAATTATAATTAATTTAATTTATTAGGGTAAAACGGCTTTGTGGACATAAAAATAATAATATTTTCTTTTATATTCAAACAGTTTTCATATTCATTTCTTATTCATTTTTAATCAATGAATTCGTCTTATATTTGTGTAAACCATAGATTTTTATAAGTTAGTTAACCCTTTTCATAACTACTAATTTAATGGCTAGGTTATATTAAATAATATTTTAATAATATATCATTATCATTATCCAGTCTTACGTGTTACACAAGTCGTTAAGGAAAGTCATTGTTGTGTGTAATGTAAGAAATCCTCGATGTTTCATGTAGAGGAAAATAAAATTTATGTTGTGTGTAGTGCATGATTAACTTGGTTTTTCATATAACACAAGACAAACATTGTGATTTAATAAAAAATAAACTATTTTTAGTGTTGCGTGAAATGAAAAATATCAAAAAGATTAAATTAATTTTAAAAAATAATTCATAAAATCTCAGGGTGTTACACCTGATCTCTATCATCCAGCATCTCCAGGATCATATTAGAAAACAAACCCATTATAATCTACTCATCCACTGATTCTTTAACTACCTGGATCGATGATAAGAACTTTCTTGGGTGCTCTATTTTTTTTGTTTTTTTACTAAGTGCGGCATAATGGCTGACCAAGGCCATCTATCTTGAGGGGGAAGGGAATTAAACTATACCTTTAGTAATTTAAAATAAAACAAAGGAAAAATGAATGAAAGGGAGAATATAATTTTGGGGATTTTAGAATGTCAGTGAATCAAGATTAGAGGCGAATGGAATAAAAAATTTGGTGATGATGTGAAAAAAAATCTGTAGGTGAAGAACCATTCTTTTTGTTTTAGAAAATTTATTTTATAAAAGATCAACCAATATAAAACACTACTTAAATTAATTATTTATCATTATCTAAATTATGATAATCCATTAAATTATGATGTCCTAATTTTTTCAACCCTTGAACCCTTTGTAAATAATCATGACCATAAAAATTAAAGCATTCGAAACCTTGGTTAACTATAGAACATCAAATCACAAAACCCTACTTTGATAATCATTCCAAAGACAACATTATGGTATTAATTCAATTAGTAAAATATTTAAACTTTATGAATGTGAATTAATTTATTCTTGGGATTAGATTTTAACCCTACAATTCTATCCTGATTCATCAGATTTAACCATTTATGTTTACTCGTAAGATTCACACAAACTTGACCTCATGTGTTACTTGTTCATCAGTTGATTTCCTTAATCATTTTCTTAATAATCATTTGATTGATCATATATATATATGAATTAAATTAGGTTCATTGATTCAAAATAATTAATTGAAGATGATGTGATTAGATTGATTATAAAGAAATTATGCTTCTATGGTTGGACGATTCATCGAAGAGATGTTCGTCATAATCATGGGATCAGATGGGAAAGACCTGATCTCGTATCAACTCTTATAGTACAACCCAAATAAGTAAAATAAAATAAGGATAAATATGAATAAAAAAATAATATAAAAGATAAAAGAGAATTTTATTTAAAGCACAAAAGTTTTAGAACATGGAAGAGGAGGAAGAGAACATTATTAGGAAGATCCTTACATGAGTACTTCCATCCTTAAATGCACAAGAGCCTCAGCCCAGTTGGTGAGGACTCGCTAGGTGCATCCAAGAGACCCAGGATCAAATCCTGGTGGAGGCATATTTCCAGGGGGGGTACTGTAGCAGTACTGTAGCAGGCACTGTAGCAGTACTGTAGCAGGAACTGTTTGGTACTGTAGCAGCCGGAACTATTCATCCATCTGGGCCTTCGGGCCACTGGTTTGGTTCTCGGGTCCTGCAAGGCTTTCGGCCCACCCAAGGCCTTCGGGCCACCTTAAGGCCTTAGGGCCACCCCAAGGCCTTCAGGCCACATGAATGCAGGCCCAGACACACTACAAAAAAGGAGCAGCCCCAGAAGAGGATTCAGAGCAGGTACACTCACCAGAGCAGAGCCAAATGGATTGTCAGAATGAGAGGGTATGGCTATGCCATCAGTACCAGCCTGTACTTGCATGGGAAGCCTAGCCAGACGGTCATGCAAAGGTGGAGAGCTACTATCAAGATACAGATGCTGGGGAGGGGCAGTTCCTTATAGATAGTCTGGTTGAATTCCCTAAAGACCTTCAGGTCATGTAATCTCTTAAGCCTACGGGTCATGTAATCTCTGAGCCTACGGGCCTTGTAAGGGTTCCCTCTCATCCCTTGAAAGGGGGGTTATCAAAAATCAATAAAAATGAAGGCCTTCGGGCCATTCAGGCAGGCATCCTTAAATGGTGAAGAAAAATTGAATGGAGACAATTTTATAATGCTCCAAATATCATATTACACAAAACACCCCCTACAAATGAAAATAATACATGTTTATAGAGTGAATGGGGGATAGGGTCAATGATTACAAATTGAAATGTTGGAAAATAAAATCAAAAAATAATCTCGAATATTATTCTTTTTCTTTGACCATTAAAATGATTGATCCATAGGTTTCTCTGGTTGAATGATTTTTTCAAAATTGATTTCTTTAATTTATATAAAACATTGAACCCAATCTGATCATAGAAGAAGAAGTTATAGATAAAATGGTGAGGTAAGATCCAATATGTCCAATCCAAACCAAATCTGACTTTATGGCCCCTTAATTTCAATGTTATTTTCAAATTCTTTCTCGAATTAAATTTTTTGATAAAATCGTCAATTAAAATCCAATGTGGGAGAATTAAATTATTTATTATAAATAAAATAGTCAATACAATCAAGGTTTTTTAACTCCTCCTCACTTACCATTTTTCAACCTAGGGAAAAAATATATAATATCCATATAAAATTCACAATAAAATCACTAATATACTTTATTTATTTGAAAAAGAGAGAGGAGACAAGATCATGGTGGCTTAAAGTGATTCAATCCTAGAGCATCGCCCCTAACAATATCCAAACAACCGATAGGGAGGGAGCCAAAGCTAGAAAAAATACTCGCACTATATGTATTAAGCCTTGAATATAAGTAGTCCACCACTTGATTCCATTATCACCAGGTGTGATGTAAGGTAGTGTGGTCTTTGATAAGGGATTTACACCTATAGATATGGTAAATAATAGACTAAGGGACAATGATCTGACCTTGAAGAAAGTGTAGGATAACTATCAAATTAGTCTCTATAGAGGCCATATCAATATTGTTATCACAACACGATTCCAGACCATTGTGCATGGCACTAGCCTACGCTATAAGAGAATCACCGTGCCCATATGTTTCACTGAAGGAGAAGATCATAGAACCACATGAGTTACGTACAATACCACTGCCCCACATAATACCGAATCTATAAGACCCATCAACATTGATGTTTAAACCATTTGAGGGGAGAGACTATCGAATCCAGTGCCCATGTAGAGACTCATGCTACCTTGTGGAAGATGGCTTGTAAGGCTTCAAAATATTCTGTAGATATGGGTCCATTTCCCAGCCTTTAAGGAAGGTCACCTGATCAGCCACCAGGAATCTATCTCTAAAAACTAGGAGATGGTTTGAACTACCAACTCCTTTATGTCGGGCTTTGTACCTAGCTTCCCAAATGCACCAACAACCAAAAACCATGAGAATTTCTCTTTCTTTATTTTCTGTGTTATTTCCCGTACCCCCGTTAAACCAGAAATGAAGAAAATGCCCACTATTGTGATTGTGGGATGCAGCCCTTGTGAATGCTCTGAATGTACTCTAGATAAAAACTTCCCAAGCACCTTCAAAGAATGATTATAGGATACTTATGGGGGTCAGAACTGAATAAACAGAAAAAAAAAGGTTCTAGGGTTGGAAAAGAAACTTTTACATTATTAATGTCCAACTTACGACATAAAATTTTCAGGAAACAAGTTGTTAACGCATGACATGAAGAGAAAAATCACTCGGGAGAAGAAGCATGTGCGTCACATTGTGAAACATATGTTTCACACCATGATGCACCTTGAAGATTTCAAGAATTGATTTTATGTCACAAAATCACTTGCAAGAAGCTGGTCCATGGAATCTTATGACGTAAAAGGTTAATTTTGGGGGATGGGTTTTTTTTTTTTTTTTAATGGGTCTAGGTTTAGATTATTTAGGTAAAAGGGGTTGTTGAGCGCCACTTCAAGTGGCGCTCAACAACTCGGGTGGCTAGCGCCACTTCAAGTGGCGCTTTGCCACCCTTTTTTTTTTTTTTTTTGTTTTAGTTTTTTTACACCTCATCTCTTTTTAATAAATAATTTCAAAATAAATAAATAAAATTTTAAAAATAATCTTATAAATATGTATTTAAAAATGCTAAATTAATTATTATTATATTTATAATTATATAATTATGACATTATATTTATGTATATATATAATTATATGTGTGTGTATAAATATAATTATGTATATATATAATTAAAAATAAATATTTATATATATAAATCTATTTATATATATTTTTTAAATAAAAAATATATTTGTAATTATATAATTATAAACTAATCTTTAAATATAAATATTTATAATTATATGAATATGAATATATTTAAAATATATAATTATGAAAATATTGTTACATATATATTTAAAATTTATTTATAAATATATTTAATATTCATATATAAATATATATGTGTGTGTGTGTGTGTGTGTGTGTGTATGTGTGTGTGTAGAATTATATTTATAATTATATTTAGAATTATATTGTAATTATAGTTATACTTGTATATGTATAATTATATATTTATACATGTATATATTTACATAGTTATAAGTAACTATTTATAAAAAAAATTGAAATATTGTTAAACATATAGTCTTTCAAAACCACCTAGTTGTAACTTAAAAATGTTTCAACTATGTGACTTTAAACGCCTATAAAACATAATCTATATGACCAATATGAATGAAACTTAAAACATGCATTAAAAATATACTAAATAGATAAAAATAAAAAAATTACGTAAAAAATGTCGATAGAAAATATTTTATAGGCTTTCAAAACCACCTAGTTGTAACTTAAAAATGTTTCAACTATGTGACTTTAAACGCCTATAAAACATAATCTATATGACCAATATGAATGAAACTTGAAACTTGGATTAAACATATACTGAATAGATGAAAATAAAAAAATTACGTAAAAAATGTCGATAGAAAATATTTTATAGGCTTTCAAAACCACCTAGTTGTAACTTAAAAATGTTTCAACTATGTGACTTTAAACGCCTATAAAACATAATCCATATGACCAATATGAATGAAACTTGAAACTTGGATTAAACATATACTGAATAGATGAAAATAAAAAAATTACGTAAAAAATGTCGATAGAAAATATTTTATAGGCTTTCAAAACCACCTAGTTGTAACTTAAAAATGTTTCAACTATGTGACTTTAAACGTCTATAAAACATAATCCATATGACCAATATGAATGAAACTTGAAACTTGGATTAAACATATACTGAATAGATGAAAATAAAAAAATTACGTAAAAAATGTCGATAGAAAATATTTTATAGGCTTTCAAAACCACCTAGTTGTAACTTAAAAATGTTTCAACTATGTGACTTTAAACGTCTATAAAACATAATCCATATGACCGATATGAATGAAACTTGACACTTGGATTAAACATATACTGAATAGATGAAAATAAAAAAATTACGTAAAAAATGTCGATAGAAAATATTTTATAGGCTTTCAAAACCACCTAGTTGTAACTTAAAAATGTTTCAACTATGTGACTTTAAACGTCTATAAAATATTATTATTTTATATACAATAATTAATTAGTTAGTAATATAATTATTAATTATTATTTGTCATTATAATTATTAATTATTAATGGTTAACTCGTTGTGACAAATTTTATTTATATTGTACCTGTACTTTATAATTTAATAGTTAATTGAAATAAGTTTGTATTTAATAGATTTTTGATTTTCTTGTTATTTGACTTAAACAACAGTTACTTATCATAGTGAATAAGTTTTTTAATATATACAACATTGCATCCAAAAACATCAACGACGATGCCCCCCGGTACCACAACGCGGTGTCTGAATGTCACGTCCTCTCCGCGTCCGACGTCCATGTCGCTCCGGTGTCCTCTCTGCAGGTTCCTCCTCTTCCGGTGCTTCTGGTGCCTCCTCATGATGCTGTGTAGAGGACTGACCAAAATCATGTGAGGACGCCCCAAAATCATGTGAGGATGCCCCATAACCATATGGGGTGACATATGGCTCTGAAGCTCCTATAAATGGTAGAAATGGGGTACTGAAGAAAGCCTCGTCGGGAGGAGAGGGGGCCGCCATAAGCTGTGTGACTGCACCCAGATCGAAGTCCATAGTAGTCTGCGGAGACGCCATATGCGGTATATAAATGTCTCCCTGCTGTGCAAAATCATCAGTCGGCTGGGCGAGATCGTCTGTCTGTGGTGCGACGACATCTGCAGGAGCCGCTCTCGGATGTCGATGTGGTCGCCTCTGCCCCCCCGGATGTGCTCGTCTCTGTCGTCCAGCTGGCGGCGGTGGTGGCGGTGCATCCTCCTCAGCAGGCATAGCAGGGACATCGTCATCCTCAGGTGCCTCTGCCTGAAGATATGGATCAGGATATATCTGTGGCTCCTCATCAAAAAAACTATCACGTATCAACCGGAGATGATCCAATAGAGCCACCACATCCCGATGAACTACCTCCCGCAGAATATATGCATGCTCCTGAGGCTGCGTGGAATGTGCAAGCTGACCAATGGCGTCTGCCTGCAAATGAAATGACAATCAAATTAATATCAAAAATGAGTTAAACAAAATTAATAAATCTTAGTAAACATACCAATCGCTGAATGCCAATCCCCTGACGTGTAAGGTACATGATGGTATGTCGTCGATACCAGTGTGCATAATCCCCCTGATCAGATAAATGAGAGTGTGATGTGATATATCCCTGTGGAAAGATACTGAATCGGGCACGCCTGTCCCAAAGCTGGATATAAGATGCATGATGTCGCCGCCAGTCTGTCGTCTGTCTACCTATAAGCACAATCGAATGTAACTCGGTAGACTGTCGTGGTGCCAAGGGGATATGCTGTATAAAACCGAACTGGCGCATGACCCGGTCTGGCTGGTGCCACTCAACGATGTGGAAGTGAATGAGTGGTACTACTGCAGCACGATCTCCAGCCAAAGATGTGCAGTATAGTGGAAGTGATGCGTAGACATAACTTGTATAAGGAGTCCATGAAACCTGAAATGTAAACTCAAAAAATAAGTCATATAGTAGCATGATAATTTTACTGAGATTATATTGAAATAACTTAAAATAGTGATAACAAAACAAATTTTCCTACAAAAAAGTACTGTTTAACTTACATCAGCCGGCACTATAGCATCGAATATCTATCTGAAGCTGTGCACACTATGTCTCGGAGTATGTGCAAACTTCTGAGACTGACTCCACCTGGTGAAAAAAGATTAATCAACGGTAAGTTTATAAAAACAATAACAAAATTACTAAATAACCGAAAGTAATGACGTAGACATACCATCGTCCCCGAGGACAGTCCTGAAGTAGCTCCGGTGCAAGCGGTGCGACAACTCGAGGAGCGATGCGTGGAAAACGCTCCCAGGCCCACATCTGTACTAACACCATGCAACCTGCAATCTGATGTGAATCGGCCTGACAACTGGTGCAGAGAGATCTGTACAGATGTGCTAATACAGCGGATCCCCAACTGTATGTAGCAGTCTGATCCAGATCCTCAAGTAATGGGAGGTACATCATGTGTACCAAAGCGGTGGAGTAGTCGACGCACAACATGCCTCCGAGCAGCCGCAAAATGTATGCACGTGTGTGCTGAAGAAGCGTCTCCTCATCTGCATCATCTGGAATGACGTCGAAATGCTGATCGAGCCACCTCATTCGCAAGCGCGAACCCTGGAGGACACCCCGTGCGCCGATGACGTCAATGCCTAGCAGCCTCTGTATGACTGCAACCCAATCACCGGTACTGGCCCCCGTAACTGCATCTCCATGGATAGGTAACCCCAGCATGTAGGCGACGTCCTCTAATGTAATAGTCATCTCCCCCTCTGGGAGATGAAATGTGTGTGTCTCTGGCCGCCATCTCTCAACCAATGCAGCTATCAAATGATGGTCGATGGTCTTGAAGTCACACATAGAGACTCCATAAAAGCCTGCACGTCTAAGGTATGGACAAATAGCTGCCGGCGGTGCCTCATGATGGAAACGGTGCGCTCTCCGAACATGAAGATGTCTAACAGGTCGTCGCGCCAACACATCGCGCGACACGTGCGTCTCCTGGCAAGATAAAAGTGACTGCTCCATCTGAATATGCAAACAATAAAACATTAATTTCATGTAAGTTATGACTTTTATCATGTAAGATATGTAATTTAGCATATAATTTTGAAAGAAGCATAAACACATTGGGTTAGTTGTTGTCTCCCGTGTTGGGGTGTTGGGGCGAAGACGTTCAGAGTTTCCTCATTTTTGTTTTGTAGTCACTGTAAGTTCATCTTTCATTATAAAAAACTGATGACATTTTCATTTAATAGTTCAAATGGTTTTGGTTTCTTATACAGGTACATTCCTTTTTTTGAGTTGGTGTTGTTTGTTTAAAGCTAATCATGTAATGTTGATCGTTCGACAAAAAATGTCACGTGAAATCGTGGTACATTTTCCAAAAATTACCCTATTTACAAGTACAACAAATATGATTAAAAATGGTGAAATGATAAAAATAATTACATGTACAAAGTTTTACAGTAACTGATAGAGTACGTGATTCATTTTAACCATTAGATGATTGCCCTATGTGTCTAGTAACAATAGAAACATCTTTGCAATTTTTGTCATGCCCCTGAGTATAAATCAACCTCAAAAGCTCTAGATAATTTTTCTTGGTAAGGTGAGATGAGAAGGGAGGTATTATACCATCAGGAAGAGAGATTCTAGAAATGTGCAATGTTATGACAAACCTTTAGATGAAATGTGTCAGTTCCCCACTAGATGTGCATGTTTCTTCAAAATTTTCAGGCTGGAGATAATCCACCATAAGTTTCACATAGCCTTATGTCTTCCATGGATTAATGTCAAACACTTCAACCAATTTGTTTACTTTATGGGGAAGTAAAACCTCATTCCTTTGAATATGCACATTACCATGAACATATAAAATCATCATTTTGCAAGAAAAACTACTAATCTCATGTTCACACCACCACAGCTTCCTACATCCATATTAACCCCCCAATTCATTTTCATTAAATGTGGACAACCCTCTTTTTTACCAAAGTTAATGATGCACTATTAAACCACCACTTTTAACCCCCGCCTCAAATATACAAAATGCTTTGAGGGATGAGAAATGATTCGGCACATTTCAATGTTCTAAAATGCACCGAATTATTTCTCATCCCTCAAAGCATTTTGTATTTTTTAGGCGGGGGTTGAAAAGTGATGGTTTAATAGTGCATCATTGACTTTGGTAAAAATGGGGACTGTCCACATTTAATGAAACTGAATTGGGGGGTTAATATGGATGTAGGAAGCTGTGGTGGTGTGAACATGAGATTAGTAGTTTTTCTTGCAAAATGATGATTTTATATGTTCATGGTAATGTGCATATTCAAAGGAATGAGGTTTTACTTCCCCATAAAGTAAACAAATTGGTTGAAGTGTTTGACATTAATCCATGGAAGACATAAGGCTATGTGAAACTTATGGTGGATTATCTCCAGCCTGAAAATTTTGAAGAAACATGCACATCTAGTGGGGAACTGACACATTTCATCTAAAGGTTTGTCATAACATTGCACATTTCTAGAATCTCTCTTCCTGATGGTATAATACCTCCCTTCAAATGGTTTTGTTTTCTTATACAGGTACATTCCTTTTTTTTGAGTTGGTGTTGTTTGTTTAAAGCTACTCATGTAATGTTGATCGTTCGACAAAAAATGTCACGTGAAATCATGGTACATTTTCAAAAAATTACCCTATTTACAAGATAGACAAATAAGATTAAAAATGATGAAATGATAAAAATAATTACATGTACAAAGTTTTACAGTAACTGATAGAGTACATGATTCATTTTAACCATTAGATGATTGCCCTATGTGTCTAGGGCAACGTGTCTTCGTATGACCTTCCTGGCGGCATATGCTGCACCGCCGTCCAGCTGGATGTTCACTAGGCCAATCCATCTCATTCCGAATACGAGTCGACTTTGGCCTCCCTTTAGGTCGAAGTCTGTTGTTGTTCGGTAGAAGCGTGGGTGCACCATCAGGCAGCTGAAAATTCTGATATTCCCCGATTGGCATCCACGGAGTATTGTAGCAGGAGTTGATGCTCTCAAGTCGATAAGCTGGATCAACGAACTGCTCCCAAGATACGTGTACGTAAGCACATGCAGCAATCACATGGCCGCAGGGATATCTCAGTGCCTGAAAGTTGCCACAATCACAGTAACGCTTCTCCAATAAAACAACTCGCACACGACCATTGCTACATGCCATAGCATCACCGGGCTCAGCGACCTCAAATCGTTGCTCTGGACGATTAAATGCAGTTACACGGTAAGTTGCGGCCTCCTGAAGAACTGTATCTAGCTCGCGTTGGAAATGGTGTCCATAGCGCATCCCTCTATTCAAGCCCTCTTCAGCTTGCTTTCCTCGTTCCAGAAAGTACTTTACACTACGATAGAAGGTCTCTTGTACCAACCCTGAAATTTAGATTTACGACATTATACAAATATTATATTATAATAGTAACTCTTCTGAGTAACATATATTGAAATATTCGTATTTACCTGTGATAGGTAGTTTTCGAACACCCTTGAAAACTCCATTTATACATTCTACGATGTTGGTCGTCATATGACCATATCTCCTCCCATCATCATATGCCAACGACCATTTCTGCTTTGGAATTTGCATCATGTAATCATACACTTCTGGATTCACTCTGTGGATATCTTGAAGACGCTCCTCCATCCTTTGTTGTTGAGGCTCATATGCTATCATACATACAGTCATCTGAACAGTTATGAAAATAACTACGACAAAAACATTTTAAACAGAAAAGGATGTTCATACCAATTTTTAAGATTGCCTTTTTCATCGACTCATTCTTGAACTTCTTTCACAAATTGCTGGCAATGTGTCGAATACAGTATCGATGATGGGCATATGGTGGTCTCCACGAAAGACCCTCAGACTGTATCGCCTCCTTGATTGCACGGTGGCGATCAGAAATAAGACAAATTCCTTCTGCATCCGTAACAAACTCTCGGAGACATGCCAGAAACCAGCTCCATGATGAGAAGTTCTCTTTCTCCACAATTGCAAATGCTATAGGCAGAGGGGCTCGATTTCCATCTTGTGTGGCGGCAATCAATAAAGTTCCGGTATACTTTCCATACAGAAATGTGCCATCAATTTGTATGAACTGCTTACAATGTCTAAAAGCCGCCACACATGGTAAAAATGTCCAAAATAATCTATCAAACACAACCATTGAGCGGTCAAGTTGGTTCTGTTGGTTAACATATTCAACTGTATGTAACCGATAGACTATTTGATTATTGTGGCGTAGAAGCTCCAACAGTTGTGGTAGAACTCGATAAGAGTCATCCCAATCACCATACACTTTCACAATAGCCTTTTGTCGTGCTGCCCATGCCTTCCAGTAAGAGATTCGATGCCCAAAAAGCTGTTTGATTCGCTCAATGACCAGAACCACGGGGACATCTTGACATGCTCTAATCATTTCAACAATAATAGTTGAAACAAACTCAACATCTAATGAAGAGTGTTCCTGTGCCAAGCTTGGGTTCACACATGTGTGTGGAGTAAATCTAGTGATGCGCCAGCTGTGAAAAGTGTTATCAATAATAGCTCGCAGACGCATTTGACAGTTCGATTCAGATTTGTCACAACGGATCAAATAATAAGATCTCTTTGACTCTTCTACAACATATGAGTAATGTCTTTCAATGTGATATTGTTTTATCACATTTTTCATTGCTTCTTTGCTCTCAAACTCTCTACCAATATACAGAACATCGTTATCTGACACTCGATTTATGCCACCAATGATTCCTGGAAATTCTGAACTGGGAGTGATAACTGAATAATCAAATTCTGGCAAGCGATTCATGCCTTCAGTCGACCAGGAAGCCAATAGTGGAGGATGGTTCAACGGTCGGTTGAACCTCGCATGAGTTGGTACAGACTGATCTTCCGCATGCTCTTCTTCTTCTTCAACTTCCTCTTCATCTTGTTCAAAATTGTCATCATCCTCAAATTCATCAACCAATGCATCTAAAGTATGTGGAGGACTATCCATTGAAACTGTGGCTGATGGAAATGATGGAATAACTACTGATGCTGATGGAACGTCTTGATGTGAAGGAGCATATGACATAGTTTCATGAATTTGAGATGGGTCAACTTCCAATGTCGATGGAACCTCCATTGTAGCTATAGTGACATACAACTCCATCATTTGATTCTCAGGTATATACTTAACCAATGAAAGTATATATTCCCAATCATCATCATCATTTACCGGATATGGCACATGCCAAAACCTATCTATAAATTGAAGATGTCTGAATGTAATGGACTCTATTACTTGATTCCTCGCGAGTTTTAACCTCCGATGGATTTTCCTTTGCACAGCTTCCAAAGTAGTACATCCTCCAAGCATCACAACAGCTTCTGGATGTATACTATAACTGCATCCTTGTTCTGTCTCAATTATTTGACCGTTGCAATAAATATAAGCGGCGACCATCTTTTTTATCTAAAAGAAACCACTGTTATTAATTAAATCTGATTAAAGAATCAATTTATGTATGCATGCTTCTAGTAATTTATGTTGGAATCCTAATCCCTCCACCAAATCAATATGTTCAAACCATATTGATGTGTAACTATTTACACAACCCACAAGTTTGTGTTACTTACCCAAAAATAGAAGTCAAATATATTTATACATATCCACATGCATTATATGCATGAGGTACACGAACATGTCATGTAAAAGCATAGAGTTATATGAAATTGAAAGTCTCCACATGAGTAAGCCCGGAGCGACAGATAGCCAACCCCATTCACTTTCCTAGACAAGGCAAGCCTCCAGGAAAGTAGGTGGTCCGACCCAAAGCCCCTCTACCCGGGGATACTTTACTCAAGAGAGCAATCATTTCATGATAACTCTAACACTTAATATGCAAAAAATATATTGAACTACTAAATTCAAGTTCATAACTTCAATTACAAACCGAGGTCAAGGTAGATTGAAAACTAAATTCATTATCATTCCTAGAATGTAATGCAAAAGTATATTCCATAGGCAATTTACTACTACTTGGCTAATTAATATAACTACTTCGCTGATTAATATAACTACTTCGCTGATTAATATAACTACTTCGCTAATAACATAATTATGATAAATTAATTACCTAATTATGGTTAACTAATTACCTAATTATGGTTAACTAATAACCTAATTATGGTTAACTAATTTCCTATTTATGGTTAACTAATTACCTAATTATGGTTAACTAATTACCTAATTATGGTTAACTAATTACCTACTTATGCCTAACTAATTACCTAATTATGGTTAACTAATTACCTAATTATGGTTAACTAATTACCTAATTATGGTTAACTAATTATCTAATTAGGGTTAACTAATTACCTAATTATGGTTAACTAATTACCTATTTATGGTTAACTAATTACCTAATTATGGTTAACTAATTACCTAATTATGGTTAAGTAATACCTATTTATGGTTAACTAATTAACTAATTATGATTAATTACTTAACTAATTATGCTTAATTAATTAACTAATTATGCTTAATTAATTAACTAATTATGATTAATTAATTAGCTAATTATGATTACTTAATTAGCTAATTATGATTACTTAATTAACTAATTATGATTGATTAATTAACTAATTATGATTAATTAATTAGCAAGTGATGATTGATTAATTAGCAAGTAATGATTGATTAATAACCTAATTACAATTATTTAATTACCTAATTATGATTAATTAATTACCTAATTATGATTAATTAATTAACTAATTTTGTTTCATTAATTACGTAATTATGATTAATTAATTAGCTAATTATGATTATTTAATTACCTAATTATGATTAATTAATTACCTAATTATGATTGATTAATTAACTAATTATGTTTCATTAATTACCTAATGATGATTAATTAATTAGCGAATTATGATTAATTAATAACCTAATTATGATTTATTAATTACCTAATTAGGATTAATTAATAACCTAATTATGATTAATTAATAACCTAATTAGGATTAATTAATAACCTAATTATGATTAATTAATAACCTAATTAACATATATTAATAACCTAATTATGATTATTTAATAACCTAATTATGATTAATTAATAGCCTAATTATGATTAATTAATAACCTAATTATGATTAATTAATAACCTAATTATGATTAATTAATTAACTAATTATGATTAATTAATAACCTAAATAGGCTTAATTAATAACCTAATTATGATTAATTAATTAACTACTAATGATTAATTAATTAACTAATTATGATTAATTAATTAACTAATTATGATTAATTAATTACCTAATTATGATTACTTAATTAACTAATTATGCTTAATTAATTACCTAATTACGATTATTTAATTACCTAATTATGATTAATTAATTACCTAATTATGATTGATTAATTAACTAATTATGTTTCATTAATTACCTAATGATGATTAATTAATTAGCGAATTATGATTAATTAATAACCTATTATGTTTCATTAATTACCTAATTAGGATTAATTAATAACCTAATTATGATTAATTAATAACCTAATTATGATTAATTAATAACCTAATTAGGATTAATTAATTACCTAATTATGACTAATTAATAACCTAATTATGATTAATTAATAACCTAATTAGGATTAATTAATTACCTAATTATGACTAATTAATAACCTAATTATGATTAATTAATAACCTAATTAGGATTAATTAATAGCCTAATTAGGATTAATTAATTATCTAATTATGATTAATTAATTACCTAATTATGATTAATTAATTAACTAATTAGGATTAATTAATAACCTAATTAAGGTTAATTAATAACCTAATTATGATTAATTAATTAACTACTAATGATTAATTAATTAACTAATTATGATTAATTAATAACCTAATTATGATTAATTACTTAACTAATTATGATTAATTAATTAACTAATTTCGATGATTAATTAATTAACTAATTACGATTAATTACTTCACTAATTATGATTAATTAATTAACTAATTATGATTAATTAATTAACTAGTTATGATTAATTAATTATTTATTTATGATATTAACTAATTATGATTATTTAATTAACTAATTATGATTATTTATTACCTACTTACCATTAATTAATAACCTAATTATAATGAATTAATTAACTAATTATGATTCATTAATTAAATAATTATGATTAATTAATTTGCTAATTATGATTAATTAATTAGCTAATAATCATTAATTAATAATCTAATTACATTTAACTATTTACCTAATTATGATTAATTAATAACTTAATTATCATTGATTAATCAACTAATTATGATTAATTATTTAACTAACTAATCATTTCATTATCTAATTACATTTAAAAAAACCATACTATTTATAAAATACAAACATTATATACTAATTCTATAAATTAAACAACTAAATTATTAAATAAAACTATTAAATAAATTTAAAGAAAGAGTTACCTCAAATTTGTGACGACGTAGGTACACAGGCAGAGCAACCGAAGAGGCAAGGCTTCACCGCAACCGAAGAACGCAAAAAAAAAGTTTGAGAGAGAAACAGAGGAAGGGATAGGGAGGGAGGAATGGGGGTGGGTGAGTGAAGTGAGGAATGGGGTGGGGGGAGAGGTCCTATTTATAGGTTGGGGGTGGGTTTCGGCGCCACTTCAAGTGGCGCCGAATTAATTCGGAAGAAGGGTGCAGCGCCACTTGAAGTGGCGCTGCACGGTCTGCCTTTAGCCTTTCAGCGCCACTTCAAGTGGCGCTGCACTCTATTTCCGCCAAAATGGTGGAGCGCCACTTGAAGTGGCGCTCCACTTCCGAAACCCTTGAGCGCCACTTGGTCTGGCGCTCAAGAGCCCCAATTCCCTAATTCTTTAAACGTTTGACCCATTAAAATAAAAATAAAAAATAAAAAAACCCATCCCGCAAATTTTGCCGACGTAAAATGATGTGATGGGGCCAAAAATGGCCAGATTCGACATGGAATTCAATAGAATGCCACTTTTATGACCTGAAATGGCCAAGGACCATTGTTTATGACCCAAGACTTCTTTTTGATGCATTTATGGGTGAATTTAATTCAATATAAGTAGCCCTAAAGATCTATAAATAGAGGAAAATGTTGCTGCTTCCAGCAATCAATCCATAGACCAAAGCCTAGGGTGAGTTGATACACTGTGCAGGGTCCTCCACTAGTCTTTCTCTCCACTTTTCTTTATTTATTTTTTTCATTATCCCTTCCCTTTTACCCCCCCCCCATTACTAGAATGAGGATTTAATTCCCATCTTGTTCTAGAGTAATATAGACAAGGGGAAGATATTTCTAGATTATATTTTATTTATCATATTCATGTTGGGTTGTTGCAATTTCTAAAACTAAATATCAATCTATTTCTTTTTATTTTCCCATGACCATTGGGAAAACATCTGGAAAGTCAAATTTTTAATTGTGCAACTTGTTACCTTGGACTATACCATAGACATTG
This sequence comes from Viscum album, assembly GCA_963277665.1. Classification (NCBI taxonomy): domain Eukaryota; kingdom Viridiplantae; phylum Streptophyta; class Magnoliopsida; order Santalales; family Viscaceae; genus Viscum; species Viscum album. Next base: position 164,700,622 of record OY728125.1, on the reverse strand, counting down.
GATAATCTAGGGAAATTAGGTTTAAATATGGTATTAAGATAAACTTAGTACATTAAAACCCCAAATTACTGGACTAAGGGAAATACAATATTTTTGTACTAAGAAGGGGATACCCAGACCATCAGATCCTCCTCATCTTGACTTTGACACCAACTATGAATTAATCAAATCAATTTTTACTTAAACCCTAAAATATACAAAACCCTGACATGCCTTAATCAAATTGATTTCAAAACACAATCTGTTTCATTCTCCCTCTCAATTTCAAAAACAACCAACTACTTATTCTCCCTCTTTATCAAATCAAATAAATAATTTTTTTTTAAAAAACCTAACAAAATATTTGCATTATCCCATGGGTTTGACCTCGACTCGCTGCTATCTATATTTTGATTAATTATCCACACTTGTTTGAGTTTAAATAAATTATTAAATTTGGTTAGCCCCGTAGGAATTAACGACACCCCACAAGCAATCAAATTTTTAGAATCATTTCCTAAGATGGTTGCAATTTAGTTTTTAGGTTTTAAATTTTTTTATTTCAATTTATTTTATTTTATTGATTTAATTTTTAATTTCCCTTTTTACGCTGGGTATTTTCATGCTATTATTTTCAAATTAAAATCATTTATGCATGATTACGATGCAAGGTCAAAAGGTAAAGCATTCCTTGAAATTAACCTCGATCCTGAAAAAAAAATATGAGGAAACCCAATGTAGAAGCAACCATGGTGGGAACCAAGATAAACCAAGTTCTCAGGTTTCTTCAAAGATATTTAGGGTTACGAGCCCTTGTAGATTATAAGTGACCATCAAACATGGGATTTCAACTAGGCATCATAGTGTCACCCCTATAGAAAATCACTTTGAGATAAAAATCACAATCATTTAGATGATCCTTAATATGACACAATTTTTTGGCCTCCCACATGAAGATATGAATGCGCATCTAGGAAGTTTCCTTGATCACTACGACACATTCCAATTCTATAATGTCTCAAGTGACATAGTTTGGCTTCAACTTTTTTGATTTTCTTTGTGAGATAGAGCATGGGAATGGATCTACAGTTTTCTAGTGCATTCCATCACTATGTGGGATGAGCAAGAAAAACACTTTCTTACAATTCGAGGCTACCTTTTATAGAATGGCTAGCGCAAGTGAATATTGACGTGCAAAAAGGTAAATTTATGGAACATTGTAAAAAAATACATATTAACATCCCTTTTATAGAGTCTCTCACCAACATGCCAGCATATGCCAAATTTATGAAGATTTGGTGACCAATAAAAGGATATTGGAGGAAATTAGCACCATACCCTTTACATAGTAGTGCTCGACAGTTGTTTTAAAGGACCTACCAAAGAAGCAACAAGACCCTAGTAGTTTCTCAATCCCTATTTACAATGGTTATAAAAAATTTGTACAATATTTCTATGGTTTAGGTGAAAGCATTAATATTATCATAGACCACCTTCAAAAGCCTGGGATTAGAAGGACTAAAGCACATAAGAGATTCACTTCAATTAATAGACCCAACAGTGAAATTCCCACAAGGATCGATTGAATATATTTTGTTCAAAGTTGAAAAATTCTACTTCCCTATGGATTTCTTGGTTTTATCTAAGAGTTTGTAGTAAACAAGTAAGTTTTAGCATTTATCAGGGGATGAAAAATTATGATGTGAAAGATAACGATGATCTGGCAAAGAAAAAAAATGAAGTTGAGGATATTGATGAGATTGAAGAAGTACATAAGGTAGATTCTATTGTATAAAATCAAATTCAAATTAAAGGTATTGAAAAGAATAAAGGGAAGTTGAGAGATCAAAACACCAACACAAAGGAAGTGACTTAGTCCACCGTATTTGAAAAAGGAAAACAAGTATGGATAAAACACGGCCTTCCATTTAGTTCTTCTGGATTAAAAAAAACACCGGTGGATTGGTCTGATGAAATTTGAGCAAGTACTGCAAACAGGTAGAGTTAAGTTGTTTTTTAGAGGGATGAAAGGGGTTGAATTACATAGAAAAGTCACAACTGATACCATTTATGGATCCCGACTAGGTAAAATTTTTCAAATCTCACATCACCTGAGCTGAAGATGAAAGAGGTAAGGTCGATCCAATGATGTTAAACAAAAGCGCTTTCAGGAGACAACCCGAGTTTTCATGATTTTTCTATTTTTTTAAGAAAATGTATTCTCCCCGGAATCATTAAAATTTAATTGATAATGGAATATACTTTCACTTGTGTGTTTTCATTTTTTAGGTCCATCAATACACTAGCAGGCAGCATAACAAGGGGTCATAAGACATATTCATGTCATGAACCTTGAGCAAGCAGAACCTATGCAACCCAAAGTCGTGGCATCAATAAATAGAGAGTAATCATTTCAATTCTATAATTTATACTATATTATCCACATTTAATTTTCTTTTAGTATTTTAACTGCTAATTTCCTACCCCACATTTAATTTTTGTTATAATCAACTGAACTAGGAGACATAAACTACTTAGGATACTTTTGATTCCATGATTTTAAATTTCCTTTTCAATTAATTTAAATGAACAAATAGAGAAAAGAATCAGTAGAGATAAGCATGGATATTTTGAATTAGAAAATCATGATTTAGGGAGACCGGTAAATTTTTGTAAATGAAATTTTTATAAGAATTGGTCTGCCTTGAATTTTTTATATTTATATTAATTAATTATATTATTTATATGAATTGTTATTAGTAATTGTCTCAACCATTCGTATCATTCTTGAGACATTTTCTGAACAACTTTTTCCTATTTTTTATATACTATATTTCTTAAGAGACTTGGGCTTGTTCTCTTTTAGAACTTTCTTGGCATCTTATCAAAGTTATGATTGAACATAATCACTTTTAATATGATTGAGGAATTATTTTTTAACCCTTTATACTTAGAACCTCTAAATATTTTTCATGATTTTCAAAAACAAGTTTGGGGGATACAATGACTAGTGGAAGGGGTGCACATTTTGTAATAGATAAGCGTGGGGGGGATTTCCATGAGATTTTAGGAAGGCTTGCATTTAGTTCATTCATTTCACACCCTCTTTAAAAAAATGGGTTGTGTCTTAGGCAATTCAAAAATCACCATTTATTGACCAGTGATCATGTCATAACTATTGAAAATAGTGTTGTAAGGAGGTCATTTGGGGTTGGGTGGTGTATGTGTCATTTTTCCCAAACACAATTTTTGAATATATATATATATACACACACAAGAGGGTGTTTTCATCCATTATGCTATATTACTTCATGAGCCTGCTTTGAGTTTTGGAGAGGGTTGATGATTGTTGAAGAGGGAGAATTATCCATTGAGCTATTTTTGATTATCATGCAAATTATTTTAGATCCAAACCTCCTTTTTGAGCTTTAATTGTATTACATCATTTACCTACGTGTCAGAAGCCCTAGATTCATTTAAACCTAATGATGAATCCCTCATGATTATTTGTGATTCTGCCTTTACACAGTGGAGATGTTATATGTCTTACAAGCCTGTGGTAAGTGACATGTTTTTGAGGTATGAGCTGAATTTCACTTACACTTTTTACCTTGATAATGAGTGAGAAAATTCAATGTTAGTTAAATTACAAATGGCATGCATATTAATAATTAATTGAAAATTAAAAATGGATGAATGAAAAGGTGTGGTTGTTTCAAAAGAAGAAAAGTAAAATACTTATTGATTTGTTTATTTGAAAAGTGAGGCATTAATGAAATTTTCCCATGTGATGATTGAACATTTAAATTTATCATTTAATCAATTGATTTTATTGACATTGAATTTAAAGCATGGTAGAGCAAGTTTCCTTTGTAGTATGTTGAGATTCAATCCTTGAGGACAAGTTTGAATTCAACAGTTAGGGATTTTGATATGTACATTTCATGCACGCTTTTTAGTATTAAAATTCCTCACTTTTTTTATTTAAATGTTTAATTCTCCCATAAATATTTAATGGAATCGTTTATATTTGGCATGATACAATGTTTTATGGAAAATGAGAAAAAAGATTCATAATGATTATGATTTCCATCAAAGTACGGCCTTCCACGATGAAGGATGATTATAGGATACTTTTGGGGGTAGGAACTGAATAAACAGGAAGAAACAAAGGTTCTAGGGCTGGAAAATCACCTTTTACATCATAAATTTCCATCTTATGATGTAAAACTGTCAGGAAACAAGTCGTTAATGCATTGCATGTAGATAAAACTAACTTGAGAGAAGAAGCATAGGCGTCACTGCGTGACCCATATGTGTCAATGCGTGACACGTATGCGTCACTGTGTGACACGTATGCATCACTGTGTGACATGTATTTGCCACACTGCGACACACCCCAAAGATTTAAAGACTTGATTTTACACCGTAAACTCACTTATGGGAAGCTATTTCATGAAATCTTATGATAAAAAATCATTGTTCACAGTGTAAAATGATGCGACAAGGACAAAAATGGATAGATTCATTGCAGAATTCAACAAAACACCCCTTTTATGACCCAAATTGACCCAAGACCACCATTAATGGCCCAAGACTCCTTTTTTGATATATTTATGGGTGAATTTAATTCAACTCGATCACCCTTGAAGATTTATAAATAGAGGGCTGAGTTGTTGTTGCCAGTGATCAATCCATAGAGCAAAGCTTGGGGCGAGTTGTTGCACTATGTGGGGTCCTCCACCAGTCTTTCTCTCCACTTTTTTATGCATTCCTTTTCATTATCTCTTCCCTCTCACTCACTCATTGCTAGAATGTAGGGGGTAATTCCCTCCTTTTGAAAGGGTAATGTATACAAGGGGGGATGTATTTCTGGATTGTATTTTATTTATCTTATTCATGTTTGATTGCCACATTTTTTTAATCTAAATTCCAATATCTTTATTTTTATTTTCCTATGACCATTGAGAAAATATCTAGAAAGTCACAATCTCAATTGCATAACTAGTTTCCTTTGACCATACCATGAGCATTGGATAATATAAGAAAATTAAGTTTAAATATGATATCAGGATAAACTTAGTTCATTAAAACCCAAAATTACCAGACCAAGAGAAATATGGTATTTTTGTACTAAGGAGGGGATACCCTGACTATCAGATCCTCCTCATCTAGACTTTGACACCAACTATGAATTAATTAAATCAAATTCTAAATTCAGTTGTACCTAAACCCTAAAAATTGCAAAACCCCAACACGACTTAATCAAACTGCTTTAAAAACACAATAAGTTTCATTCTCTCTCTTGCTTTCAAAAACAACAAACTGATTATTCTCCCTCTTCATCAAATCGAATAATTCATTTGTTTTAAAAAATCAAATAAACTAATTGTGTTGTCTCATGGGTTTGACCTCGACTCGCTGCTATCTATATTTTAATTAATTAGCCTCACTTGTTTGAGTTTGAATAAATTATTAAATTTGGTTAGCCCCATGGTAATTAACAATGCCCCATAGACAGTCAGTCTTTGACACAAATTCACTCAAGTTTGGATGGGATTCAACAATCTGACTTCGGATTTTTTCTTGCTCAGCTCTACAGTACACGTTTTCCTATGGTTCCAGCATGGATTTCTTGCAGATTCTCCATCAATGGATCAATTTGAATCTAAATCTCACACCATCGTCTTCTTCATCAGGCACGATAAGAATGGCATCGACATCATCTTTAGCTTGTTTAGATTCAATGGTTAAACTCGGAATCTTCTCCAAAATAGATAAGATATTTGGATTCTTCTTCTATGGTCGATAGGTGTTTGCATGAAAGGAGAAGGATGAAAGTGGTAGTGGAGGAAGAATAGGGGAGTGGTAGTAGATTTGTACAATGATGATAGAAGGGAAACATAAGTAGAGGTAGGTGGAAAAAAGTTGGTGGTAGCATGGGGTTCATCAATGATATTTTCTTCTTATGGTAGCAAACCAACGGTGGTAGATTTTCTTAGTTTGGTGGTAGCAAACCGGTAGTGGCAGATTGACTTATCAATAGCAGTTCTGGTATCAGGCTTGGATAAAAGAAACAACAGTACCAATAGAAATTTTTTTATGGTAATAGACTTATTAATTTGAATGGTAGAAGAAATTTTCCATTGATAGTAGCAAGGGACAGAGGTAAGGGAGTGGTAGCACTCCTGACAGAAGCAGACCAACATTGGCACATTTTTTCACGCATCCGCTCACAGTGAAAATAGAAAAAATAATAATGGATTTTTTATAATTAAATTTCAATTATATAAAAACAATTAAAATCAGAATTTAATTCCTTTTTTCAATTAATTTCAAAATAATTTCCAAATTTGTTTTTAACCAACCAATCGAATTTTCCAAAACATAATTAATTTTCAAAACACATTAAAAATAAATCCCAGATTGATAATTGACAATTATTTTTTCTTCAAAATCAAACTCATTTCTTCAAATCAATTTATGGGTTTTCATTAAGTTAAAAAATGAATGAAATCAATTAAAACTGAAAATTAAATCCATTAAAAAAATAATTTTGGATTGAATCGAACAACTAATATTCCAATTGAAAATCAAAATTTGGATTCACCATTAACTTTAAAAATGAATAAATCAATAAAACCCATGTTTAAATCCAATTTTCAATAAAGTTATAGATTTATCCAAAAGTCACAAAAACCACAATTTTACCCAAAAATTGGATTAATAATGAGGTAATTATCAATGTAATACATGAAATTTTTTTCTTCAATTTTTCTATTCACATCACTCCACCACACTTGAAATATTTCACTCCCAAACAATTTTATCATTGAATTACAAAATTTATGATTGTCCTTCCTAACTTCAAATATTCAAATCATGATTGAAAGGGATCAAAGAATTTTTCCACTAAATGGTCATGCCTCCTATGTGCTTTCACACACTATTTCACTTCAAATCAGATTCAAATTCCAGTTCCACGGGTGGAATTGATAGATTTAAGTGGAATTAAAATTTTAATAAGTAGCACTTCCATTTATTCCTAGCTCCTAATCTTCCTAAACCAAAGTTCATTTTCACACTTCCTTGATACATCCTAAATGATATTTTTATAATTTAATTTCCCCCTTCTTTATCTGGGTTTAATATTTCCCTCAAATGAATAAATTCATTTTTTATAAATGGGAACCTTATTCTTCTTTTTTTTTTATTTTTTTCCCAACCATGTATGTGTGAGGAATTGTGTAGAGCACTTATTGAATATGTACAGAGATCTTAAACTCACACACTTAGTTTCAATGTCTAAGATATTCATTATGGGATCTCAATTGACCATTTTACTCTAGGTTCAAAGGACTTATATGAATGTCTTTTAGGGAAGCTCCCTAAGGTTCTATTCAATCACAAAGGTCAGGTTACTCAGGATTAAGTTTTAAATTCTAGTGACCACATGTTATAATTTTGATTCCAAAATGATATTTTTAGCTTTCACTTCATTTTCCTAGTCTTCAGGTAGAATTTTCATAAAAGAGAGGTTGCGCTCACTCAGCAATCACTCACATTTAGTAGTTTAGAATCAATGAAATCCTCAGAACTAACATGGTACTTTAATTAGGAAGGACAACATTGAGGTTCAATGTGTGTATTTTATTTAGGAAAGAGAATAATTTAAAATAAAAAAGGGTTTTTACATCCTAAACTACTTTCTCCCTCTCCCACACATTTGGTTCAGACATACTTCCAATTAAATTCCAATATGCATTTATTAAAGAAAAAAATGAAAATAAAGCATCTACACCAATATGAGGAAAAGAGACAACCTAACAATGCTCTATTTAACAATAATAGGGAGGAGTCTGAACTCCTCCAAGGGCTATTTCCAAAATTCATCCTGATACTTCTTCAATTATTGGCAATTCACCTCGAATGGATGCTTTGAACCTTCTCCTTTGATATCAACTACACCAAAAGGAAATATATTAATTATAGTGTATGGATTAGTCCACTTGGAATGAAGCTTACCGGGAAGAACTTAATCCTTAAATAAAATAGCAACATTTTGTCTCTAACTTGGAATTCTCTTTTCTGGATCAATTTATCATAAACATATTTAGCTTTCTCCTTGTACAATAGTGAGTTATCATATGCTTCTCTTCTCAACTCCTCAAGTTCCACCATCTATAGTTTCCTCTACTCTCTGGCCTTTCCAAACTTCAGGTTCATTCTTTTGACAGCCTAGTATGATTTGTATCGCAGCTCAATAGGAAAGTGACGATGTTTACCATAAACAATTCTATAGGTTGACATACCTAATGGGGTTTTGTAGGTGGTTTTGTATACCCATGATGCATCCTTTAATTTCTTACACTAGTCTTTGTGGTTGGGTTGCACTATTTTCTCTAAAATTCTTTTGACTTCTCTGTTGGGGAATTTCATGTCTTTTGAAAATCCCACCAGTGAATTGACAATTTGAATGGTTTTTTCAAAAATCACGTGATCCTTTAAAAATTGAAGGCCAAAATAATCCAGATTCTAAAAATTTCTAGTTGTTCTTTGAGGTCCAAAATGGTCTCCACATGTAAGTGTATGGAAAAAAATAAAGCATGGATTTTATTTCCTCCTCGATGATGCACCTCCTAATTACTTGTTCAATATAAATTTTCCACAAATAGGGATCCTCCTAGACATAGTATTTTGATTCAGATTTCAAGCAATTTAGTGTTTATAAAAAGGAGGGTACCTTTGTTGTGAAAGAAAATTTACTATGTCAGCATACCAGGGAACTTGGGTGCAGTTTCTTACCAGGGAATGAATCATCCATATTTTTTTTAGTAATTGGTTTCACCTTGGTTATGTGAGGCAACCAGATCATGTGGCCTGCCACTCTATTCTCACAGCCCTTCTTATCCTTGATCTCTAGGTTAGACTCTTACAACAACAACATTCATCTCACTAATCTGGGATTTGCATCATCTTTCTTGATCAAATGTCTCAATGTTGCATGAATCATAAGAAACAGTTACTTTACTCCATAAAATATAAGAATATAATTTTTCTAAAGCTACAATAATAGACAAAAAATCCTTCTCTGTTGTTGTGTAGTTAATATGGGCAATGTCTACAGTCTGTAAAGTGTAGGTCATCACTTGTGGGAGTCAATCAATTTTTTGGGAAAGCACAACCCCTATAGCTCTGTTGGAAGAATCACATAGAATCTCAAAGGGGTAACTCCAGATTAGTAGACATATTATGTGGGTAGTGGTCAAGCATTCTTTCAATTTTTCAAAAGCTTCCTTATAAGAGTCGTCAAAATAGAAGTCAGTTTCCTTAAGTAAGTTAGTTATGGGAAAATTAATTTTTCTAAAGTCCCTAATAAACCTTATATAAAATCCAACATGGCCTAGAAATGATCTAATGTGTCTCATAATGGTAGGGTAAGGCAGTGTAGAGATGACATCAACCTTGGCATTGTCTACTTCAATTCCATCTTTAAAAATTATATGACTCGAAAAATTTCCCTTTTCCACCATAAAATGGAACTTTTCAAAATTTTAAACCAAGTTTTTCTCAATAAATATTTTTAACACCTTTTTAAAGCTTTCCAAACACCTTTGAAAATAAGTTCCATGTATAGTGAAGTCATCGAGAAATACCACAAGACAGTTTTTAAACAAATATTAGGAAATACTTACCATACATCATTGAAAGGTTCTGAAGCATTATAAAGACTGAAAGGCATCCTTTGGTAAGCAAACATTCTGAAGGGACATGTGAATGTGGTCTTATCTCGATTCTTCGGAGCAATTGGAACTTGAAAATACCTAGAAAATCCATCAAGGAAGTGATAGTAACCTTTCCCGACTACCCTCTCCAACATTTGGTCCACAAAGGGTATGTGAAAATGGTATTTTCTAGTCACATGGTTCAATCTTTGGTAATCAATGTAAACTCTTCAGATATTCTAGATTATTGTGGGAACTAACTCATTTTTCTCATTTTTCACAATTGTGTATCCATTTTTTTTGGGAAAATTTGGATGAGACTTTCCCATTGGAAGTCTGAGATGGGGTGGACTATTCTAGCTCCTAAAAGTATCTCTACTAATTTTTTTACTACTTCTAGAAGTGTCAGATTGAGCTGTCTCTAGGACTGTCTCACTGGTTTGAATTCATTTTCAAGCAAAATACTATACATACAGGTGGTAGGGTTAATCCCTGGTATGTCCCCTAATGTCCAACCTATGACCCTAGCATTATGTTTCGGAATTTCTAGTAGTTGGTGTTCTTATCTAGGCTCAAAATTATTTGCAACTATAACTAAAAGTTTCTCATTTTTCATTTAAAAGGCATATTTCAAGTTTAATGGTAGAAACTTAAGTTCTAGATCAAGGGGATTTTCAAATATGATTTTAGTTTTGAGTTATCTATGATGGAGACCTTCACATGCAAGGCATAAATATCAGTAGAAAATTTGAGTAACTCATCAAAATAAATTTCATCAATTTCTTCAAATTGTTCAACACTCAAAATCGTTTCCAGATTACACTCATTTTCAAAAATAGATTCATCAAGCAGGTTGGGTGTATCCAAATCTTCTCCTAATCTAATTATATCATCAAACATTTCAATTTCCTCCCTAGAGTAATATGGTAATTCAAAATGTTTTAATGTAAAAATAGATTGCTCCTCGTGTGGGTATTTCATTGAGTCAAGGATGTTAAAATCCACTATTTCCTCACCAAAATTCATGGAAAGAGTTCCTTCAATGACATTTATTATGGTTTTAGCATCCTTGAGGAATGGCCTACCTAGAATGATAGAAGATTGATCTTTACCTTCTACTTCTTCCATGTTGAGAATGTAGAAGTTAGCAGGGAATGAAAATCTTTGTACACTTACCAAGACATCTTCAAGAACACCTACTGGGTAGGCAGTGGCTCAATTGGAAAGTTGACCAACCACTTGGGTGGGTTTAAGTTATCCCTTCTGTAGAGAAGAATAAACGGAATAAGGCATTACATTAATTGATGCTCCTAAAGCGCACAATGCATTGGAAAAAGTAAGCTCTCCTATGGTGTGGAAAGTACATGGATCTTGACATTTCTCAGGAATTTGTGGGGTAACAATGGCGAAAAAATCTTACCTAATATTACCTCTTAATTTCCTCACAATCTCTTTCTCCCGATGCATGTCTTTAATTCATTTTCATACATTGGAATTTGGAAAATGACCTCCAACCGAGGGAAGTTGGCCTCTACTTTTTTGAAGACTTCTGAGATCTCCTATTGCAATGATTCTTCATTGGTTTTCTTAGGTGTTTGCATCCTTTCAGGGAATGGGGTTGGGGTTGATGTCGGTCCTTCATTATGGATCCCCCCTTGTCTTTCATCATAGGGGGTGTCTTCACAAATTCCTTTTTCAAGCTATTTTTCCTAGGCAGATTCATGAGGTATTGTGGGTTTGTTCGCTTCCAACTTCTATCTCCAGGGTTAAACCTTCACTATTTCATAGCTCCTCGTCACTCCTTAATGTAATAGAACTAAAATTTCCTTTGGGGTTAATAATTTGTTGAGAAGGAAGTTTACCCAAGCCTTGATTCACCAAGTTATTAAGGGTGGTCATGAGCTGGTCGAACTGTCCTTTTAATTATTTTAACTTTGATCCATGAGTAATGAAGTGGTTTGTTGATTGTTTTGAGATTCTATTACTTGTCTTAACATGTCCATCGAGCTTGTCCTTGTCGGTAGTTTGTGGATGGTTGAAAACTTCATCACTAGAATGGCGGGGGTTGGAAAGGTTGTTGAGAAGCCTGCTGGAAAGCTTCTTGGAATGGTAGCCTTTGAGTCTGTTGGGTCCTAGCTCTAAACTGATTGGTGGGAAATTCTCTAAATCCTATGTTGACACTTTGTATATTCTAGAACTGCCTCTGGAACATGGAATCGTAGCTTTTAGTCCCTTGAACTTGATGGAATCCATCAATGTGATGCTCCTGAGAATGAAAAAGTTGGCAGACCCGAGGGGGTGTCGTGGGTGATGTCTCGTGCACCTTGTTCACAGCTTGTTGTCTCACAAGAGAGGTTAGCTCTTCAATTTTATTTTCCAGTAAAGGTGGTTTGGAACTTTTTACCACATGTACACCTCTAGTTTCAGTCCTTGTACCGAATTGTTGGGAATTTTGGGAGATCCAATCAATCGGTTCTCTAACTTCAGCAGGTGACTTATCAATTAGTGATCCTTCGGAAGAAGCATCTAGTAGGTTCCAATTTTTGTCCATAAATCCTTGGTAAAAGAATACCAAACATTGATGTTCTTCATAAGACTAGTGTGGCAGGATGCGGTCAATTTCTTGAACCATTCACAAAAGTCATAAAAAGAGTTTCTCAAGTTGCCTATTTGATTTTGTATATCTCCTTCCATAGATCTCCAATTTCTTAAATCTTTGTAGCTCATCCCATGAGGTGACTTCTCCAGATTGTAGATTATAGAGCCACTCCTTGGTCACCCATTCAAGAGAGGAAATGAAAGCCTTTCAAATGATTTGATCCTTAGTGACTCCTCTAGTTCTAAATTTGTTACACTTCTTTAAATGCTCTCAAATGCATGATGGGGTCTTCGTATGATAATCCGTGAAATTTAGACAGTATTCTAATCATTCTAGTTTTAAGTTCACAATCTTGGTCATTCAATTGAAATTTTCGGTTATTAATGTTGAAATTAGGTGCATATATTTCTCTGAAAGTTCTATTCACTTGAGCAAGATCATCTACCATTTTTTCACTTCCTAATGCAACTCTGGTGGAAGAAGTCGAGGAAGGATAGTTAGTCGATGGAAAAGTGACAAACACTCTTTCTCTTGTTCATTGATTTTAAAGTTTGGAGTCTTGTGAGCACAATTCTCTAAATCTCAGTATCAAAACCAATGAGTTTGAAAGAACTAGATTTGGTCATTCATTGATATCATTTTAAAAAAAATTAAACACTAACATTGCCTTCCCCAACAACAATGCTTGGTTTGATGCATGGCCTATTACAGAGCTTTTTAAAAATGAATTTTTTAACCCAAGTAAAATGCGGTAAAGTGGGACTCGGGTTGTCTCCAGAGAAGACAATATTATGAGAGTTTTTTTCCCTTTGGTTTAATGGGTTCGAATTGTTTGAAATGGTGGATGCAATTGATTGGTTTTAAATTCAATGTTTAAATCATAGTGATCTAACCTCATATTACTCTCCTCACTTAGCCATGAATCGTTATTAAATTTTGTTCCTCTGTCATTCTCTAATCAAAGGAAATCTCTCTAATTAGCATATCTTGGTAATTTTGATTTAGAACAGAAATATATAACAATCATTACATTCACTATCCTCACCTGGCCTAGTGATTAGATACCACTTATCACTCTTGAGTCATACCACTACTAACTATCATAAACAGTGAAGGAATACTCAAGTGGCCTATGTGTGCAACCAGTGATAATGGTCATAATAATTTAAATGTGAAGACAAATGGAAATCTCTTATAAGATACACATCCAAACACATCCAAAGAATTGAACAAGGAAAAATTATCATTGAAAACTAGAATTTATCACACATGTGAGAGAGTTCTCCTAGGATCAACCACTATTGGCCTAGTGTGCCATCATTGGAGAGTATACAACAAATAAAAATTTAATAGAATGGGAGCGACAACAGTTTGATCTAGTGAATACAGAATAAGTCCATGAGAGAGAGTGAGAGAGAGCATCAACACTTGTTTGGCGTGCTTCGAAATTCATCACGTGAGCAGCACAGGTTCCTTCAATTATTTCAGGTGACTCCAGGAATGTTCTAATTATCAGTGTCTAGCAGTGACTTCTTCATCGTTAGATGATTGACATGTGTCAAGCATCCAAGGCATGGATGAATACAGTTGAGGGTATCTTTGTCGATTCTTCTAGCTGATAAATTCCTCCCATGATCGAGCATGTTACCTTTCAAAATAATCCCTAAGGATGTGCTTTGGTGCATCATGGTAGTTGTGAAATTCATGATCTATTTTTTGGTGCTCAGATGATGCACATGCATCCTACTGGACTTAAATGGAATATGAGCTTGAAAATTTAGTGGGCCCAAGTGAAACAAGTTGGGGCCTATACGTCGCTAATTTTGTTCTATCATGGCGCCTGGATTTGTGAATTCATTAGAAAGTTGAGCATATGTGCTAATCTTGATCTACATGGTGTCAGCTTTACAAGATTTCTCTTGACCTACTAGAGTTTGTCTTGAATGAAGAAAACGAGGTGGTGGCATCCTATAGAGAGAACTTGGACTACTGGTAAATAGAGTTGAGGAAGTTGTCATGTTTGACCATAAAAATTATAGTGAGAATAAATCATCATGAGACCGAATTCAAAGTGGTTTTAGACTGAGAGATTGGGCCAACACTTAACTGGAATATGCACTCGTGCTTGGGTTGGAGATATATTGGTACCAAGTACAGTGGTGAATTAGGCGAGGTTGAACTTGGAGGATTGGGGTGATGCAAGGAGGTGAAATTGCATCACAGATCGTGCTTGGATTAGGTTGTCAACATGGATGCATGATGGGTGCTTGAATTCAACTGACTTCATTCAGTTTTAGGTTGCTAAGGAGGTTAGAAATGAAGATTCCTTTTTATCATACCATCGAACATCTTATGTGCATGAATTTTCTATACGGAAGCCAGAGCATTGGGGGTGTACGAGGTCTCCTCCAGTCTTCATTTACCTATAGAGGGAGAAAAACACATCCAACAGCAAACAATTTCGATCTCAAATTAATAGCCATGGTCTGCTTTCATCCCAACCAGACTTAGCATCGGCCTCACATATCTTCAGTTTGGTGTCTTCAACTGATCCCCAGTTTTGGACGCATGCGATGCTCGATAATGATCTGGCCACTGCACCAGGACAAGCTCGATTCTATGGCTCAAGGCTTCTACTTTCTCAGAGTCAGGATTCATCAACGGTTTTGAATCGACCGACATCAATTCTCATTCGATCGACATTACTGACTTTGGTTCTTCTTCAACCTTAGTAGGGGCTCGAATGGTTGCATTTGGCGTGTTCATCCTTTCGGCGAGCTCGGGGGTTATGTATTCTTCAACGGGGAGCACTGAAGGCATCGATCTTTAAGGGTTTGTTGTGCATGGGGAGCTTCAGTTTGGCTTTCAACCAGTGGTGGGGAGCATGGGAGATATCTCGGCCTCAACTACTTCAAATCTTGGCTCAGCTCCAAATATGGGTCATCGCCTTCCCCATTCCATCAGCTTTGTTCTTCAGGTTCCCCAATTTCAGTGGGTGTGGGTGTCGTGTTCTTCAATCATTGATCTTCAGGGGTTCATTGTTGAAAATTTCCCAACCTTGATTCAACATCCATCTATCCTCGACTCTGGTTCTTCGGTGGCATCTTCAATCGATGTTGGTAGCTTCAACATTCCCTTCTGGTTTGAGGCTTCTTCAATGGTGAATCATCGACACCAATTCACTTGAGTTTGTATAGGATTCATTGGCATGACTTTGATTTTTTCCTTAGCTCTACAGTCTACAGTTCTCCACGATCACAACCTAGATTTCATGCGGATTCTCCATCGATGGATCAATTTGAATCTAAGTCTCACGTTGTCGTCTTCTTAATCGGGTGCAGCTTGAATGGAATCAGCATCATCCTCAGCTTGTCGAGCATTAATTGTTGGTCTCCGCATCTTCTTCAGATTGGCTTAGATGTTTGGATTCTTCTTCTATGGTCAATGGGTGTTTGCACGGTAAGAGAAGGACAATAGTGGTAGTGTAAGAATTACATGGGAGAGGTAGTAGATTTTGTCATTGAAGGTGGCAAGGAAACAAAAGCAAAGGGGGACAAAAGCAAGTTGGTTGTAGCATGGAGTTCTTATGGAGAAGGCAGATCAATGGGAATTTCTTCTTGCGGTAGCAAACCAACATTACTAGATTTTCTTACTCTGGTGGTAGCATAGGAGCCGTGGCAGATTTTCTTATTAAAATGGAGATGATTTTTTAGTTAAATTTGTTGATTGTTATTCCATTAGTGAAATGAGTTCCAAGTTGTGACAGTGATTGCATTGCATCTACTAAAGACCTTTATCTTGTGGTTAAGGATTATCTCAAGATTGTCCTTGTTGAGGTGGTGACCTATATATTCAGAGTCATCAAGGGACTAATTGATGAAAAGTCGCAGCTAGAAGAAGTTAATGCAATGGAAGAAGCATTGACAAAGAAGATGGCTAGTTACAACACTCACAAATCTTATGAAAATCAAAGAAATAGTCCTACTATGCAATGAAAGATTCTTTCAAACTGATAAAGAATTGAACAGATCCTTATATGAGAAAAACTTTTTTAAGAATGTTGTAAAGGAAGTAGTGCATGCATTGGAGAAGTTTCACAAGGTCTCCATGGAAGTCAAGTCTTCCCAACAGAAAATTAAAACAAAAAGGGTGAAAGATCTGGATAATTCATTAATGGAGATAAGACAAATGCATGAGGATAAAATTAGAAAGTTGAAGAGTGATTGAGAAGCAAGTTTGAGTCATTGGGAAATGAGAAGTACACCCTCAACATAAAGTGCCTTGAGCTGGAAGTCAAGTTGAAAAATTAGGAACTTCTCAAACTATTGAGAAAAGGTGTGTTGCCACACAAACTTCAAAAGTGAGACCTACATCAAAGAAGGCTCACAATGGTGGCACAAAGAGATTGAGATTAGTTTGAGAAGCATCCACCTTTAGCTCTTGGAAAAAGGTAACTCACTGTTCAACTAAAGTTTCTTGCACTAAGTCTATATTTTTTTAAAGTGCGGGACAAAAGCAAAAAACTGTACAAACATGGAAGTGTAAAATATTGAAACTACCACCAAAATGTCAAGGAGAGGGGTGATCATATCCAAAAAGAACTGTTCCCCAAAAGGAGCCCAAAAAATTGGGGTTTCCACCCAAAATCATCACAGTATGAAATCTAGACAAACTGCACCTGAAATAAAAAAGAACAAGGTTAATTGGAAGGTGTTTGTGTTATTGTAGATTCAGGCATATGTCTATCGATTGCTGGCATAATATTCTAGTATGTGGAAATCAGAGAAGTCCTAAATCAAGGGGGGGGGGGGGGAAGCTGAAGAAAGGAGACAATCTACTGGAGTGAAGAAGATGGCACAGATGAAGAAGAAATTGTCCACAAGGAACAGATTTGATGCACTAAACTTAAGTGATTTTTTCAAGATTGGTGGTCATTATTATGATGAATGCTGGTATAATCCTTCCAGATGCCATCTGTTAACCAAGAAGAAGAGAGAAACACCGCAAACTAAGAAGCAGGTTAAGAAAGAAGATGATTCTGCCTTGGGAGATAAATATGTGCAGAAGAAAGTTGAATCATTTACTCCCAAGAAGAAAGTGAATGCAAATGAGAAGGATGTCAAACCCACTCAAAAGAAGTGCTTCTACTGTGGCAAGAGAGGTCACACCATGGACCATTGCAAGATGGCCATGAATAAAAAAGCAAATGGGAGCAAGCTGCAATCAAAAAGGGAATCCATCCAAGAGAGAGATGGTCGGATTGGATTAGTGGTTGATATTCCTAATGAAGAGATTGAGAGGCTACCCAAAAGGGGTAACTTAAAAGCTGAGAAAAATGTGTGTGGAGGGTGCAAGAAGGCGGGTTATAGTGTTGTCGGGAGTATGACATGGCTACCTGAAAAAGAAGCGTGATTGATGAAATAAAAAGAGAAAGCACCTGTGAGCTCTAGATTTAAAACTATCAATGGAAACAAGAAATCCACACCCCAAGAGAGATCTGAGAATGAGCCTGCTGATATGATATATAAGGCCAGAATAGTTGGAAGTGGCTAGGAGAATAGAGCAAGCTGAAAAAAATCAAACTGCTCTTGTTGCTCAAGTGGAGAAGCTCATTCCAGCTATGAAGAAAGTTAGAAAAGAGAAGCAAACCATGTTTCCCATAGGTGAACAAAATAGGAAAATGAAGGGGGTGAGCATGAAGAGGTCTAGAAAGTTCAGACATATAGGAAAAGGAGTTTTCGGCTTCAGAAATATGTCTCAACCCTCTTGCTCAAAATGATGAGTTGTTAGAAGAACCAACTTCACCCCATATTTGTTTAATGGTCCTTTAAAAATGTATGGAGAAGGTGATAAAGGCTGGAGAGTATCCCTTGAAGAAGAACTCTAAAAATGTGTGAAGCTGCCATAGATTAATAAAATCTGCTTGAATATGGGAACATGGATAGCTCTTTCAAAATTTGAAGGATGGGGTATGATTCCATTCTCCCATATATGTTTTAACATGTATATATTATGTTTATCAAGGGGGAGTGTTTATCTAACCGTGTGGGGAAGACTTGGCACTTGAAGTGTTTTGATGTATTTTTTCAAGTGGGTGGAGGTTCCTGAAATTTTTTGAAAATCTGTATGTGTTACCTCCGAAGTGAGAAGAAAAGAAATTGGTTTCACATGAAGTGGAAATATGGGCAGTCTTGTTTTCTAAACTTTTCACTCTTGTTTTCAATAAAGGGTTAGCCCATGTAGACTTAGAGTTGATTTGTTGACGACGCGTTGCTAGGATAAATGTGATGTCAAGTAATTTCAGACAATGTTATGTTGTCATGTAGTTCCTACAATCACTTAAATCCGGTAAACAGTGATTCTTGCTGAAATATTCCTCTCGGAAGGGAGTTGACTGGATCACTCAAAGGGGGAGAGAAATCATATGAAGAGGGGATGTGTTGTTGAAATCCTCCCGAATGGAAATCATAAAAGGGAGAGGAATTTGAAGAACCCTCCCCCACATCTCAATTTATCTCAACTGGTATCAGTTGATATCTCACTCGGTATCAGATATTAAAGGGGAAGAAGAAACTGAACCAATGAACCATATGATGTCAAAAGGGGGGAGTGTCATACCCTTTACATTTATTGTCAATAAGGGGAAGAGAAAGGAGGACATTGACTTCAGATTGTCATGGGTATTTCCAACAAATACAAAGGGAGATTGAAGTGCACTTGTATTATGATTGCATTATGATTGTATTTTTTGTCAAT
This sequence comes from Viscum album, assembly GCA_963277665.1. Lineage (NCBI taxonomy): Eukaryota > Viridiplantae > Streptophyta > Magnoliopsida > Santalales > Viscaceae > Viscum > Viscum album. The sequence continues at coordinate 164,681,563 of OY728125.1, read as the reverse complement.
GTACAAGTCAATGTAAGGTGATATCTTGGGTGATGGGGAAAGGATCCACCCAATGGAAGAAGTTGTTATTCCCAATGAAGATCTGGCTGCACAGCTTCTGGGTAGTGACTATCATATCTGACGGTTGAAAGAGCTGGTCTTCATATATATGATAAGTGTTGGAGTTGAAAAGGCCTTGTCTTCAACAGTTTGAATGATGATGATAAAGAGAATCCGGCTGTTAAACCTACGACTGGACAACTTGTATAGTTGTGAATAACAAGTGAAAAGAAGGTTCGAAGTATATGAGAGAGTTATCTTGAAGGAGAACCCATCTGAGTACATAACATGTTGGTTGCTGCAATCAGTGTTTATACACTCCTCGTTAAAGGTTAAAGTTGAATAGAGATGGCTTGGGATTGATTAAAGAAGAGTTGCACCTGAGTTGACAAATGTATTCATCAAAATACTCGATTTTGAGTGTTTTTTATGCTGCAAGACCATGGATGTGTGTTTGAAGGATTTTGGAATTATTTTAAAAATTCCAACTATCATTTGAGGTAGTTCCGAATTTGTCTGTGATTCAACCCTAAGAAGAAAGAGAAGTTGATCATCATCTGTGGAATGTGAAGATCAAAGAAGAGTGAAAAATGGAGTTTTCAGAATTTGTTAATTCTAAGAAAATGCAGATATGATGATGTTGAAGTTGTGCTTTTGAGTTCAGAACATCATAAAGAAGTCATGACCCAAGCTTGTTTTGACTAAGATCGAATGAGGAGACTCACCGTGTGTATTTCTTGATTCTGAAAAAGGAATTTAATGGGTTTTCAAGAATAATGAAGATGAAGTTTCATCAAAGCTCGAGTTGTTTATTAAGGCCTACTTCATTATGATCTGAGCTTGTCTGGGTGAAGATGAAGAGGAGCTGAGATGGAAGTCTAAGAATCTGCCCAATACTGAAAGCTTGTGAATGAAGCTGAGATGCTACTGTCTACATATCTGAATTTAAAGGTTGTACTATTTATATGTAAAGTCTCATACTGCAAAATGATTTCCACACCACAGAAGAATTGTTTGATGTGTACTTTTTATACTGTTGAGGAAATCTGCAAAGTGCGGATTCAATGGAGATATTTAGAGAAGATGGAGGAGAAGTTGAGCTTGCAGAAGAATAAAGGGTATTTTATTCTATCGTGTTTCAAAAGTGGGGATCATTTAATGAGGGTATTCTTGGAATACACCTTGAGTTGAAAAAGTAATCCAAGGAAAATCATGGGAACCCAAATCTAAGTATTTGTAATGTTGCTTTTTCTAGGTGGCTGCTTTTGTCAACAAGCATTCTATTTATGGGACATTGAAAATGAAAGGTGCAATTAATCTAGCTTCCTCTACACATGTGTTGTTCAGTGGATCGAGGAGAAGAAAAGAGAAAAGCTAGCAATTTGTGCTATGCTAGGTGATGATTTGTGTGAGTAGTCGAGGGTAACCTGAGCTCTCGAAGAAAAAGGGGAATGAGAAGTTGTTGCAAGCTCTAGCGAGAAAGGAACATTCGGCAGTCAAAGAGTATAGATTTTTGGTTGTGCATACATGTTTACAATGAATGTTCTCAACGATTTTCAAAATTGAACACTAGAAACAGCATGCTAAGAACTCATTAGAAAACACCAAATAGAATCTTAATCAGCATTCAACCAGCTCATATTAACCAGCAAACAAGCAGATTTCAACATCATTAATAACTAACAAAACACTTACATACGTATTTCTATTTCAATGTCCAAAAATTTCTAACTTGTATAAGTATCAGCAACCAACATAGAGAGCATGATTCAACAGTTCAATTCAAAATTAAATTCAGAAATTAAACAACAAATGGATCAGATACTCCCTTGAGTATATTCTTTAATACCACTGACATGATCCATCTCTGACATCACTTCCTCGCATTCTTGGTCATCCACTCCGATTTTCATCTAAAAGTACCTACAAGACAGGCAAAACTTTCATTAATTGCAGCAATTTAAGATCAATATAATGTACCCAAAGATAAAATATTGTAGGGGAATGTAGCCAATAAAACACGCCTATGATAGTGAACCAATGATGAGTTAGGGGAGATCAAATTGACATAGATTAACAAGATGTTTCTAGTCTAGTTAAATGTCTATCATGATTAGGAAAAATCTATGAGAAATTATTGTTGACATCACATCCCTATCGTTCAGCTAATCAACTTTTGTTCTATTATCTTTATCAAATAATGATTTGTCAATAATCATCTACAGTGTCGGTGGCAAAAGTCCGTGAAGCCACAATACCGCTGTCTCCAGAGTCCGAGATGCTACATTGCCCTGTCGTTGTTGCCTGGTTAGCTCTGCTACAGTGTCATGTCGAAGTCCACACTACTGCAGTGCTCTGTTAGTGTCGTCGGTCAATACTGCTACAGTGAATCAGCATTACTACAGTCCCAAAATTTGGGTCGGGGGTTGAACCCCGGAGCAGGGGAGCGTTACCCCCCTTCAACCCCCAACGGCCTCACAATTCTAGTGCATATCAGAATAGATTTTAGTGTGTACAAACATGTTGATAGTTAAGGCAAAAAACGATAGCATCTAAATCCAAAAATCGGCATGCAAGATAACCACTTTAGCATGAATAAATTTAAAGCAGCCTTGAATACACATTTCAACATAATATTCAGTAATCAAACAGGGGTAGCATGCATTCGTTTCAATAATTTTTACTACCCAAACAACATGGATAAATAAAGAATAATTATACTCCCCTGACAGTAGCACCCCGCCCCCATATCGAAATAACTCACTTTCCACACCATGAATCCCAACCTGAAGCGGAGCAGAACACAACATTAGAATATAATAATTAAAGTTCAATTACAGTAAAAACGGTATTAAAATAAAGAAGGAAAGTGAATGTAGTGAATCTCTCGGTATGAGGATAACAGCTGAAACTTATTCTTTAATATCATAAAAAACCATCTTGTTACTTCAGCTCAGGCACCTAAAAATCAAATTTTGTTGATTATTAAAAACAAATATTGAAATTCAAACAAAAACAACCAGACTAAGTGTAATGAGGCTCCTAGCCAGCAAAGGAAATCTTTGCAGCTCAAAATCATTGAATGAATTCCAAATTTTCATCTAAAATGAATTGAAAGCAATATGGGATGGTTTGTTACAAGTGAATGACTCCCTTCCTTTCATCATTTCTAGTCAACATGGTTGCTCTTCATGTAAAACCCAATAAGCGAGGACCATAGGTTGTAGTAGTTGGAAAAGTGCTGGTACTTTATTAGGACCCACAGGAAGAATTTCTCTTAAATCAATGAAAAGAGTGGCCACACTTGAAAACATCTAACCATGACCACTGGGAAGAAGTGATTTCTTGTTGGGTTCTCCCTTGCTACTTTGCAAGAATACAGCATAAAGAATTCTCAAAAACTCCCCAACTCCAACATCTATCAAGGACTTCCAAAAATACCCATTAATAGCAGGAATTAACCTATATTCCACCCCTTTCCCCGTATCTATGTCAACAAAACAGTACTCAAAGGAGATGAAAATAGCAGAAAAATTTCCCAAAGGATCTGAATCGTCCTCACAGCATTCCAACACCTTAATAGCTTTGATACATTTATAAAATGGTGCAAAAGCTGCTACAACTAGCTCAATATTTCCCAAAAATGACTGTAATGCAACTTGAAAATCAAGCAACGCAGCAGAGTCTCACTTCTATCTCAGGATATATCATGTACTCTTCTATATCCTCACTTAACTAAAACGAAGCTAACTTCTCAGAAACAGGGTTAAAATCATTGGTCATAGCATCATTCACAACAGGTGAGTGTTTTCCAAGAAAGAAAATTAATTCACAATGAATAAATTATTGTTTTTCTGCAGCTACAAGTTAAATTTCACTCTCAAACTCTCACAACCTATCAAAATCATAATTTAAATCTTCTTCCAGAAAACTAGTTCTTGTGAATTTATCTATCAATTCCTAAATGACATCTTCAAAAGAATCACAAAACTTTTCCTTAATATCATCAAAAGACAGTTCCTTAGCAAAATCAACTCTATAGCAATCCTAATAGAGTGTGGGTTTCTTAGTAATTTTTTAAAAATCCAACTCCTCTGTTTCATTAAAAACATTCAAAAGTAACTTACCATTAACAACATCTATCACTTTCCATCCTAAAGCTAAAAATAGCCCATCAAGAACGATAGTAACCTCTTTATAACACTCCATGTCTAGAGTTGGTGTTGGAGTTTGTGGCCTAGAACCAACTACTTTGTACTTTATTCATTAATAAATATTTTATCACATCTTGATTGTTTTTCTGCGTAACAATGCATGTGATAATGTCCTAAGGATATTTGTTGCATTAAAGGGTCATAGCGGATCCCTGCTATGATGAGAACCCGGAAGTACCATAACATTGTTCTTGAATGTATGTTCTATGGCCGGGTGATCTTATTTGAGGGGCACAAATAATACAGGCCATTAGGGGTGAGAACTCATAAAACTTTGAGGCACATTCTCATGGTGTGCGCCCTTGGTAATATCCAGGAGGATATTATGAGAACGAGACCCGCCAGTAGGAAATCTGCATTTCATAGTGTCATTGTATGTTCCTATCTGCGGACGTGTGTATTGATCCTTAGACTTTAAGATTATTATTAATGGGTATTACAACTCGCGCACTTAGATGTATTGACGAAAACTGTGACGACACACTATTCACAGCGAAGTAAAATACGTTGGGTGCATCACAAGTGATATTGCATTAATAGATAATGCGAGAAAGGATTTGTCCCTTCTGTTCCATAACGGAAATAGATATCTCGGACCCTTTGATTGAATTGATATAGCCTAAATAAATTCATGGTCATTGTGAGGAATGAGAAAGTTCAATTCCGAAAAGGCAAAGAAAGAATAATCGAACACATGGGTTGATGGCACTAACATGCAACCCGCTTGATTCGAGATATCGAGACAAGGGGATTACATTACACAGTAAATATTCGTAGGAGGTGACACGTCGTTGCGGCGTTAACTTCTTTCTCTATGGGTGTCTTGGCGTGTTGTTAGACGCTAACCTTGGACTTTAGACAGACTCCGCCTAATGCCACTGAGAAAGAGGCCTAGAGGGTCACACACTAAATATGTCCAAGTATCTCAGTTAAATATTAATTTTTAACAAGTTGAATAAAGATTATTCCCGACTATGGTTTAATAATTATTCAAGGATGTCTGATTGCATTTATTTCGACACTAGTTATTCGAGAGAATATATTGTGGGCGAAATAATATATTTATTAGCGAGTAATGCAGTGATATTTATTTGAGAAATAAATAGTCGTTATTCAAGGTCTAATAAATGTGGTGGAAGAAATTAAGAAAAATGGAAAATAAAAATACACGCCATGCATATTAATATATACACGCCGTGTAGTTTTTCTGGGAATTTATGAGAAATAATACTATTTATTTAATTAAATAATATTAGGTGTAATTCGTTTGGTGCATGTCAAGTAATAATAATAGTCAACTGTTATTATTAGACATGGGGTATTACTAAGAATTAAATGAAATGAATAAATGATTTCGGGTAATTAATTCATTTTATTATTCTATGTAATTAAAAATCACAATTATATATTTCTCATTAGCCTAGCCATTTTTGTGTGGTTCTGCACAACGGATTTGGAAAAGCTCTCAAGCCAAGAGAGAATTTTTTTTCCAGCAAGAACGCTCAAGCTACGAGAGAGAGATCCACCTCCACCGAATCAAAGCGATTGAAGGCGGACATCGCAAGCGAAGGCTCTTCTACGCTAGCACCTGAAGGTCCCTTCGACGACGTCCAGAGATACGTGGAGCACGTGTGGATCACCACTAGAGGAATCCTACATTTGGATTCTACGACGCAACGACGGATCACATCAGATCGTGACCGAAGACATCAACGAATAAAGAATTACATCAAGGTAATTCTTGTCAATTAATTAAATTGATTATAACCAACATATGATGATCATATCTATATGGTTCTGGGACTCCCCTTTTTCTTTTTTGTTCTTCGTTCTATTCCGAAGATCCGGCGTTTTATTATCGTGACGAACCTCAGATTGATCGTTGTTAACGCTAAAATTAAAGTTTGGTACACCCACCAACGCGCTTCCGCTGCGCCCGGAACCTACAAGTGGTATCAGAAGGAGTCATATCGTTGATTATAATTATTTAGTTTTTCGTTGATGATTTACGCATTTAATAATTTAGTTGTTTCAATTCAAGTTAATCGTTCTTTAAATCTGAATCTCGAGATCTGTTTCTCCTCTCTCGTTTCTCGTTCACTTTACAAAAACGAATTTTTCTTTTAATTTTGATTAAAATAAAATAGAGGATCTCATCCGGAGGTGTCAAACGTTCCTGGTCGTACAACACCAAAATACACGGCGTGTATTCAGAAGTACACACCATGTAGTCTAGGTTCAATGCATTGGACCGGTCCGCCACATCAGGCCGTGTAAATGAATCATATCTTAGTCTTTAAGACTCCGTGTGTTGACCAGGAACAGGTGGCACACGGTTTCGGGATTACACGCCGTGTGGCCTATGGAACACGGCGTGCAATCCCTTCGGGTTAGGGATGGACCGTGTACCTCGTACACAGCTTGCCCGGCTGGAAACCATGTAACGCAGATACTACACGGCGTGCGTCCCATTGAACACGCCGTGTACTCCAAAAATTTCCGAAGTACATCTACACGCCATGTCCCCGAACGTGTACTTCAAATGGACGGTGAACAAAAGTACACGCTGTGTAGTTGGAACTACACGCTGTGTACTCATCCAAATTACGCAGATTTATTAAAATTTATTATTATATTATACAAACCCTTGAGACGTGTACCATAGTGTAGGTAGTAATGCGAAACGGGCGGGCCAAGCCCGCACGGGTTTGAGCCCGCGTGGGTTGTCCGCAAAAGCCCACATATAATGCGAACAAAAAATTTCAAGCCCGCCTCGCCCCGCATAAACCCGCGGGTTGCCCGCGGGCTTACTCACCTTTACAAAAAAATACTATTTATAATCATTTAAATAATGTATTGTTTATCATTCTTAAAGGTATTTGTGGGGAGAAGTATGAATTAACAATAACTAGAGTTTTAAAGAATGTGATGAAACATTTTTTTTTGTGGGTTAATGGTGGCATGCGGTAACGCCGATGTGGTGGTGAACTGTTGTGATAGAAAGTAGGTGAGTGAACGGTGATGGGCGATGAATGATAATGTTGGTTGTGTGGTGATGTGAACAGCTAAACCTGTGAATGAATGAAGTCTCTCTAGGTAACGATCAGTTTCAGAGGAAGCTATTAGTGTTTTCACGAAGTTCTATCCAATTCTCTTAATAACAAAATAAAATTAAATAATAACAAAATTAAATCAACCTAAAAATATTATGATTATAATAACTCTTATAGAATTGAAACCATGCGCAGGGGCGATGAGTTCATTTTTCGAGAGATGGGTTGACACACCATGTGAATATGGTTAATAATTACTATATAAATAATATAATATCATAGTAAAATAATAAATATAGGCCTATTTAAAATTCACATGTGAATAAATGGTGAATTAATATAACCATTATGGTGAGAAATCATATGTCGCCATTTAACCATGATTTTTTTATTTAAAAAACTAAAATGTTAAAGAAACATATATTGTAAAAATAATATATTTTTTTTAAATCAGGTCCGCGGGCAAGCCCGCACCCGCGCGGGCTCAACCCACGTTGGCCCGCACCCGTGCGGGCTCAACCCGCATTGGCCCGCACTCTAAACGGTCAAAAAATTTAGGCCCGCCCCGCCCCACATCTGCCCCATACCCGCAAAGCCTGCGGGCCGCGAGCTCGCTTTGCATCGCTAAGTGTAGGCGTAAAGCTGAGGCACAACATGTGATAGGTGTTTTATATATATGTGTTTAATTTAACATCTGTGTAATGTTCATTTCTACTCATTGGGTAGTTATGAACGGGAATTCACCGGGTTGCCTCTAAGGTACAAGTTACGTACAAAGATAATTTTAAATAAATTTATTTGTTTAAAATTATGATGGATGAGAACGATTAAAGAATTGAATGCTAGTTTTATTTATGCGTAAATATCGTTGCATGCATGGATGATCATGAGCTAGACCAAGACCTTTGTATGTGTATGGTTTCTTTTAATTTATTTATTTAAATTAAATTTGTTGGTCTGCGAGTCTTCTCCTCATTAATATGTAGGGTCTGCGCGCTCAAGGTTTCTTTTATGTATAACCCCATTTTACCCCTCACCTGCGTGTGAGATAAAAGCATATGTAATGGATGGAGCTCCCAAGCTAGTAGAGGCGGCTCAAGCTAGGAGTCGAGATGAAACCAATCCAAGGAGATACAAAGGTGGACAGGTGGAAAGCTGTAAACACGAACCCAAAAGGTTCGAGGTGTTTCTCCCCTAAATCTTGGGTTGGTTTATCAACCGCTAGATAAACTAACCAATAGAACAAGCTCATGATCATACTATCTATTTTATTTCTGTCAGTTACATGGTTTATTTATTGTGAGTGTGTTGTCACGATCACACAATTAATGAATTAAACAAGCATGCAAGATGGAACTAAAATAAGACCGGCTTATGCGTAAAATATTATCTTAGACATGGTTAATCACTTAAGTATATCCCACTTAATATTAACAAGAATGTAATCAAAGATAATAAAATGGAAATTTACGTATAAGGATAAAATCCCTCAAAGAAATATTAAGTCGGTATAGTCTTCCATAATCTTAGTTAGAATCGAACCATAGTTCAAAGTGTTTGACCAACCCTAGTTGGGGTGCTTTCAATAATCGGAGAATTCTAATTCAAGGTTTTGGGCTGATTTGACTTGGTTCGCATCAAGGGTTGACTGCCACAACAGGACTTGGTGTGACCAAGAGGCAAAGGTTGAGGAAATCCAAAAATAAAAAGATTTCAAGATTTGGGAGTCCACTCAACGGATCAAGGAGCTGCGAGTTAATGCAGTTGGCATTTGGAATGTCTACCTAAAACTCTTCAAGTTGTTTGACCAACCCTAGTTGGGGTAATGCGAAGGGCAATATGGATCTTTGCCACTAAAATATTTAGGCAACAGAATATTCCGAAGTCAATGGTGAAGGCTATTGGATTTCGATAAAATAGTGGAAGACTAATAAGTATTAATTTATTTATTTGTCTCAGTTTTATCATAATAAAGTACTAAACCTTTGCTCATCTTAATTTGTAGAAATGGCAAGAAAAATGAATTCAAACATATCATTGTGAACCATACTCGAGAAGGAAAACCTTCTCACCGGCACCAATTTCCAAGAGTGGCAGAGGCGTTTACACGTCATCATTCGCCGCGAGAGGAAATTGTATGTGCTGGAAGAGTCTGTTCCAGTTGCGTCTAGGAAAGAGGCCAGTAATGAGGAACTATCTCTCTATATGAAACATATGGATGATGCCACAGATGTCCAATGTTTCATGCAATCGGCCATATCTACTGAGCTCTTGAAGCAACATGAAAACATGAACGCGTATACCATGATGTCTCACCTTAAGAATCTCTACCAAGAGAAGGCGAGACGGGAGAGATATGAGATCTCCAACGCTTTGTTTACAACTAAGCTTGGAGAGTCCACGCCAGCTGGGCCTCATGTAGTCAAGTTTATTGGCTACATTGAACGTCTGGACATCTTAGGGATTAAGTTCTCGGATGAGTTGCATACAGATCTCATCCTATCATCACTGCCCAAGACCTTTTCTAGCTTTATTGTCAACTATAACATGAGCAACAATGAGAAGAGTCTATCGGAACTTCTGACCTTAATTCGCCAGGTAGATAAGGACATGGGGCGTGACAAACCCACAGTCCTTATGGTGAATAAAGAAAGGACAAGGCAAAGGGGCCAAGGACTTATAAACGGTCCAAAGCCCCCGAGCACCGTTCCTCAAAAAAGGGGCAGATCCAGAGGCAGGGCAAGGAACAGGAGGCGGTATGTTTTGCATGTGGCAAGCAAGGCCACTGGAAGAGGAACTGCACCCAGAAGTGTGGGTGTTAGGTTCTGGGACCCGCAGCGGAAGCCGGTGGGCCGAGAATTTTAAAATTTTCATCTACAGGACGACGGAACTTGTCGTCGCCGACGATCTGAGCCCCGAAAAGGTCCTAGGATCTCGCGTAAATCATAAAGAGCAAAAACCTAAAATGAAAACATACCTGTTTCAAATCCGAAGCCGCAGTCGACTGCAACTAATCGATGGTGATCGTCGCTTGAAGGATCCAAAGCAAGATCCCTCTAGATCGTCCACACGCACTCCAAAAATCCGCTGGAACGTCGATCGTCGAATTTCAGGTGCTAGCGCGGCGATCCGACGATGCTTTCGATGTCCCGACAATCACCACATCGAGATGATTTCGATTAAGATCTTGATCCAAGCTCCATGGATCAAGAGCTTCTCTCTAGAGAAAGCGGGAGGAGAGAGAGGCTCTGGATTTCACTCCATGAAATGAGTGAATAGTGAATTGCACACCAAGGGAGAGAGCATCCTCTCTTATTTATAGTGGAATTCCAAAATACCTGGTTGGGTTCCCCGGCCCTCGTTTATTTCAATGTCCACTAAATAAATAATTTTGACGAACTAAATTGCGCCAATATTATTTATTATTTTATCACGTATTTGTAATATATATAAAATATATTACGTGATAAAACTCGGGCCATTTAACTCGACTCGTTGTCCCGCTTAATATTAAACGAACCTTGAATATTAAAATAATATTCGTTCGATTAATATTTTCCCGTATTTACTAAACTTGTAAATACATTAAATAAATTCAATCTCAATTATTCATAACTTGAATAATAATGAATTTATTTAATTCTTTTGGTGATCGATAACTTGGACAACACTCAGACCTCATGGCAAGGCTCACTATGTCCATATACCTATTCAACTGAATAGGGCGGATTCTTGAATACGCTATTGTGTGTGACCCTCTAGGCCCTCATCTCAATAACAGTGAATAAATCCACAGACCAAAAGCGGAGTCTAGCAACCCATCATGACCCCTAAAGAGATAAGGATAGTCATAGCAACGACTACCATCTTACGAACACTGACTGTGTACTATAATCTCTTTGTTATTAAATATCTCATAAAACAGGACACACACTTATGTCATCGTCCTTTTCTTACTTTATTATTTGTTGACCTTACCGGATGGATTTACCTTTGTACTGCTTTGGCCAAAGACTTAAGAAAGCAGCACCACCCTGACCAACTAGGCCTGAGATATACAACTTCCTGAACTTGGAAGCGACAAATCATTTCTTGACCATTCAGCCAATGTCATACCACCAACGACGCACCCAACACAAACTACCTCTCCACGGCTTCATTGTCATGGTTTTCATCTTGCATCAAAGTACGTAATCAAATAGTACACAATGGTAATGGTCTCAAGTCAGGAGACCAATACACATGTCCGTAGATAGGAACAACCAATGACACCCAAAACATGTGGTGTTCCTATTGGCGGGTTTGTCCTCTTGATCTCATTACTAGAGATCACCAAGTGCGAACTTCATGAGAAAAAGTCTCGATGCTTATGAGTCTCCAGCACCTGATAGTCAGACATCTACTGTGTCCGGTCAGTAAGATGTATCTGGACTATAGAACATTTATTTAAGATTAATGTCACAGTATCTTAAGGCTCTCATTATAGCCTGGGTGTCACGACCCGACCCAACGGGGCTCGAGCCGTGACTCCCCAAGCCCGCCTCCAATAGGCCAGGGGCTGGCGACTAGCGCCGAGTAGGTTATCACACACATGGGAGGCATTAGCCTAAGGTACCTGCACACACGCACCCACAAACACCTCCATGCAACAGTGCAGAGATATAGAAACTGAAAAGTAAAAGCATGCATACAATCTATCCCAAACCAGAGTGCAACAGCAAAAGTACAAAGGGAAAAACAGGGCCCACCAAAGAAAACTACAAAAGCGCATCCAACCTGCTCTGAAGAAGGGGAACGCTGCCACAAACACCCGCCGGAAAGATCCCTCGGCACAGCTCCGGTAGACACCTCGGTCAACTCGCTCACTAAGCTCCGCCAGCTCCGGGTCCTCCTGGGACTCCGTCAAAAGGCCTGTGGTCTGCACAAGACACAAACATGTGCGGCCAAAGCCCGTGCAGGGGTGAGTATAAACATACTCAGTAGGCACCCCAAAAACCCAAAACCCAAGGGAGCAACTGAAAGGCAACAGTCCGCTCAACTCAGCCAGAGGGAACCCAGACGAGAGAGAAACTCCATCTCGTGACCATCCTCGGCTAAACACAACAAGTCAGCTCAGCTCAGCTCAGGTGTATGCCCATACATACACCTTGAACAATCCAGATATACTCATCTCACGCCACAAAGCCACAAGAGGTACCGACCTCATCACCAGCAACTGCCCCCAACCAGGAGAGTACACCACACGAACATTGTCATACCAGATGACACTCATCCGAGAGACACACTCCATCGGGTCCCAAACAAACATCTCAGACGCTCACCCGAGAGACCACGCTCATCGAATAACATCACTGAGGAAACATCGCTGAAACACCATAACCACCAAACTCCTCGGATAGGGGATCGCCGCTAGGGTCCGCTAGGGGATACCAAGACCCACTCTGGTATACGTAGCTCACAGATAGGGGATCACTCCCAGGGTCCGCTGGGGGATACCACGACCCGATCTGGCATACGTAGTACTCACAGATAGGGGATCACACCCAGGATCCGCTGGGGGATACCACAACCCGATCTGGCGCTCGACAGAAGCTCAACACTCAGATAGAGGATCATCGTCCATATAAAGATGGTCACGACGATACCGGAACCCTGTCTGGTATAACTCGCGATGTAGGGGATCAAACCAACGATGCCGCAACCCTACCGAAACCACGCGCTGAGTAGGGGATCGCATAACCAACGATACCGCAACCCTACCGACACCAAGCGCTGAGTAGGGGATCGTATAACCAACGATACCGCAACCCTACTATAAACATCATGCTGAGTAGGGGATCGTAAACCCGACGATGCCACAACCCTACTGTGCACGACCCACTGCGTAGGGGATCATATTCCTGATGATGCCACAAATCCTACGGGGTTAACCTGCTAGATAAGGGATCGTCGCTCGTAAATAAGCGGTCACAGCGATACCAAGAACCCGATCTAGGGTAAAGATGCTAGAAGATCCACTCCGGGCCCACCGGAGGGATACCACAACTCTAACAGTTTAAACATCTCATCGAGAGGATCACAAACCCATACGAAGGTTGTGTTACCACACGAACCCTCGTAGGAACGAACCAAGGGAGAACCCTCAACCACTGCTGGTCCAAACGTCGCTAACCCGAGCGACCCGCCACAACGCCACACTGCGCACCTCCTAGGCCAAAATCGAAGCCACCATCGCGTTCCACGCGGAAAAACACGCAGGATAGGCTGTTTACTCGCCCGAAACGGAGCACCGGTGAAAAAGACACTATTCACCGTAGCTAGCTCGTGCGGGGCCCACACAACGATCCCGAAACCCATCGATCGGACCACACCACGGCGATCCCCTCGGAAAAACAAGCAGAATCGACTACTCGCTCGTCCAAAACGGACACCCGGTGAAAAAAGTACTATTCACCGAAGGCCAGCTCGGGTGGGGCCCACGCCTGGATTCCGAAACTCATCGAACGGATCGCACCACTGCGATCCTCTCGGAAAAACACACAGGATCGACTATTTATCCGCCAAAATCGGACTCCTGGTGCAAAAGCTGCGTTTCTACGCAAACGCCAAAACCCGGCCTCATGGGGCCCGCACCCCGTTCTCAGTCCCAACACCCGGAAACCATCTCAAAAAGTCCGTCGTACCATTAGGGTCTCAACGCCACCGAAAGCACGTCAATCGGACGCTCCGGGTAGAAGTTACAACGGCCCGAAGTCGTAAAATAATAAAATAATATTATTTTATACGACGTTTCTAACTCCCGGGGCACGATCCCGAACCCTTAAACCCTCAAAGTGAGTTCAAAAGGTCTGTCTCGACGCAAGGAGCGCGTCGCCGCAAACGGCTCACAAATCGGAGTTACGGTTTGCGAGTTACGGGGGTTTAAAGAACCCCCGGAAAATCCTGGTCGGACCACCGCCAGCCTCGCCGGAAACCACCGCGCCGCCGCCGGATTCCGCCGCGCCGCCGCCCTGCCTCGCCGGATTCCACCATGGCCGCCGCCGGAATCCGGGAATTCCGCCGGAAAACTTCCGGGGACCCCCGGGAGCACCCCGGTGCTCCAAAATCAGATCCGAAAAATGTTTCGGAAACCTCGGGACCCAAACTATACAACCCTTATAACGATTTGAAGAAAAAAACAACAAATAAACGGGGTCCGGGATTTCAAAACTCAAACCACCTACCTCGCGGGCGAAACGCCGACAATCCGCACTCCAAAGCTTCCGCCGCACGATCCTGGAATGCCCGCCGTCGAAATCCGAGCTGGACGGCACCTTGATCGCACGATTCGGCCGTCGATTCGCCGTCGGAAGGGGAGGAGAAGGAAGAGGAACTCCTACGCGCTTCACACGTCCAACAAGGGGGGGATATTTGTTTCCAACAAATATCTGCTCAACTCCCCGCCCCGACACGCCCCCGACCCCGCGCCCGACGCGGACAAGGATAAGGTCACCCTTAGGGTAAAAACATCGTTCTGAACGCAACGGCGGACTCAGATTTGCGATCCGAGACTCCGTTCAGAAGTTATTCGAGCCGACGCTCGCACACTAACTTTGCTACTTATTTACGAAAACGCCCCTGGTGGCGTTTCTCACCACAGGCCCGCGCCCGCAAAGTTTACACCTCGCCTAGGGTAAACGACACGTTCCGGACGCAACTGTGCCCTCAGATGCCCGTTCTGAGCTACCGTTTAGGAGATATCACACCTCCGCCATGTGCATAGTATAAAAATACTTAATATTTTTATAAAATTAATTCCGGGCACACCGGGCCTCAGAATCGTACGCCGTCTTCGCGCATAGCTCTGGAATTATTCGTAGAAATATTCCAAAGTCTGACAGGGCCAAAAACCCGAGTCACTACATCCTCCCCCCTTAGAACTTTTTGTCCCCGAAAAGCCCTAAGCGCAAGGAAAGCGACTGGACTCTCAACTGGGTCTCGCACACCAATGAGTTCACCAACAAACACCCATGCCCGAACGTATAAGTTAGAGGGACTCATCCGCCACACCTCAATACTATCCGCTTTGGGCGGCACTGACTCGCCCGCACGGTTTTAATCGCGTCACCCAAAACGCGTCTCGGTGGGGGAAGGATCCCTCCTCCTCACGCATTCGAAGCATGTCGAACAACACTCACACAGGGTCTTACCAACGCCCTGAACAAAACTCGAGCAAGCAACAAAAAGGAGGGTACCACTAAACGGTGTCTATCAAACTACTGCAGTAAGTAGAAAAGACACAAGGCGTACCTCTATCCATCCGCGGTGCCTCTGGGTCAACAGCCTCCAGGGCATGCAGCTGTCTTCGCCCTCGACCACCAGCTCCCTGAGCTTGGCGTGAACCACCTGGGGGTGGGGGTGGTGGCAACTGATACTGCCTACCACCTCCTCCTACTGCACCAGCTCCGCCGCCACGTCCGCCGCCCTGCGGACCTCCTTGCTCGAGACGCTGCCTCTGCCAAGGCGGTCCATCGACCGGCTCCCTCTCAGCAGCACGTCGGGTCGGACAATCTCTAGCAAGATGTCCCCGACCATCGCAAGCGTAACACCGCCTCTCCTGCGGCTGACCAAAACTAGCCTGCGAGCCCTGTGAGCCCTGAGACTCAGATCCTCCATCCTGGGGTCGCCTCCTGAAACGTCGATCACGTCCTGACCCCTGAGTCAGTTGTCGGCTACCAGATGTCGATCCGACTGAAAAAGTCTCATCCCTCGAGTGCCCAGCACTAACAGGGGAAATCTGCTCAGCCAGAAAACTCCCCACTACCAACGCTCGCTCCAGCACTCCAGCATAGGTGGGTAGGCACAAGGAAACCACACCTGCTCGGATGTTCCTGTGTAAGCCCTGCTCGAAGGTCCGAGCCCTAAAGAACGGGTCTCGAACCATATCCAGGGAGTAGCGCGATAGGTCTGTAAACCTCGTTGAGTACTCCGACACAGTCATTCTCTCCTGTCGAAGCTGCAGAAGCTCCTGGATCCGCACTGACCTCAGCGTCACCGGATAGAACTCATCCCTGAAGAGCCGCTCAAACTCTGCCCACGTGAGCGTCTCCTCATCATGGGACTGCGTCACCAAACTCCACCATCGCCCGGCAGAACCATGCAGAAGACTCGCCGCTAGGACCACCATCTGATCTAGAGGTGTCCTCACTAGGCGGAAAACTCGGGTGACTGCCTCAAGCCAGTCATCAGCTACCTGGGGGTCTGGATCACCCCGGAACCTCAGAGGTCGCTGCCTCTGGAACTCGTGCAGCGCACTCAACCTGCGCACAACCTCGTCCTGCACCGCCGGCACAATCAGCTGCTCGACAGGTGGTGGCTCAACCGGCAGACCACCTGGAGGTGCAACCTCAGAGCCTGCGCCCTGCTCCCAGCCTCTACACGGGGCGGGTCATCAGCACAATCCTGCTGCGGAACCCTCACTGGTTGTTGTCGTGGAGGCATCCTGAAATACATTCAAGACACACCACGGTCAAAGAGTATATCTGGAGAGCTGACTCAAGAAGGAAAAGGAAATACCCAAAAACCCAGTCCTATATGATGCATATACCGTTATGTCCCTGCGACCAGTGTACGAATGTCCCGAGTCGAAAGGCAGGTTATCAGAGTCCTGGTGTATGGATACGTCGGCCGCCGCACCAACACTGGAGTCCCTGGCCTGAAAGCCGAACTCGAAACATCCTAACACTACCGCTATGCAACCCAAACCAAACTCACAGCTAGACCAACTACGCTCTGAGATCCCAAAGGTAGAACCTCCTCTGATACCACTTTGTCACGACCCGACCCAACGGGGCTCGAGCCGTGACTCCCCAAGCCCGCCTCCAATAGGCCAGGGGCTGGCGACTAGCGCCGAGTAGGCTATCACACACATGGGAGGCATTAGCCTAAGGTACCTGCACACACGCACCCACAAACACCTCCATGCAACAGTGCAGAGATATAGAAATTGAAAAGTAAAAGCATGCTACAATCTATCCCAAACCAGAGTGCAACAGCAAAAGTACAAAGGAAAAAACAGGGCCCACCAAAGAAAACTACAAAAGCGCATCCAACCTGCTCTGAAGAAGGGGAACGCTGCCACAAACACCCACCGGAAAGATCCCTCGGCACAGCTCCGGTAGACACCACGGTCAACTCGCTCACTAAGCTCCGCCTGCTCCGGGTCCTCCTGGGACTCCGTCAAAAGGCCTGTGGTCTGCACAAGACACAAACATGTGCGGCCAAAGCCCGTGCAGGGGTGAGTATAAACATACTCAGTAGGCACCCCAAAAACCCAAAACCCAAGGGAGCAACTGAAAGGCAACAGTCCGCTCAACCCAGCCAGAGGGAACCCAGACGAGAGAGAAACTCCATCTCGTGACCATCCTCGGCTAAACACAACAAGTCAGCTCAGCTCAGCTCAGGTGTATGCCCATACATACACCTTGAACAATCCAGATATACTCATCTCACGCCACAAAGCCACAAGAGGTACCGACCTCATCACCAGCAACTGCCCCCAACCAGGAGAGTACACCACACGAACATTGTCATACCAGATGACACTCATCCGAGAGACACACTCCATCGGGTCCCAAACAAACATCTCAGACGCTCACCCGAGAGACCACGCTCATCGGATAACATCACTGAGGAAACATCGCTGAAACACCATAACCACCAAACTCCTCGGATAGGGGATCGTCGCTAGGGTCCGCTAGGGGATACCAAGACCCACTCCGGTATACGTAGCTCACAGATAGGGGATCACTCCCAAGGTCCGCTGGGGGATACCACGACCCGATCTGGCATACGTAGTACTCACAGATAGGGGATCACACCCAGGATCCGCTGGGGGATACCACAACCCGATCTGGCGCTCGACAGAAGCTCAACACTCAGATAGAGGATCATCGTCCATATAAAGATGGTCACGACGATACCGGAACCCGATCTGGTATAACTCGCGATGTAGGGGATCGAACCAACGATGCCGCAACCCTACCGAAACCACGCGCTGAGTAGGGGATCGCATAACCAACGATACCGCAACCCTACCGACACCAAGCGCTGAGTAGGGGATCGTATAACCAACGATACCGCAACCCTACTATAAACATCATGCTGAGTAGGGGATCGTAAACTCGACGATGCCACAACCCTACTGTGCACGACCCACTGCGTAGGGGATCAAATTCCTGATGATGCCACAAATCCTACGGGGTTAACCTGCTAGATAGGGGATCGCCGCCCGTAAATAAGCGATCACAGCGATACCAAGAACCCGATCTAGGGTAAAGATGCTAGAGGATCCACTCCGGGCCCACCGGAGGGATACCACAACTCTAACAGTTTAAACATCCCATCGAGAGGATCACAAACCCATACGAAGGTTGTGTTACCACACGAACCCTCGTAGGAACGAACCAAGGGAGAACCCTCAACCACTGCTGGTCCAAACGTCACTAACCCGAGCGACCCGCCACAACGCCACACTGCGCACCTCCTAGGCCAAAACCGAGGCCACCATCGCGTTCCACGCGGAAAAACACGCAGGATAGGCTGTTTACTCGCCCGAAACGGAGCACCGGTGAAAAAGGAACTATTCACCGTAGCTAGCTCGTGCGGGGCCCACACAACGATCCCGAAACCCATCGAGCGGACCACACCACGGCGATCCCCTCGGAAAAACAAGCAGAATCGATTACTCGTTCGTCCAAAACGGACAACCGGTGAAAAAAGTACTATTCACCGAAGGCCAGCTCGGGTGGGGCCCACGCTGGATTCCGAAACTCATCGAACGGATCGCACCACTGCGATCCTCTCGGAAAAACACAGGATCGACTATTTATCCGCCAAAATCGGACTCCTGGTGCAAAAGCTGCGTTTCTCCGCAAACGCCAAAACCCGGCCTCGTGGGGCCCGCACCCCGTTCTCAGTCCCAACACCCAGAAACCATCTCAAAAAGTCCGTCGTACCATCAGGGTCTCAACGCCACCGACGGCACGTCAATCGGACGCTCCGGGTAGAAGTTACAACGGCCCGAAGTCGTAAAATAATAAAATAATATTATTTTATACGACGTTTCTAACTCCCGGGGCACGATCCCGAACCCTTAAACCCTCAAAGTGAGTTCAAGAGGTCCGTCTCGACGCAAGGAGCGCGTCGCCGCAAACGGGTCACAAATCGGAGTTACGGTTTGCGAGTTACGGGGGTTTAAAGAACCCCCGGAAAATCCTGGCCGGACCACCGCCAGCCTCGGCGGATTCCGCCGCGCCGCCGCCGGAATCCGGGATTTCCGCCGGAAAACTTCCGAGGACCCCCGGGAGCACCCCAGTGCTCCAAAATCAGATCCGAAACATGTTTCGGAAACCTCGAGACCCAAACTATACAACCCTTATAACGATTTGAAGAAAAACAACAAATAAACGGGGTCTGGGATTTCAAAACTCAAACCGCCTAC
Source organism: Viscum album (assembly GCA_963277665.1). Lineage (NCBI taxonomy): Eukaryota > Viridiplantae > Streptophyta > Magnoliopsida > Santalales > Viscaceae > Viscum > Viscum album. The sequence continues at coordinate 164,661,776 of OY728125.1, read as the reverse complement.
CTCGCGGGCGAAACGCCGACGATCCGCGCTCCAAAGCTTCCGCCGCACGATCCTGGAATGCCCGCCGTCGAAATCCGAACTCGACGGCACCTTGATCGCACGATTCGGCCGTCGATTCGCCGTCGGAAGGGGAGGAGAAGGAAGAGGAACTCCTCTGCGCTTCACACGTCCAACAAGGGGGGGATATTTGTTTCCAACAAATATCTGCTCAACTCCCCGCCCCGACACGCCCCCGACCCCGCGCCCGACGCGGACAAGGATAAGGTCACCCTTAGGGTAAAAACATCGTTCTGAACGCAACGGCGGACTCAGATTTGCGATCCGAGACTCCGTTCAGAAGTTATTCGACCTGACGCTCGCACACTAACTTTGCTACTTATTTACGAAAACGCCCCTGGTGGCGTTTCTCACCGCAGCCCCGCGCCCGCAAAGTTTACACCTCGCCTAGGCTAAACGACACGTTCCGAACGCAACCGTGCCCTCAGATCCCTGTTCTGAGCTACCGTTTAGGAGATATCACACCCCCGCCACGTGCATAGTATAAAAATACTTAATATTTTTATAAAATTAATTATGGGCACACCGGGCCTCAGAATCGTACGCCGTCTTCGCGCATAGCTCTGGAATTATTCGTAGAAATATTCCAAAGTCTGACAGGGCCAAAAACCCGAGTCGCTACACTGGGATCTGATATTAACCTCTCGACACGACAATTAACCTTTGGACATTGTCATTATAATAGTGGACGCAGAAAAGTCTACACTATAATGGTAAGATAACATCATGCATATCTAACTGTGCACATGACATGGTAATCAAAAGTATTTCATAGTTGGGCCTAGAGCACCCACTATTTCAACAGTGGGGACGCTAAAGGTGCGTTCGTTATTGAGTGTAATCTTTCCATTTCTACACATTGGGTATTAGATACAGCTTGTGGGGCTCACATCTGTATTCAAATGCAGGAACCAAGTAGATTTAGAAAGATTGTCAGAGAAGAGGTGGATCTTCGAGGTGCCAATGGCGCGAGGCTGGATGCGTTAGCCATTGGCGATTACCACCTCTCATTGCCAACTGGAATGATTTTGGTTTTACATAACTGTTATTATGTGTCTAGTATTACCAAAAACATAATTTTTGTATCATGTTTGGATATGGATGGATTTATTTTCAAGTTTGGAAATAAGGGTTGCTTCTTTTATAAGAACAACATATGTTATGGTATGGCACATTTAAATAATGGTTTGTATGTATTAAATTACGAAAATCAAGTGTTGGCAATCGATAACGAAACAAACTCACATGACTCATACATCACCCAGTTGTGGCATCATCGCCTCGGTCATGTAAACGAAAAACGCTTGATAAAGCTCTGCCAAGATAGCTATTTAGACTCTACTGAGCTAAAACAACTTGATAGATGTCACGCTTGTTTACAAGGTAAAATGACCAAGCCGTCTTTCGGTGGACAGGGTGAAAGGGCCACAGAGCTTCTAGGATTGGTGCACACGGATGTGTGTGGACCATTCCTAGTAGAAGCTAGAGGTGGATATTCTTACTTAATTACTTTTACTGATGATTTGAGTAGATATGGATATGTCTACTTAATGAGGTATAAGTCAGAATCCTTAGAGAAATTTAAGGAATTCAAGAATGAATTAGAGAATCAGCTTGGTAAGAAGATAAAGAAGCTTTGATCGGATCGAGGTGAAGAATATATGAACCAAGAGTTCATCGATCTTCTACGGGAGTCTGGGATTCTATCTCAGCTCACTCCTCCTTACACACCACAGTGGAATGGTGTGAGTGAAAGGAGGAACCGCACTTTGTTAAACATGGTGAGGTCGATGATGAGTCATGCAGATCTTCCATTATCCTTTTGGGGATATGCATTACAGACAGCAGCATACACATTAAACTGAGTACCAACTAAGGCGAAAAATGGAATTCCCTCCGAGTTATGGAATGGAAAGAAACTCATTTTGTCGCACACACATGTATGGGGATGCGAGGCATTTGTTAAGGTCTTCTCAGGCAACAAACTAGCACCCCGGGGCACGAAGTGTATCTTTATAGGATATCCCAAGGAAACGAAATGATATTACCTATATAACCCTTCAGAGACAAAAGTGATTGTCGTCAGACAAGCTGTCTTTCTCGAGAGGGAGCACATCCTCAAAAGGGATAGTGGGAGCAAGATTGACTTCGACAAAGTTCATGCTCAAGATACACAGGAGTTGGTACAGGAACAAGTTCCGCAAGTCCTCATGAAAGAGGTTCCAGAAACACAAGTACTGCGTAGGAGCTCAAGAGAGGTAAGGAAACCAGAGAGATTTGGTTTCCTAGTCACCGAGGATAGTGAATCATTATTGTTGGACAATGATGAACCTCTCTCCTATAAGGAATCAGTAGAAAGCTCAGAAACTGCAAGATGGCTAGAAGCTATGAATTATGAGATGGATTCCATGTATCATAACTAAGTCTGGGTTCTGGTCGATGAGTCAGTTGATGTAAAGCCTGTTGGATGCAAATGGGTATTCAAGAGAAAATTGGACATGAAAGGTCAAGTTAGCACCTATAAAGCAAGACTAGTGGCTAAAGGATTCAGACAGCGTCAAGGAATTGACTAATGAAACCTTCTCGCCAGTTGTCATGTTTAAATCCATAAGAATCATACTTGTCATAGCAACTTACCATGACTACGAGATTTGGCAAATGGATGTCAAAACAGCATTCCTTAACGGGAACCTTCAGGAAGATGTCTATATGACACAACCAGAAGGGTTTGTGACGCCAGGTGAAGCCAAACGGGTTTGCAAGTTGCGGAAATCCATTTATGGATTAAAGCAAGCATCCAAGTCATGGAACATTCGATTTAATGAAGCCATAAAGGAACTTGGTTTCATTAAGAACGAATGTGAGCCATGTGTTTATAAGTGATTTAATGGGAATGCGATCGTTATCTTAGTAGTATATGTTGACGACATATTGCTTATTGGAAATGATGTATCAGTCTTACAGCCAGTTAAGAAATGGTTGAACAAGTGTTTCTTCATGAAGGACTTGGGTGAAGCAGCCTACATTCTAGGGATCAAGATCATTCGTGATAGATCCAAGAGGCTGCTTGGACTAAGTCAGGGTACATACATTGACCAGATGCTAAAGAGATTTAGTATGGAACAATCCAAGAGGGGATTGGTTTCAGTGTCACATGGCCTGCATCTTTCTAAGAAAATGTGTCCTCAAACACAAAAAGAGAAAGATAGAATGAGTAAGATCTCATACGATTCGGCTATAGGATCCATCATGTATGTCATGTTATGTAACAGGCTTGATGTTGCCTATGCACTGAGCATGGTAGGCAGATGTCAGGCAGATCCAGGAGGGCAGCATTGGACTGCTATTAAGACTATCCTTAAGTATCTTAGAAGAACTAAGGATATGTTCCTGGTGTATGGAGGAAACGAGAAGCTTGTCATCAGAGGGTATGCTGATGCTGGTTTTCAGACAGATCAAAACGATCTGAAGTCGCAATCTGGATATGTTTTTTGTCTCAATGGAGGAGTTGTGAGCTGAAAGAGTTCAAAGCAGTCAGTTGTCCCCGATTCTACAGCGAAGTCCGAATATATAGCAGCTTCTGATGCAGCCAAGGAAACCGTCTGGATTCGGAACTTTGTTCAGGAGCTTGATGTGGTGTCTAGCAATAAAGATCATATCACGTTGTATTGTGATAATACTGCAGCGGTGGCTCTTGCAAAAGGTCACATCAACGGACAAAGCACATACTCCAGAATTATCACCTCTTGCGGGATTTCTATCAAAGGGGTGAAGTTGTAGTGAGCAGAGTGTACACGGAAGAGAGTGTGGCGGACCTCATGACTAAAGGCCTATCTCAGCAAAAGCATGAATATCATATGAGAGCTAGCGGATTAAAGGTTGTTAGCAGTTGGCTCTAGTCCAAGTGGGAGTCTGATGGAGTAGGTGGCCTAGAACCAACTACTTTGTACTTTATTCATTAATAAATACCTTATCACATCTTGATTGTTCTTCTACGTGACAATGCATGTGATAATGTCCTAAGGATATCTGTTGCATTAAAGGGTCATAGCGGATCTCTGCTATGATGAGAACCCGAAAGTGTCATAACACTGTTCTTGAATATAGGTTCTATGGCCGGATGATGTTATTTGAGGGACACAAATAATACAGGCCATTAGGGGTGAAGACTCATAAAACTTTGAGACACCTTCTCATAGTGTGCGCCCTTGGTAATATCCAGGAGGATATTATGAGAACGAGACTCGCCAGTAGAAAATCCACATTTCATAGTGTCATTGGATGTTCCTATCTGCGGACGTGTGTATTGATCCTTAGACTTTAAGATTATTATTAATGGGTATTACAACTCGCGCACTTAGATGTATTGACGAAAACTGTGACGACACACTGTTCGCAGCGAGGTAGGATACGTTGGGTGTGTCACGAGTGATATTGCATTAATAAATAATACGAGAAATGATTTGTCCCTTCTGTTCCATAACGGAGATAGATATCTCAGACCCTTTGATGTAATTGATATAGCCTAAATAAATCCATAGTCATGGTGAGGAATGGGCAAGTTCAATTCCGAAAAGGCAAAGAAAGAATAATCGAGCACATGGGTTGATGGCACTAGCATGCAACCCGTAGGAGGTGACACGTCGTTGCGGCATTAACTTCTTTCTCTATGGGTGTCTTGGCGTGTTGCTAGACGCTAACCTTGGACTTTAGGCAGACTCCGCCTAATGCCACTGAGAAAGAGGCATGGAGGATCACACACTAAGTGTGTCCAAGTATCTCAGTTAAATATTAATTTAACAAGTTGAATAAAGATTATTCTCGATTGTGGTTTAATAATTATTCAAGGATGCCTGATCGCATTTCTTTCGACAGTAGTTATTCAAGAGAATATATTGTGGGCGAAATAATATATTTATTAGCGAGTAATGCAGTGATATTTATTTGAGAAATAAATAGTCATTATTCAAGGTCTAATAAATGTGGTGGAAGAAATTAAGAAAAATGAAAAATAAAAGTACACGCCGTGTATATTAATATATACACGCTGTGTAGTTTTTCTGGGAATTTATGAGAAATAATATTATTTATTTAATTAAATAATATTAGGCGTAATTTGTTGGACGCATGTCAAGTAATAATAATAGTGAACTGTTATTATTAGACATGGGATATTACTAAAAATTAAATGAAATGAATAAATGATTTCGAGTAATTAATTCATTTTATTATTCTATGTAATTAAAAAATCCCAATTATATATTTCTCATTAGCCTAGCCATTTTTGTGTGGTTGTGCACAACGGATTTGGAAAAGCTCTCAAGCCAAAAGAGAATTCTTTTTCCACCAAGAACGTTCTCAAGCTACGAGAGAGAGATCCACCTCCACCGGATCAAGGTGATCGAAGGCGGACATCGCAAGCGAAGGCTCTTCCGCGCTAGCACCCAAAGATCCCTTCGGCGACGTCTAGAGATAAGTGGAGCACGTGTGGATCACCGCTAGAGGAATACTACACTTGGATTCTACAACGCAACGACGGATCATATCAGATCGTGACCGAAGACATCAACGAAGAAAGAATTTCATCAAGGTAATTCTTCTCAATTAATTAAATTGATTATAACCAACATATGATGATCCTATCTATATGGTTCTGGGACTCCCCTCTTTCTTTTTTGTTCTTCGTTCTATTCCGAAGATCCGGCATTTTATTATCGTGACGGATCTCGGATTGATCGTTGTTAACGCTAAAATTAAAGTAGGGTACACCCACCAACGCGCTTCCGCTGCGCCCGGAACCTACAGTTAGGAAGTTAGTTGGTATGTACAGCTCACCAACATAAACAAGAAGATCATCTACCCTTCCAGTGGGGTGTGTTATGGAACTATCAGCTAATTAAAGAGCAACCGAGGTTGGTTTAAATTCTCTCTGTTTCAACTTTTGAAAGAAAGAGAACGCAATAAGATTGATGCTCAAACAAAGGTCACACGAGTAACTTCGTGGTCCGCCACTCCTTATTTTCACGAAGAATGACAAAGTTTTCAGGGTCTTGTTTTTGTTTGAAGGACATCGCTACACACACCTCAGAGAGGCGGATTATAGAGAAGTCTTCCAAGGATTTCTTGTTGTCGATTATGCATTTATAAAATTTATGAACTAAACGCCTATAAACCAAAGCATCTATGAATGAGAAATTCAAATCAAGATTTTTAAACATCCCATGAAACATGAGGTTGTGCAACTCATTGTTCTTTTTTTAAGCCATTGATGAAAAGGAATGGATGGAGCATAATTTTCCAAGTCATCAAAAGTTATAAAATTCACCTACAAATCACTCTTCTTTCTTTGATCATTTCCAATTTCATTTTATATTCGGGTCATTGTTTTTCAGGTAAAGAAAAAGTTCACAGATATGTTTAGGCCCTGTTTTCCGCTTTTCCAGATTCATCCTTTCCTACCTTTTAACATTCAGAACCACTCAAGTCATCAATTTCATCTTTCTTGGGTTTTCTCTTAAGATTTTCATCAGTTCCTAGACCACTCCTAGTTGTGGCTTCTATAGAATTCACCCTAGGATTTATTTCAGTGGTAAAATGAAGCTTTCCTTTGTCTCTCCCACTCATGTCTTTAGCCATTTGACCTAACCGAATTTCCATGTTATAAATTTTGGAGTCTCATTTCAACCTTTTGGGAATTTATTTTATTCATCATTTGTTACATCATCCCCTCTAAACACCCTTGAGAATTAGAAGAAGCAACCTCACATTTAAACTGAGATCTTGGATGATTTGAGTACTGAGGGGCAGCAGGTTTCTTCATCACCCCTTGGTCTTTCCCTAAAAAATGTGGGTGATTTTTGCATCTAGTGTTGTAATTATTTGAAAATAGTTCAAGGATACCGTGCTATTTACCCCCAAAACAAGAATAATTAGCACTATTAGTGGATTGTATAGTTATGTCAATGTGGGGATAAAAAGACCCAGAATGCCCATACATTCCACAGAACTCACACTGCTCACATAAAAACACAAGCTGAACTCGATAAAAACCGAACTGAGTTGGAATATTATTCAAGTATCACCAGATGATTTACACACAAGGTTCTCCATGCCACCATACATTCACATGTGGTAGAGCTTCCAACAGGACGCCTTCAAAACAAATCTAGTACACCAAACCTTTGTATATGTTATGATAGGTTGTTCACACCCCCATGATGGCTCGAAGTTGGGTCTCCCAGTGCTCCTTGGCTTGTTGAACCCTCTCCGCCCTCTCCTCCCGCAGCCGCCGCCCCCAATATTCGTGACACCTGCCCACCAAACGAACACTCACCCACACGCCAAAACAACAGGATTCAACAACGACACATACCTTCGGCTTAGCAACATGTTCAGCTCTTCCAAGTGCACCGCGCCCTCATAAACCCCGCCCTGTAATCCACACAATACAGTGTACATAGAGACATCATCATTAGGCAATGTTTCGGAGTATTCATGAGATGTGATGATCATTAATGAAACGTTATGTAGCACTTGGAAATTGCATGAAAAACCAATCCAAACTAGGACTAAGTGATGTATGCAAATAAGACCCAATCCAAGCTTCAAAGACAATTGAATGAAAAAGGTTACCGCTCGGCACAGGGGGCATTTTTCTTTGGGCTCTGCCATCTTTAGTCCATCCACGATGCTCACTGATGCAGCCAAGCAGGCGCACATGTAGCAGAAAATATGGCCGCATGTAAGAGACACCGGATCAAATACTGTATCCTTTATTTTAAAAGAAACAAAAAAGAGTGAATTGATTAGTATCATTAAAATTTGTGTGCATTGCCTTAAAAAAACATTTCAGTAAATACAAAAGAAACTATGTTACATGATAAGTGCAAAGATTGTAAGCAAATGGAATTTTGATGGCATGGATTACAACAATTTGGCATTGATTTCTTAAGATAATCATCATTTATGCAAATCATGAACATAATTAGCCATAAAATGCAGTTGGATGCTTAAATATTTGCTTGTGGCTTATCATAAGCTCATCTTATATGCAAATTATATAAAATATCACATGCAAGTCACATAATGACCCATAACAGATCTTAACAATTCATCATCTCATATAACATACTTGTACTGTTACATCATGTCATGCAGGCAACATATATGATCAAACAAATTATAATGCTGTTTTCTTATCATACAAACATCAAATTCGCATTTGCAACTGATGCATCCATTCTATATAACTTGTGGTGCCCAAGAATGTTTGGAAGCAATACTAAGAAAGGGGGTGAATAAATGTTATCCAGTTTTCAACTTTTAAAACAAATATACACCAGCACTGATTAGAGTGAATGAATCTTCTTAAAGTTGTTTTGTTCACTCACATAGTATGCAATGAAAAGAAAGCAATCACAACAAGCTCACAAGATTTGTCCAAGGTTCAACCCCCAAAGTGGAAGACCATGTCCTTGCTGTGCATGGTATCATCCATGACACAAATTACAATAAGTATTTTATAAAATGAATTAGAAAGTCAATGGGAATGTATCATCCTTGACCCACAAGAATTAGCAACCAACAATCACAAGATCTCTCCTATTTACAATGATAATTCAGAATGAAAAAGATCTTCAGTTAGTCTTTGGATGACCTTGCATAAAGTATATTGATATCTGTATTTCATGCATACATTTTAGGGTGTTTTAATATAATAATTTCTGTGATTTTATTGATATTATTGTCAACATTTTGGACTATTTGACTTGTTTTGTGTTTTATGGCAGGATACAACCAGCATTCGGAAAACGAACAAAAAGAGACGAATATAGAACCTAAAAAGACACTTCGCGCGTCGCGACGCGGAATATTGAAGCCGGATGCTGACATCACATGGAGCATAAGCGGGTCGAAGAACCTGGAGGAGGACGTTTTCACGTCGTGTAAGCAATACACGATGTTAGATCATTGTGAGAAGCATCGCCCCAACCATTCGTGAACTGGAGATTCACGGGTTGCGACATTACACGATGTGTAAAGCATTACACGTCGTGAGAGTTTCGAGACAGAAAAGATATAGAGATGTCGTTGCCGCCGCAAAATCAGATTCTTTAATGCGATGGCGCCGAGGGTTTGACAAAAAACCCTATATATTCATAGCCTTCGGCCACGCACCAGGACGACACGGAGGGGAAGAGCCTGACGAACGGACGACCACTGCCAGAGACCGCAGAGCCCTCCTTTGACGCCGTTCTTCACCGCCTTTCTTCTCTGGGTATCTATGTTGCTCGTTCTCATCATGTTTAGCATGAACGAGTAGTTTTCTATTTTATATTCATGTTTTGGATTGTTGCACCTCTATTTATCAATTTTATTCTTCTTCTTTTCGTATTGCATGACCATTGTTTGAGATTTGAAGAGTTATATTTTCTTGCATCAATTAATTGCCCTAGTTTGTGTATGATCATTACGCATTCTAGAACGATTATGTTTAAATCGGGTTTTGGGTCGCCTAGTCTTGTGATTGAACCTAGCAGATGACCATTTCAACGATGCAATTACAGGATTAATATAGGGTACCCAGACCAAGGAACCCTAAAGACCCAATTCCAACACCAAACATAAATAAACTCATAAACAATTGAATCTCTAGCACAAGAACCTGAAAATTACTGAACCCGGCATGCCTCATCGGTTGAATGTAAACCTCGTCTTTGCTGCATTTTCTCTCTCTTTCCAAACAACCAAATGATTGCAATTTCAATTCCTTTAATTAATTTATAACATACGGATCATCCTTGTGGGTTCGACACTCGGCCTTGCCAAGTATCACACCTTTGTAGTTGGTTTGTCTAAGTTTTATTATTTATTAAATTTGTGTAGCCCCGTAGGAATTTAACAACCTCCTATGAAGTGTCATATTTTCTTCTGGTTTTGTTTTGAGAATTCCAGCAACAACAGCAAAGAATTTTATCTTTCTTGATCAGCATATGCACTCTGTCAATTTCTCAATATCTCTGTTCACCATCAGTCAACACATCGGTTGCTTCAATCCCCTGACTTTCAGTGCCATCATAACAGACATGCTCTCATGGCGCACCCCCCCCCCCTTTTTCACAACGCACCCCATCAACTTCTTCTTTTCGTTTTTCCTCTTCCCACACTGCGTACAGGTTGTAGCAGTTATTTCCATTAATTTGAAAAACATAATTGCTCATAAATGGTGGAAACCGTTTCATCCTTGACCACCTACAATCTCCAACAGTTATTGGGTCAGTTTTATGACATGAATAAAACCTCCCTTGAATTACAGCATTAAGAATGGTGGAAACTGATAAAGATTGACACAAAAACAAGCAAGCAAAAAATCTCATGTTGCTGAAGAAATTCAACCTCACACAGCCTTTTAAACAAGCTGTTCAATCTCATGCAGCCTTCATTCAATCTTACACAACCTCCAAATCAACCTCACATAATCTTTGAAACAATCAGATCAATCTTACCCAACCTTTGGTCTGTGGGTTTTAATGTCACGTGGACTGCAACTTTTGATTCAACCTCATGCAAGTAGGTTTCAGTATCACGCAACCTGAACAAATCTTGGTTCAACCTCATGCAACATCATTCCACTAATTCCAATGTCACGCGGCCATTGCAAATCTGCTTTCAACTCCACACAACACCTTCATTTTCCATTTCAATGTCACACAACACTTCAAAAATTATGTTCAACCTCACATGTTCTGTCAAGCAAAAAGTTGTTTTGCAGTTGTCCTCTTCTCATGGAAATTGCTTGATTAACACTAAGACATATTTCGTATCATCCTCCAATCCTATTTCAGCCCTTCAACAATTCAGCATGCAATCCAAATGTTTTGTCGCAACAGCACTTCTGAACAAGATGTTTTATGTACCTTATTATAACAAAATCCATAACTCTTCAAAGATCCCTCAAATTCAGTTCATGGAGTAAGTGTTATTTGCTTCTGGACTATATGTTTTGTGCAGATCATGATAACTCTGGCTCCTATTCAGTACATAAAATGATGCACTGTGATCTTCAAAAGATCTTAAGACTGCTCAAACCTTCCATTACTCCTCAGATATCCTCTAAGAACTTCAATGATCAACTTCCATTCAGATACAAATATGAATACTCTCATGTTCTGTTAAATACATATTATGTTATGTAGCACCCCACACAGAAAATATTATGTTTTACATGCCAAATAATATATTTTTTATTTTCAGCTTATCATGAAGTCATCGAATGATACATGGTGTGATCAAAAAATGTATTGGAAACACGTACAACAGAAAAAAAATCATGGGATTTCAATCTTCCCACAACACAACCATGGGTTCTTCATAACTACAAGGCTTATATCAATGTCTTCGTCATACTATGTGATACAAAACACATAATTTTACATCAAAGCGCAACCACCATTTCATTCATGAATTATACATCACATATGGGTTCATTAAATATATTGTAACTTAAGAGACATTATATGAATGCACCGTGAAAATTTTTGGACACAAATACACTTATGCAAGTCAAGCATGCAATATCAAAAATCACAATTCATTTGCACAAATATCAATCTCAAAAAAAAGAACAACATTTTTATCAATTTAAAGCCCCCCCCCCATCTCAGTGATACAAATATTGTTCCATAAACCCATCACTTCACATTATTCCTAGAAGTCTAGAAATCCATAACAACAAAGTAAAAAATAAATGAGCTCAAATAGCCCATAAGATATTATAAATGAGAAGGTGTTGACATATTAAAGAAGATTTACATATAACAACATTTTGATCATAACATGATATATAATATTTGATCAGTCATTGGCTTGTAACATCATGAAAAAAATCACCGATCGAATGAGATATGAATGATAGAAGAATTTGGACAACATAAAAATAAGGCTAACTACCAAGATATCATAGACCATGTATCAAAGCTATTATAAATATCTTTATTAGAATTTTATAATCAAAAAATTTTGAAGGCAGATCTATGCAATGGAAACGGCATGAGAAAATCATGACTCACAAATGTCTATCAAAAGTTTCATGGGAACCAATCAATCCATGCATGGTGAAAACTCATTGGTAGGGGATTGTTTTAAAGATTTGCAGTGTGTTGGAACCCATTTAAGTGTAAATGGGTGAATCCCACATCGGACTTACCCGTCCTGTACATTTGTTTCCTAATCTATAAAAGGATGTCCTCACCTCACATTGAGGTAAGGGGAATTCACCCTCTACATGGTATCAGAGGGATTTTTATCCCACATCCTCCCTCCCTTGCGGATTCCCGGCATTCTCCCAGGCCCTCTCTCTCCCCGACGCGGCCCGCGCCGGCTCCTTCCTGCGGACTTCCTCCCCGACGCCGCTCCCTCCCCGCGGCTCCCCGCGGCTCCCGGCCCTCCCGACGAACCTCCCTCCTCTCGCGCGGCTCCAGCGCGCCTCCCGGCCCTCCGGTCCGCCGCGGCTCCCACCGCGCCTCCCTCCCGCCGTCGCAGCCCATCCCGTCGCCGGACCTCCACTGCACGCGACGGCCCTCCCGACGGATCTCCTTCCTCCGGCGCCTCCCGCTGCTCCAGCGCTCTCGCCGGCCTCCCGCTACTCCCAGCGGCCTCCCGCTGCTCCTGCCACCATCTGGAGCAGCACCATATCGGCTTCGGCCATATCCCGACGGCCGATCAGCTTGCCGATCTCTTCACCAAGGGTCTTCCCGGAGCTCGCCTTGAGTCTCTCACTACCCGGCTGGGTATTCACAGCCTCCCAGGCCCAGCTTGAGGGGGAGTCTGAGATGGTCCTGTGTCTTTGTTGTCTCTTTCTATTTGTGGGACTCTATCCAATCTGGGCATGTCCAGCTTGAGGGGGAGTGTTGGAACCCATTTAAGTGTAAATGGGTGAGTCCCACATCGGACTTACCCGTCCTGTACATTTGTTTCCTAATCTATAAAAGGATGTCCTCACCTCACATTGAGGTAAGGGGAATTCACCCTCTACACAGTGCAATCTACTTACCAAGCAAATGGAACAAGTCAAGTCAATCTCCAGCTTAACAGAATCGAAGAGCTCACAAGAGAGCAGTGGCTTGTCATCCTTTAATTCCAGGGCGCATCCCTCGAACGGAGATGAAGGCTTGTGTTTGTCAGCCTTATTCTCCCTCGTGTTTATGTGGAACGCCATGAGCTCACACAGCCATGGGGATTGCAGTATCTCAATGTGCATGCTCTGGACTTGTGACTTGAATGCCTGGCCCTGCTTGGAGTAGTGAATCTGCAAAGATAAACATCAGTGCAGGCAGATGATATTACAAGGTGAAAATAATCGATGATGGAAAACCCACCAACCTTGTCATATTTTTTCAGTATTTTTCGAATTGCAAGGGCATTGATCATTGCATAGGTAACCAGGTCCTTGCCTTGTTGAATCAAGGCCCCATGATCCCTCCTCGCCATGCACGTACACAGCATAATGTATTTCCTGAACCCGGTAGCTAGGTGCAGGTCCAGCAGCTTCTGCGCTCGCTGGTTGAAGCACCCCACCACCGCAGACATCTCTTCCAGCAGTGAAGGGAAGATGGTCCCGTCGCACACTACAACGAGATGAGTTCAGAGGTCACCCAAATGTACGGCAACTAAATCCAGCACCATCAGAATCATATATGAGTGCATCAAATACAAAACGATTGGGTAGAGAGAGAGTTGAAAGGAAATCACAGGGAACGGTGATCGGTCGACGTCTCCGATTTAAACAGCAGAGAATAAAACAAGCAAAATGGCCACTGCTGAGTTCATCATGAGACATAAAAAAGGGGGAGACCACTGCATCTAGAATAAAAAAATTAATCACAGTACACGACAGACAAATAAAATATTGAAACCAGGCACAGATTTAGGGGAAAAGGAAAACGAGAGAGGGGATGGGAATGAGAAGAAAATTCAAGGGACAGGATATATTGCGGTGTCAGACCAGGGCAATGGTGGGGGCAGGTGGGGCGGCCAACGGCGCCATCTGGGCCCTTCCCGGACCGAAGGTCTGCCCTACATTTCTTCAAAACCTTCTTAATCTTCTTGAATTCGACTCTGGGGAGTTCTTCCTCCCGCCCCTGCATGTACTCCTGATATTTCTTGCAGAACTTCATCCTTCACCGGCCACCGTTGTTTTATGGCTGCAGGTGTATTCCGATAGCAACAGGTGGGCGCCTCCAGAGCCCCACCCTTCCCGTCCCGCCAAAACCAGGATCTGTTTTCGTCGTTAAACGGCAGAAATTCGCCGAAAGAGTCGCAACAGAAAGGAAACTGGAGAGCCCCCACCACAGTAGAAAACGTCAAGAAACCTTCGAGGAGAACGGGCGGCACGTAGAGCCCATGAGAACTCCCAAACCTCCAGACTCCACTCCGCTTCCACCTCACGCGCAAGCAGATAAAATGGAAAACAGGAGCTATTTGGCCACGTAACATAAGTCGGCACCCTGGAAAACAATCCGGGGAGTTCAACCCCATAACCTGCCCCCTCACTCCATCCAAACCCAAACCGCCCCATCTTATATTAGTAAGATAAAAGAAAATAAATATTTTTAATTTATTTTAATTTTGTTTAGATGTAAAATTCAGTACAATGAAATAAATTGTTGTCATTTTTCTACACCTTATTTGATAAACATTTTTAAATTAAATAAAAATAAATTGTTTTGTTGTAGATGATATGGATAACCTTTATTTAAAAATGTATTTTTTATTACTTTTTTTATGACAGATAAAAAATAATAATTTGATTTTAATCTATACTTAAACTTTCATGTCACAAAATTAGATAAATATTAAACTACGAAAAATATATGAATACAAATTAAAAAAAAACATTTCAACAAAAGTGATTTCATATATTCCTTAAAATCATTTACATAATTCATGTATTTATTTATTTTAAATTACTTAAGTTTTATAGTTATACGTAATCATCAATATAAATTAATTTTTAAAACTTTAAATTTCAACAAACATCAAAATTATTTAGATAAATTTTTTAAAATATCTATATACAAATTATTTATATACATATAGTCAAAATTATTTTTAAATTGCTTCGTCATTGGTGGTGGGTTGTTAATGGTTTGGGGATGAGGGGTAGGTCATGGGATCAAGTCCCCAGACTTGACATATTTAATGTGATTTTCTTCCTTGCGTTATGTTTCGAGGTGGCGGATGTAATCGATCTACTATATTAAAATTATTTTTAAATTACTTTGAAATTGGGAAAAAAATCTTTTGTTGCTATTATTAGTAATCATAGACGCGATGATTTATATAAACATTGATTTAAAAAAACCTTGAAAAAAATAAAATATGCATAAGGAAAATGCGGGAGAATAAAAAAAATCTCCTGGTTCACTAGTTTCCTTCCAAATCACCATGATTTTGGGGTGATTCCAAATCTTCATTTGGGGGAAGTCGGTTTCTCTCCATTTTTGCATGAAGGATTCGTTCATCCAGTATAATCTCGGTAAACAGGGAAAATGAATATCAATTGCCTCTATTTCATTTCATCCCCCTCCAAATCGTCGTTGTAAAACGAGCTATAAATGTAAATGGATTATGTGTAGTGATCGATTTAACAAGGAGGTTTTTTTATGCTTTATTTTTATTTTTATTTTAAATGGACCTGGGTTTTTTTTACCCGAACAGGTCTTTGGAGGGCTAAATGAGGTGGCAGTTTGGAAACCCAGGCATGAGCACCAAATAAATTGGCGCTCTTGCCCCTTTTTTTGCTTTAAATTTCGAAAACATTTTTTTAATTTTATAATTTTATAAATACATTGCTTGTTTTAGATTTTATTTTAATTTGGAAAAAATATCTAAATATATTTCCACATACATGGGTTTTTATAATTAAATTAATGTTTATTTTTATATATTTAATTTTTTATCTAATAACATAAGATATGAGTTTTTATAATCAAAGTAATGTTTATTTGGGCTAGTCTCAAGCCTCCGGTTCTTTTGTACTGAGTGTGTCACTATTCATAAACGTGGTCTTTTATTTTAAAAATATAAAAAGTAGTTCTTGGTTTTTAATAACAATATATGTAAATTATGTAAATTAATTTTAGAAAATATGTATTGATATTTTATTATGTAATCATACAACGTACATGTTCTATTATTATTTTTGTTGATTTTTGTAATAAACCGTGTTTTTTGCATTTATAATAAGGAATAATCAGAGTTCATGTTTTAATTTCATTTGAATGTATCGTGTTTTATTTAAAAAAATGAATAGTTTAAATAATTACTTTGTAAAAAACCCCTCAATAAAAAACAAAACAACGAAGCTTTTAAAATTGGAATAGGAAAATATAGGGGAAAAGGGAGACTAAAAACAAAAATAACGACGACAAACTCAACAAGATATAAACATATCCATAAGTATATTTTGATCACTTCTTCACCCTCTCCCCCAACTATTCACACTTCACAATCAAACAATGACCCTAGCCTAGTACAATCACTGAGTTGTGGCAGTCTAACTCATCATCACACCTCACCCTTACCCAACAACCCAACCTACATCGAATCACACAAGACAAAACACTAATGTACACCGTGCATGGATTGGAGAAGAGGGAAATAATGATTGCACTGCATATCTCATCACTAGTTATGAAAGAGGAACCGACACCAACAAGCACTGCCACAGATAGTGTAACGTCCCGGTTCCGGAAGCCACACAACGGGTGCCCCAAACCCGGTTGGTCACATGACCTCAAGTGCATTTCCCTAAACGCCAGAGGTTGCCGACTAGCAGCGAGGGCCAAGAACTGATAGTGGGGAAATTATGCCCTCATTTGTCAAAGTGTGGCGCAACAGAATAAAATATATAAACATACCAAAGCGGAAGCAGTAGACAATATAAACCAGAAATGGACAATAAAATGAAAAGATAACTAACAGTCATATAGATATCATGATGCAACATGTCACTAATTCTAAGAAAGCAGCCAAAGCAGGAAATTACAATCTAATACAATACAACACAGGGTACAAAGTACAGCAAAACAAAACTAAAGCAGTGCAACAGGAACGCAGCAGCATCGCAAGCCTAAGCTCGGTCTCATGCTCTCCTACTCCTCTATAACAATCATGTACCTGTGTAGGGACTCTTGCCCTTATCGACACCTGCAACAATATAATCTGTTTGGGCCCAAAACATGACCCAAACAGGGTGTGAGAAATAACTCTCAGTAGGTAACCACCAAAGACTCGTGCCCAACTGTCAGTGAAAATGTGCAACAACAGTGTGCAATAATAAAATGCAGTAAACCAGACAGTACTCAAAAGTAACTATCTCTACCATTTACATTGTCATTTTAATAATTATTTATCAATTCCAAGCTTGTGCTTTAACTTGGCAGGTACAACATAAGAAATCACCGTAGTGAATATTCAAAGTAAACGTTGTCCTCAGACATGCAAATCCTTACCCTCAGGCAAGCAGAATCGAAACTCGCAGGTGACTGCCCACAGGCATAGTGAATATTGCCCACAGGCATACGAGATATTGCCCACATGCACGGAAGTTACTGCCCTCAAACATAAGAAGCATTGCCCTCAGGCTAAACAAACACTGCCCTCAGACATTCCGTAGGAAAACAAGTAATCGGGCCGAGCCCAACACACAAACAAGCAATTCATATACGTCACCTCTCAAGAAAACTCAAAACATGCTATATTCACGGCATACCCACGGGTATCCTGGCCAAACGGCTAAACAAGGGAAACGCACCCACGGGGTGGCCCTGGATCAAAGCAACGATCCCAAACAACAATTTATATTTATTCATTAGAGCACCTATGCAATTCTAGGTATCTCAATAGTCAAGGTCTCAACCACACAACACCTCGAACATGGGTGCGTGGCACAACGATACACAAAATCAACTCGACAGTCGTAATTAAACACAAGACCACCTACCTCGATCTCCTCTGATTGATATACGTGAAAGTCGCCTCCCGAAACGACCAAGAACAACGTAGATCTGGGATAAAAGATTACCCATTCAAACGTAAATAACTTTCCTTAGGAAAAGAATTGGAAGGAAACATTCAAGAAGAGGGAAGACCTTACCCGAACGGTTCAAACGAGATCGACGATGGAAGAATCCGAGTTCTGGCGTGTGATCGGGAGCTCCTCCAGGCTTCGGCCTCCTCTCTCGGTGCTCCAAATGAACCCACTGCCTCCTCTGCCGAATGAGGAGGCTACTGCCCGTTTATAACGAAAAAACATAACTACACGACATGTACTCTCAAGTACACGACGTGCACTATTTTTTTAACTGTTCCTATGGCGGCTACTTTTCACCGCCACCCTGTTCATCTGCCAACTGATTACATGACGTGTATTATTAAGTACACGGTGTGTAGTTAGTTATTACATCCTGAACTACCGACAAGTCCACACGCCCTGTGTTCTTGTCCCACGCGGCCAAAGTACACGACGTATATATGAAAGTACACGACGTGTAGTTCGTTTTTACCGACAAACCTACATGCCCTGTATTCTCATCCCACCTAGCCGAAGTACATGGCGTATGTACAAAAAAGTACACGACGCGTACCCATAAATTTGGGATTTTCCCACATTTCTCTTGTTTTATCAAAAACACTTAATGAAAAAGGGGAAAAAGAAACTCGTACCTCAAGAATAAGAACCGGGTTCTTACAGATAGCCCCTTTCACAACGCACATAATGAGATTTAATAGTGCTAAAAAAACGTTGTCGTCCTAAGCGTCGTTAAAAGGGATACCCCTTTATCAGCGCTAAAAAATCTGATAAAGGGGGACTTTTATTAGCACTATTTTATGGCGTTGATAAAAGGGACCTTTATCAACACTTTCATTAGTGTCGATAAAGGCCTTACTACTGCAGTATGCTGTTGAAATTACGACACACTGCAACAAATACACCCGCATGCAAATTCATAATTTAATTGAAATAAAATTTACATTACAAATACAAAAAAAAACACTATATTATATACATTTCAAACAATATTTTGTATAATTACATTTGCAATTACTATCCACAAACATTTAAAAAAATCAATGCTTCATTGTCTTTGGTATAACGCCCTGAACCCACGCTTTCGGGTTCAGTGCTTAAACAAATGCCATGTATTTTTTTATAAAAGATACTAAACAAATACACAACACTTATTACAAATCCAGGACCTTTTACCGGTCTAGATTCTGGAGGATTATACAACACCTTACATTTATCAGAGTTGAACAAAAATAAAACAAATGCCTATTACGCTTCCGCGAGCACCGACTCCAAAAACGTCGAAGCCTGACTTAGAGCTTCTATGATTCATGTGAAAAACATTTAAAACATGAGATGAATATTTAATTGTCCAGTAAGGGGTTTTAAAATCGTTGAAGTGCCTTTTATTAAATCTTTATTTGAAAATAACTTTTGAGAAATGCTTTTGAAAAATATCATCAAAGTACCTTTTGAAATACCTTTTGAAAATAATATTGAAATTATTTACGTATTGAAAATACTAGAACATTTTGAAAATACTTACATTCAAAATTTTCTTTAAAAATAATTCAGTGATTTTTAGAAAACATTACACAAAATTTTGAAAACAAAAACATTATGGTTAATTGAAACATTGAAGGCTATCTTGGGCCCACCCACTTGATGAAGGATGAGTTCATTACCCAATTCCCTACCATATTTACAATGTTCAAGTGTCGGATTTTATGAAAACATTTTAAGCTTTCTTTATGTATACATACATTATTCATTGGGTTTTCTTACTTAAAAAAAACGTGAAAACACTTTTAATACATGTATATGGTTATAAGTGCACACACACACACATATACTTGTTGTACCCCTATTTCTTGGATTTTAATGATCACAATCACTCTTATTTTGTTCTAACTTGTTTTCAAGTGTTTTTGTTGATAGGAAAAAGGTTGCCAAGGAGTTGGGCCAAGAAGGACTGAAAGTAGACTCTCTGAGTCTACCGGCCAACCGGTGGATTCCCACCGGCTGACCGGTTGAAAGTAGACTCTTTGAGTCTACCGGCCAACCGGTGGATTCCCACCGGCCGGCCGGTGGTCTCTGGCAGTAGCAATGGTTTCTGTCCAGAGCCACCGGTCAGCCGGTGTGAGCTCCCTGGCCAGCCGGTGGATGACCACCGGCCAGCCGGTAGAACTTGGGCAGAGAGCTTGCTCTCTGTCTGGAGCACCGGCCAGCCGGTGGCTCAGGACCGGCCAGCCGGTGGACCACCGGCCAGCTGGTGAGACACCACCGGTCAGTCGGTGTGCCCAGTCAAACTAGCCGTTGGGCTTTGACCAGACTTGTACTTTTGACTCCCAACGGCTCTGAAGGCCTCTCCAACGGCTCCGAAGACCCCCAACGACCATTTGGGAGTTCCTCTCCTATAAATAGAGGACTAGGAAGCCCCGGAAACTAATAGTAGCCCACGGGAACATTTTTCGATCATTTGGCGAACCTCCGACGCATTCCTTCAAGGATCCCCACTTGCTCCAACTCACTTCCACAACCAAGAAGCACCACCATAGAAGCTTGGGAGCGCTCTTCATCATCACCAATCAATCCATTGACGCCCAAGACTTCTCCTCTTTACGGTTTTTATTAATTTATCATTGTAAGCATTATTTTGAGTTTGTGCATACAAACCCTTTTTTTCTCTAATCCTCCCTTTGTTTGGGTTTTCACACCACCTTCAAGGTGTGAAGAGGTTAGTCAAGTCTTCCCTGTAAAAGACTTGAGTCAAAGGTGAGCTAGCCTTCACCTGTAAGAAGGCTAGTGAGTTTCTTGCTACAACCAATAAAAAGCAAGCTGTAATAGGTTTCTAGGCTGCCTTAAAGTCTAGTGGGTTTCTTGCTACAACCATTAAAAAGCAAGCTGTCGTAAATCTCTCAACGGTTGAGTTGGGAGCGGAGACGTAGGCTTGGGATTTAGGCCGAACTCCGTTATCAATTTTGTGTCTTGCCTCTTTTATTTCTGCTGCGCTTTAACTTTTTCTTAAATTGTTAAACTTTTTTAAAAGGCAATTCACCCCCCTCTTGCCATCACTTTCCGTTCCTTCAATTGGTATCAAAGGGAGTGTTTGTGTAATACCTTAACCGGTTTCAAATTCAAGATCCATTGTGAAGGCTTCATCTTCTTTTGCCCCCGAAGGTTATTCATTGGGTCGTGCTCCTTTTTTTGATGGAACCGACTATACCTATTGGAAAACCCGCATGTCTACTTTTCTTAGAAGTATAGGTTATCCTATTTATAGAATTGTCATGCATGGTTACTCTCTCTCTTCTCCCGATGAATCCAAATGGACTCAAGCCGATATTAAAAATTTCGAGCTTGATGGCAAAGCCATGAACGCTCTTCATTGCGGCCTTGATCGTAATGAATTCAATCGAGTTTCCACATGCACTTCATCTCATGAAATCTGGAAACTTTTGGAGGTTACCCATGAGGGGACCAAAAAAGTTAAGGATACTCGATTGGACATGTATTGCCAAGATTTTGAAAGTTTCACCATGCACCCACACGAATCAATTACTGAAATGTTTACTCGTTTTACTGACGTTTGCAATGGAAGAAAATCTCTTGGAGATGATGTTTCTGCAGAGATGATGGTCAAGAAGATCCTTTAGATCTTACCAAGTTCATGGGCACCAAAAGTCACGACAATTCAAGAAGCAAAAGATGTCAAGAAAATGCCGGTCGAAGAGCTCATCGGATCCCTCATGACCTACGAGATCACCATGAGGAGGCAAGCTGAAAAGGAAGGCAATCTCATCAAAACTCCAAAGAACATCGCCTTCAAAGTTCAAAAAGAAGAAAGCTCCTCCTCATCTTCTTCCTCTTCAAGCGGCGATTCAGAAATCGAGAACCTTGCCCGCAAGATGCACAAATTCATGAAGAAGAACAAAAATAAGAAATCTTGCAATGCTCGAAAGGAAGAACTCAACGAAAAATCCGAGCCTGAGGTAATATGCTATGGGTGCGGCAAGAAAGGCCATTATAAGCCCGATTGCCCACTCCACAAGACAAGGGCCAAGCAAAAGGAAAAGAAAAAGGCATTCAAGGCCACTTGGAGTGATAGCTCCTCATCCTCCTCCTCCTCAAAAGACAACGATAAAAAATGTCTAATGGCATTTCATGAGGTAACCTCTTCCGACTCCTCTTCCTCTTGTTCTTCCAATTCTTTCAATCATTTATCTTACGAGGATCTCCAACATGCAAGAGATCAATTGGAGGAAGGTTTTCACGAACTTTCTTCCAAATTTATTGCTTTAAAAAAGAAATTCAAAATTCTTTCTTCCAAAAAGGATCAACTTCTCAAAGAGAAGGAAGACTTGACCCTCAAGATCCAAAACCTTCCCGATGTTGATTCTATGGAATCAACAATCAAGGATTTAAGGAAATCCCTAGCTAAGTTCACCGAAGGTGAACATAACCTTTCGAAGCTCCTTGGTTCCCAATGCATATCTAGAACCACCCAAGGGCTTGGCTATTCCAAGCAAGCTTCCTCTTCCCATGCTCCTACTATTTTTGTAAGGGGGAGCTCCCAATATAAATTTTTCAACTATTGCAAAAAGATCAGGCACTTAATTTACGAGTGTGACTGCAAAAATGTCCGGTATAGAAGGCCCAAAACCATTTCCTTTAACGATGAATTTCATAGGAGAATACCCGCCACAAGACAAGTTTGGATTGAAAAATCCCTTTTAGCGAGTCTCTCCGGACCAAAATTTGTCTCGGTTCTAAAATCCTCTCCCCGGTGATTTGTTGTTTTTATTTAGGGGGAGTTAGGATCGTTTAAGCCTTTTTGCGTTTTTCAATTCAAAACTTTCAATTCAAAACTTTCAATTCAAAACTTTCAATTCAAAACTTTCAATTCAAAACTTTCAATTTAAAACTTTCAATTCAAATTTCAAAAATTTCAATTTGTTTAAAAACTCTATCTTGTTTTTCAATCCTTTCCTTCAATCAAATTTTATGCCCCGTGCTATTTTGATAATCACAAAGGGGGAGATTTCCTTGGTTGATTGGGGGAGAAATTTTTCTCTCATGCTTTGCTTTACTTTTCAATTTATCCTTTAAAGCATGCCTTTCATTTCAGTCTTTTACATTGCTTGTTTTGGTGTTTGTGATCATCAAAATAGGGGGAGATTGTTGTACCCCTCTTTCTTGGATTTTAATGATCACAATCACTCTTATTTTGTTCTAACTTGTTTTCAAGTGTTTTTGTTGATAGGCAAAAGGTTTCCAAGGAGTTAGGCCAAGAAGGACTGAAAGTAGACTCTCTGAGTCTACCGGCCAACCGGTGGATTCCCACCGGCCGGCCGGTGGTCTCTGGCAGTAGCAATGGTTTCTGTCCAGAGCCACCGGTCAGCCGGTGTGAGCTCCCCGGCCAGCCGGTATGTCACTAGCCGGCCGGTGGATGACCACTGGCCAGCCGGTAGAACCTGGGCAGAGAACTTGCTCTCTGTCTGGAGCACCGACCAGCCGGTGGACCACCGGCCAGCTGGTGAGACACCACCGGTCAGCCGGTGTGCCCAGTCAAACTAGCCGTTGGGCTTTGACCAGACTTGTACTTTTGACTCCCAACGGCTTCGAAGGCCTCTCCAACGGCTCCGAAGACCCCCAACGGCCATTTGGGAGTTCCTCTCCTATAAATAGAGGACTAGGAAGCCCCAGAAACTAATAGTAGCCCACAGGAACATTTTTCGATCATTTGGCGAACCTCCGGCGCATTCCTTTAAGGATCCCCACTTGCTCCAACTCACTTCCACAACCAAGGAGCACCACCATAGAAGCTTGGGAGCGCTCTTCATCATCACCAATCAATCCATTGGCGCCCAAGACTTCTCCTCTTTACGGTTTTTATTGATTTATCATTTTAAGCATTATTTTGAGTTTGTGCATACAAACCCTTTTTTTCTCTCATCCTCCCTTTGTTTGGGTTTTCACACCACCTTCAAGGTGTGAAGAGGTTAGTCAAGTCTTCCCTGTAAAAGACTTGAGTCAAAGGTGAGCCAGCCTTCACCTGTAAGAAGGCTAGTGGGTTTCTTGCTACAACCAATAAAAAGCAAGCTGTAATAGGTTTCTAGGCTGCCTTAAAGTCTAGTGGGTTTCTTGCTACAACCATTAAAAATCAAGCTGTCATAAATCTCTCAACGGTTGAGTTGGGAGCGGAGACGTAGGCTTGGGATTTAGGCCGAACTCCGTTATCAATTTTGTGTCTTGCCTCTTTTATTTCCGCTGTGCTTTAACTTTTTCTTAAATTGTTAAACTTTTTTAAAAGGCAAAAACATTATGGTTAATTGAAACATTGAAGGCTATCTTGGGCCCACCCACTTGATGAAGGATGAGTTCATTACCCAATTCCCTACCATATTTACAATGTTCAAGTGTCGGATTTTATGAAAACATTTTAAGCTTTCTTTATGTATACATACATTATTCATTGGGTTTTCTTACTTAAAAAAAACTTGAAAACACTTTTAATACATGTATATGGTTATAAGTGCACACAGACACACATATACTTTCATAAGAACACGTTTTCTAGAAATCATATCTTTCATCGATTTATCTTTTCATGATATGAGAGTAATTTTCATCCATATCTTACAATCATAAAATGTATATACAAAACATTCTTTAAAAATCATTTTTGTAAAAGAATGATTTATTCATAAAACATACATGTATAAAAATAATAAATACTAGTGCATACATGATATGTCATGAGCTAAGATGATGGTCATATCTTACAAATGACACCTATGATTTTATATGCACCTTTCACGCATGACATGATAGTTCTAATTATTTAAAACTATAAATAATAAAGTCTTAATAATTTTTTTTTGAAGTAAACATTCATAATAAAGTTACTTATATAGGATCATTATTTTTATTTCAAAATAATTCTATAACTTTGAAAATAATAACAACATTATGTTTCTTTGATAATAAGCATGTATAATTAATTATAAAACACCTTTTGACATCTTGTAGAATAAAAGATCTTTAACACAAATAAATTCTCTTGTGATAGAAAGAGAAATGGAGGTTTGAAAATTTTAATCCTAATGACATAATTTTTAAAATAGGATCACTGGAAATAAAATAAAATCCCTTACAGAAATAAAAAAATCATAATTTTGAAATAGTACAAACTATCCCTTACTAATAATCAAGTTTGTCATAAAAATAAATAGATAGATAATCACTTTCTAATTTGAGAAATTATAGATCATAATTTGAGAAACAAATAAATAACAGTATATCCCTTACTTAAATTTAAAGTTGACAAGATAAAAAAATTAAAAATAAAAGCATGACTGATTTTAAAAATTAATTATTTGAAAGATGAAATTTTTACAATATCCATTATGGAAATAAAAATAAATATTTGAAACAAATATTTTCAAATAGTCCCTTACCAATTTTGTAGAGTTTTATTCTTCTTTGTCTTACTGGAAAAACACTCAATCACTTACACTCATTGTCTCACCTTCTTAAAGAAGCGAAAAATGGAAAACATGGAACTCTGACTTTCCTATGGACTGCCTCACCGCACTCCCTTATTTATACTCTTAACAAGAGAAAATTATGCTTATTTTTTTTATTTAAACTTTCCAAGGGGTTTTAATGATCGGATCTACAAGTTAATATATACATATGTCAAACTGAAACAGATTTAGTAAATTTGAAATGAACGGTGTAAGAGTTGGTGTCCTAGAACCAAGTGGTTTTACTTTGATTATATGGATATTTAATGTATTATTACATATTGTTCATTGTTCTTCATGACTATAATGTAATAATGTCCTAGAGTATTTGTTGCATTGATAAGGTCATGGAAGTTCCCCGCTATGATGAGAACCTTGAAATGCTATAACAATATTCTTAAATGTAGTTCTGTGGTTGGATGGCATGCTACGATGAGACACATAGCATGTATACCATTATATGCGAGTACTCATAAGCATACGAGACTTCCTCTCATGAAGTTCGCATTTGGTAATCTCCAATATAGGAGATTATGAGAACAGACTCGTCAGTAGGAATTCCACATGTTTTGGTGTCATTAGATATTTCTATTTTCAAGCGTGTGTAATGATCCTTAGACTTTAAGATTATCATTAATACGTGTCACAACTTACACACTTTTATTTACTAATGAAAACCATCACGCAGACAGTTGGCGGGAAGTAGGGTACGTTGGGTGCGTCACAAGTGGCATGCTATTAATGGATAAGTCAAGGAAAGATTTGTACCTTCTATTTATGGAAGTTGATATCTCGGCCCTTTGATTGAAATAGAACCATCGCGCGAAATTCCATGGCCATGGTGTAACGACGAGTTTATTTCAGGTAGTCAAAGAACGACATATCAAGCATAAAAGTTGAAGACACAATCATGAAACCTGCTTGATGAGATATTGCGGCAAAGGGATTATATTACACAGTGAGCATTCGTATGTGGATGTCGTTGTTGCGACTTTACATTCTTTCTCTTGGGTGCCTTGACCTGTTGCTAGACAGTACTCTTGGACTTTAAGTAAGCCCGCCTAATGATAATGAGAAAGAATCCTAGAGGGTCACACACTAAGTATTTTTGGTGGTCTTGGTTAAATTCTATTTGAATTTAATTAATGAAATAAATATTATTCTCAAGACCGTGGAATAATTTTATTCAATTTAATATGATCACATAAATTAAATAAAATATATTTATTTATTTTACTGAACATTTAATAAATATTTATTTACTAGTTTGTAAATAAAATATTTATTTAAGAGAATAAATTATTTATTTATTTATTCGGGTGTTCAATAAATGGAAGTGGAGTTCGAGTGGACCAAGGTCGGTCTGGTAGTAAAATAATTATTTGCAAGATGGTAAATAATTATTTAACTAGTTGGCATAAGTTAAAATAACACTGCTATTATTTTGTGATGTGAAATTTTATTTATAATTCCGTTTTATGCAAGTTGGTGCACTATAAATAATGACGCAGTATTATTATTAAATGCATGACTTTTCTCTAAGTTCATGAATGTTTTTAATTGTTGCTATGTAATTAAATATTGTAACTGAAATTCCATGTATATAAATAGGCAAGTACCCCTATTGTGTCATACACCACACCACAAACCTGGTGAATTAAGATTTGTTGATCCAAACAATTTCTCCCTCGAATCCTCTTCTCTCCCCTCTCAAGAACGAGAGACGTTCTTCAAGGACAAAGAACAAGCGATCAAGAATGACCGACACAAGACACTTGTTTCGCCGTGCTAGCACCTAGAGAACGAGTAGTGTCGATCAGAGGCCATCAGAGCACATGTGGATCACCTCTAGAGGGATTCTAGTTTGGATCCTTACAACCGCAACGAGATAATCTGTAAGGGTCAATCCGGATGATCAACATCATCACTGAATAAAAATACCAAAGACACAGGTATTATTTTTCTTTATGAAATTAATGAAATTAATTATAAACATGGCGTGCAAGATCCCCTCTAAAGATTTCAGAGACTCTTTTTTTATCTAAATATTTGATTATATTTTGTGGAGACTGGCGTTCATCGTCGTATTGATCCCAGAATAATCATTGATCATGGTAAAAATCAAAATTGGGTGTCGTCCCAACCACGCTTCCGCTGCGCCCGGAACCTTCAAGTGGTATCAAAGCGGTTACATCATAGTTTATAATCATTTAAATATTTCATTGATGAATTATGAATTTAATAATTTAGTTGTTTCAATTCAAGTTAATTATTCTGCAAATCTAAATCTCGAGATCTATTTCTCCTCTTTCGTTTCTCGTTCACCTTATAAAAACGATCTTTTCTTTTAATTTTGATTAAAATAAAATAGAGGATCCCATCCGGAGGTGTCAAAGTTTCCTGGCTGTAAAAAACCAGAACACACAACGTGTATTCGACAATACACGCTGTGTAGTCAAGATTCAATGCATCAGACTGGTTCTCCAAACCAAGCCGTGTTTTGGAGTCTTTCTAAGTCTTAAATGACTCCATGTGTTGACCAGGAACAGGTGGCATGCGGTTTCTGGATTACACGCCATGTGGCCCAATGGACACAACGTGTAGTCCCTTCGGGTTAGGGTTTGACCGTGTACCCCATACATGACTTTCCCAGCTGGAGACTGTGTAATGAGGAACTATACGGCATGTGGCCCACTGGACACACCGTGTACTCCGAAGATTTCTGAAGTACACTCACACGTCATTTCCCCGGATATGTACTTCAGATAGACGGTGAAAAATAGTACACACCATGTAGTTAGAACTACACGTCGTGTACTCATCCAAATTACACAGATTTATTAAAATTTATTATTATATTATACAAACCCTTGAGACATGTACCATCGTGCGGGCGTAAAGCTGAGACACAACACATGATAGGCATTTTATATATATGTGTTTAATTTAACATCTGCGTAATGTTCATTTTTACTCATTGGGTAGTTATGAATAGGAATTCACTGGGTTTCCTCCAAGGTATAAGTTACGTACAAATATAATTTTAAATTAATTTATTTGTTTAAAATTATTATGGATGATAATCTCAAAGAAATTCAAAAAAGGATTTAAGATAAAAGGATTGATTAATTAAAGATGATAATTAATTGATTCGAGCGTGATTTATCTTAAATGAGAACGATTAAATAATTGAATGATAGTTTTATTTATGCATAAACATCGTTGCATGTACGGATGATCATGAGCTAGATCAAGACCTTTTTATGTGTATGGTTTCTTTTAATTAATTTATTTAAATTAAATTTGTTGGCCTGCGAGCCTTCTCCTCATTAATATGTAGGGCCTGCATGCCCAAAGTTTCTTCTATGTAAAACCCCGTTTTACCCCTCACCTACACGTGAGTTAAAAAAGACATATGTAATGGATGAAACTCCCAAGCTAGTGGAGGCAGTTCAAACTGGAGTCGAGACGAAACCAATCCCAGGAGATATAGAGGTGGATAAGTAGAAGCTGTAAACATGAACCCAAAATGTTCAAGTTATTTCTCCCCTAGTTCAGGGTTAGTTTATCAAATGATAGATAAGCTAACCATTAGAAAAGCTCGTGATCATGCCATTTACTATATTTTATTTCTGTCAGTTGCATGGTTTATCATTATGGATGTGTTGTCACAATCACATAATTAATGAATTAAACAAGAATGCAAGATGAAACTAAAATAAACCAGACTTATGCGTAAATATTATCAAGACATGGTTAATCACTTAAGTAAGTTACAATTAATATTAACAAGCATGTGATAATAATAATAATAAATTCATGCATAAGAGATAAAAACCCCTCAAATAAAATATTAAGTCAGAACAAGCCTTCTGTTACTTGATTAAAGGGAAAAACTCAATAAAACTATGTGTTTTACCAACCCTTGTCGGGACACTTACTTTTATACAGGAATCCCTTATGAAAGGTTTCAGGTTGACTTAACCATATTACATCAAGAGAAGTATCCCTTTCTAGACTTGGTGTAATATTGGAGGCAAGAGTTGAGGAAATCTAAAGTCATGATTTGAGGATTGGGGAGTCTACTCAACATATCAAGGAGCTGCAAGCCCGCAGTTGGAAAAGATTTTCCTACCTAAATACATTCTAATAGCTTGACCAAACCTTGTTGGGGTTATGTGAAGAGGAATATGGATCCTTGCCACTAGAATCTCATGACAACTGGACATTTTGAGTTCAATGGTGAGGGCCATTGAGACTTGATAAAATAGTGGGAGACTTAATAAAATTTATCATTTCTCATAAAATGTAATCAAGAAAGTACTAATGATCTGCTCTTTTAATTGTAAAATAAAAATGACAAGCTCATCAACCACACTATCCCTGCGATCAATTTTGGATAAAGACAACATCCTCACCGGTAGTAACTTCCAAGAATGGTTTAGACACCTTCGGGTTATCCTACGCCATGAATGAAAGTCTTACATGCTGGAGTTAGCATTACCTGATCCGCCTGCCAAGGAGGCGAGTGATGAGGATTTCCTGGTCTATGAGAAACATATGAACGACGTGGTCTATGTTCAATGTTTGATGTTATCATCAATGTATAGTGATCTCATGAAGTCTCATGATAATATGGATACTTATAGCATGCTCGAGCACCTCCATGGTCTTTACCAGGAGAGAGAAAGACAGGAAAGGTTTGAGATCTCTAAGGCACTCTTTCAAATTAATCTTGGAGAAGGCACCCCAGCTAGGCCTCATGTAGTCAAGATCATTGGCTACATTTAGCGCTTAGAGGTTCTAGGGTTTAAACTCCCTAAATAACTGTGCACCAATCTCATTCTCGCATCACTCCCTCAGAGCTTCTCTAACTTTGTTGTCAATTTCAATATGAACAACATTGAGAAGTCTCTATCTGATCTTCTTATCCTCATTCGTCAAGTGGAAAAAGATATGAAGCGTGAAAAGCCTTCTGTCCTTATGGTGAATAAGAGGAAAGGGAAGGCGAAGAGCTTTAAGCTCAGAGCTTCTTCACGACCTTTCAAGAAAAGGAAGATCAAAGGGGAGGCAAGAGAATGAGAGGCTGTTTGTTTCGCATGTCGCAAGAAGGGCCACTAGAAGAAGAACTGCACCCAGCCTAAGAAGCAAGGGGAAGCTTCAGGTGTGTTTATTATCAAATGAAATCTATCTATTTCTACAAATTGGGTATTAGATACAACTTTTGGGGCTCACATATGTATCCAAATACAGGAACCAAGTAGATTCAGGAAGATTAATCGAGGGGAGGTAGATCTACGAGTAGCCAACGGAGCCAGACTAGCTGTTGTAGCTGTCGGGGACTACCACCTCACGTTGCAAACTAGGATGATCTTGGTGTTAAAGGGTTGTTTTTATGTGCCTTCTGTAACCAAAAACATAATTTCTATATCCATACTAGATATAGATGGATTTTTTTCAAGTTTGGAAATGAATGTTGCTTCTTTTATAAAGATAGCATTTGTTTTGGTAGGGCACATTTATAAAACGATCTTTATGTGTTGGATTACACAAACCAAGTAATGACAATCAATGACAAATATACTTCACATGACTCATACCACACCCAACTTTGGCACCATCGGCTAGGTCATGTAAACGAGAAATTCTTGACAAAGTTACATCAAGATGGATATTTAGATTATTTTGAACTAAAACCACTTGGTGTATGTCAAGCATGTTTACAAGGCAAAATAACCAAAGCCCCATTTGGTGGGAAAGGTAAAATGGCTAAAGAGCTTCTTGAATTGGTTCATACCGATGTGTGTGGACCATTTCCAGTTGAAGCAAGGGGTGGGTACTCATACTTCATAACTTTTACTGATGATTTTAGTAGATATGTATATATCTACTTAATGAGTTATAAGTCAGATTCCTTTGATAAGTTCAAGGAATACAAGAATGAAGTTGAAAACCAGCTTGGTAAGAAAATTAAAAAACTTCGCTCAGACCGAGGTAAGGAATATCTTAATCAAGACTTCATTGATTATTTATGAGAGTTTGGGATTCTATCCCAACTCACTCCTCCTTACACACCTCAATGAAATGGTGTAAGTGAAAGGAGGAACCACACCTTATTAGACATGGTGGGATCAATGATGATTCATGCAAGTCTTCTATTATCCTTTTGGGGATATGCATTACAAACAACGACACACATACTAAACCAAGTACCAACTAAATCGATAAATGGCATTCCATATGAGTTATGGAGTGGAAGAAAATCCATGTTATCAGATTTACATGTGTGGGGTAGCGAAGCATTTTTTAAGGCCTCTTCAGGTAATAAAATCACACCCCGAGGCACAAAGTGTACCTTTATAGGATACCCCAAAGAAACAAGGGGATATTACCTATACAACCCCTTAGAAAAAAATGTTATAGTGGAAATACATTCCATATTACTTGAGAGGGATCACATCTATAAAAGAGATAGTGGGAGCGAGATAGACTTTGATGAAGTTGAGGCTCAAGGTGCACAATATTTGGTACATGAACAGATTCCACAAAGCCCCGTGGAAGAAAAATATGTTCTAGAGACACAAGTACTGCGTAGGAGTACAAGAGTGGTTAGAGAATCAGAATGGTATAGTTTTCTAGTTACCGAGGATGGTGTCTCATTATTATTTGATAATAATGATCCTCTAACCTACAAGGAAGTAGTAAGTGTCACAGACATCGCCAAGTGGCAACAAGCCATGAATTATGAAATGGATTCTATGTACCAAAACCAAGTCTGGATTTTGGTAGATCCTCCAGTTGATGTAAAGCCTATTGGTTGCAAATGGGTATTTAAGAAGAAAATGGACATGGAAGGAAAAGTCAGTACCTATAAGGCACGACTGGTTGCAAAAGGCTTTAAACAACGTTAAGGAATTGACTACGATGAAACCTTCTCACCATTTGCAATGATGAAATCCACCAGAATTATACTTTCTATTGCGGCTTACCATGACTATGAGATTTGGAAATGGATGTCAAAACAACATTACTTAACGAGAACCTTTAGGAAGATGTCTACATGACACAACCTGAAGGGTTTGTGACTCCAAAGGATGCCAATAAGGTTTGCAAGTTGCAGAAATCCATTTATGGATTAAAGGAAGCATCCAGGTCACAAAACATTCATTTTGATGAAGCCATAAAAGAATTTTGTTTTATCAAAAATGAATGTGAGCCTTGTGTATACAAACGGTTTAGTGGGAGTGTAGTCATTTTCCTAATAGTATATGTTGATGACATATTACTCATTGGAAACGAGATACCAGTCTTTCAGTATGTTAAGGCATGGTTGAATCAATGCTTCTCCATGAAAGAATTGGTCAAGGAAGCATATATTCTTGGGATCAAGATACATCATGATAGATCCAAGAGATTGTTGTGCCTAAGTCAAAGTACATACATTGATAAGATACTTAAGAGATTCAGTATGGAACAATCCAAGAGGGGATTGTTGCCAACGTCACATGACATTCATCTTTCCAAGAAAATGTGTCCTCAAACACATGAGGAAAGAAAAATAATGGAAAGGACTCCATACGCATCATCAATTGGGTCAGTCATGTATGTCATGCTATGTACTAGGCTGGATGTCACCTGCGCATTGAGTGCGGTGAGCAGATATCAAGCTGACCCAAGTGACCACCATTGGATGGTAGTCAAGACTATCCTAAAGTATCTGAGGCATACTAAGGATATGTTCCTGGTTTATGGAGGAGACGAGGAACTAGTCATAAGAGGATATGCATATGCTAGTTTCCAGACTGATCAAGATGACATGAAGTTGTAAACAGGATACATATTCACTTTGAATGGAGGTGCAATGAGCTGAAAGGGCTCAAAGTAGAGTGTGGTCACAAATTCTACAACAGAGTCTGAGTATATCATAGATTCTGAGGCACCTAAAGAAGCAGTTTGGATGCAAAGCTTCATCCAGGAGCTAGATGTGTTACCTAGCAGTAAAGATCCCATCACACTGTACTGTGATAATACTGCAGTGGTGGCTCTCACAAAAGATCCAAGGTCACATCAGCAGACAAAGCACATACTTCAGAAGTATCATCTCTTGAGGGATTTTTTTCCAAAGAGGTGAAGTTGCAGTGAGTAGTATTTCCAGAAAAGACAATGTGGCAGACCCCTTGACCAAAGCCTTGACTCAGTAGAAACATGATCATCATGTGAGGTCTAGCAGACTGAAAGTCGTAGGCAGTTGGATCTAGTCCAAGTGGGAGTTTGTAAGAGTTGGTGTCCTAGAACCAAGTGGTTTTAATTTTATTACATATATATTTAATGTATTATTACATATTGTTCATTTTTCTGTATGACTATAATGTAATAATGTCCTAGAGTATTTGTTTCATTGATAAGGTCACGACAGTTCCCCGCTATGATGAGAACCTTGAAATGCTATAACAATATTCTTAAATATAGTTCTGCGGTTGGATGACATGCTATGATGGGAAACATAGCATGCAGACCATTAGGTATGAATACTCATAAGAAGATGAGACCTCCTCTTATGAAGTTCGCACTTGGTAATCTCCAAGATAGGAGATTATGAGAACAGACCCGCTAGTAGGAATTCTGCATGTTTTGGTGTCATCAGATATTTCTATCTGCGAGTATGTGTAATGATCCTTAGACTTTAATATTATCATTAATACATATCACGACTTATGAACTTTGATTTACTAACGAAAACCATCATGTAGACAGTTGGCGGGAAGTAGGGTATGTTGGGTGCATCACGAGTGACATGTTATTAATGGATAAGTCTAGGAAGGATTTGTCCCTTCTATTTATGGAAGTTGATATCTTGGACCTTTGATTAAAATAGATTCGTCACGTGAAATTCCATGACCATGGTGTAAGGATGAGTTCATTTCAGGCAGTCAAAGAATGACACATCAAACATAAAAGTTGATGACACAATCATAAAACCTACTTGATGAGATATTGCGACAAAGGGATTATATTACACAATGAGTGTTCATATGTGGATGTTGTTGTTGTGACTTTACATTCTTTATCTTGGGTGCCTTGACCCATTACTGGACAATACTCTTGGACTTTAGGTAAGCCCGCCTAATGCCAACAAGAAAGAATCCTAGAGGGTCACACACTAAGTATTTTTGGTGGTCTCGGTTAAATTCTATTTGAATTTAATTAATGAAATAAATATTATCCTCAAGACCGTGGAATAATTTTATTCAAGTTAAGATGATCGCATAAATTAAATAAAATATATTTATTTATTTTATTGAACATTTAATAAATATTTATTTACTAGTTTGTAAATAAAATATTTATTTAAGATAATAAATTATTTATTTATTTATTCGGGTGTTCAATAAATGGAAGTGAAGTTCGAGTGGACCAAGGTTGGTCTGGTAGTAAAATAATTATTTGCAAGATGGTAAATAATTATTTAACTAGTTGGCATAAGTTAAAACAACGCTGCTATTATTTTGTGATGTAAAATTTTATATATAATTCCATTTTGCGCAAGTTGGCGCACTATAAATAATGATGTAGTATTATTATTAAATGCATGGTTTTTCTCTAAGTTCATGAATGTATTTAATTGTTGCTATGCAATTAAATATTGTAACTGAAATTCCATGTATATAAATAGGCAATTACCCATATTGTGTCATACACCACACCACACACCTAGTGAATTGAGAATTGTTGAGCCAAACAATTTCTCTCTCGAATCCTATTCTCTCCCCTCTCAAGAATAAGAGACGTTCTTTAAGGCCGAAGAACAAGCGATCAAGAACGACTGACACAAGACACTCACTTCGCCGCACTAGCACCCGGAGAACGAGCGATGTCGATCGGAGGCCATCAGAGCACATGTGGATCACCGCTAGAGGGATTCTAGTTTGGATCCTTACAACTGCAACGAGATAATCCGTAAGGGTCAATCCGGATGATCAACATCATCAACGAAGAAAAATACCAAAGACACATGTATTATTTTTCTTTATGAAATTAATTAAATTAATTACAAACATGATGTGCAAGATCCTCTCTAAAGGTTTTGGGGCCTCTTTTTTCTTTATCTAAATCTTTGATTATATTCTGTGTAGACTGGCGTTCATCGTCGTATTGATCCCGGAATAATCATTGATCATGGTAAAAATCAAAATTGGGTGCCGCCCCAACCACACTTCCGCTGCACCCAGAACCTTCAAACAAGACAAATCTATATTTTATATTTATAGAGATTGAGATATGTGGTACATGTAAAACAATGCATAGATTTAATACTTGTTGAATCACTATCTATAGATCGAATCCAGATACATGAACAATTCGTTTTTCTCTAATTTTTTGTTCGGAGTAACACTTGTTGAGAAAACATAATCTCAAATAAAATATATATACATATTTTATATACAGATTGAACAAAGTTGATTACGTAATAAGAAACACCAATAATGAAAATAAATCTAAACAAAATTAACCGCAACTCATTACTGGTCCATCTAAGAATATGTTTTAATATCCAGATTAAAGATTGTGATTTTATTCTATTCGATTTGGTCTACATCGGTCCAAAAAATCAACAGATATGAACCACAAGAAAAATTAAAAAAGAATTCAAACATCATTAGATGGAGAAAAAATAGAAAAAAGGACAAACAAAGAAATTAATACACTGAAATTATATAAGATTCAGATACCTAAACCAATTAAAAATATACATACTTGCAGATCAGGACAACATGAGGAGATATCCAAATCCGTAGGTCACTTTCCCCAAATCGACTATGAAACCTCAGTTCGACTTAGATCTTAGAATCCGACTCGATTTGAGCTCGAACTTCATCATCACCGCCGCTTGAAACATGTACTCGAACCTTAGTCGCTTGACATTTCCTTCTTTACCAAACCCATGTATCCTGAATCTAATATGCCAGCCATGGTTGATCTTGACTCCAACACCAGATCTTCTTGAATCCCTCGACTTCGACCAAGATTCTAGTTTCCTCCCAAAAACGAAGGCTTCGCTTTGCTCATATGCTCGAACCCTATTCCCCCGTCGATTTCTCGATTCCACTTTCTTTATTTAATCATTTTTTAATAACCTATTACTCATAGTTTTATAAAAATAACATTTGTTTTAAAATTAATTATGACAATATAATATTTTGCAATAAAATTATCATATTTTATTTATAATTTCACTATTTAATACTAAAATATATTTATAATTCAAAATAATAATTATAAATATATTTCTTATAATATATTTTAAAAAATCAAGTTATCTTTAATTATTATTATTATTTAAAATTTTAAACATAACCTTATAAATCTTTTTAAATGTCATATATATAAATAAAATTTTAATTTCAATTATAAATGCTGTATAAAATTAGGTGCTTAAGTTATTTAAAATTGGTAATTTAAGTGTTTTTAATTCCAAATCATTTTATTTTAAGTGTCAAATTACAATTCCTTTAATTTTTTTATTAAGAAATTTTTTTATAATCCTCATATTATTTCATGTGAATAATTTAATAATTAATGAAACTTTACTATATCAAAAAATCATCATCATCATCATCATTATTATTATTACCATTGTTATCTTGTCAATAAAATCACCTTATTAAAATCTTATTTATAATTTCTTCATTGATAGTTAATATTCATTTAAAGTTCTAGTCATTAATATTATTATTACTAATATTTAATTAATTTTTAAATAAAAATACTGATAATAAAATAAATAATTCTTTTATTAGAACTCAGGATATTACATTTGGCACTCACGACTCCCTCTAAAAAAGCTCAATCATGGTATCAGTTGCTGAACAAACCGTCCCAACCAGAACTAAGGAATCCACCTGTATAAGAAAAAAAATTGTTAGTAAAACTATAAAGAAATAAATTAAACATAATTATGAAATAATACATTAATAAAATGTCAATTTTAAATAAAAGGACACACTTGAATCCATAGCAATCACACAGTGTGTCAGATTGAGATGATGCTATTTTTTACACATCACAAATGACTTATGGATCATTGTCTTAAAGTATCGAAACAATCTCAATCCGTTTGTTTGGTTTTGAGTATGTCACTTGTATTTTTTACTTAAATTAATGTCAATTTTAAATAAAAAGACACACTTAGAGTCATACTGGGCACAATGTATATCATATTGAGATATGGCTGATTCCTACACGTCAAAAATGATTTATGGATTGTTGTACTAAAGTATTAAAACAATCTGAATGTGTTTTCTTAGTTTTGAGTATGTCACTTGTCTTTTTTACTAAAATCAATGTTAATTTTAAATAAAAAGACTCAATTGGAGTCATACTGGTCACACTGTGGGTCGGATTGAGGTGCGACTGATTCCTGCACAGGATCGGCCCAGACAATCTTGTTGCCCGAGGCAAATTATAAAAATGTTTCCCTTTAATGTTTGAACGTTTAAAGGATTGCACTAGAGCAAACTACATCAGAGCACACACTTTACAGTCCTAAAATTATAAATCCATCTAAACCTACATTACATGTGGACTTTAAAAAAAATCCAGTCCACATGCAGACCAATTCCTATGTTGGCCTGTATAGTATTAAAAAGTTAAAAAACAAGATAAGGGTATATGCTTAAAACTGCACCCATATTGCTTGAAAATTTACTAAAAAAATGTCAAACAAGGCTTTAAATCGTATAACTTCTAACAGTTATTAAAAAAGTGAAAGAAAAAATATTATCTAAAACCAAATGCATTTTAGTTTTCTTCTTATTTTAAAAGTATTTTATTTCCATTTTCATTTTCTGAATATTTTTTAGATTTATATAATCTAATATATTTTATAATAGATGGTTGAAACATGGTTTGACATAATATGAAAATTGTATGGATGATTAGGAAGATAAAATAGCGTGTAAATCAAAATTAATTATTTGTAAAACTGATAAACCAATCAAGTAATGCAATCTTTAAATTAATTAATCATAAAATAAATGAAATATAAATGTGAAACTAATCAACTTTCGACAAATTGAAAATTACAAATGAGATAGACAAAACAACAACGAATCTACAGTTTTATATAATTTATAAAAAATAAATGAAAAAATTAATAAAAATAAATAAAATAAAAATTATAATAAAAATATGATTATAAAAAAATACTAATTACCTATTGACAAATTGAAAATTGCAAATGATATGAGCAATTACACTTGAGACGAGCAAGACGTTGATGAATATGCAATTCATATATTTTCTGAAAATTAAACAAAACAATTAATAAAAATAAAAAACATGAAAATTAAAAATGATATAAAAAACACTAATTACCTAGAGACAAAATAAAAATTGAAATTAAAATAGTCGAATTGCAATTGACACTACGGGAAAAATGAGCATTTGCGACGGGTTATTTGCGACGGGGATAAATCCCGTCGCAAATAGTCCCGTTAGAAACTTATTTGCGACGGGGGAATTCCCCCGTCGCAAAAGGACAGGCGCGCTTTGCGCGCAAAATCGCGAGAAAGTTATTTGTGACGGCGGTTACCGCCCGT
Source organism: Viscum album (assembly GCA_963277665.1). NCBI lineage: Eukaryota > Viridiplantae > Streptophyta > Magnoliopsida > Santalales > Viscaceae > Viscum > Viscum album. The sequence continues at coordinate 164,622,522 of OY728125.1, read as the reverse complement.
CACAAATAACCGGCGATGGTAAAAGATATTTGCGACGGGAATATACCCTCGTCGCAAATAGTATGTCGGCAGGTTATTATTTGCGACGGGACCCGTCGCAAATAACTATTTAACCGTTGACTGTAATCAATGCGGGCTAAGGTATTTGCGACGGGTACCGTCGCAAATACGATTATTTGCGACGGATATCCCGTCGCAAATAGACCCGTCGCAAATAATCCAACCTATAAATACCTCCCCATCCGTTTTTTTCATTCATTCTCAAAATCGATCTTCTACTTCTCTCAAAACTCTATTTTTAGAGTTCAGCGTTTCTTGAGTTTAATTTTTTTTTCGAAGTTGATATTGAAGTTTTCAACAACGATCAGAGATCAACCTCAGATCAATTTAAAGGTATTTATGTTCATTTTAATTTAATATTTATTTTAAATTTTTTATTAGTTTCAATTATTCTTAATTAGTTGTAATTTAATTATGTTTACATTGTTTTGTTACTTAATAAATTTAAATTATTAGTATTCATTGTTCATAGTTAATGGTAATTAGGAATAATTAGTAATAATTAACAATAATCAAGAATAAATACTAATAATTAGTAATAAATACCAATAATTTGTAATAATTAGTAATAATTCGTAATAATTACCAATAATTCGTAATAATTAGTAATAATTAGTAATAATTATCAATAATTAGTAATAATTAACAATAATTAGTAATAATTACCAATAATTCGTAATAATTACCAATAATTAGTAATAATTAGTAATAATTAGTAATAATTACCAATAATTACCCATAATTAGTAATAATTACCAATAATTAGTAATAATTACCAATAATTAGTAATAATTACCAATAATTCGTAATAATTCGTAATAATTAGTAATAATTAGGAATAATTAGCAATAATTTCCAATAATTCGCAATAATTACCAATAATTAGTAATAATTACCAATAATTCGTAATAATTACCAATAATTAGTAATACTTACCAGTAATTAGTAATAATTACCAATAATTGGTAATAATTACCAATAATTCGTAATAATTACCAATAATTAGTAATAATTACCAATAATTAATAATAATTAGTAATAATTAGTAATAATTAGTAATAATTACCAATAATTACCAATAATTAGTAATAATTAGTAATAATTACCAATAATTAGTAATAATTACCAATAATTACCAATAATTCGTAATAATTAGTAATAATTAGTAATAATTCGTAATAATTAGTAATAATTACCAATAATTAGTAATAATTACCAATAATTCGTAATAATTACCAATAATTAGTAATAATTACCAATAATTATTAATAATTACCAATAATTAGTAATAATTACCAATAATTAGTAATAATTACCAATAATTCGTAATAATTACCAATAATTAGTAATAATTACCAATAATTAGTAATAACTACCAATAATTAGTAATAATTACCAATAACTAGTAATAATTACCAATAATTCGTAATAATTAGTAATAATTACCAATAATTATCCATAATTAGTAATAATTACCCATAATTAGTAATAATTACCAATAATTACCAATAATTAGAAATAATTACCAATAATTACCACTAATTAGTAATAATTAATAATAATTACCAATAATTAGTAATAATTCGTAACAATTACCAATAATTAGTAATAATTGGTAATAATTAGTAATAATTAGTAATAATTAAAAATAATTAGTAATAATTGGTAATAATTACCAATAATTGGTAATAATTACCAATAATTCGTAATAATTAGCAATAATTAGTAATAATTAGTAATAATTAGTAATAATTAGTAATAATTAGTAATAATTAGTCATAATTAGTAATAATTACCAATAATTAATAATAATTACCAATAATTAGTAATAATAACCAATAATTAGTAATAATTACCAATAATTAGTAATAATTACCAATAATTACAATAATTACCAATAATTACCAATAATTAGTAATAATTACCAATAATTAGTAATAATTACCAATAATTAGTAATAATTACCAATAATTAGTAATAATTACCAATAATTAGTAATAATTAGTAATAATTACCAATAATTAGTAATAATCAGTAATAATTAGTAATAATCAGTAATAATTAGTAATAATCAGTAATAATTAGTAATAATTAGTAATAATTAGTAATAATTAGTAATAATTACCAATAATTAGTAATAATTACCGATAATTAGTAATAATTACCAATAATTAGTAATAATTACCAATAATTAGTAATAATTACCAATAATTAGTAATAATCAGTAATAATTAGTAATAATTACCAATAATTAGTAATAATTACCAATAATTAGTAATAATTACCAATAATTAGTAATAATTACCAATAATTAGTAATAATTCGTAATAATTACCAATAATTATCCATAATTGGTAATAATTACCAATAATTACCCATAATTAGTAATAATTACCAATAATTACCAATAATTAGAAATAATTACCAATAATTACCACTAATTAGTAATAATTAATAATAATTACCAATAATTAGTAATAATTAGTAATAATTACCAATAATTCATAATAATTAGTAATAATTAGTAATAATTAGTAATAATTGGTAATAATTACCAATAATTGGTAATAATTACCAATAATTGGTAATAATTACCAATAATTCGTAATAATTAGTAATAATTAGTAATAATTAGTAATAATTAGTAATAATTAGTAATAATTAGTAATAATTACCAATAATTTGTAATAATTACCAATAATTAGTAATAATTACCAATAATTAGTAATAATTTCCAATAATTAGTAATAATTACCAATAATTAGTAATAATTACCAATAATTAGTAATAATTACCAATAATTACCAATAATTTCCAATAATTACCGATAATTACCAATAATTACCAATAATTACCAATAATTAGTAATAATTACCAATAATTAGTAATAATTACCAATAATTAGTAATAATTACCAATAATTGGTAATAATTACCAATAATTAGTAATAATTAGTAATAATTACCAATAATTAGTAATAATTACCAATAATTAGTAATAATTACCAATAATTCGTAATAATTACTAATAACTAGTAATAATTACCAATAATTAATAATAATTAGTAATAATTAGTAATAATTAGTAATAATTACCAATAATTCGTAATAATTAGTAATAATTGGTAATAATTACCAATAATTAGTAATAATTACCAATAATTACCAATAATTAGTAATAATTAGTAATAATTAGTAATAATTAGTAATAATTAGTATTAATTAGTAATAATTAGTAATAATTAGTAATAATTACCAATAATTAGTAATAATTACCAATAATTTGTAATAATTACCAATAATTAGTAATAATTACCAATAATTAGTAATAATTACCAATAATTAGTAATAATTACCAATAATTCATAATAATTACCAATAATTCGTAATAATTACCAATAATTCGTAATAATTACCAATAATTAGTAATAAATACCAATAATTAGTAATAATTACCAATAATTAGTAATAATTACCAATAATTACTAATAATTATCCATAATTAGTAATAATTACCCATAATTAGTAATAATTACCAATAATTACCAATAATTAGAAATAATTACCAATAATTACCACTAATTAGTAATAATTAATAATAATTACCAATAATTAGTAATAATTAGTAACAATTACCAATAATTAGTAATAATTAGTAATAATTAGTAATAATTAGTAATAATTGGTAATAATTACCAATAATTGGTAATAATTACCAATAATTGGTAATAATTAGCAATAATTAGTAATAATTAGTAATAATTAGTAATAATTAGTAATAATTAGTAATAATTAGTAATAATTAGTAATAATTACCAATAATTAGTAATAATTACCAATAATTAGTAATAATTACCAATAATTAGTAATAATTACCAATAATTAGTAATAATTACCAATAATTAGTAATAATTACCAATAATTACCAATAATTACCAATAATTACCAATAATTAGTAATAATTACCAATAATTAGTAATAATTACCAATAATTAGTAATAATTACCAATAATTAGTAATAATTACCAATAATTAGTAATAATTAGTAATAATTACCAATAATTAGTAATAATTACCAATAATTAGTAATAATCAGTAATAATTAGTAATAATTAGTAATAATTAGTAATAATTAGTAATGATTACCAATAATTAGTAATAATTACCAATAATTAGTAAAAATTACCAATAATTAGTAATAATTACCAATAATTAGTAATAATTACCAATAATTAGTAATAATTACCAATAATTAGTAATAATTACCAATAATTAGTAATAATTACCAATAATTAGTAATAATTACCAATAATTAGTAATAATTACCAATAATTAGTAATAATTAGTAATAATTATCAATAATTATCCATAATTAGTAATAATTACCAATAATTACCCATAATTAGTAACAATTACCAATAATTACCAATAATTAGAAATAATTACCACTAATTAGTAATAATTAATAATAATTACCAATAATTAGTAATAATTAGTAATAATTACCAATAATTCGTAATAATTAGTAATAATTAGTAATAATTAGTAATAATTAGTAATAATTGGTAATAATTACCAATAATTGGTAATAATTACCAATAATTGGTAATAATTACCCATAATTAGTAATAATTAGTAATAATTAGTAATAATTAGTAATAATTAGTAATAATTAGTAATAATTAGTAATAATTACCAATAATTAGTAATAATTACCAATAATTAGTAATAATTACCAATAATTAGTAATAATTACCAATAATTAGTAATAATTACCAATAATTAGTAATAATTACCAATAATTACCAATAATTACCAATAATTACCAATAATTACAATAATTACAATAATTACCAATAATTACCAATAATTCCCAATAATTACCAATAATTAGTAATAATTACCAATAATTAGTAATAATTACCAATAATTAGTAATAATTACCAATAATTAGTAATAATTACCAATAATTAGTAATAATTACCAATAATTAGTAATAATTACCAATAATTAGTAATAATTACCAATAATTAGTAATAATTACCAATAATTAGTAATAATTACCAATAATTAGTAATAATTACCAATAATTAGTATTAATTACCAATAATTAGTAATAATTCGTAATAATTACCAATAATTAGTAATAATTACCAATAATTAGTAATAATTACCAATAATTAGTAATAATTACCAATAATTAGTAATAATTACCAATAATTAGTAATAATTAGTAATAATTACCAATAATTAGTAATAATTACCAATAATTAGTAATAATTACCAATAGTTAGTAATAATTACCAATAATTACCAATAATTACCAATATTTTCCAATAATTACCAATATTTTCCAATAATTTCCAATATTTACCAATATTTTCCCATATTTACCAATATTTACCAATATTTACCAATATTTACCAATATTTTCCAATATTTACCAATATTTACTAATAGTTACCAATATTGACCAATATTGACCAATATTTACCAATATTTACCAATATTTACCAATAATTACCAATATTTACCAATAATTAGGAATAATTACCAATAATTAGGAATAATTACCAATAATTTGGAATAATTACCAATAATTTGGAATAATTACCAATAATTAGGAATAATTACCAATAATTAGGAATAATTATCAATAATTAGGAATAATAACATTATTATATTATTTGTATATTTTATTATTAATATTAAAATAATATAATTTTCTATATTATATACAATTCTCTTTTCATCTATGTGTTTTCTGTCTCCACATGTAATATTTGCATTCTTTTTCAAAATTATCAACCTACTCGCCAATGGAGAGGTGAAAGTGAATGCAAATATTACATGTGGAGACAGAATGTTAAACACACAGATGAAAAGAGAATTGTATATAATATAGAAAATTATATTATTTTAATATTAATAATAAAATATACTAATAATGTAATAATGTTATCATTATATAATTAATATTTATGAAAAAAATTATATTAGTATTATTAAAAAAATAAAAAATCAATATAATATTAAAATTATCAATATTTGTAACAGGTTTTGCTTTATTCTCAACATATTCAATCCTTGCTTGAGTGTTTTTTCTAACAAATTATTCAAAACCAGTAATGCTTTTATATTTTATAGAAAAATATGGAACAACGAGGTCGTCAACAGTCATTAGTAGATGATCGCATATGGATAAATCAACGTAGAAATCCAAACGGTTCTGGTTTAAATCCAGTATATATAGAGGGTGTAGAGACTTTTTTATCATTTGCGGCATCAAATCCAGAACTTGTTTCAGAAGGCAAAATAAAATGCCCTTGTAGAAAATGTGCATTGAGAACGTTTGACACGTTTGACAAAGTGGGGGGACATCTCTTGCGTTTTGGTTTTCAACCAGATTATGTTTTTTGGTATCAACACGGTGAATGCAGTTCCAGAGTAGGTGATACCAACTTGATTCCGGATCCATCCCAGTTTCAAGATTTAGTACATGATGTTGCAGGTTCATCTGTTCAACATACAGAAACTCCGGCTGATATAGATTCAAATCCTGAGTTGGCACCGTCTGAATTTTATGAGTTGTTGAGATCTGCTGAGGATGCATTATATCCTGGCTGCAAGATGAGCAAATTAGAAGCAGTTGCAAAATTTATGGCTATCAAATCAGATAACGGAATGTCAAACACCTGTTTTGACCAGATATTTTCTTTGCTTAAAACACTGTTACCCGAATGAAATGTTTTGCCTGCAAATTACTATGAGAGTAAGAGGCTGGTTCGAAATTTGGGATTTACTTGTCAGAAGATTCATGTATGTTCAAATGACTGCATTTTATATTCTGGGGAAAATGAGTCGTTGGATAGTTGTCCCACATGTGGGCAATTGAGATATAAAGAAGGGCAACATGGGAAGTCTGTTTTGATTCCTGTAAAACAGTTGAGATATTTTCCGCTTACATCCAGACTTCAGCGTTTATTCACGTCTAAGAATACAACGACAATGATGTCATGACATAAAGCGAATATTTCAACCGATAAAAGATTGAATCATCCAGCCGATGGTGATTCATGGAAATATTTTGATAGAGTGCATCCATCCTTTGCTTTAGAAGCTAGAAATATTCGACTGGGCCTTTCCACTGATGGTTTCTGTCCGTTCAGATCTTATGGTAGTTGTTAGGGCCAATAGGGGCCTATATACCCTGAGAGGGGGGGTGAATCAGGGTATGAATATTATTTTTCAAAGTTCTTCCTACCCCACTGGATCTTGACCTCTTTGTTACAAGGGTCACTTTGTTTGCACTTGTGTGGTTACTGTGATCACTTGTCTCCTTTACCTGATGATGATGCTTTGAATGCAATGCATGGAAGTAAGCAGGCAGACACAGAGATTTTACTTGGTTCACCACTAAGGGCTACGTCCAAGGAGTATACGCCGACAAGTTGCCGGTTTGTACCAAATTCCACTAGACTTCACTAGCTGTGGATTACAATATTCGGGCTAGATCACTTCTATGCCCAGGCTCACTGCCTATACAAGATTTAGGGTCAGCTCACTGCTTTCCCAAGGGTCACTCCCCGTTTCTCTCTCTCTGTCTCACTGCCGGTGGAGAGGATCACCTTCTTCCTCTTCCTAAGCTCACTTCTCTTGGAAGGGAATCCAATCACAGTTTATAGACCTGTAGGTCTCTTCATTTCCATTAAGGAATGCATCTTTCTCTGTATGTAGATGCTCTGTTGAAGTTCAACTTTCATCCGTAGATGAATACCTCTTTGCCTCTGAACACTAGGTAAACCACCTTTGGAAAGACCTCCGCAAAGCACTAAACTTCGCTAGGCTCCCAATTTCGCGAAGCTCAACAAGCCTTCGCGAAGCTCTTGACTTTTCGCGAAGCTTTCTCACGAAGAACTCCCGCGAAGCTCAACTCGTTGCAAAGCAACTTCTCTCGCGAAGCTCACTGAGCCAACGCGGAGCACACACCTTTCGCGGAGCTACAATAGCCGCCGCGAAGCTCCTTCTTTCGCGAAGCACAATGTCTTCGCGAACCACCTCCGCGAACCGAGAGCAATGGATTTTCTCTGAAAATTATCTCTACTTCGTTCGAAGGGGTCGACCTCTATTTATAGGCGATTCCACCGACCCTCGTCCCTTCCGCGCGAAGTCAACGCCACGTCATCTCAAATCGCGAAGCTCCAAAGTTTCTGCCAGAATTCTGTCCAAATCGCGAAGCTCCACGACAATTATCCGTTCGCGGAGCTTGACGTAGTCGCGAAGAATCACCGTCAACTTACCTTCGCGACTCGTGCCTTTGCCGCGAAGCTCCCTCGCGAAGCTCAACCTTCCTTCACGCCTTCGCCGCGAAACTCTTCAGCCTGTGCCGTTCGCGAAGCTTGACGTAATCGCGAAGCATCACCGCCTCCATTCTTCTGGTCTTCACGATTTCCAAACCATGCATCCTATCATCGCGAAATTCATGCCTTTGCCATATTAAATTATGCTCTTCATGGAAATCCTCTTTTCGCGATGCTCACCAAACTCCAAATTTTGGACCCCAAAAATTTGGCAAACACTGGAAAATGGCGCCACCTTGTACTGCTCTTTTGTACCGCCTCCAGATCGTCCTTTCCTTTGTCATAGTTCTTTGTCAACATGTAATGTCAACAACTTCTCGGGAACTCGACAATTCTCCATGGAAACCTGCTTTGTCAACAAACACAATCAACCCAAAAATGCTGCAATGTTACCTTGAGGGATTTTTGCCCAACAGTAGTCAATATTCATGTTGGCCTGTTTTTTTAACTCCGTACAATTTACCTCTATGGATGTTGATGAAGGAGCCATATATCTTTTTGAATTTACTAATTCTAGGACATCCGAAGAAAAATATTGATGTTTATTTGAAACCATTGATTGATGAATTAAGTTTATTGTGGAGTACTGGTGTCAGTACATATGATGTTGCTACGAAATAGAATTTCATACTGAGAGCAGCATTGATGTGGACAATTAGTGACTTCCCGGCTTATGGGATGTTATCTGGCTGAAGTACACATGGTCAGAAATAATGTTCTTACTGTATGGGAGAGAACAAAGCATTTATGCTCATTCATGGAAAGAAACCTTGTTATTTTGACTGTCATCGTAGATTTCTTCCAGCTGATCATCCTTTTCGCAGAAACAGATCTCATTTCAGAAAAGGAACAATTGAAAGGGATGGACCTCCAAAAATGCTACCAGGTTCGGAGTTAAAATCAGTTGTATTTTCATTACCTCCCATCACTTTTGGTCCCATAATAAACCAACAGAAAATTTCTGGTTTTGGGAAAGAACACAATTGGATTAAACGTAGCATATTTTGGGATTTGCCATACTGGTCTGATTTGTTGGTCCGCCACATGTTGGATGTCATGCATATTGAGAAGAACTGTTTTGATAATTTGTTTCATACAGTTTTGGATATGCCAGGAAAGAGCAAAGACAATGTAAATGCACGTTTAGATCTTGCCCAAATTTGTAGGCGTCCAGAACTGGAACTGTTTGAGAATGTCAGAATAGAAAGGTTACTGAAACCAAAAGCAGCTTATACACTGTCTAAAGAAAACCGTTTATTATTTTGTCAGTGGATTGCATATTTGAGACTTCCAGATGGTTGTGCTTCCAATTTGGGTAGATGTGTAAAGAATGGTCATATTACTGGATTAAAAAGTCATGATTGTCATGTTATAATGGAAAGACTTCTACCCATTGGATTAAGAGGTCTGTTGAATTCTGTGATTTGGGATTCCATAACAGACATGTCTCATTTTTTTTGGGAAATTTGTGCATCTACAGCAGATTATGATGCTCTATGCAAACTTGAAGAAGATGTTGTTGTAATTATATGTAAACTGGAAAAAATATTTCCGCCGTATTTCTTCGACTCAATGGAACATTTGATGTTACATTTTCCATATGAATCCAAATGTGGAGGTCCAGTACAGTTTTGATGGATGTACCCATTTGAAATATGCATGCAAAAATTGAAAAGAAAAGTATGTAACAAAGCATCTATTGAAGGATCTATTGCAGAAGCTTATTTGCAAGAGGAAATATCTTTTTTCTGCTCCCATTATTTTGAATCTGAGTATCCTTCAAAACACAACCGAATGGGATGAAACGAGAGGAATATTGATGAAATCGACAATCAATTATCTGTTTTCAACCAGCCAGAGCTTGGTTTTGGTGGAGTTTATGAACGCTGGCTTTCGGATGATGAACATCACAGAGCTCATACGTATGTTCTGCTCAACTGTGAAGAGATGACATCAGTTGTACTGTAAGTGTTTATATCACTTATTCTATCATTTATGTTACAGTAAATAACTTTGTTTTTTATAGGTTGTATGATAATCATATCAAGAAACAAATTCCACAAATTACAGCAGCTGCTCTCGAAGAACGCCGACAGAAAAATTTCTCTCAGTGGTTTCAAAAACTGGTAACATAAATTCTTTATCTTTTAGAAACTCATTCAATGTATAGTTTACTATATTGATAATTATTTCACAAATTTTCAGGTGTCTCGACATGCTGATAAAATTGACAAACGACTGTGTATATTGAGTAACCCACCTTCCAAACTTGTTAAAACTTATAATGCATATGTGCTGAATGGATTTCGATTTCACACACATGCATATGGGGAATCAAAAAAAAAACAATGAACAGTGGAGTTAGCTTGAGAGGATCTCATCACCGAGAAAATGAAGTTGACTTTTATGGCATATTTGATGAAATCATTGAACTCTGTTATCTTGGACAACATTACATAACCATGTTCAAATGTCGGTGTTTGGATATAGAGAGAGGCGTGCGTGTTCATCCGACTCATGGAATCATCGATATTAAATGTAAAAGTGTTCTCGCAGTAAATGAACCATTCTTATTGGCTCAACAGGCACATCAAGTTTATTACGCAAAGTACTGTACTACATCAAGAGACTTGACTGATTGGTGGAGTGTAATAAAAATCAAAATTCGAGACAATCAGTTTAGTCAAAGGGAATGTGCTTTCCCTGATGTGCAAAGAATTAAAGTTTTTCAAGAGAGTACTCAAAATCAATCTTTTTTACAAAGAGACATGAGTATCGATGACGACACCCCACATTTAAGAGTCAGTGATGATGATGATGTTAATGATGTCACATATGAATTTGAAATGGTAAGAGATGAAACAAATGGAACTCGAATGGATATCGATGATGTTGAGGAGGAATATGAAGATGACATTGACATATATGAAGATGATGATGAAGATGAACACTGATAGAATTCCATGGTAGTTATATACAATCATAATATATATATATGTATATATAATAGTAATTATCAATTATTTTCTAACAACATTAACATTTTCTGTTTCAGATGGACGACGACACATTTCGTGAGTTGGCGGATGCTGACCTGCCTTTCGATGCGGATGAGTTGCTGGCAGATGACCCTTAGCCTGCAGGCACTCCAGGGAGTACGCGGAGGGGGCGCGGTCTTGCACGATTGATGATTCCTGACCCCGTCCCCGAGCGACGTCCACATCTTGGGTTTGATCCACGCACACGGAGGTGTGATAACCTGTGTGATAACATGTGGATTTGACTAAGATTTCATTAATCTATTCACATAATAAATGTTTATTATTTTTACAGTTTTCCGCATATAGCAGTCGGACAGGGCAGCGCTATTTTGCGTAACTATTTCTCTCAGCCGTGGATCACATGGGAGCAGATTCCCATTGATGTGCAGCAGGCCATGTTCGGCCATTGGTTGGTACATACGTAAATAAATAATTTTTATTTTGAAAATTATTTCATTTCTAACTTGATATTTTGATTTATTTGTAGGGTTTATGGTATCCGATCGAGGATACCATGCATGACGCCATCCACGAGGCATGAGAGGTGGCCATGCATGATCGCTTTCGTCAGTTTTTTCCCAATTTAAGAAAAGCTGCCACGAAGAAAGCATGAGTGTCAGATTTTGATGAGTCATGTAGAGCACACCGACCAGAGTACATTTCATCTCATGTATGGGATGGATTATGTGCGCACTAGTTGAGTGGTGCCTTTCAGAGGAGATCATCGGTGGGGAGGCAGAATCGGGGGAGACAGGAGGTGACTCATCGAGCTGGGAGTCGTTCTTTTAGTACTCATAGACATCATCTGGTACGTACATTATTTATAAATATTTTATATAACTATAAATATTAATAGTTTATTTTTTATTCTTATAGGCTGTCGAGCACCCCGATATTACGAAGTACAACGTATATCGGAGGATGTATAGTGATCCTGCTACTGGGGAGCTCAGAGGTGATCGTCAACATCACATCGTGGTCAGTATTATTTGTTTTCAAGTTTAAAAATTAACTGCATATAATATATTCACAATTTTAATTTTAAATTGCAACTACATGAGTCATATGAGGCCGCAACGTCACAGACCCGGCTTGAGAGTCAGGCCGAGTCATCAGATCAGACCACTGACCATCAGTTTGATGAGGCGGCATGGATGTAGGCCACCCAGTATGCCTTCGAGAAGGGCTGGGTAGTTGGTATCAGCTCTCGACTGACTCCCGGAGATTATTATGGCAGTGCTGCGATGTCAGCGTCCAACTCGAGAGGAGCTCATGCATCTTCTTCTGCTACACAGTATGAGGATCAGTTGCGATCTCAGACTGCACTGATAGAGAGTCTTCGACAGGAGTAGGAGCAGATGCGTCAGCAGCAGCAGCAGCAGGAGGAGGAGCGTTGACGCCAGCAGCAGCTATACGAGGAGCAGATGAGTCGGTGGCAGCAGCAGCAGCAGGAGCAGATGAAGTACATGCACCGACTCACTCATGCTTTAGGGATGAAGTTTCCTCCACTAGCATCTGCAGATCCCCCCCTCCTCCCCTCTCCCTCCTTCAGATTAGAGTTTGTTTTTATGTTATAAAGTTTGTTAAATCAAAAAATGATTTTTTTTTTCTATTCGTAGTTTCTGTCTCATTATAAAATATTAATAATATTATATTTTGAAATAACAATATTAATATGAATAATAATATTATTTATATTTTATAATATTAAATTATATATATATATATATATTAAAATTTTATAATATTATAATTTAATTATATTTTTTGTAATATTTGAATTATTTTAATATTTGAATGTAAAATAATTCTATTATTTTTATATTAATTAAAATAACTTATTAATATTTTTTTTATTTATGAATTATAATTCTAATATTATTATATTAATTAAATCATTTATTAATATTCTATTATTTTTTATTTTTGAATTATAATTCTATTATTATTATATTAATTAAAATAATTTATTAATAATTTATTATTTTTATTTGTGAATTATAATTCTATTATTATATTAATTAAAATCATTTATTAATATTTTATTATTTTTTATTTTTGAATTATAATTGGATTATTATTATATTAATTAAAATAATTTATTAATATTTTTTTTTTATTTTTTTATAGTATTTGCGACGAGATACTATGTCCGTCGCAAATAGTATTATTATTATATTCATTAAAATAATTTATTAATAGTTTTTTATTTTTTTAAAAAAATAGTAATTGCGACGGGGCCCGTCGCAACAAGTATTTGCGACGAGGCCCGTCGCAATTACTATTTTAAAAGTTTTTTTACAAATATACGGAGTAATATTTGTGACGGGAAGGATCCCCGTCGCAAATAATGTCTTTAGCGACGGGCCCGTCACAAATAATTGTTGTTGCGACACCGTCTTCCGCGACGGTCCATTTGCGACGGGCCCCCGTCACAACAGGCCATTTGCGACGGGATCCCATCGCAAATGGCCTGTCGCAAATACCTATTTTTCTAGTAGTGTGAGAGGATAAAGAAAAAGATAAAATTTCTATTCAGATAATTTCTGAAAATCAAACAAAACAATTAATATAAATAAAAAAATAAAAATGATAATTAAAAATTGATCATAAAAACTCTAATTACTTATGGAAAACAAATATCAAATTGAAATTGATACAGATAAATTGAAAATAAGACAGACAAAATAGGGGTGAATCCATAATTCATTCATACATTTCTTAAAAATTAAACAAATCAATTAATACAAATAAAAAATAAAAAGGATGATATAATTAAAAAACCCCATAGATACCTGGGATGGATGGTGTGGAATTGATCGAGTCTGAATGAATTAATCCCTTCTTCAATTTAGGGGTTCCATTGATAAACTTTTGGAAGAATATTGAACCTATTCTGTTAGGAAAAAAATAGAATAAAAAATTAAATTAGTCAAACCAAGCACTAAAATCCGTCGATTTGAATTGAAGAAACATGATTCAGCAGGAGTGAGGGTCAATTTGGATTGAAGAAATAGGATGCATCGGGAGTGTGGGAAAGGGCATTGACTGAGCCAAAGGAGATCACAGATTCACAGGAGCTCGGAGGAGTGCGGGCAGGGGTGTCGAGGTGAGACCAGAGGAGATCGCCGATTCATGGGAGTTGGGGAGAAGATGATTTGGCGGTAAGGCCACCCAACAACAAGATCATGAAGGAGATCAATGACATAAGATTATATTAGGGTTAGGGAGAGAGGGGGTGGGTTGTGTTGCCCCTCTGCAAGGTGTTGCCCAAGTCATCGGTCTCACGGGGCTCGCCTGTGGGTTGGCCCTGTTCCTACACATAAAAAGTGACTTATGGATCATTGTACTAAAGTATCAAAGTAATATGAATGTGTTTGCTCGATTTTGAGTATGTCACTTGTGTTTTTTACTAAAATTAATGTCAATTTTAAATAAAAAAGACACACTCTGAGTCAAACAGGTCACGTTGTGTGTCCGATTGAGGTGAGACCGATTCCTACATGTCACAAATGACTTATGAATCATTTTCCTAATGTATCAAAACAATATGAATTCATTTTCTTAGTTTTGAGTATGTCACTTGTGTTTTTTACTAAAATATTAATTTTAAATAAAAAGACACACTTATAGTCATACCAGTCACACCATGCATCAGATTGAGGTTCGGTTGATTCCTAAATATCACAAATGACTTATAGATCATTTTCCTAAAGTATTAAAACAATAAAAATGTGTTTTATCAATTTTGAGTATGTCACTTGTGATTTTTACTAAAATATCATTTTAAACTGAAAACACGCACTTTGAGTCATATCAGTCACATCGTGTGTCGGTTTGACATGATATTGATTTCTACACATCACAAATGACTTCTAAATCATTTTCCTAAATTATAAAAACAACCAGAGCATGTTTTCTTGGCTTTTAGTGAGTGACACATGTTTTTAGAAATATGATTCTTTTAAAAAACCCAGTTGGTATCCTCCCCTCCACCCATGGATAGACTTTAAAAGTAAATATTTTTCATGCTAGTTTGAAAATATAACTATGAAAGTAAGATATTAATTTTTCATAAAACATGTCATAAAAGTTCATCATTTAAATTTATTTTTACTCAATTTATATAATCTACTCATTTAAGGAAACCACGATTTAAAAAATTTTCTAATGTGATTCCATTTATAAAAAAATAAAAAGTTTCTAGACTATGATTTACAATACACTTATATTTAACTTGAGGGAAGAAAATAAACATTTTAAACCAAGTTAAAGAACAAACTATAATAATAAAAAAATAATTTTAAAATCAGGGAAAAACTATAATGATAATGAAACTAATACAAAAAAACATGAAAAAATATAGACAATAATAGTATCCACTTAAGTAGATGAAAAATAGAAAAATATAGGCTACAATAACATCCAATGAAGAAGTATAAAATTAGGAAAATATAGACAACAATGGTAATCATTCAATAAGAAAATAATAATAAAATATAGGCTACATGACATACTAAACTAATAAAAATAAATATTATCATGTCACTAGTCATCACAACACAATGGACTAGTAGAGATGAGTAGTATCAGGTCGCTAGTCGGGATGACGACTAACCTAGTAGAGGGGAGTTGTCTCATTTCACTAGTCATGAAGACAAAATAAACTAGTGGAGAGGTGAACTATCATGTTATTAGTTGATATGATTCAAAAACCTAGTGGAGAGGTGTAATATCACATCATTAGTCAAAAAACACTAAACTAGTTAGATTAAAAAGTCTTATTTCAAGAAAAAACTTATCTTAAGAAAACACCATTTTAAAAATTACAACTGGGCATTTGGAAACATTTCTTTAAAATAAAACCACATAAAAATACATTATAAAATCCTTTGAAAACATTACATTATTTCATAAACAACTCTCAACTATATCCAAATCCAAATAACAAACAAAATATCCATAAAACACCTCAAACTAACATTAACCCACAAGGTACAATAAAAAAGAAAATCTCATACTTTGTTTGTAAGAAATTTTCCTAAAAACACGAGTCCCCTCCATTTGAGATCATAAAGAACTAAAAAATTATAATTTAGAAAAACAATCTAAAAGAGCCGATAAGGCATTTAATCAAGCAATATGGGTTCATGGTATTTGAAAACCAGTTTTATATCTTAAAACTTGAATGGAAACCCCTTTCGTATAAAATGAAAACCCATGGAAAATTATCATCATACGGTGAAACCCACTAATTAATCATGATAGAATTCATAAAACAATTTAAAAAATTATTAGAAACTATAAGAAATCATGGTTTTAAATTTAAAAAGTTGTGCATGGAGCAACCTGCCTGAAATCCATCTCTTTCACAAGGTACGACACTAAACCACCAAAACAAGGCTAGAGAAGCCCCTATAATTCCATTTAAATCCATTAAATAAGAAAACTCAAGTTAACATCATGCTAGAAAAAGTTGCAGGTCACCAAATCCATACTAGGGAAAGGAAAAAAGGTAAGGAAGAAGGAGAGGAGGGGGAAGGGCTTTGATGTGTTTTATGTGGAAATCGAGTGTTGTAGAAGCCATGATGGGTGGTGCGATGTGGTGAAAGAGTGTAGTATGTGGCTACACAACACATAAAAACATGAAGAAACTTCATTGGCGGTCAGGGAACAAATTTAGAGGTGCTAACAAAATAAATCATCACATACCTTAGATCTGGAGAGGATTGATTCGTCAGGAAATCGAGAGCGACAATGACAATAGGGTTCAATGACAGTGGCGGGGATAACAGGCTTCGACGACAGTGGTGACGATAGTTGGGTTCTGTGAGAGCTTGAAGGCGCGAGAGTGAAGACTCTGTTAGGGTTCATTTTATAAGATCAGATATGACTTTTATCAATGCTTTAAAAAAATCACTGATAAAGATCTAATTTAAAATATATATATATATATATATATTTATCTATAATTATAATTATGAATAGTTATATTTAAAAATATTTCTATATATTTATAAATATATTTATAAATATAAATATATTTATTTATAAATATAAATATATTTATTTATAAAATTATAATAAATAAATTTATTATAATTTTATAAATAAATAAATAAATAAATATATATATTTCTAAATATAATTATAAATATATTTATATATTTATATATTTATATATATATATAATTATAAATATAATAACAATCCTGTAATCCTGCATCACAAACCCGGGTTCAAATCCGGGCAGCAACGAATTTCAATTGGATTCGCACCCAGATGTGTGCTCAGGCGATGGTGTGAGCATCAGCTAGCGGATGGGTTCATGAGCTGCTAAGCGGTGGACTTCAAGCAAAAAAATAGCTACACGTGTTCGGCACTTGGGATACAAGCTTTGTAATGAACTTCATGTCCACAGGGCCTTCAGGCCATCAAAATGGGTGGGTTATCCCTAGGGGGTATGACCTACCCTTTCGGGTTGTGTGTGTTGCATTTCTATGTTTTGTTGTAATTGTACCCCTAAGTACATATGATGATCATATCTATATGGTTTTGGGACTCCCCTTTTTCTTTTTTGTTCTTCGTTCTATTCCGAAGATCCGGCGTTTTATTATCGTGATGAACCTCGGATTGATCGTTGTTAACACTAAAATTAAAGTTTGGTACACCCACCAACGCACTTCCGCTGCGCCCGGAACCTACAAGTGGTATCAGAAGGAGTCATATCGTTGATTATAATTATTTAGTTTTTCGTTGGTGATTTACGCATTTAATAATTTAGTTGTTTCAATTCAAGTTAATCGTTCTTTAAATCTGAATCTAGAGATCTGTTTCTCCTCTCTCGTTTCTCGTTCACCTTACAAAAATGAATTTTTCTTTTAATTTTGATTAAAATAAAACAGAGGATCTCATCCGGAGGTGTCAAACGTTCCTGGTCGTACAACACTAAAATACACGGCGTGTATTCAGAAGTACACACCATGTAGTCTAGGTTCAATGCATTGGACCGGTCCGCCAAATCAGGCCGTGTAAATGAATCATATCTTAGTCTTTAAGACTCCGTGTGTTGACCAGGAACAGGTGGCACACGGTTTCGGGATTACACGCCGTGTGGCCTATGGAACACGGCGTGCAATCCCTTCGGGTTAGGGATGGACCGTGTACCTCGTACACAGTTTGCCCGGCTGGAAACCATGTAACGCAGATACTACACGGCGTGCGTCCCATTGAACACGCCGTGTACTCCAAAAATTTCCGAAGTACATCTACACGCCATGTCCCCGAACGTGTACTTCAAATGGATGGTGAACAAAAGTACACGCCGTGTAGTTGGAACTACACGCTGTGTACTCATCTAAATTACGCAGATTTATTAAAATTTATTATTATATTATACAAACTCTTGAGACGTGTACCATAGTGTAGGTAGTAATGTGAAACGGGCGGGCCAAGCCCGCACGGGTTTGAGCCCGCGTGGGTTTGTCCGCAAAAGCCCACATATAATGCGAACAAAAAATTTCAAGCCCGCCTCGCCCCGCATAAACCCGCAGGTTGCCTGCGGGCTTACTCACCTTTACAAAAAAATACTATTTATAATCATTTAAATAATGTATTTTTTATCATTCTTAAAGGTATTTGTGGGGAGAAGTATGAATTAACAATAACTAGAGTTTTAAAGAATGTGATGAAACATTTTTTTTGTGGGTTAATGGTGGCATGCGGTAACGCCGATGTGGTGGTGAACTGTTGTGATAGAAAGTAGGTGAGTGAACGGTGATGGGCGACGAATGATAATGTTGGTTGTGTGGTGATGTGAACAACTAAACCTGTGAATGAATGAAGTCTCTCTTGGTAACGATCAGTTTCAGAGGAAGCTATTAGTGTTTTCACGAGGTTCTATCCAATTCTCTTAATAACAAAATAAAATTAAATAATAACAAAATTAAATCAACCTAAAAATATTATGATTATAATAACTCTTATAGAATTGAAACCATGCGCAAGGGCGATGAGTTCATTTTTCGAGAGATGGGTTGACACACCATGTGAATATGGTTAATAATTACTATATAAATAAAATAATATCATAGTAAAATAATAAATATAGTCCTATTTAAAATTCACATGTGAATAAATGGTGAATTAATATGACCATTATGGTGAGAAATCATATGTCTCCATTTAACCATGATTTTTTTATTTAAAAAACTAAAATGTTAAAGAAACATATATTGTAAAAATAATATATTTTTTTTAAATCAGGTCTGCGGGCAAGCCCGCACCCGCGTTGGCTCAACCCACGTTGGCCCGCACCCGTGCGGGCTCAACCCGCATTGGCCCGCACTCTAAACGGTCAAAAATTTTAGGCCCGCCCCGCCCCACATCCGCCCCAAACCCGCAAAGCCTGCGGGCCGCGAGCCCGCTTTGCATCGCTAAGTGTAGGCGTAAAGCTGAGACACAACATGTGATAGGTGTTTTATATATATGTGTTTAATTTAACATCTGTGTAATGTTCATTTCTACTCATTGGGTAGTTATGAACGGGAATTCACCGGGTTGCCTCTAAGGTACAAGTTACGTACAAAGATAATTTTAAATAAATTTATTTGTTTAAAATTATGATGGATGAGAACGATTAAAGAATTGAATGCTAGTTTTATTTATGCGTAAATATCGTTGCATGCATGGATGATCATGAGCTAGACCAAGACCTTTATATGTGTATGGTTTCTTTTAATTTATTTATTTAAATTAAATTTGTTGGTCTGCGAGCCTTCTCCTCATTAATATGTAGGGTCTGCGCGCTCAAGGTTTCTTTTATGTATAACCCCATTTTACCCCTCACCTGCGTGTGAGATAAAAGCATATGTAATGGATGGAGCTCCCAAGCTAGTAGAGGCGGCTCAAGCTAGGAGTCGAGATGAAACCAATCCAAGGAGATACAAAGGTGGACAGGTGGAAAGCTGTAAACACGAACCCAAAAGGTTCGAGGTGTTTCTCCCCTAAATCTTGGGTTGGTTTATCAACCGCTAGATAAACTAACCAATAGAACAAGCTCATGATCATACTATCTATTTTATTTCTGTCAGTTACATGGTTTATTTATTGTGGGTGTGTTGTCACGATCACACAATTAATGAATTAAACAAGCATGCAAGATGGAACTAAAATAAGACCGGCTTATGCGTACAATATTATCTTAGACATGGTTAATCACTTAAGTATATCCCACTTAATATTAACAAGAATGTAATCAAAGATAATAAAATGGAAATTTACATATAAGGATAAAATCTCTCAAAGAAATATTAAGTCGGTATAGTCTTCCATAATCTTAGTTAGAATCGAACCATAGTTCAAAGTGTTTGACCAACCCTAGTTGGGGTGCTTTCAATAATCGGGGAATTCTAATTCAAGGTTTTGGGATGACTTGACTTGGTTCGCATCAAGGGTTGACTGCCACAACAGGACTTGGTGTGACCAAGAGGCAAAGGTTGAGGAAATCCAAAAATAAAAAGATTTCAAGATTTGGGAGTCCACTCAACAGATCAAGGAGCTGCGAGTTAATGCAGTTGGCATTTGGAATGCCTACCTAAAACCCTTCAAGTTGTTTGACCAACCCTATTTGGGGTAATGCGAAGGGAAATATGGATCTTTTCCACTAAAATATTTAGGCAACAGAATATTCCGAAGTCAATGATGAGGGCTATTGGATTTCGATAAAATAGTGGAAGACTAATAAGTATTAATTTATTTATTTGTCTCAATTTTATCATAATAAAGTACTAAACCTTTGCTCATCTTAATTTGTAGAAATGTCAAGAAAAATGAATTCAAACATATCATTTCGAACCATACTCAAGAAGGAAAACCTTCTCACTGGCACCAATTTCCAAGAGTGGCAGAGGCGTTTACGCATCATCATTCGCCGTGAGAGGAAATTGTATGTGCTGGAAGAGTCTGTTCCAGTTGCGTCTGGGAAAGAGGCCAGTAATGAGGAACTATCTCTCTATATGAAACATATGGATGATTCCACAGATGTCCAATGTTTCATACTATCGGCCATATCTACTGAGCTCTTGAAGCAACATGAAAACATGAACGCGTATACCATGATGTCTCACCTTAAGAATCTCTACCAAGATAAGGTGAGACGGGAGATATATGAGATCTCCAACGCTTTGTTTACAACCAAGCTTGGAGAGTCCATGCCAGCTGGGCCTCATGTAGTCAAGTTTATTGGCTACATTGAACGTCTGGACATCTTAGGGATTAAGTTCTCGGATGAGTTGCATACAGATCTCATCCTATCATCACTGCCCAAGACCTTTTCTAGCTTTATTGTCAACTATAACATGAGAAACAATGAGAAGAGTCTATCGGAACTTCTAACCTTAATTCGCCAGGTAGATAAGGACATGGGGCGTGACAAACCCACAGTCCTTATGGTGAATAAAGAAAGGAAGTACAAGACAAAGGGGCCAAGGACTTATAAACGGTCCAAAGCCCCCGAGCACCGTTCCTCAAAAAAGGGGCAGATCCAGAGGCAGGGCAAGGAACAGGAGGCGGTATGTTTTGCATGTGGCAAGCAAGGCCACTGGAAGAGGAACTGCACCCAGAAGTGTGGGTGTTAGGTTCTGGGACCCGCAGCGGAAGCCGGTGGGCCGAGGATTTTAAAATTTTCATCGACAGGACGATGGAACTTGTCGTCGCCGACGATCTGAGCCCCGAAAAGGTCCTAGGATCTCGCGTAAATCATAAAGAGCAAAACCCTAAAATGAAAACATACCTGTTTCAAATCCGAATCCGCAGTCGACTGCAACTAATCGATGGTGATCGTCGCTTGAAGGATCCAAAGCAAGATCCCTCTAGATCGTCCACACACACTCCAAAAATTCGCTGGAACGTCGATCGTCGAATTTCAGGTGCTAGCGCGGCGATCCGACGATGCTTTCAATGTCCCGAAAATCACCACATCGAGATGATTTCGATTAAGGAAGATCTTGATCCAAGCTCCATGGATCAAGAGCTTCTCTCTAGAGAAAGCGGGAGGAGAGAGAGGCTCTGGATTTCACTCCATGAAATGAGTGAATAGTGAATTGCACACCAAGGGAGAGAGCATCCTCTCTTATTTATAGTGGAATTCCAAAATACCTGGTTGGGTTCCGCGGCCCTCGTTTATTTCAATGTCCACTAAATAAATAATTTTGACGAACTAAATTGTGCCAATATTATTTATTATTTTATCACGTACTTGTAATATATATAAAATATATTACGTGATAAAACTCGAGCCATTTAACTCGACTCGTTGTCCCGCTTAATATTAAGCGAACCTTGAATATTAAAATAATATTCGTTCGATTAATATTTTCCCGTATTTACTAAACTTGTAAATACATTAAATAAATTCAATCTCAATTATTCATAACTTGAATAATAATGAATTTATTTAATTCTTTTGGTGATCGATAACTTGGACAACACTCGGACCTCATGGCAAGGCTCACTATGTCCATATACCTATTCAACTGAATAGGGCGGATTCTTGAATACGCTATTGTGTGTGACCCTCTAGGCCCTCATCTCAATAGCAGTGAATAAATCCACAGACCAAAAGCGGAGTCTAGCAACCCATCATGACCCCTAAAGAGATAAGGATAGTCATAGCAACGACTACCATCTTACGAATACTGACTGTGTACTATAATCTCTTTGTTATTAAATATCTCATAAAACAGGACACACACTTATGTCATCGTCCTTTTCTTACTTTATTATTTGTTGACCTTACCGGATGGATTTACCTTTGTACTACTTTGGCCAAAGACTTAAGAAAGTAGCACCACCCTGACCAACTAGGCCTGAGATATACAACTTCCTGAACTTGGAAGCGACAAATCCTTTCTTGACCATTCAGCCAATGTCATACCACCAACGACGCACCCAACACAAACTACCTCTCCAAGGCTTCATTGTCATGGTTTTCATCTTGCATCAAAGTACGTAATCAAATAGTACACAATGGTAATGGTCTCAAGTCAGGAGACCAATACACATGTCCGTAGATAGGAACAACCAATGACACCCAAAACATGTGGTGTTCCTATTGGCGGGTTTGTCCTCTTGATCTCATTACTAGAGATCACCAAGTGCGAACTTCATGATAAAAATTCTCGATGCTTATAAGTCTCCAACACCTGATAGTCAGACATCTACTGTGTCCGGTCAGTAAGATGTATCTGGACTATAGAACATTTATTTAAGATTAATGCCACAGTATCTTAAGGCTCTCATTATAGCCTGGGTGTCACGACCCGACCCAACGGGGCTCAATCCGTGACTCCCCAAGCCCGCCTCCAATAGGCCAGGGGCTGGCGACTAGCGCCGAGTAGGCTATCACACACATGGGAGGCATTAGCCTAAGGTACCTGCACACACGCACCCACAAACACCTCCATGCAACAGTGCAGAGATATAGAAACTGAAAAGTAAAAGCATGCATACAATCTATCCCAAACCAGAGTGCAACAACAAAAGTACAAAGGAAAAAACAGGGCCCACCAAAGAAAACTACAAAAGCGCATCCAACCTGCTCTGAAGAAGGGGAACGCTGCCACAAACACCCGCCGGAAAGATCCCTCGGCACAGCTCCGGTAGACACCTCGGTCAACTCGCTCACTAAGCTCCGCCTGCTCCGGGTCCTCCTGGGACTCCGTCAAAAGGCCTGTGGTCTGCACAAGACACAAACATGTGCGGGCAAAGCCCGTGCAGGGGTGAGTATAAACATACTCAGTAGGCACCCCAAAAACCCAAAACCCAAGGGAGAAAATGAAAGGCAACAGTCCGCTCAACCCAGCCAGAGGGAACCCAGACGAGAGAGAAACTCCATATCGTGACCATCCTCGGCTAAACACAACAAGTCAGCTCATCTCAGCTCAGGTGTATGCCCATACATACACCTTGAACAATCCAGATATACTCATCTCACGCCACAAAGCCACAAGAGGTACCGACCTCATCACCAGCAACTGCCCCCAACCAGGAGAGTACACCACACGAACATTGTCATACCAGATGACACTCATCCGAGAGACACACTCCATCGGGTCCCAAACAAACATCTCAGACGCTCACCCGAGAGACCACGCTCATCGGATAACATCACTGAGGAAACATCGCTGAAACACCATAACCACCAAACTCCTCGGATAGGGGATCGCCGCTAGGGTCCGCTAGGGGATACCAAGACCCACTCCGGTATACGTAGCTCACAGATAGGGGATCACTCCCAGGGTCCACTGGGGGATACCACGACCCGATCTGGCATACGTAGTACTCACAGATAGGGGATCACACCCAGGATCTACTGGGGGATACCAAAACCTGGTCTGGCGCTCGACAGAAGCTCAATACTCATATAGAGGATCATCGTCCATATAAAGATGGTCACGACGATACCAGAACCCTATCTGGTATAACTCGCGATGTAGGGGATCGAACCAACGATGTCGCAACCCTACCGAAACCACGCGCTGAGTAGGGGATCGCATAACCAACCACTACTGGAAATGCTGTTTTTCCCAACGGGTTTTTACCAACGGTTTGCTAAAACCGTTGTCCTTGAAGGACTAATAAAGCCTTTCCCAACGGTTTCAATGAACCGTTGGGAAAAGCCACCCCTTTGCCAACGGTTTCTTCAAACCGTTGGTAAAGGGGTGTGTTAATCACCTTTTGCCAATGGTTCAAGAGAACCGTTGGGAAAGGAGGGTCCTTAACATCTCTTTTCCAACGGTTCTTTAAAACCGTTGGGAATTATTTCCCCCAAATCCTGATCTCCCCCATTCGCACAGAACCTAATTTCATCCGCTCCACCGCTCTCCTCTGGCGAAATCCCCTATCCTAAGAGGTGAAATCAGGTATCTTTTCATTTATACACATATAATTCCTTATTTTTATTGTTATTGCTTTGGTATTTTAGTTTTAAGTTATCAATCCACCTCCACCTCTTTGCTGCTCTCCAAATCCCCCATCCGAATAGGTGAAAACCCATTTGAATCATCTCAAATCAAGTAATTTTTTCTTTATACACATATGGTACCTTGTTTTTATTGTTATTGATCTAATATTTTAGTTTTAAGTTTGGATTTTGATTTGATTTCACCGTGTAAAATAGGGAAATGAATAAATATTTTGTTAATTAATTAGTTTCCCCTGGAATATCAGTTGTGTTATAATGTCCATGCTAAATAAAGGGGTAATGTAATAAAAGACCTTGAATAAATAAATTGTGGAAGTTGGGGTATGTTGCCTCTATGAGAGGTTTTTTTTTGTGTTTCATTGTATGTTGTAGGCTGTTTTATGGGGATTGAGGTGACCAGTTGGGCTTTGTGATATGTGGGGTTGTAATGTGATGGTTAGTGGGCATGGATGTGTCATGTGAAGTTGTATGATAGTGATGATGTGTGGTGGTGTTGTGTCATGTGGAGGTGTTGTGTGATGAAGTTGTGGTGTATAATGTGGTGAGGTGGTTTTGGTTGTGCGGTGGTTTGTGATGTGCAATATTTTTATTGTGATATGTGGTTGTTTTGGTGAAATGGTTGGTCGATGTAACATGGTGTCGATGGTTATTGTGAGATGGTGAGTTGTTGTGTGGTGGTTTTATTAGTTTCCTGGTTATCTATGGAATAAATTATGCTGTTAAAACAAAAAAACAAGATATTAAATAAATGAGATGGAATAGAAATGGATGTGTGGTAAATGGATTTAATTAATTTAACATTAAATGAATGGACAATGTAAGTGTGAATGAAGTGGCTTATAAATGAATGCGAGAAATGCTATGCGTCTTGTGTGGTGGTGGTGTGGTTTATGTGTTTTATGGTAGTAGTGAAGTGTGTGATTATGTAGTTAATGTGAACCCATAGGTTGAGTATTTTGTGCTATCTATATATCATGTATTTTTATGTTATTTCTACACATTCCAGGGGGGTGTATGTCTAGGTGGTGGTGGTGGGGTTGTAGGGGAGGGGGGTGTGGGCTGTTTGGGAGGGTGGGCGGGGCTATCCAGGGGGGGTACGGGGTGTCCAGGGGGGTACGGGGGTGGGCGGGCTGTCCACAAGGGTGGACGGGCTGTCCACGGGGGTGGCCGGGCTGTCAAGGAGGGGTAGGCGGGCTGTCCAGGGGGGGTGGGTGGGCTGATGGAGAGGGAGTTCAAGCTTCAAGGATGGCAATGGATCACAAGAGGCCTTGATTTGTCGTTAGAGCGTCAAGACATCAAAATATCATTAGGTTATGTTCCCGGCATCCATGGTTTCTTATTTATAGGAGAAATACCCATAAACACTTCAATATGGCCGTTGGAGGGCTTCCGGAGCCGTTGGGGGTCAAAAGTACAAGTCTGGTCAAAGCCCAACGGTAGTTTGACTGGGCACACCGGCTGGCCGGTGGTGTCTCACCAGCTGGCCGGTGGTCCACCGGCTGGCCGGTGCAGAGCTCCCGGCGGGCCGGTGGTCCAGACAGAGCAGGCTTTCTGTCTGGGTTCCACCGGCTGGCCGGTGGTCATCCACCGGTTGGCCGGTGGGCAAGAACCGGTTGGCCGGTGCCCATACCGGCCGGCCGGTGGAAATCCACCGGCTGGCCGGTGGACTCAGAGAGTCCACTATCAGCCTTCTTGGGCCAACTCCTGGGCAACCTTTTTCCTAGCATCAAAACACTTGAAAACAAGTTAGAACACGATGAGAGTGATTGTGATCATTAAAATCCAAGAGAGAGGGGTACAACAAAGGAGGGGTGGGCGGGCTGTCCAGGGGGGGTGGGTGGGCTGACCACAGGGGGTAGGGGTGTCCAGGGTTGTGGGCGTGCTATCCAAGGGGGTGGGGGGTTGTCCATAGGGAGAAGGGGTGTCGAGGGGGGTGGGTGGGCTGTCCACGGGGGTGGTTGGGCTGTCTAGGGGGTAGGGGGTGTCCACGGGGGTGGGTGGGTTGTCCACGGGGGTGAGCAGGGCTATCCACGAGGGTACCCTACTAATATGGTTATGGGATGAGGCATGCTCTGATGTGATAACACATTAAGTTCTTGTTGGTTTTACATTTTTTCAATAACACATTAGTATGTTTTTTTCACATGTCTAGTTGATACCATGATTATTTTCTTCCTTTATCGTTTACTTAAATGTATTTTCTATTAAAGTTCAATCCTATTGAATTGTTTATGACAAAATGAATTATATGAATTTTTTTACAGAATGGACAGAAGTTGGATGTATGAAACCGATCGTATCTAAAGCGATTTTCAAAACAATTTGGAGAGCTTTATAGATTTTGCATTTCACAATGCTTCAGATAGTGATCGCATACACTGCCCATGTTCCAATTGTGTTGGTAGACCTTGGTTGAGTAGTGAAGAAGTCAGCTACCACATAACCAAAAATGGTTTTCAAGCAAACTACTTTGTGTGGTATCACAATGGGGAGAAAATGAAATCTCAAATTGGTGATGATCGAAATGAAAGGACTGGAATGGAGAATTTGTTAGATGATCGGTTTCCGTTTATTCTTCATCATGAAAAAGAAAGGATTTCGACTCAAGAAGACGTCGATATGAGGACAACTGATGCATCTAGTGAAAATGATGATATTGATAGGGTGAAAAAATTGAATGATGCTGCCACGACTCCAGTATACCGACAATGCGATAAAATGAAAAAGATGGAATTTTTAATCCGATTGTTTCATGGAAAAACTATGTATGGGATTTCTAATACAGCAATCGATTACATTCTTACCCTCTTGAAGGATTTACTTCCAGATGATGCAGATATTCCCTCAAACCACTATATGGCATGGAAGTTAGTTGAAAAACTTGGATTTTCCAAAAACAAAATTCATGCTTGCCCGAAAGATTGCAGTTTATTCAGGGAAGAAACCGCTGAACGAAATGAATGTATAAAATGTGGAACATCCCGCTAGAAGTCAAAATCTGATGGAACACCATCCCGCGTTCCACAGAAAGTAATGTGGCACTTTCCATTGATCCCCAGACTCCGGAATCTTTTTATGTCTGATGACATATCAATAAAAATGAGATGGCATGATACCGAGAGAAAGAAGACTAATGATGAGTTGGTTCATCCTGCAGATGGATTTGCATGACAGAGATTTGATGCTTGACATCCTGATTTTGCAGCTGACGTGCGTAATGTGAGGTTGGGTCTTTCATGCGACGGTTTTAATCTGTTTGGGCAGATGCTTACTTCTCACAGCACATGGCCAGTTTTTATACACATTTATAATCTTCCCCCATGGTTGTGTATGAAAAAATCTTTCACTTTCATGAGTATACTCATATCTGGTCCTTCTGATCCCGGCATTGATATTGATGTATACATGCAACCTTTAAT